>CM068367.1:608879306-610079306 GCA_034769895.1 Magicicada septendecula
AATTGATTAAATTAAGTTAAAGAAATTAATTAAATAAATAATGTAATTAATTAGATTTTGTAATGCAACGTTATTTTGCTACGCTAACGTAAAACATGTTTGTATCTTTGTAGGTGTGGAATTTAATTAATTAATTATGATTAATTATAATTCGTGCCTGTTTCGCGGCGCCATTTGTGCTACTCTCTTGTTGATAAAATCTATTAACACAAAATACAAATCAATCTTGTTTTTTTTACCTACCGTCACGATCGCTTCTACAAGGTCCCAGGGTCCGTTCACATGTACGCTAGATACAAACATGGTTTACAGGTTAAGCAAAACACTGACACAACTCATTTTTGGAAGAGAATTACTATTTAATAATTTAGTTTTGAATCATTTAACTTGTTTACACAGTTTACTACATATGAAATATTTTCATAAGAATTGATGCTTTGCCTGAGTTACATGATTACCACTCCTATTCTATCTTATACTACGGCTTACCTTATTTTCTATACATACACACAAAACTGCCCAGCCTGCAATTTTGCACACACTCAGACACACATAATTATAAAACCCTTAACATTTTTAATAATATAAACCCCAGACCCCAAACGCCGGCCACGCGGTCTTCGTGCACGCACTCATCGTTTTTGAAAAATGTTTAATTGCTATATTTCCGAAAAATACTTATTTCACTTCTCCAGGTTGGATTGACCGCGGTCACATAAAAATTACTATAGTTCCACCTTGTTTTACGATTAAATTAAAACTTTTCTCGACGAGCCTACTTGGTCGTACCCGGTACCGGGGAATTCAGCTGGTAGACTGGGAATGAAAAGCGGAATCTGTATTACTCATGTGATCTCATAGTTGGTATGCAAGTCACTGCCTTGAGCTTCGTCGCCGAAGTTTCGTTCCATGCCATGCATGTAGTTTTTTGGGTTAACATGGCCAACGATCTCAGTTAGGCATTGGCTGACGTCATAAAAAAGGCCGGACTTAAGCAGCACTTCCTGACGATCTGTGAAGAGACGATGAATAATTTTGCGCTCTAGCCATCTTGGGTTTTTAGTTGAGAGCGTCCCTTGGAGCGCCTGCGTGAGTAGTTGCGCTCGTGCGTCGACACACATGTACAGATTTCTTAGGATTTCGTGGAGGTGCGAATTCCTTCGCCGAATGACACAATACAGTAAATGCGTCTATGCTTTGTTACACCACTGTTTCAGTCTCCACGTGTTCTTTCGTAACCGAAATAACGTTGCCGCATAATACAATTTCACAATATTTTATAAGACTCCCGCATAAAACGAAATAAATAAAATACCAATGCCCCATACTGTAAAAAAAAATAAAAGGACCCAAAATTGACCCGCTACAATACCCCCTCGATGAGAATTCTGCTGTTTACAACAGAAGAAATCTCATCGCTAAACCCCGAAGAGGACCGGTGAGGAACTGGTGCCAACAAACCCCTTGTTCTTAATCTACATGGGTACACGACCCCCCTGGCTCAGCGACTATGGACTCATCTGAACGAGATCACTGGACTTCTCCGTAAGAGATCCCAACACCGAGAAATCGAACAGACTCGTACCACAGCGCACCTTACCTTCTAACATGCTACCCCCAAAAATCCTCAATCCCTGGCTTAAATTATTCCAGATCCTCTACCAATATGTTTCCCCTTGTATGCAAGCTGGGCTGCCTTTAGCAGATACTGGGCTCACTCACACTCACATTACATATTGACATAACGCATTGTAAAATTAAAAAAAATTCTTTTAAAATTTATGAAAAATTTAAAAAATTTCAAAATTCAAAATAATATACTCAGAAAATTCTCTTCCTGGTTTTCTGTTTTCTTTAAAATGCATTAATTTAAACCTTTCTCCTAATCTAAACACATCCTTAATCTAACATGTAATCACTTATAATCTAACAGTACAGTGCAATACAATCAAACAAAAAAATGAACATGTTACGTACACACATAATAAAATAATCATTACCTAAAATATTCATTCGCGGGCAGGCGAAAAATCATTTCATTTTTTTTTTTTTTCAAAATTTAAAATTCCCAAAAAGTTTAAAATTCAAAAAAAATTTAAATTTATTTAAAGGTTTCCTTCGTATTTAAACATTATTTGAAAATTGTTTTGAATTGATTAAACAAACAAATAAAATTGACTTCCTACTATACAAGCTTAGTAGGTGTATGAACTCATCAGCTGATCGAAAGTAGGTCAAGTCCAAGGCCCTTGACCTACATGTCATGTATGATTTCTATCTGAAAATACATTTAACATCTGTAACAACCTAATTTGAAACACAAAACATAATAAAATAAAATATTTAAAACTAACAAAATATTATTATAAATAATAAGCAAATTGACATTTAAATTATTTAAAATAAACCATATGTCTCTACATTATCAAATTCTCTCAAAATTCTGTCACTGGTTTAAAAAATAAAAAAATTTCATCTCTTTATTATAAATCTCTCTTTTTGCTTAACAATCTTACTCTTCATTTAACAATCTCACTCTACTTTACTGTGGGTGATGTAAATTATTTATCTCATTGACTGTACTACTAGATCTGTATACATATGTAATCTTCCTCCCCCTGACCCTAACAACTGACAACTTCAACTACCATGACACCCATCTCTATCAAAATATCTACTAATCCCAAAACACTCTAAACCCCAACTTATCCTTGAACTCAAATCGCCACCTTCTCTATACATATAAAAAAAATACTCTCTAACCCTTTGTACATAGGATACGTGTTTCCCTCACCCAAAAACTCAATTCCCTTATTTGGCCCCTGGATTCTACCTAAGGCGACCCCGTCCCCGCTAAATCGGTCCTATCCCGTCCCAAACCTTGTTGCGGACTCCTACATTACACTACCCCGACTACAAAATTACCATCCCCAAAATCTCAATCTCCTTACCTTACTACAACTACAACAAAATAACATCATTAATTATGAACAACAATATATCACTCAAAACTCTACTATTAGCCTCCACAACTTCTGTGTCAACATCAATACTTCACAAAATTCTATAACATACATTACTTCAAGACAACATTACATTATTTTCATCTCTACTATTTCTTCTTTAACTCTGACTTCAACTTGGACAGATCTATATGTCCCATAAAATATTTATCACCCAAAACTATTTCTTATTGACTGGCATAAATTATTATTTTATTTCTCATTTTATCAAATTGTTTTTCCCATTACTTTAAAACATCTGTAATACATTAAAACATTACATCAAACATTAATTACTTGGAATATTTATAACTAATATACCAGTGACCTGTTATTGCTGATCAGCTGATATCCTAACATAATGAAAACACATCTCAAAATTGAACAACTTATATGAAATATATATATTTATTTATCATTACTCCTCACCTTCTTGTTTCCCATTTCTCTGATTCTGATCATTTTGTGTTGCCCGCCTGCCAGACGTTTAATTATTAGCTTAGTTTAAAGTATACATATATAATGAAAACACATATTTTTATCAACAACTATATCTAACGTATAACAATAAAATAACACATTTAAAATTATAGCATGTAATGAACACCTCATATTAAATATCTGAGCAGCTAGTTAATTGAACAGAGCACAAGCATTTATATTTGATCAAATTTGAATTAGCAAAAAAAAAAATTTATGTTATAAAATTTACATTCGTGACTCAATTGAGTCACCTCCCAGCCACACACACTATTTCAAATTATGGAGGACTGTTTCGCCCTTGCGCTTCGACAAAGACTGTATATTTTGGAGCAGGTGTTACCTCTCCGTGTCTTTGCTTCCGCTATTACATTTGAAAGTATTGAACATCAACATGTTCGGGTCTATAATTACACACCCTTAATGCGGGTCTACCACCTGTCTCTGCTACCCCCAAGCGGGCAGAGTGGCAGCCGCTGTTTCATAGTTTCCGGAGATTTCCCCTAATTGTCTCCCCCCATTGAATTTCCAATATGTACCAATTTCAAGTCAGCTATGGTCAAGGGACTTGATATGACCATAGCTGGCCACTCGCCAAATCCACGATTAGTGCTGGTAAGGCAGTAATCGCCCGAAAAGTCGGGGAAATCTAAACTTCAATTTGACTGCCTGTTACACATTCATTACTACTATGTGCGACACGGTTGTCTATCAGTGTGTAAAATTTTAATTTACACGGAAAAAGGTGTGCCGCACATTTTCGCCATTTTGGCCTCCGATGGAGGTAACACTCTCTGTTACCCCCAACCCATTCCGCTATCTACGGGAGCACAGGCCACCCCCGCAATAGCAACTTACTAACTAACTAATTCATTAAAAAATTTTATATACATTCTACGACAATATTTGCATCAATAATCATTTAACCCAATTCACAACTTTTTACCATTTGACTTTCTTAAAATTTTCAAAATTTATTATTAATAATCCTTGTATATCATTTTTCATTTATTATTAAAAAATTTTTTAATTATCATACTTATTAAATACAATTATTTCAAATAAACATCTTACTACTGAATTAAAATCTTAGTTACCTGTAAACATTTTTATTATACATGATTCATATTGCAAAAGTTCTATACTTACAATCCATTTTTTACATGATTGCAAATCACACCACAAAATATATATATTCACCATACTAATACTTTCACCTCATCTCTGTAACATTTAACACAAAAATATTAGTTTACATTAAATAATTTATCATCCATTACCAAATTTCCAAATCTCGTAAAATAAATTAAATTCATAAAAAAATTTAATTAATTAACATTTAAATAAGCAATCAAAATATTTGATCATATCAAATTGGTTTAATTTAATTAATGACTGACAACATAAATTATATAGTTATCGAACAATCACCATTAGTCAATTACTGTTTTCAAAATTAATTCTGATATTTATTTAACTTGCAAATATTTCAATATTCTTATCACAACAATCATCTTACGTACACACATTATCTATTTAACATTCCACCATGCACACATATAAATGCACTATATTTTATTTACAAACTCTTGTTATTTATTGTTCAGTTTTTCCCGCACTTCATTTGTCCAGATTTGCCATGTCAAAAAACCATAAAACATAATGTTTACACCGTCTTATATTGTTTTAATAGTTTATCCTCCATCGTTCCAGATTAACCTTGGTTTTACATAGCATCGTTCAATTGTATTACCACACAAATGACTGTTTTGTATGTTGTAACCATAAAAACTAAACTCATCCATCATACCCAAATACTCATTACACCAGTCTACATTAGGTAATTTTGTCAAGTCTCCGTCATTAAATTCATTCACTATCGGGTTAATTATTTTTACCAAATCATTGTAATCATTGTTACTCAAATATATTTCTAAACTTTCCTTCCATTCATCGTACTTTCTATTTAAGTTATATAATTCTGTTTCTTTACTAACATACAATTCTCCACTTATATCTCTCTCATCACAATACCAAATCATACTTTCAACATCATTATTACAGACAGAGGGTACAAAATTATTCAACAAAAATAAACAACTCAAATCTTTCATTAATAAGGGTCTCTTGCCCAAAAATAACACTTTTGAACACTCTGGTTCATCACAAATAAGGGGAAAATTTACCCTCTGCCCTACACATTTATCTACTCTTTCTTTCCATTCTTTTTCTAATTCAACAACACTAATTATTACTTCGTTACATATCACTCTCTCTCTCTCACTCACTGTTTCACTATCTATTTTCAACGTATCACTTTCTGATACCACCTTTTCAATTACAATACCATTTTCAATATCATTGTTCTTGCTCTCTACTACCACACTGTTAATTATATTCTCATTTTCGACATTATTGTCATCACTTGTTAATTTCTTACTGTCATTGTTATTTTTACTTTTACTCTGTTCTCCTACTGACTCTACTACTCTCTCAATATCTCGTTTCAATTCATTACAACTATTTTCGCATTTTGTTTTTATCTCATCAATGTCAAATTTACAATTAAATTCACTTTTGATTTCGGTCTTAATTTCATTCAATTTTATTTCATTATTGTCAAAGCGACTATTTAATTCGTTAAATTTGTCATTCTGTACATCTAATTTGCTGTCAAAACTACTTTTAATTTCTTTGATTTCGTTTTTCTGTTCATGAATGTCCATTGATATGGTTCTTAATATACTCATTATATCATCATCTAATTTCTTACATTTTGTTGAGGTGGGGGTTAACTGTACCCCCGAGTCCTCCGTAATATTTGTTACATCTGAATTCTTTTTTGTTTTATTTTCCTGACTCACGTTTGGAGTCGAGTGGATTTCAAAATCACTCATACTATTTGATTCATTATAGTTTTCGACACTAGTCGTTTCATTTATGTTATTTTCGTTATCTGCCATTTTTATAATTGATTAAATTAAGTTAAAGAAATTAATTAAATAAATAATGTAATTAATTAGATTTTGTAATGCAACGTTATTTTGCTACGCTAACGTAAAACATGTTTGTATCTTTGTAGGTGTGGAATTTAATTAATTAATTATGATTAATTATAATTCGTGCCTGTTTCGCGGCGCCATTTGTGCTACTCTCTTGTTGATAAAATCTATTAACACAAAATACAAATCAATCTTGTTTTTTTTACCTACCGTCACGATCGCTTCTACAAGGTCCCAGGGTCCGTTCACATGTACGCTAGATACAAACATGGTTTACAGGTTAAGCAAAACACTGACACAACTCATTTTTGGAAGAGAATTACTATTTAATAATTTAGTTTTGAATCATTTAACTTGTTTACACAGTTTACTACATATGAAATATTTTCATAAGAATTGATGCTTTGCCTGAGTTACATGATTACCACTCCTATTCTATCTTATACTACGGCTTACCTTATTTTCTATACATACACACAAAACTGCCCAGCCTGCAATTTTGCACACACTCAGACACACATAATTATAAAACCCTTAACATTTTTAATAATATAAACCCCAGACCCCAAACGCCGGCCACGCGGTTTTCGTGCACGCACTCATCGTTTTTGAAAAATGTTTAATTGCTATATTTCCGAAAAATACTTATTTCACTTCTCCAGGTTGGATTGACCGCGGTCACATAAAAATTACTATAGTTCCACCTTGTTTTACGATTAAATTAAAACTTTTCTCGACGAGCCTACTTGGTCGTACCCGGTACCGGGGAATTCAGCTGGTAGACTGGGAATGAAAAGCGGAATCTGTATTACTCATGTGATCTCATAGTTGGTATGCAAGTCACTGCCTTGAGCTTCGTCGCCGAAGTTTCGTTCCATGCCATGCATGTAGTTTTTTGGGTTAACATGGCCAACGATCTCAGTTAGGCATTGGCTGACGTCATAAAAAAGGCCGGACTTAAGCAGCACTTCCTGACGATCTGTGAAGAGACGATGAATAATTTTGCGCTCTAGCCATCTTGGGTTTTTAGTTGAGAGCGTCCCTTGGAGCGCCTGCGTGAGTAGTTGCGCTCGTGCGTCGACACACATGTACAGATTTCTTAGGATTTCGTGGAGGTGCGAATTCCTTCGCCGAATGACACAATACAGTAAATGCGTCTATGCTTTGTTACACCACTGTTTCAGTCTCCACGTGTTCTTTCGTAACCGAAATAACGTTGCCGCATAATACAATTTCACAATATTTTATAAGACTCCCGCATAAAACGAAATAAATAAAATACCAATGCCCCATACTGTAAAAAAAAATAAAAGGACCCAAAATTGACCCGCTACAATACCCCCTCGATGAGAATTCTGCTGTTTACAACAGAAGAAATCTCATCGCTAAACCCCGAAGAGGACCGGTGAGGAACTGGTGCCAACAAACCCCTTGTTCTTAATCTACATGGGTACACGACCCCCCTGGCTCAGCGACTATGGACTCATCTGAACGAGATCACTGGACTTCTCCGTAAGAGATCCCAACACCGAGAAATCGAACAGACTCGTACCACAGCGCACCTTACCTTCTAACATGCTACCCCCAAAAATCCTCAATCCCTGGCTTAAATTATTCCAGATCCTCTACCGATATGTTTCCCCTTGTATGCAAGCTGGGCTGCCTTTAGCAGATACTGGGCTCACTCACACTCACATTACATATTGACATAACGCATTGTAAAATAAAAAAAAATTCTTTTAAAATTTATGAAAAATTTAAAAAATTTCAAAATTCAAAATAATATACTCAGAAAATTCTCTTCCTGGTTTTCTGTTTTCTTTAAAATGCATTAATTTAAACCTTTCTCCTAATCTAAACACATCCTTAATCTAACATGTAATCACTTATAATCTAACAGTACAGTGCAATACAATCAAACAAAAAAATGAACATGTTACGTACACACATAATAAAATAATCATTACCTAAAATATTCATTCGCGGGCAGGCGAAAAATCATTTCATTTTTTTTTTTTTCAAAATTTAAAATTCCCAAAAAGTTTAAAATTCAAAAAAATTTAAATTTATTTAAAGGTTTCCTTCATATTTAAACATTATTTGAAAATTGTTTTGAATTGATTAAACAAACAAATAAAATTGACTTCCTACTATACAAGCTTAGTAGGTGTATGAACTCATCAGCTGATCGAAAGTAGGTCAAGTCCAAGGCCCTTGACCTACATGTCATGTATGATTTCTATCTGAAAATACATTTAACATCTGTAACAACCTAATTTGAAACACAAAACATAATAAAATAAAATATTTAAAACTAACAAAATATTATTATAAATAATAAGCAAATTGACATTTAAATTATTTAAAATAAACCATATGTCTCTACATTATCAAATTCTCTCAAAATTCTGTCACTGGTTTAAAAAATAAAAAAATTTCATCTCTTTATTATAAATCTCTCTTTTTGCTTAACAATCTTACTCTTCATTTAACAATCTCACTCTACTTTACTGTGGGTGATGTAAATTATTTATCTCATTGACTGTACTACTAGATCTGTATACATATGTAATCTTCCTCCCCCTGACCCTAACAACTGACAACTTCAACTACCATGACACCCATCTCTATCAAAATATCTACTAATCCCAAAACACTCTAAACCCCAACTTATCCTTGAACTCAAATCGCCACCTTCTCTATACATATAAAAAAAATACTCTCTAACCCTTTGTACATAGGATACGTGTTTCCCTCACCCAAAAACTCAATTCCCTTATTTGGCCCCTGGATTCTACCTAAGGCGACCCCGTCCCCGCTAAATCGGTCCTATCCCGTCCCAAACCTTGTTGCGGACTCCTACATTACACTACCCCGACTACAAAATTACCATCCCCAAAATCTCAATCTCCTTACCTTACTACAACTACAACAAAATAACATCATTAATTATGAACAACAATATATCACTCAAAACTCTACTATTAGCCTCCACAACTTCTGTGTCAACATCAATACTTCACAAAATTCTATAACATACATTACTTCAAGACAACATTACATTATTTTCATCTCTACTATTTCTTCTTTAACTCTGACTTCAACTTGGACAGATCTATATGTCCCATAAAATATTTATCACCCAAAACTATTTCTTATTGACTGGCATAAATTATTATTTTATTTCTCATTTTATCAAATTGTTTTTCCCATTACTTTAAAACATCTGTAATACATTAAAACATTACATCAAACATTAATTACTTGGAATATTTATAACTAATATACCAGTGACCTGTTATTGCTGATCAGCTGATATCCTAACATAATGAAAACACATCTCAAAATTGAACAACTTATATGAAATATATATATTTATTTATCATTACTCCTCACCTCTTGTTTCCCATTTCTCTGATTCTGATCATTTTGTGTTGCCCGCCTGCCAGACGTTTAATTATTAGCTTAGTTTAAAGTATACATATATAATGAAAACACATATTTTTATCAACAACTATATCTAACGTATAACAATAAAATAACACATTTAAAATTATAGCATGTAATGAACACCTCATATTAAATATCTGAGCAGCTAGTTAATTGAACAGAGCACAAGCATTTATATTTGATCAAATTTGAATTAGCAAAAAAAAAAAAAAATTTATGTTATAAAATTTACATTCGTGACTCATTTGAGTCACCTCCCAGCCACACACACTATTTCAAATTATGGAGGACTGTTTCGCCCTTGCGCTTCGACAAAGACTGTATATTTTGGAGCATGTTTTTTACCTCTCTGTGTCTTTGCTTCCGCTATTACATTTGAAAGTATTGAACATCAACATGTTCGGGTCTATAATTACACACCCTTAATGCGGGTCTACCACCTGTCTCTGCTACCCCCAAGCGGGCAGAGTGGCAGCCGCTGTTTCATAGTTTCCGGAGATTTCCCCTAATTGTCCCCCCCATTGAATTCCAATATGTACCAATTTCAAGTCAGCTATGGTCAAGGGACTTGATATGACCATAGCTGGCCACTCGCCAAATCCACGATTAGTGCTGGTAAGGCAGTAATCGCCCGAAAAGTCGGGGAAATCTAAACTTCAATTTGACTGCCTGTTACACATTCATTACTACTATGTGCGACACGGTCGTCTATCAGTGTGTAAAATTTTAATTTACACGGAAAAAGGTGTGCCGCACATTTTCGCCATTTTGGCCTCCGATGGAGGTAACACTCTCTGTTACCCCCAACCCATTCCGCTATCTACGGGAGCACAGGCCACCCCCGCAATAGCAACTTACTAACTAACTAATTAATTAAAAAATTTTATATACATTCTACGACAATATTTGCATCAATAATCATTTAACCCAATTCACAACTTTTTACCATTTGACTTTCTTAAAATTTTCAAAATTTATTATTAATAATCCTTGTATATCATTTTTCATTTATTATTAAAAAATTTTTTAATTATCATACTTATTAAACACAATTATTTCAAATAAACATCTTACTACTGAATTAAAATCTTAGTTACCTGTAAACATTTTTATTATACATGATTCATATTGCAAAAGTTCTATACTTACAATCCATTTTTTACATGATTGCAAATCACACCACAAAATATATATATTCACCATACTAATACTTTCACCTCATCTCTGTAACATTTAACACAAAATATTAGTTTACATTAAATAATTTATCATCCATTACCAAATTTCCAAATCTCGTAAAATAAATTAAATTCATAAAAAAATTTAATTAATTAACATTTAAATAAGCAATCAAAATATTTGATCATATCAAATTGGTTTAATTTAATTAATGACTGACAACATAAATTATATAGTTATCGAACAATCACCATTAGTCAATTACTGTTTTCAAAATTAATTCTGATATTTATTTAACTTGCAAATATTTCAATATTCTTATCACAACAATCATCTTACGTACACACATTATCTATTTAACATTCCACCATGCACACATATAAATGCACTATATTTTATTTACAAACTCTGTTATTTATTGTTCAGTTTTTCCCGCACTTCATTTGTCCAGATTTGCCATGTCAAAAAACCATAAAACATAATGTTTACACCGTCTTATATTGTTTTAATAGTTTATCCTCCATCGTTCCAGATTAACCTTGGTTTTACATAGCATCGTTCAATTGTATTACCACACAAATGACTGTTTTGTATGTTGTAACCATAAAAACTAAACTCATCCATCATACCCAAATACTCATTACACCAGTCTACATTAGGTAATTTTGTCAAGTCTCCGTCATTAAATTCATTCACTATCGGGTTAATTATTTTTACCAAATCATTGTAATCATTGTTACTCAAATATATTTCTAAACTTTCCTTCCATTCATCGTACTTTCTATTTAAGTTATATAATTCTGTTTCTTTACTAACATACAATTCTCCACTTATATCTCTCTCATCACAATACCAAATCATACTTTCAACATCATTATTACAGACAGAGGGTACAAAATTATTCAACAAAAATAAACAACTCAAATCTTTCATTAATAAGGGTCTCTTGCCCAAAAATAACACTTTTGAACACTCTGGTTCATCACAAATAAGGGGAAAATTTACCCTCTGCCCTACACATTTATCTACTCTTTCTTTCCATTCTTTTTCTAATTCAACAACACTAATTATTACTTCGTTACATATCACTCTCTCTCTCTCACTCACTGTTTCACTATCTATTTTCAACGTATCACTTTCTGATACCACCTTTTCAATTACAATACCATTTTCAATATCATTGTTCTTGCTCTCTACTACCACACTGTTAATTATATTCTCATTTTCGACATTATTGTCATCACTTGTTAATTTCTTACTGTCATTGTTATTTTTACTTTTACTCTGTTCTCCTACTGACTCTACTACTCTCTCAATATCTCGTTTCAATTCATTACAACTATTTTCGCATTTTGTTTTTATCTCATCAATGTCAAATTTACAATTAAATTCACTTTTGATTTCGGTCTTAATTTCATTCAATTTTATTTCATTATTGTCAAAGCGACTATTTAATTCGTTAAATTTGTCATTCTGTACATCTAATTTGCTGTCAAAACTACTTTTAATTTCTTTGATTTCGTTTTTCTGTTCATGAATGTCCATTGATATGGTTCTTAATATACTCATTATATCATCATCTAATTTCTTACATTTTGTTGAGGTGGGGGTTAACTGTACCCCCGAGTCCTCCGTAATATTTGTTACATCTGAATTCTTTTTTGTTTTATTTTCCTGACTCACGTTTGGAGTCGAGTGGATTTCAAAATCACTCATACTATTTGATTCATTATAGTTTTCGACACTAGTCGTTTCATTTATGTTATTTTCGTTATCTGCCATTTTTATAATTGATTAAATTAAGTTAAAGAAATTAATTAAATAAATAATGTAATTAATTAGATTTTGTAATGCAACGTTATTTTGCTACGCTAACGTAAAACATGTTTGTATCTTTGTAGGTGTGGAATTTAATTAATTAATTATGATTAATTATAATTCGTGCCTGTTTCGCGGCGCCATTTGTGCTACTCTCTTGTTGATAAAATCTATTAACACAAAATACAAATCAATCTTGTTTTTTTTACCTACCGTCACGATCGCTTCTACAAGGTCCCAGGGTCCGTTCACATGTACGCTAGATACAAACATGGTTTACAGGTTAAGCAAAACACTGACACAACTCATTTTTGGAAGAGAATTACTATTTAATAATTTAGTTTTGAATCATTTAACTTGTTTACACAGTTTACTACATATGAAATATTTTCATAAGAATTGATGCTTTGCCTGAGTTACATGATTACCACTCCTATTCTATCTTATACTACGGCTTACCTTATTTTCTATACATACACACAAAACTGCCCAGCCTGCAATTTTGCACACACTCAGACACACATAATTATAAAACCCTTAACATTTTTAATAATATAAACCCCAGACCCCAAACGCCGGCCACGCGGTTTTCGTGCACGCACTCATCGTTTTTGAAAAATGTTTAATTGCTATATTTCCGAAAAATACTTATTTCACTTCTCCAGGTTGGATTGACCGCGGTCACATAAAAATTACTATAGTTCCACCTTGTTTTACGATTAAATTAAAACTTTTCTCGACGAGCCTACTTGGTCGTACCCGGTACCGGGGAATTCAGCTGGTAGACTGGGAATGAAAAGCGGAATCTGTATTACTCATGTGATCTCATAGTTGGTATGCAAGTCACTGCCTTGAGCTTCGTCGCCGAAGTTTCGTTCCATGCCATGCATGTAGTTTTTTGGGTTAACATGGCCAACGATCTCAGTTAGGCATTGGCTGACGTCATAAAAAAGGCCGGACTTAAGCAGCACTTCCTGACGATCTGTGAAGAGACGATGAATAATTTTGCGCTCTAGCCATCTTGGGTTTTTAGTTGAGAGCGTCCCTTGGAGCGCCTGCGTGAGTAGTTGCGCTCGTGCGTCGACACACATGTACAGATTTCTTAGGATTTCGTGGAGGTGCGAATTCCTTCGCCGAATGACACAATACAGTAAATGCGTCTATGCTTTGTTACACCACTGTTTCAGTCTCCACGTGTTCTTTCGTAACCGAAATAACGTTGCCGCATAATACAATTTCACAATATTTTATAAGACTCCCGCATAAAACGAAATAAATAAAATACCCTGTAAAAAAAAATAAAAGGACCCAAAATTGACCCGCTACAATACCCCTCGATGAGAATTCTGCTGTTTACAACAGAAGAAATCTCATCGCTAAACCCCGAAGAGGACCGGTGAGGAACTGGTGCCAACAAACCCCTTGTTCTTAATCTACATGGGTACACGACCCCCCTGGCTCAGCGACTATGGACTCATCTGAACGAGATCACTGGACTTCTCCGTAAGAGATCCCAACACCGAGAAATCGAACAGACTCGTACCACAGCGCACCTTACCTTCTAACATGCTACCCCCAAAAATCCTCAATCCCTGGCTTAAATTATTCCAGATCCTCTACCGATATGTTTCCCCTTGTATGCAAGCTGGGCTGCCTTTAGCAGATACTGGGCTCACTCACACTCACATTACATATTGACATAATGCATTGTAAAATAAAAAAAATTCTTTTAAAATTTATGAAAAATTTAAAAAATTTCAAAATTCAAAATAATATACTCAGAAAATTCTCTTCCTGGTTTTCCGTTTTCTTTAAAATGCATTAATTTAAACCTTTCTCCTAATCTAAACACATCCTTAATCTAACATGTAATCACTTATAATCTAACAGTACAGTGCAATACAATCAAACAAAAAAATGAACATGTTACGTACACACATAATAAAATAATCATTACCTAAAATATTCATTCGCGGGCAGGCGAAAAATCATTTCATTTTTTTTTTCAAAATTTAAAATTTCCAAAAAGTTTAAAATTCAAAAAAAATTTAAATTTATTTAAAGGTTTCCTTCGTATTTAAACATTATTTGAAAATTGTTTTGAATTGATTAAACAAACAAATAAAATTGACTTCCTACTATACAAGCTTAGTAGGTGTATGAACTCATCAGCTGATCGAAAGTAGGTCAAGTCCAAGGCCCTTGACCTACATGTCATGTATGATTTCTATCTGAAAATACATTTAACATCTGTAACAGCCTAATTTGAAACACAAAACATAATAAAATAAAATATTTAAAACTAACAAAATATTATTATAAATAATAAGCAAATTCACATTTAAATTATTTAAAATAAACCATATGTCTCTACATTATCAAATTCTCTCAAAATTCTGTCACTGGTTTAAAAAATAAAAAAATTTTATCTCTTTATTATAAATCTCTCTTTTTGCTTAACAATCTTACTCTTCATTTAACAATCTCACTCTACTTTACTGTGGGTGATGTAAATTATTTATCTCATTGACTGTACTACTAGATCTGTATACATATGTAATCTTCCTCCCCTGACCCTAACAACTGACAACTTCAACTACCACGACACCCATCTCTATCAAAATATCTACTAATCCCAAAACACTCTAAACCCCAACTTATCCTTGAACTCAAATCGCCACCTTCTCTATACATATAAAAAAAATACTCTCTAACCCTTTGTACATAGGATACGTGTTTCCCTCACCCAAAAACTCAATTCCCTTATTTGGCCCCTGGATTCTACCTAAGGCGACCCCGTCCCCGCTAAATCGGTCCTATCCCGTCCCAAACCTTGTTGCAGACTCCTACATTACACTACCACGACTACAAAATTACCATCCCCAAAATCTCAATCTCCTTACCTTACTACAACTACAACAAAATAACATCATTAATTATGAACAACAATATATCACTCAAAACTCTACTATTAGCCTCCACAACTTCTGTGTCAACATCAATACTTCACAAAATTCTATAACATACATTACTTCAAGACAACATTACAATATTTTCATCTCTACTATTTCTTCTTTAACTCTGACTTCAACTTGGACAGATCTATATGTCCCATAAAATATTTATCACCCAAAACTATTTCTTATTGACTGGCATAAATTATTATTTTATTTCTCATTTTATCAAATTGTTTTTCCCATTACTTTAAAACATCTGTAATACATTAAAACATTACATCAAACATTAATTACTTGGAATATTTATAACTAATATACCAGTGACCTGTTATTGCTGATCAGCTGATATCCTAACATAATGAAAACACATCTCAAAATTGAACAACTTATATGAAATATATATATTTATTTATCATTACTCCTCACCTCTTGTTTCCCATTTCTCTGATTCTGATCATTTTGTGTTGCCCGCCTGCCAGACGTTTAATTATTAGCTTAGTTTAAAGTATACATATATAATGAAAACACATATTTTTATCAACAACTATATCTAACGTATAACAATAAAATAACACATTTAAAATTATAGCATGTAATGAACACCTCATATTAAATATCTGAGCAGCTAGTTAATTGAACAGAGCACAAGCATTTATATTTGATCAAATTTGAATTAGCAAAAAAAAAAAAAAATTTTATGTTATAAAATTTACATTCGTGACTCATTTGAGTCACCTCCCAGCCACACACACTATTTCAAATTATGGAGGACTGTTTCGCCCTTGCGCTTCGACAAAGACTGTATATTTTGGAGCAGGTTTTACCTCTCCGTGTCTTTGCTTCCGCTATTACATTTGAAAGTATTGAACATCAACATGTTCGGGTCTATAATTACACACCCTTAATGCGGGTCTACCACCTGTCTCTGCTACCCCCAAGCGGGCAGAGTGGCAGCCGCTGTTTCATAGTTTCCGGAGATTTCCCCTAATTGTCTCCCCCCATTGAATTTCCAATATGTACCAATTTCAAGTCAGCTATGGTCAAGGGACTTGATATGACCATAGCTGGCCACTCGCCAAATCCACGATTAGAGCTGGTAAGGCAGTAATCGCCCGAAAAGTCGGGGAAATCTAAACTTCAATTTGACTGCCTGTTACACATTCATTACTACTATGTGCGACACGGTCGTCTATCAGTGTGTAAAATTTTAATTTACACGGAAAAAGGTGTGCCGCACATTTTCGCCATTTTGGCCTCCGATGGAGGTAACACTCTCTGTTACCCCCAACCCATTCCGCTATCTACGGGAGCACAGGCCACCCCCGCAATAGCAACTTACTAACTAAGTAATTAATTAAAAAATTTTATATACATTCTACGACAATATTTGCATCAATAATCATTTAACCCAATTCACAACTTTTTACCATTTGACTTTCTTAAAATTTTCAAAATTTATTATTAATAATCCTTGTATATCATTTTTCATTTATTATTAAAAAATTTTTTAATTATCATACTTATTAAACACAATTATTTCAAATAAACATCTTACTACTGAATTAAAATCTTAGTTACCTGTAAACATTTTTATTATACATGATTCATATTGCAAAAGTTCTATACTTACAATCCATTTTTTACATGATTGCAAATCACACCACAAAATATATATATTCACCATACTAATACTTTCACCTCATCTCTGTAACATTTAACACAAAAATATTAGTTTACATTAAATAATTTATCATCCATTACCAAATTTCCAAATCTCGTAAAATAAATTAAATTCATACAAAAATTTAATTAATTAACATTTAAATAAGCAATCAAAATATTTGATCATATCAAATTGGTTTAATTTAATTAATGACTGACAACATAAATTATATAGTTATCGAACAATCACCATTAGTCAATTACTGTTTTCAAAATTAATTCTGATATTTATTTAACTTGCAAATATTTCAATATTCTTATCACAACAATCATCTTACGTACACACATTATCTATTTAACATTCCACCATGCACACATATAAATGCACTATATTTTATTTACAAACTCTTGTTATTTATTGTTCAGTTTTTCCCGCACTTCATTTGTCCAGATTTGCCATGTCAAAAAACCATAAAACATAATGTTTACACCGTCTTATATTGTTTTAATAGTTTATCCTCCATCGTTCCAGATTAACCTTGGTTTTACATAGCATCGTTCAATTGTATTACCACACAAATGACTGTTTTGTATGTTGTAACCATAAAAACTAAACTCATCCATCATACCCAAATACTCATTACACCAGTCTACATTAGGTAATTTTGTCAAGTCTCCGTCATTAAATTCATTCACTATCGGGTTAATTATTTTTACCAAATCATTGTAATCATTGTTACTCAAATATATTTCTAAACTTTCCTTCCATTCATCGTACTTTCTATTTAAGTTATATAATTCTGTTTCTTTACTAACATACAATTCTCCACTTATATCTCTCTCATCACAATACCAAATCATACTTTCAACATCATTATTACAGACAGAGGGTACAAAATTATTCAACAAAAATAAACAACTCAAATCTTTCATTAATAAGGGTCTCTTGCCCAAAAATAACACTTTTGAACACTCTGGTTCATCACAAATAAGGGGAAAATTTACCCTCTGCCCTACACATTCATCTACTCTTTCTTTCCATTCATTTTCTAATTCAACAACACTAATTATTACTTCGTTACATATCACTCTCTCTCTCTCACTCACTGTTTCACTATCTATTTTCAACGTATCACTTTCTGATACCACCTTTTCAATTACAATACCATTTTCAATATCATTGTTCTTGCTCTCTACTACCACACTGTTAATTATATTCTCATTTTCGACATTATTGTCATCACTTGTTAATTTCTTACTGTCATTGTTATTTTTACTTTTACTCTGTTCTCCTACTGACTCTACTACTCTCTCAATATCTCGTTTCAATTCATTACAACTATTTTCGCATTTTGTTTTTATCTCATCAATATCAAATTTAAGAACGTCAAATTTACAATTAAATTCACTTTTGATTTTGGTCTTAATTTCATTCAATTTTATTTCATTATTGTCAAAGCGACTATTTAATTCGTTAAATTTGTCATTCTGTACATCTAATTTGCTGTCAAAACTACTTTTAATTTCTTTGATTTCGTTTTTCTGTTCATGAATGTCCATTGATATGGTTCTTAATATACTCATTATATCATCATCTAATTTCTTACATTTTGTTGAGGTGGGGGTTAACTGTACCCCCGAGGCCTCCGTAATATTTGTTACATCTGAATTCTTTTTTGTTTTATTTTCCTGACTCACGTTTGGAGTCGAGTGGATTTCAAAATCACTCATACTATTTGATTCATTATAGTTTTCGACACTAGTCGTTTCATTTATGTTATTTTCGTTATCTACCATTTTTATAATTGATTAAATTAAGTTAAAGAAATTAATTAAATAAATAATGTAATTAATTAGATTTTGTAATGCAACGTTATTTTGCTACGCTAACGTAAAACATGTTTGTATCTTTGTAGGTGTGGAATTTAATTAATTAATTATGATTAATTATAATTCGTGCCTGTTTCGCGGCGCCATTTGTGCTACTCTCTTGTTGATAAAATCTATTAACACAAAATACAAATCAATCTTGTTTTTTTTACCTACTGTCACGATCGCTTCTACAAGGTCCCAGGGTCCGTTCACATGTACGCTAGATACAAACATGGTTTACAGGTTAAGCAAAACACTGACACAACTCATTTTTGGAAGAGAATTACTATTTAATAATTTAGTTTTGAATCATTTAACTTGTTTACACAGTTTACTACATATGAAATATTTTCATAAGAATTGATGCTTTGCCTGAGTTACATGATTACCACTCCTATTCTATCTTATACTACGGCTTACCTTATTTTCTATACATACACACAAAACTGCCCAGCCTGCAATTTTGCACACACTCAGACACACATAATTATAAAACCCTTAACATTTTTAATAATATAAACCCCAGACCCCAAACGCCGGCCACGCGGTCTTCGTGCACGCACTCATCATTTTTGAAAAATGTTTAATTGCTATATTTCCGAAAAATACTTATTTCACTTCTCCAGGTTGGATTGACCGCGGTCACATAAAATTACTATAGTTCCACCTTGTTTTACGATTAAATTAAAACTTTTCTCGACGAGCCTACTTGGTCGTACCCGGTACCGGGGAATTCAGCTGGTAGACTGGGAATGAAAAGCGGAATCTGTATTACTCATGTGATCTCATAGTTGGTATGCAAGTCACTGCCTTGATCTTCGTCGCCGAAGTTTCGTTCCATGCCATGCATGTAGTTTTTTGGGTTAACATGGCCAACGATCTCAGTTAGGCATTGGCTGACGTCATAAAAAAGGCCGGACTTAAGCAGCACTTCCTGACGATCTGTGAAGAGACGATGAATAATTTTGCGCTCTAGCCATCTTGGGTTTTTAGTTGAGAGCGTCCCTTGGAGCGCCTGCGTGAGTAGTTGCGCTCGTGCGTCGACACACATGTACAGATTTCTTAGGATTTCGTGGAGGTGCGAATTCCTTCGCCGAATGACACAATACAGTAAATGCGTCTATGCTTTGTTACACCACTGTTTCAGTCTCCACGTGTTCTTTCGTAACCGAAATAACGTTGCCGCATAATACAATTTCACAATATTTTATAAGACTGCTGCATAAAACGAAATAAATAAAATACCAATGCCCCATACTGTAAAAAAAAATAAAAGGACCCAAAATTGACCCGCTACAATACCCCTCGATGAGAATTCTGCTGTTTACAACAGAAGAAATCTCATCGCTAAACCCCGAAGAGGACCGGTGAGGAACTGGTGCCAACAAACCCCTTGTTCTTAATCTACATGGGTACACGACCCCCCTGGCTCAGCGACTATGGACTCATCTGAACGAGATCACTGGACTTCTCCGTAAGAGATCCCAACACCGAGAAATCGAACAGACTCGTACCACAGCGCACCTTACCTTCTAACATGCTACCCCCAAAAATCCTCAATCCCTGGCTTAAATTATTCCAGATCCTCTACCGATATGTTTCCCCTTGTATGCAAGCTGGGCTGCCTTTAGCAGATACTGGGCTCACTCACACTCACATTACATATTGACATAATGCATTGTAAAATAAAAAAAAATTCTTTTAAAATTTATGAAAAATTTAAAAAATTTCAAAATTCAAAATAATATACTCAGAAAATTCTCTTCCTGGTTTTCCGTTTTCTTTAAAATGCATTAATTTAAACCTTTCTCCTAATCTAAACACATCCTTAATCTAACATGTAATCACTTATAATCTAACAGTACAGTGCAATACAATCAAACAAAAAAATGAACATGTTACGTACACACATAATAAAATAATCATTACCTAAAATATTCATTCGCGGGCAGGCGAAAAATCATTTCATTTTTTTTTCTTCAAAATTTAAAATTTCCAAAAAGTTTAAAATTCAAAAAAAATTTAAATTTATTTAAAGGTTTCCTTCATATTTAAACATTATTTGAAAATTGTTTTGAATTGATTAAACAAACAAATAAAATTGACTTCCTACTATACAAGCTTAGTAGGTGTATGAACTCATCAGCTGATCGAAAGTAGGTCAAGTCCAAGGCCCTTGACCTACATGTCATGTATGATTTCTATCTGAAAATACATTTAACATCTGTAACAGCCTAATTTGAAACACAAAACATAATAAAATAAAATATTTAAAACTAACAAAATATTATTATAAATAATAAGCAAATTCACATTTAAATTATTTAAAATAAACCATATGTCTCTACATTATCAAATTCTCTCAAAATTCTGTCACTGGTTTAAAAAATAAAAAAATTTTATCTCTTTATTATAAATCTCTCTTTTTGCTTAACAATCTTACTCTTCATTTAACAATCTCACTCTACTTTACTGTGGGTGATGTAAATTATTTATCTCATTGACTGTACTACTAGATCTGTATACATATGTAATCTTCCTCCCCCTGACCCTAACAACTGACAACTTCAACTACCACGACACCCATCTCTATCAAAATATCTACTAATCCCAAAACACTCTAAACCCCAACTTATCCTTGAACTCAAATCGCCACCTTCTCTATACATATAAAAAAAATACTCTCTAACCCTTTGTACATAGGATACGTGTTTCCCTCACCCAAAAACTCAATTCCCTTATTTGGCCCCTGGATTCTACCTAAGGCGACCCCGTCCCCGCTAAATCGGTCCTATCCCGTCCCAAACCTTGTTGCAGACTCCTACATTACACTACCATGACTACAAAATTACCATCCCCAAAATCTCAATCTCCTTACCTTACTACAACTACAACAAAATAACATCATTAATTATGAACAACAATATATCACTCAAAACTCTACTATTAGCCTCCACAACTTCTGTGTCAACATCAATACTTCACAAAATTCTATAACATACATTACTTCAAGACAACATTACAATATTTTCATCTCTACTATTTCTTCTTTAACTCTGACTTCAACTTGGACAGATCTATATGTCCCATAAAATATTTATCACCCAAAACTATTTCTTATTGACTGGCATAAATTATTATTTTATTTCTCATTTTATCAAATTGTTTTTCCCATTACTTTAAAACATCTGTAATACATTAAAACATTACATCAAACATTAATTACTTGGAATATTTATAACTAATATACCAGTGACCTGTTATTGCTGATCAGCTGATATCCTAACATAATGAAAACACATCTCAAAATTGAACAACTTATATGAAATATATATATTTATTTATCATTACTCCTCACCTCTTGTTTCCCATTTCTCTGATTCTGATCATTTTGTGTTGCCCGCCTGCCAGACGTTTAATTATTAGCTTAGTTTAAAGTATACATATATAATGAAAACACATATTTTTATCAACAACTATATCTAACGTATAACAATAAAATAACACATTTAAAATTATAGCATGTAATGAACACCTCATATTAAATATCTGAGCAGCTAGTTAATTGAACAGAGCACAAGCATTTATATTTGATCAAATTTGAATTAGCAAAAAAAAAAAAAATTTTATGTTATAAAATTTACATTCGTGACTCATTTGAGTCACCTCCCAGCCACACACACTATTTCAAATTATGGAGGACTGTTTTGCCCTTGCGCTTCGACAAAGACTGTATATTTTGGAGCAGGTTTTACCTCTCCGTGTCTTTGCTTCCGCTATTACATTTGAAAGTATTGAACATCAACATGTTCGGGTCTATAATTACACACCCTTAATGCGGGTCTACCACCTGTCTCTGCTACCCCCAAGCGGGCAGAGTGGCAGCCGCTGTTTCATAGTTTCCGGAGATTTCCCCTAATTGTCTCCCCCCATTGAATTTCCAATATGTACCAATTTCAAGTCAGCTATGGTCAAGGGACTTGATATGACCATAGCTGGCCACTCGCCAAATCCACGATTAGAGCTGGTAAGGCAGTAATCGCCCGAAAAGTCGGGGAAATCTAAACTTCAATTTGACTGCCTGTTACACATTCATTACTACTATGTGCGACACGGTCGTCTATCAGTGTGTAAAATTTTAATTTACACGGAAAAAGGTGTGCCGCACATTTTCGCCATTTTGGCCTCCGATGGAGGTAACACTCTCTGTTACCCCCAACCCATTCCGCTATCTACGGGAGCACAGGCCACCCCCGCAATAGCAACTTACTAACTAAGTAATTAATTAAAAAATTTTATATACATTCTACGACAATATTTGCATCAATAATCATTTAACCCAATTCACAACTTTTTACCATTTGACTTTCTTAAAATTTTCAAAATTTATTATTAATAATCCTTGTATATCATTTTTCATTTATTATTAAAAAATTTTTTAATTATCATACTTATTAAACACAATTATTTCAAATAAACATCTTACTACTGAATTAAAATCTTAGTTACCTGTAAACATTTTTATTATACATGATTCATATTGCAAAAGTTCTATACTTACAATCCATTTTTTACATGATTGCAAATCACACCACAAAATATATATATTCACCATACTAATACTTTCACCTCATCTCTGTAACATTTAACACAAAAATATTAGTTTACATTAAATAATTTATCATCCATTACCAAATTTCCAAATCTCGTAAAATAAATTAAATTCATAAAAAAATTTAATTAATTAACATTTAAATAAGCAATCAAAATATTTGATCATATCAAATTGGTTTAATTTAATTAATGACTGACAACATAAATTATATAGTTATCGAACAATCACCATTAGTCAATTACTGTTTTCAAAATTAATTCTGATATTTATTTAACTTGCAAATATTTCAATATTCTTATCACAACAATCATCTTACGTACACACATTATCTATTTAACATTCCACCATGCACACATATAAATGCACTATATTTTATTTACAAACTCTTGTTATTTATTGTTCAGTTTTTCCCGCACTTCATTTGTCCAGATTTGCCATGTCAAAAAACCATAAAACATAATGTTTACACCGTCTTATATTGTTTTAATAGTTTATCCTCCATCGTTCCAGATTAACCTTGGTTTTACATAGCATCGTTCAATTGTATTACCACACAAATGACTGTTTTGTATGTTGTAACCATAAAAACTAAACTCATCCATCATACCCAAATACTCATTACACCAGTCTACATTAGGTAATTTTGTCAAGTCTCCGTCATTAAATTCATTCACTATCGGGTTAATTATTTTTACCAAATCATTGTAATCATTGTTACTCAAATATATTTCTAAACTTTCCTTCCATTCATCGTACTTTCTATTTAAGTTATATAATTCTGTTTCTTTACTAACATACAATTCTCCACTTATATCTCTCTCATCACAATACCAAATCATACTTTCAACATCATTATTACAGACAGAGGGTACAAAATTATTCAACAAAAATAAACAACTCAAATCTTTCATTAATAAGGGTCTCTTGCCCAAAAATAACACTTTTGAACACTCTGGTTCATCACAAATAAGGGGAAAATTTACCCTCTGCCCTACACATTCATCTACTCTTTCTTTCCATTCATTTTCTAATTCAACAACACTAATTATTACTTCGTTACATATCACTCTCTCTCTCTCACTCACTGTTTCACTATCTATTTTCAACGTATCACTTTCTGATACCACCTTTTCAATTACAATACCATTTTCAATATCATTGTTCTTGCTCTCTACTACCACACTGTTAATTATATTCTCATTTTCGACATTATTGTCATCACTTGTTAATTTCTTACTGTCATTGTTATTTTTACTTTTACTCTGTTCTCCTACTGACTCTACTACTCTCTCAATATCTCGTTTCAATTCATTACAACTATTTTCGCATTTTGTTTTTATCTCATCAATATCAAATTTAAGAACGTCAAATTTACAATTAAATTCACTTTTGATTTTGGTCTTAATTTCATTCAATTTTATTTCATTATTGTCAAAGCGACTATTTAATTCGTTAAATTTGTCATTCTGTACATCTAATTTGCTGTCAAAACTACTTTTAATTTCTTTGATTTCGTTTTTCTGTTCATGAATGTCCATTGATATGGTTCTTAATATACTCATTATATCATCATCTAATTTCTTACATTTTGTTGAGGTGGGGGTTAACTGTACCCCCGAGTCCTCCGTAATATTTGTTACATCTGAATTCTTTTTTGTTTTATTTTCCTGACTCACGTTTGGAGTCGAGTGGATTTCAAAATCACTCATACTATTTGATTCATTATAGTTTTCGACACTAGTCGTTTCATTTATGTTATTTTCGTTATCTACCATTTTTATAATTGATTAAATTAAGTTAAAGAAATTAATTAAATAAATAATGTAATTAATTAGATTTTGTAATGCAACGTTATTTTGCTACGCTAACCTAAAACATGTTTGTATCTTTGTAGGTGTGGAATTTAATTAATTAATTATGATTAATTATAATTCGTGCCTGTTTCGCGGCGCCATTTGTGCTACTCTCTTGTTGATAAAATCTATTAACACAAAATACAAATCAATCTTGTTTTTTTTACCTACTGTCACGATCGCTTCTACAAGGTCCCAGGGTCCGTTCACATGTACGCTAGATACAAACATGGTTTACAGGTTAAGCAAAACACTGACACAACTCATTTTTGGAAGAGAATTACTATTTAATAATTTAGTTTTGAATCATTTAACTTGTTTACACAGTTTACTACATATGAAATATTTTCATAAGAATTGATGCTTTGCCTGAGTTACATGATTACCACTCCTATTCTATCTTATACTACGGCTTACCTTATTTTCTATACATACACACAAAACTGCCCAGCCTGCAATTTTGCACACACTCAGACACACATAATTATAAAACCCTTAACATTTTTAATAATATAAACCCCAGACCCCAAACGCCTGCCACGCGGTCTTCGTGCACGCACTCATCATTTTTGAAAAATGTTTAATTGCTATATTTCCGAAAAATACTTATTTCACTTCTCCAGGTTGGATTGACCGCGGTCACATAAAATTACTATAGTTCCACCTTGTTTTACGATTAAATTAAAACTTTTCTCGACGAGCCTACTTGGTCGTACCCGGTACCGGGGAATTCAGCTGGTAGACTGGGAATGAAAAGCGGAATCTGTATTACTCATGTGATCTCATAGTTGGTATGCAAGTCACTGCCTTGATCTTCGTCGCCAAAGTTTCGTTCCATGCCATGCATGTAGTTTTTTGGGTTAACATGGCCAACGATCTCAGTTAGGCATTGGCTGACGTCATAAAAAAGGCCGGACTTAAGCAGCACTTCCTGACGATCTGTGAAGAGACGATGAATAATTTTGTGCTCTAGCCATCTTGGGTTTTTAGTTGAGAGCGTCCCTTGGAGCGCCTGCGTGAGTAGTTGCGCTCGTGCGTCGACACACATGTACAGATTTCTTAGGATTTCGTGGAGGTGCGAATTCCTTCGCCGAATGACACAATACAGTAAATGCGTCTATGCTTTGTTACACCACTGTTTCAGTCTCCACGTGTTCTTTCGTAACCGAAATAACGTTGCCGCATAATACAATTTCACAATATTTTATAAGACTGCTGCATAAAACGAAATAAATAAAATACCAATGCCCCATACTGTAAAAAAAAATAAAAGGACCCAAAATTGACCCGCTACAATACCCCTCGATGAGAATTCTGCTGTTTACAACAGAAGAAATCTCATCGCTAAACCCCGAAGAGGACCGGTGAGGAACTGGTGCCAACAAACCCCTTGTTCTTAATCTACATGGGTACACGACCCCCCTGGCTCAGCGACTATGGACTCATCTGAACGAGATCACTGGACTTCTCCGTAAGAGATCCCAACACCGAGAAATCGAACAGACTCGTACCACAGCGCACCTTACCTTCTAACATGCTACCCCCAAAAATCCTCAATCCCTGGCTTAAATTATTCCAGATCCTCTACCGATATGTTTCCCCTTGTATGCAAGCTGGGCTGCCTTTAGCAGATACTGGGCTCACTCACACTCACATTACATATTGACATAATGCATTGTAAAATAAAAAAAAATTCTTTTAAAATTTATGAAAAATTTAAAAAATTTAAAAATTCAAAATAATATACTCAGAAAATTCTCTTCCTGGTTTTCTGTTTTCTTTAAAATGCATTAATTTAAACCTTTCTCCTAATCTAAACACATCCTTAATCTAACATGTAATCACTTATAATCTAACAGTACAGTGCAATACAATCAAACAAAAAAATGAACATGTTACGTACACACATAATAAAATAATCATTACCTAAAATATTCATTCGCGGGCAGGCGAAAAATCATTTCATTTTTTTTTTTTCAAAATTTAAAATTTCCAAAAAGTTTAAAATTCAAAAAAAATTTAAATTTATTTAAAGGTTTCCTTCGTATTTAAACATTATTTGAAAATTGTTTTGAATTGATTAAACAAACAAATAAAATTGACTTCCTACTATACAAGCTTAGTAGGTGTATGAACTCATCAGCTGATCGAAAGTAGGTCAAGTCCAAGGCCCTTGACCTACATGTCATGTATGATTTCTATCTGAAAATACATTTAACATCTGTAACAGCCTAATTTGAAACACAAAACATAATAAAATAAAATATTTAAAACTAACAAAATATTATTATAAATAATAAGCAAATTCACATTTAAATTATTTAAAATAAACCATATGTCTCTACATTATCAAATTCTCTCAAAATTCTGTCACTGGTTTAAAAAATAAAAAAATTTTATCTCTTTATTATAAATCTCTCTTTTTGCTTAACAATCTTACTCTTCATTTAACAATCTCACTCTACTTTACTGTGGGTGATGTAAATTATTTATCTCATTGACTGTACTACTAGATCTGTATACATATGTAATCTTCCTCCCCCTGACCCTAACAACTGACAACTTCAACTACCACGACACCCATCTCTATCAAAATATCTACTAATCCCAAAACACTCTAAACCCCAACTTATCCTTGAACTCAAATCGCCACCTTCTCTATACATATAAAAAAAATACTCTCTAACCCTTTGTACATAGGATACGTGTTTCCCTCACCCAAAAACTCAATTCCCTTATTTGGCCCCTGGATTCTACCTAAGGCGACCCCGTCCCCGCTAAATCGGTCCTATCCCGTCCCAAACCTTGTTGCAGACTCCTACATTACACTACCACGACTACAAAATTACCATCCCCAAAATCTCAATCTCCTTACCTTACTACAACTACAACAAAATAACATCATTAATTATGAACAACAATATATCACTCAAAACTCTACTATTAGCCTCCACAACTTCTGTGTCAACATCAATACTTCACAAAATTCTATAACATACATTACTTCAAGACAACATTACAATATTTTCATCTCTACTATTTCTTCTTTAACTCTGACTTCAACTTGGACAGATCTATATGTCCCATAAAATATTTATCACCCAAAACTATTTCTTATTGACTGGCATAAATTATTATTTTATTTCTCATTTTATCAAATTGTTTTTCCCATTACTTTAAAACATCTGTAATACATTAAAACATTACATCAAACATTAATTACTTGGAATATTTATAACTAACATACCAGTGACCTGTTATTGCTGATCAGCTGATATCCTAACATAATGAAAACACATCTCAAAATTGAACAACTTATATGAAATATATATATTTATTTATCATTACTCCTCACCTCTTGTTTCCCATTTCTCTGATTCTGATCATTTTGTGTTGCCCGCCTGCCAGACGTTTAATTATTAGCTTAGTTTAAAGTATACATATATAATGAAAACATATTTTTATCAACAACTATATCTAACGTATAACAATAAAATAACACATTTAAAATTATAGCATGTAATGAACACCTCATATTAAATATCTGAGCAGCTAGTTAATTGAACAGAGCACAAGCATTTATATTTGATCAAATTTGAATTAGCAAAAAAAAAAAAAATTTTATGTTATAAAATTTACATTCGTGACTCATTTGAGTCACCTCCCAGCCACACACACTATTTCAAATTATGGAGGACTGTTTTGCCCTTGCGCTTCGACAAAGACTGTATATTTTGGAGCAGGTTTTACCTCTCCGTGTCTTTGCTTCCGCTATTACATTTGAAAGTATTGAACATCAACATGTTCGGGTCTATAATTACACACCCTTAATGCGGGTCTACCACCTGTCTCTGCTACCCCCAAGCGGGCAGAGTGGCAGCCGCTGTTTCATAGTTTCCGGAGATTTCCCCTAATTGTCTCCCCCCATTGAATTTCCAATATGTACCAATTTCAAGTCAGCTATGGTCAAGGGACTTGATATGACCATAGCTGGCCACTCGCCAAATCCACGATTAGAGCTGGTAAGGCAGTAATCGCCCGAAAAGTCGGGGAAATCTAAACTTCAATTTGACTGCCTGTTACACATTCATTACTACTATGTGCGACACGGTCGTCTATCAGTGTGTAAAATTTTAATTTACACGGAAAAAGGTGTGCCGCACATTTTCGCCATTTTGGCCTCCGATGGAGGTAACACTCTCTGTTACCCCCAACCCATTCCGCTATCTACGGGAGCACAGGCCACCCCCGCAATAGCAACTTACTAACTAAGTAATTAATTAAAAAATTTTATATACATTCTACGACAATATTTGCATCAATAATCATTTAACCCAATTCACAACTTTTTACCATTTGACTTTCTTAAAATTTTCAAAATTTATTATTAATAATCCTTGTATATCATTTTTCATTTATTATTAAAAAATTTTTTAATTATCATACTTATTAAACACAATTATTTCAAATAAACATCTTACTACTGAATTAAAATCTTAGTTACCTGTAAACATTTTTATTATACATGATTCATATTGCAAAAGTTCTATACTTACAATCCATTTTTTACATGATTGCAAATCACACCACAAAATATATATATTCACCATACTAATACTTTCACCTCATCTCTGTAACATTTAACACAAAAATATTAGTTTACATTAAATAATTTATCATCCATTACCAAATTTCCAAATCTCGTAAAATAAATTAAATTCATAAAAAAATTTAATTAATTAACATTTAAATAAGCAATCAAAATATTTGATCATATCAAATTGGTTTAATTTAATTAATGACTGACAACATAAATTATATAGTTATCGAACAATCACCATTAGTCAATTACTGTTTTCAAAATTAATTCTGATATTTATTTAACTTGCAAATATTTCAATATTCTTATCACAACAATCATCTTACGTACACACATTATCTATTTAACATTCCACCATGCACACATATAAATGCACTATATTTTATTTACAAACTCTTGTTATTTATTGTTCAGTTTTTCCCGCACTTCATTTGTCCAGATTTGCCATGTCAAAAAACCATAAAACATAATGTTTACACCATCTTATATTGTTTTAATAGTTTATCCTCCATCGTTCCAGATTAACCTTGGTTTTACATAGCATCGTTCAATTGTATTACCACACAAATGACTGTTTTGTATGTTGTAACCATAAAAACTAAACTCATCCATCATACCCAAATACTCATTACACCAGTCTACATTAGGTAATTTTGTCAAGTCTCCGTCATTAAATTCATTCACTATCGGGTTAATTATTTTTACCAAATCATTGTAATCATTGTTACTCAAATATATTTCTAAACTTTCCTTCCATTCATCGTACTTTCTATTTAAGTTATATAATTCTGTTTCTTTACTAACATACAATTCTCCACTTATATCTCTCTCATCACAATACCAAATCATACTTTCAACATCATTATTACAGACAGAGGGTACAAAATTATTCAACAAAAATAAACAACTCAAATCTTTCATTAATAAGGGTCTCTTGCCCAAAAATAACACTTTTGAACACTCTGGTTCATCACAAATAAGGGGAAAATTTACCCTCTGCCCTACACATTCATCTACTCTTTCTTTCCATTCTTTTTCTAATTCAACAACACTAATTATTACTTCGTTACATATCACTCTCTCTCTCTCACTCACTGTTTCACTATCTATTTTCAACGTATCACTTTCTGATACCACCTTTTCAATTACAATACCATTTTCAATATCATTGTTCTTGCTCTCTACTACCACACTGTTAATTATATTCTCATTTTCGACATTATTGTCATCACTTGTTAATTTCTTACTGTCATTGTTATTTTTACTTTTACTCTGTTCTCCTACTGACTCTACTACTCTCTCAATATCTCGTTTCAATTCATTACAACTATTTTCGCATTTTGTTTTTATCTCATCAATATCAAATTTAAGAACGTCAAATTTACAATTAAATTCACTTTTGATTTCGGTCTTAATTTCATTCAATTTTATTTCATTATTGTCAAAGCGACTATTTAATTCGTTAAATTTGTCATTCTGTACATCTAATTTGCTGTCAAAACTACTTTTAATTTCTTTGATTTCATTTTTCTGTTCATGAATGTCCATTGATATGGTTCTTAATATACTCATTATATCATCATCTAATTTCTTACATTTTGTTGAGGTGGGGGTTAACTGTACCCCCGAGTCCTCCGTAATATTTGTTACATCTGAATTCTTTTTTGTTTTATTTTCCTGTCTCACGTTTGGAGTCGAGTGGATTTCAAAATCACTCATACTATTTGATTCATTATAGTTTTCGACACTAGTCGTTTCATTTATGTTATTTTCGTTATCTGCCATTTTTATAATTGATTAAATTAAGTTAAAGAAATTAATTAAATAAATAATGTAATTAATTAGATTTTGTAATGCAACGTTATTTTGCTACACTAACGTAAAACATGTTTGTATCTTTGTAGGTGTGGAATTTAATTAATTAATTATGATTAATTATAATTCGTGCCTGTTTCGCGGCGCCATTTGTGCTACTCTCTTGTTGATAAAATCTATTAACACAAAATACAAATCAATCTTGTTTTTTTTACCTACCGTCACGATCGCTTCTACAAGGTCCCAGGGTCCGTTCACATGTACGCTAGATACAAACATGGTTTACAGGTTAAGCAAAACACTGACACAACTCATTTTTGGAAGAGAATTACTATTTAATAATTTAGTTTTGAATCATTTAACTTGTTTACACAGTTTACTACATATGAAATATTTTCATAAGAATTGATGCTTTGCCTGAGTTACATGATTACCACTCCTATTCTATCTTATACTATGGCTTACCTTATTTTCTATACATACACACAAAACTGCCCAGCCTGCAATTTTGCACACACTCAGACACACATAATTATAAAACCCTTAACATTTTTAATAATATAAACCCCAGACCCCAAACGCCGGCCACGCGGTCTTCGTGCACGCACTCATCGTTTTTGAAAAATGTTTAATTGCTATATTTCCGAAAAATACTTATTTCACTTCTCCAGGTTGGATTGACCGCGGTCACATAAAAATTACTATAGTTCCACCTTGTTTTACGATTAAATTAAAACTTTTCTCGACGAGCCTACTTGGTCGTACCCGGTACCGGGGAATTCAGCTGGTAGACTGGGAATGAAAAGCGGAATCTGTATTACTCATGTGATCTCATAGTTGGTATGCAAGTCACTGCCTTGATCTTCGTCGCCGAAGTTTCGTTCCATGCCATGCATGTAGTTTTTTGGGTTAACATGGCCAACGATCTCAGTTAGGCATTGGCTGACGTCATAAAAAAGGCCGGACTTAAGAAGCACTTCCTGACAATCTGTGAAGAGACGATGAATAATTTTGCGCTCTAGCCATCTTGGGTTTTTAGTTGAGAGCGTCCCTTGGAGCGCCTGCGTGAGTAGTTGCGCTCGTGCGTCGACACACATGTACAGATTTCTTAGGATTTCGTGGAGGTGCGAATTCCTTCGCCGAATGACACAATACAGTAAATGCGTCTATGCTTTGTTACACCACTGTTTCAGTCTCCACGTGTTCTTTCGTAACCGAAGTAACGTTGCCGCATAATACAATTTCACAATATTTTATAAGACTCCCGCATAAAACGAAATAAATAAAATACCAATGCCCCATACTGTAAAAAAAAATAAAAGGACCCAAAATTGACCCGCTACAATACCCCCTCGATGAGAATTCTGCTGTTTACAACAGAAGAAATCTCATCGCTAAACCCTGAAGAGGACCGGTGAGGAACTGGTGCCAACAAACCCCTTGTTCTTAATCTACATGGGTACACGACCCCCCTGGCTCAGCGACTATGGACTCATCTGAACGAGATCACTGGACTTCTCCGTAAGAGATCCCAACACCGAGAAATCGAACAGACTCGTACCACAGCGCACCTTACCTTCTAACATGCTACCCCCAAAAATCCTCAATCCCTGGCTTAAATTATTCCAGATCCTCTACCGATATGTTTCCCCTTGTATGCAAGCTGGGCTGCCTTTAGCAGATACTGGGCTCACTCACACTCACATTACATATTGACATAATGCATTGTAAAATAAAAAAAAATTCTTTTAAAATTTATGAAAAATTTAAAAAATTTCAAAATTCAAAATAATATACTCAGAAAATTCTCTTCCTGGTTTTCCGTTTTCTTTAAAATGCATTAATTTAAACCTTTCTCCTAATCTAAACACATCCTTAATCTAACATATAATCACTTATAATCTAACAGTACAGTGCAATACAATCAAACAAAAAAATGAACATGTTACGTACACACATAATAAAATAATGATTACCTAAAATATTCATTCGCGGGCAGGCGAAAAATCATTTCATTTTTTTTTTCAAAATTTAAAATTTCCAAAAAGTTTAAAATTCAAAAAAAATTTAAATTTATTTAAAGGTTTCCTTCGTATTTAAACATTATTTGAAAATTGTTTTGAATTGATTAAACAAACAAATAAAATTGACTTCCTACTATACAAGCTTAGTAGGTGTATGAACTCATCAGCTGATCGAAAGTAGGTCAAGTCCAAGGCCCTTGACCTACATGTCATGTATGATTTCTATCTGAAAATACATTTAACATCTGTAACAACCTAATTTGAAACACAAAACATAATAAAATAAAATATTTAAAACTAACAAAATATTATTATAAATAATAAGCAAATTGACATTAAAATTTTTTAAAATAAACCATATGTCTCTACATTATCAAATTCTCTCAAAATTCTGTCACTGGTTTAAAAAATAAAACAATTTTATCTCTTTATTATAAATCTCTCTTTTTGCTCAACAATCTTATTCTTCATTTAACAATCTCACTCTACTTTACTGTGGGTGATGTAAATTATTTATCTCATTGACTGTACTACTAGATCTGTATACATATGTAATCTTCCTCCCCCTGACCCTAACAACTGACAACTTCAACTACCATGACACCCATCTCTATCAAAATATCTACTAATCCCAAAACACTCTAAACCCCAACTTATCCTTGAACTCAAATCGCCACCTTCTCTATACATATAAAAAAAATACTCTCTAACCCTTTGTACATAGGATACGTGTTTCCCTCACCCAAAAACTCAATTCCCTTATTTGGCCCCTGGATTCTACCTAAGGCGACCCCGTCCCCGCTAAATCGGTCCTATCCCGTCCCAAACCTTGTTGCGGACTCCTACATTACACTACCCCGACTACAAAATTACCATCCCCAAAATCTCAGTCTCCTTACTTTACCACAACTACAACAAAATAACATCATTAATTATGAACAACAATATATCACTCAAAACTCTACTATTAGCCTCCACAACTTCTGTGTCAACATCAATACTTCACAAAATTCTATAACATACATTACTTCAAGACAACATTACATTATTTTCATCTCTACTATTTCTTCTTTAACTCTGACTTCAACTTGGACAGATCTATATGTCCCATAAAATATTTATCACCCAAAACTATTTCTTATTGACTGGCATAAATTATTATTTTATTTCTCATTTTATCAAATTGTTTTTCCCATTACTTTAAAACATCTGTAATACATTAAAACATTACATCAAACATTAATTACTTGGAATATTTATAACTAATATACCAGTGACCTGTTATTGCTGATCAGCTGATATCCTAACATAATGAAAACACATCTCAAAATTGAACAACTTATATGAAATATATATATTTATTTATCATTACTCCTCACCTTCTTGTTTCCCATTTCTCTGATTCTGATCATTTTGTGTTGCCCGCCTGCCAGACGTTTAATTATTAGCTTAGTTTAAAGTATACATATATAATGAAAACACATATTTTTATCAACAACTATATCTAACGTATAACAATAAAATAACACATTTAAAATTATAGCATGTAATGAACACCTCATATTAAATATCTGAGCAGCTAGTTAATTGAACAGAGCACAAGCATTTATATTTGATCAAATTTGAATTAGCAAAAAAAAAAAAAATTTTTATGTTATAAAATTTACATTCGTGACTCATTTGAGTCACCTCCCAGCCACACACACTATTTCAAATTATGGAGGACTGTTTCGCCCTTGCGCTTCGACAAAGACTGTATATTTTGGAGCAGGTTTTACCTCTCCGTGTCTTTGCTTCCGCTATTACATTTGAAAGTATTGAACATCAACATGTTCGGGTCTATAATTACACACCCTTAATGCGGGTCTACCACCTGTCTCTGCTACCCCCAAGCGGGCAGAGTGGCAGCCGCTGTTTCATAGTTTCCGGAGATTTCCCCTAATTGTCTCCCCCCATTGAATTTCCAATATGTACCAATTTCAAGTCAGCTATGGTCAAGGGACTTGATATGACCATAGCTGGCCACTCGCCAAATCCACGATTAGTGCTGGTAAGGCAGTAATCGCCCGAAAAGTCGGGGAAATCTAAACTTCAATTTGACTGCCTGTTACACATTCATTACTACTATGTGCGACACGGTCGTCTATCAGTGTGTAAAATTTTAATTTACACGGAAAAAGGTGTGCCGCACATTTTCGCCATTTTCGCCTCCGATGGAGGTAACACTCTCTGTTACCCCCAACCCATTCCGCTATCTACGGGAGCACAGGCCACCCCCGCAATAGCAACTTACTAACTAACTAATTAATTAAAAAATTGTATATACATTCTACGACAATATTTGCATCAATAATCATTTAACCCAATTCACAACTTTTTACCATTTGGCTTTCTTAAAATTTTCAAAATTTATTATTAATAATCCTTGTATATGTAGCGGGTCGAATTTTGGGTGTTTTTATTTTAACCATTTGGGGCATTATTATATTGTGACTTATTTCGTTTTCGGGCGGACTGGTATAATAAATTGAAAAAAAACTGTAATTGTATTGTGCAACGTATGTGTCAGTATAGCAGTCAGTGTAACAGAACAGTGAAACAACGCTATAAGACGCAGTTGTTGTTGAGGAATGCGGCGGAGCATTTGCACCTCCACAAAATTCTAAGAACTATGCGAGAGTGTGGCATTGCGCTCCCATGCGCACACCAAGCATGGGCGCCTACCCAAGCGTTGGCAAAAAAGTAAGATGGCCAGAGAGTGAAATTTTCATCGTTCATTTGGTTTCACTACGGAAGTGTCGTTTAGACCACGCCCACTTAAATGACATCAGCAGAGCCAAGCCCAATATTAAGCTCTGGTCATCCACATATGTCAGCTCCATTCCCTATATAAAATGGTTATACGACAGCAGAGGAACAAGGAGCGACGACGAAAACATCGTGGCATTGAAGAACAACTTCCATGCAGGAACAGGTAGATGTACCTGTTACGTTCACAGCCACACAGTCGACATTAGCCAGAGACGCGACACAGTCAACTAGAAGTCGACTCTCTTGATAGACGCTAACAGTTTGGTTTAGGTCCCGGTCGGTGGTGTTCTAAATACGTCTAACTCAATCATATCGTTAATACCGACCGGGACCCGAAGAATTAACGACTTTGTAAATTGTTGCATTGCAGTGATGGTCTGGTAACATTAATAACAATGAATGGAATCGTAACAAAGCACGTGTTCGGTCGGTAGTGCGTATCCCCTTAAAACTAAAACGAAATGCGCAATGATTAACTATGGTGTTATTTGAATATAATCTTTTATGGGGGTTTTTGTGTGTATATTGTGTGAATGCGTGTGCGAGCAAAAGCTGGGCTACCTTATAAATATAAGAAGTATATTATCAATGTAAGATGTATTTAACCTTATCAATACCTGTTTTGTTCTTGTGTGTCGTGGAGTAAGGAGGAGCTGTTTCAGTAAGTAAAGTGTTTCTTTCATAACAAAATGTGTTAGTCTAAGTTATTTCGTCATTGCCATTTCCTCATTTCTGTGTTAAAAATTCGTCTAATGTTCCGGAATCTTTCTGAGTTATTAATTGGGTGGGTCAGATTGCTAAATTGTCCGTTTTATTTAGGGTGGAGTGTAAAGGTTTTCGATATTTTATCCTATAAAAAATAATCGTGGCGACCTTGGTCTTCTGGTAAAATTTCAATAACAGGTAAGTGTTGTAATTGCGTGCAGGTAAGTCCTGGTAGTGATTTTATTTATTTTATATATTTAGGCCTCTTTTTTATTGTTACATATATCATTTTTCATTTATTATTAAAAAATTTTTTAATTATCATACTTATTAAACACAATTATTTCAAATAAACATCTTACTACTGAATTAAAATCTTAGTTACCTGTAAACATTTTTATTATACATGATTCATATTGCAAAAGTTCTATACTTACAATCCATTTTTTACATGATTGCAAATCACACCACAAAATATATATATTCACCATACTAATACTTTCACCTCATCTCTGTAACATTTAACACAAAAATATTAGTTTACATTAAATAATTTATCATCCATTACCAAATTTCCAAAGCTCGTAAAATAAATTAAATTCATAAAAAAATTTAATTAATTAACATTTAAATAAGCAATCAAAATATTTGATCATATCAAATTGGTTTAATTTAATTAATGACTGACAACATAAATTATATAGTTATCGAACAATCACCATTAGTCAATTACTGTTTTCAAAATTAATTCTGATATTTATTTAACTTGCAAATATTTCAATATTCTTATCACAACAATCATCTTACGTACACACATTATCTATTTAACATTCCACCATGCACACATATAAATGCACTATATTTTATTTACAAACTCTTGTTATTTATTGTTCAGTTTTTCCCGCACTTCATTTGTCCAGATTTGCCATGTCAAAAAACCATAAAACATAATGTTTACACCGTCTTATATTGTTTTAATAGTTTATCCTCCATCGTTCCAGATTAACCTTGGTTTTACATAGCATCGTTCAATTGTATTACCACACAAATGACTGTTTTGTATGTTGTAACCATAAAAACTAAACTCATCCATCATACCCAAATACTCATTACACCAGTCTACATTAGGTAATTTTGTCAAGTCTCCGTCATTAAATTCATTCACTATCGGGTTAATTATTTTTACCAAATCATTGTAATCATTGTTACTCAAATATATTTCTAAACTTTCCTTCCATTCATCGTACTTTCTATTTAAGTTATATAATTCTGTTTCTTTACTAACATACAATTCTCCACTTATATCTCTCTCATCACAATACCAAATCATACTTTCAACATCATTATTACAGACAGAGGGTACAAAATTATTCAACAAAAATAAACAACTCAAATCTTTCATTAATAAGGGTCTCTTGCCCAAAAATAACACTTTTGAACACTCTGGTTCATCACAAATAAGGGGAAAATTTACCCTCTGCCCTACACATTCATCTACTCTTTCTTTCCATTCTTTTTCTAATTCAACAACACTAATTATTACTTCGTTACATATCACTCTCTCTCTCTCACTCACTGTTTCACTATCTATTTTCAACGTATCACTTTCTGATACCACCTTTTCAATTACAATACCATTTTCAATATCATTGTTCTTGCTCTCTACTACCACACTGTTAATTATATTCTCATTTTCGACATTATTGTCATCACTTGTTAATTTCTTACTGTCATTGTTATTTTTACTTTTACTCTGTTCTCCTACTGACTCTACTACTCTCTCAATATCTCGTTTCAATTCATTACAACTATTTTCGCATTTTGTTTTTATCTCATCAATATCAAATTTAAGAACGTCAAATTTACAATTAAATTCACTTTTGATTTCGGTCTTAATTTCATTCAATTTTATTTCATTATTGTCAAAGCGACTATTTAATTCGTTAAATTTGTCATTCTGTACATCTAATTTGCTGTCAAAACTACTTTTAATTTCTTTGATTTCGTTTTTCTGTTCATGAATGTCCATTGATATGGTTCTTAATATACTCATTATATCATCATCTAATTTCTTACATTTTGTTGAGGTGGGGGTTAACTGTACCCCCGAGTCCTCCGTAATATTTGTTACATCTGAATTCTTTTTTGTTTTATTTTCCTGACTCACGTTTGGAGTCGAGTGGATTTCAAAATCACTCATACTATTTGATTCATTATAGTTTTCGACACTAGTCGTTTCATTTATGTTATTTTCGTTATCTGCCATTTTTATAATTGATTAAATTAAGTTAAAGAAATTAATTAAATAAATAATGTAATTAATTAGATTTTGTAATGCAACGTTATTTTGCTACGCTAACGTAAAACATGTTTGTATCTTTGTAGGTGTGGAATTTAATTAATTAATTATGATTAATTATAATTCGTGCCTGTTTCGCGGCGCCATTTGTGCTACTCTCTTGTTGATAAAATCTATTAACACAAAATACAAATCAATCTTGTTTTTTTTACCTACCGTCACGATCGCTTCTACAAGGTCCCAGGGTCCGTTCACATGTACGCTAGATACAAACATGGTTTACAGGTTAAGCAAAACACTGACACAACTCATTTTTGGAAGAGAATTACTATTTAATAATTTAGTTTTGAATCATTTAACTTGTTTACACAGTTTACTACATATGAAATATTTTCATAAGAATTGATGCTTTGCCTGAGTTACATGATTACCACTCCTATTCTGTCTTATACTACGGCTTACCTTATTTTCTATACATACACACAAAACTGCCCAGCCTGCAATTTTGCACACACTCAGACACACATAATTATAAAACCCTTAACATTTTTAATAATATAAACCCCAGACCCCAAACGCCGGCCACGCGGTCTTCGTGCACGCACTCATCGTTTTTGAAAAATGTTTAATTGCTATATTTCCGAAAAATACTTATTTCACTTCTCCAAGGTTGGATTGACCGCGGTCACATAAAAATTACTATAGTTCCACCTTGTTTTACGATTAAATTAAAACTTTTCTCGACGAGCCTACTTGGTCGTACCCGGTACCGGGGAATTCAGCTGGTAGACTGGGAATGAAAAGCGGAATCTGTATTACTCATGTGATCTCATAGTTGGTATGCAAGTCACTGCCTTGATCTTCGTCGCCGAAGTTTCGTTCCATGCCATGCATGTAGTTTTTTGGGTTAACATGGCCAACGATCTCAGTTAGGCATTGGCTGACGTCATAAAAAAGGCCGGACTTAAGAAGCACTTCCTGACAATCTGTGAAGAGACGATGAATAATTTTGCGCTCTAGCCATCTTGGGTTTTTAGTTGAGAGCGTCCCTTGGAGCGCCTGCGTGAGTAGTTGCGCTCGTGCGTCGACACACATGTACAGATTTCTTAGGATTTCGTGGAGGTGCGAATTCCTTCGCCGAATGACACAATACAGTAAATGCGTCTATGCTTTGTTACACCACTGTTTCAGTCTCCACGTGTTCTTTCGTAACCGAAATAACGTTGCCGCATAATACAATTTCACAATATTTTATAAGACTCCCGCATAAAACGAAATAAATAAAATACCAATGCCCCATACTGTAAAAAAAAATAAAAGGACCCAAAATTGACCCGCTACAATACCCCCTCGATGAGAATTCTGCTGTTTACAACAGAAGAAATCTCATCGCTAAACCCTGAAGAGGACCGGTGAGGAACTGGTGCCAACAAACCCCTTGTTCTTAATCTACATGGGTACACGACCCCCCTGGCTCAGCGACTATGGACTCATCTGAACGAGATCACTGGACTTCTCCGTAAGAGATCCCAACACCGAGAAATCGAACAGACTCGTACCACAGCGCACCTTACCTTCTAACATGCTACCCCCAAAAATCCTCAATCCCTGGCTTAAATTATTCCAGATCCTCTACCGATATGTTTCCCCTTGTATGCAAGCTGGGCTGCCTTTAGCAGATACTGGGCTCACTCACACTCACATTACATATTGACATAATGCATTGTAAAATAAAAAAAAATTCTTTTAAAATTTATGAAAAATTTAAAAAATTTCAAAATTCAAAATAATATACTCAGAAAATTCTCTTCCTGGTTTTCTGTTTTCTTTAAAATGCATTAATTTAAACCTTTCTCCTAATCTAAACACATCCTTAATCTAACATGTAATCACTTATAATCTAACAGTACAGTGCAATACAATCAAACAAAAAAATGAAAATGTTACGTACACACATAATAAAATAATCATTACCTAAAATATTCATTCGCGGGCAGGCGAAAAATCATTTCATTTTTTTTTTCAAAATTTAAAATTTCCAAAAAGTTTAAAATTCAAAAAAAATTTAAATTTATTTAAAGGTTTCCTTCGTATTTAAACATTATTTGAAAATTGTTTTGAATTGATTAAACAAACAAATAAAATTGACTTCCTACTATACAAGCTTAGTAGGTGTATGAACTCATCAGCTGATCGAAAGTAGGTCAAGTCCAAGGCCCTTGACCTACATGTCATGTATGATTTCTATCTGAAAATACATTTAACATCTGTAACAACCTAATTTGAAACACAAAACATAATAAAATAAAATATTTAAAACTAACAAAATATTATTATAAATAATAAGCAAATTGACATTAAAATTTTTTAAAATAAACCATATGTCTCTACATTATCAAATTCTCTCAAAATTCTGTCACTGGTTTAAAAAATAAAAAAATTTTATCTCTTTATTATAAATCTCTCTTTTTGCTCAACAATCTTATTCTTCATTTAACAATCTCACTCTACTTTACTGTGGGTGATGTAAATTATTTATCTCATTGACTGTACTACTAGATCTGTATACATATGTAATCTTCCTCCCCCTGACCCTAACAACTGACAACTTCAACTACCATGACACCCATCTCTATCAAAATATCTACTAATCCCAAAACACTCTAAACCCCAACTTATCCTTGAACTCAAATCGCCACCTTCTCTATACATATAAAAAAAAATACTCTCTAACCCTTTGTACATAGGATACGTGTTTCCCTCACCCAAAAACTCAATTCCCTTATTTGGCCCCTGGATTCTACCTAAGGCGACCCCGTCCCCGCTAAATCGGTCCTATCCCGTCCCAAACCTTGTTGCGGACTCCTACATTACACTACCCCGACTACAAAATTACCATCCCCAAAATCTCAGTCTCCTTACTTTACCACAACTACAACAAAATAACATCATTAATTATGAACAACAATATATCACTCAAAACTCTACTATTAGCCTCCACAACTTCTGTGTCAACATCAATACTTCACAAAATTCTATAACATACATTACTTCAAGACAACATTACATTATTTTCATCTCTACTATTTCTTCTTTAACTCTGACTTCAACTTGGACAGATCTATATGTCCCATAAAATATTTATCACCCAAAACTATTTCTTATTGACTGGCATAAATTATTATTTTATTTCTCATTTTATCAAATTGTTTTTCCCATTACTTTAAAACATCTGTAATACATTAAAACATTACATCAAACATTAATTACTTGGAATATTTATAACTAATATACCAGTGACCTGTTATTGCTGATCAGCTGATATCCTAACATAATGAAAACACATCTCAAAATTGAACAACTTATATGAAATATATATATTTATTTATCATTACTCCTCACCTTCTTGTTTCCCATTTCTCTGATTCTGATCATTTTGTGTTGCCCGCCTGCCAGACGTTTAATTATTAGCTTAGTTTAAAGTATACATATATAATGAAAACACATATTTTTATCAACAACTATATCTAACGTATAACAATAAAATAACACATTTAAAATTATAGCATGTAATGAACACCTCATATTAAATATCTGAGCAGCTAGTTAATTGAACAGAGCACAAGCATTTATATTTGATCAAATTTGAATTAGCAAAAAAAAAAAATTTTTATGTTATAAAATTTACATTCATGACTCATTTGAGTCACCTCCCAGCCACACACACTATTTCAAATTATGGAGGACTGTTTCGCCCTTGCGCTTCGACAAAGACTGTATATTTTGGAGCAGGTTTTACCTCTCCGTGTCTTTGCTTCCGCTATTACATTTGAAAGTATTGAACATCAACATGTTCGGGTCTATAATTACACACCCTTAATGCGGGTCTACCACCTGTCTCTGCTACCCCCAAGCGGGCAGAGTGGCAGCCGCTGTTTCATAGTTTCCGGAGATTTCCCCTAATTGTCTCCCCCCATTGAATTTCCAATATGTACCAATTTCAAGTCAGCTATGGTCAAGGGACTTGATATGACCATAGCTGGCCACTCGCCAAATCCACGATTAGTGCTGGTAAGGCAGTAATCGCCCGAAAAGTCGGGGAAATCTAAACTTCAATTTGACTGCCTGTTACACATTCATTACTACTATGTGCGACACGGTCGTCTATCAGTGTGTAAAATTTTAATTTACACGGAAAAAGGTGTGCCGCACATTTTCGCCATTTTGGCCTCCGATGGAGGTAACACTCTCTGTTACCCCCAACCCATTCCGCTATCTACGGGAGCACAGGCCACCCCCGCAATAGCAACTTACTAACTAACTAATTAATTAAAAAATTGTATATACATTCTACGACAATATTTGCATCAATAATCATTTAACCCAATTCACAACTTTTTACCATTTGGCTTTCTTAAAATTTTCAAAATTTATTATTAATAATCCTTGTATATCATTTTTCATTTATTATTAAAAAATTTTTTAATTATCATACTTATTAAACACAATTATTTCAAATAAACATCTTACTACTGAATTAAAATCTTAGTTACCTGTAAACATTTTTATTATACATGATTCATATTGCAAAAGTTCTATACTTACAATCCATTTTTTACATGATTGCAAATCACACCACAAAATATATATATATTCACCATACTAATACTTTCACCTCATCTCTGTAACATTTAACACAAAAATATTAGTTTACATTAAATAATTTATCATCCATTACCAAATTTCCAAAGCTCGTAAAATAAATTAAATTCATAAAAAAATTTAATTAATTAACATTTAAATAAGCAATCAAAATATTTGATCATATCAAATTGGTTTAATTTAATTAATGACTGACAACATAAATTATATAGTTATCGAACAATCACCATTAGTCAATTACTGTTTTCAAAATTAATTCTGATATTTATTTAACTTGCAAATATTTCAATATTCTTATCACAACAATCATCTTACGTACACACATTATCTATTTAACATTCCACCATGCACACATATAAATGCACTATATTTTATTTACAAACTCTTGTTATTTATTGTTCAGTTTTTCCCGCACTTCATTTGTCCAGATTTGCCATGTCAAAAAACCATAAAACATAATGTTTACACCGTCTTATATTGTTTTAATAGTTTATCCTCCATCGTTCCAGATTAACCTTGGTTTTACATAGCATCGTTCAATTGTATTACCACACAAATGACTGTTTTGTATGTTGTAACCATAAAAACTAAACTCATCCATCATACCCAAATACTCATTACACCAGTCTACATTAGGTAATTTTGTCAAGTCTCCGTCATTAAATTCATTCACTATCGGGTTAATTATTTTTACCAAATCATTGTAATCATTGTTACTCAAATATATTTCTAAACTTTCCTTCCATTCATCGTACTTTCTATTTAAGTTATATAATTCTGTTTCTTTACTAACATACAATTCTCCACTTATATCTCTCTCATCACAATACCAAATCATACTTTCAACATCATTATTACAGACAGAGGGTACAAAATTATTCAACAAAAATAAACAACTCAAATCTTTCATTAATAAGGGTCTCTTGCCCAAAAATAACACTTTTGAACACTCTGGTTCATCACAAATAAGGGGAAAATTTACCCTCTGCCCTACACATTCATCTACTCTTTCTTTCCATTCTTTTTCTAATTCAACAACACTAATTATTACTTCGTTACATATCACTCTCTCTCTCTCACTCACTGTTTCACTATCTATTTTCAACGTATCACTTTCTGATACCACCTTTTCAATTACAATACCATTTTCAATATCATTGTTCTTGCTCTCTACTACCACACTGTTAATTATATTCTCATTTTCGACATTATTGTCATCACTTGTTAATTTCTTACTGTCATTGTTATTTTTACTTTTACTCTGTTCTCCTACTGACTCTACTACTCTCTCAATATCTCGTTTCAATTCATTACAACTATTTTCGCATTTTGTTTTTATCTCATCAATATCAAATTTAAGAACGTCAAATTTACAATTAAATTCACTTTTGATTTCGGTCTTAATTTCATTCAATTTTATTTCATTATTGTCAAAGCGACTATTTAATTCGTTAAATTTGTCATTCTGTACATCTAATTTGCTGTCAAAACTACTTTTAATTTCTTTGATTTCGTTTTTCTGTTCATGAATGTCCATTGATATGGTTCTTAATATACTCATTATATCATCATCTAATTTCTTACATTTTGTTGAGGTGGGGGTTAACTGTACCCCCGAGTCCTCCGTAATATTTGTTACATCTGAATTCTTTTTTGTTTTATTTTCCTGACTCACGTTTGGAGTCGAGTGGATTTCAAAATCACTCATACTATTTGATTCATTATAGTTTTCGACACTAGTCGTTTCATTTATGTTATTTTCGTTATCTGCCATTTTTATAATTGATTAAATTAAGTTAAAGAAATTAATTAAATAAATAATGTAATTAATTAGATTTTGTAATGCAACGTTATTTTGCTACGCTAACGTAAAACATGTTTGTATCTTTGTAGGTGTGGAATTTAATTAATTAATTATGATTAATTATAATTCGTGCCTGTTTCGCGGCGCCATTTGTGCTACTCTCTTGTTGATAAAATCTATTAACACAAAATACAAATCAATCTTGTTTTTTTTACCTACCGTCACGATCGCTTCTACAAGGTCCCAGGGTCCGTTCACATGTACGCTAGATACAAACATGGTTTACAGGTTAAGCAAAACACTGACACAACTCATTTTTGGAAGAGAATTACTATTTAATAATTTAGTTTTGAATCATTTAACTTGTTTACACAGTTTACTACATATGAAATATTTTCATAAGAATTGATGCTTTGCCTGAGTTACATGATTACCACTCCTATTCTGTCTTATACTACGGCTTACCTTATTTTCTATACATACACACAAAACTGCCCAGCCTGCAATTTTGCACACACTCAGACACACATAATTATAAAACCCTTAACATTTTTAATAATATAAACCCCAGACCCCAAACGCCGGCCACGCGGTCTTCATGCACGCACTCATCGTTTTTGAAAAATGTTTAATTGCTATATTTCCGAAAAATACTTATTTCACTTCTCCAGGTTGGATTGACCGCGGTCACATAAAAATTACTATAGTTCCACCTTGTTTTACGATTAAATTAAAACTTTTCTCGACGAGCCTACTTGGTCGTACCCGGTACCGGGGAATTCAGCTGGTAGACTGGGAATGAAAAGCGGAATCTGTATTACTCATGTGATCTCATAGTTGGTATGCAAGTCACTGCCTTGATCTTCGTCGCCGAAGTTTTGTTCCATGCCATGCATGTAGTTTTTTGGGTTAACATGGCCAACGATCTCAGTTAGGCATTGGCTGACGTCATAAAAAAGGCCGGACTTAAGAAGCACTTCCTGACAATCTGTGAAGAGACGATGAATAATTTTGCGCTCTAGCCATCTTGGGTTTTTAGTTGAGAGCGTCCCTTGGAGCGCCTGCGTGAGTAGTTGCGCTCGTGCGTCGACACACATGTACAGATTTCTTAGGATTTCGTGGAGGTGCGAATTCCTTCGCCGAATGACACAATACAGTAAATGCGTCTATGCTTTGTTACACCACTGTTTCAGTCTCCACGTGTTCTTTCGTAACCGAAATAACGTTGCCGCATAATACAATTTCACAATATTTTATAAGACTCCCGCATAAAACGAAATAAATAAAATACCAATGCCCCATACTGTAAAAAAAAATAAAAGGACCCAAAATTGACCCGCTACAATACCCCCTCGATGAGAATTCTGTTGTTTACAACAGAAGAAATCTCATCGCTAAACCCTGAAGAGGACCGGTGAGGAACTGGTGCCAACAAACCCCTTGTTCTTAATCTACATGGGTACACGACCCCCCTGGCTCAGCGACTATGGACTCATCTGAACGAGATCACTGGACTTCTCCGTAAGAGATCCCAACACCGAGAAATCGAACAGACTCGTACCACAGCGCACCTTACCTTCTAACATGCTACCCCCAAAAATCCTCAATCCCTGGCTTAAATTATTCCAGATCCTCTACCGATATGTTTCCCCTTGTATGCAAGCTGGGCTGCCTTTAGCAGATACTGGGCTCACTCACACTCACATTACATATTGACATAATGCATTGTAAAATAAAAAAAAATTCTTTTAAAATTTATGAAAAATTTAAAAAATTTCAAAATTCAAAATAATATACTCAGAAAATTCTCTTCCTGGTTTTCTGTTTTCTTTAAAATGCATTAATTTAAACCTTTCTCCTAATCTAAACACATCCTTAATCTAACATGTAATCACTTATAATCTAACAGTACAGTGCAATACAATCAAACAAAAAAATGAACATGTTACGTACACACATAATAAAATAATGATTACCTAAAATATTCATTCGCGGGCAGGCGAAAAATCATTTCATTTTTTTTTTTCAAAATTTAAAATTTCCAAAAAGTTTAAAATTCAAAAAAAATTTAAATTTATTTAAAGGTTTCCTTCGTATTTAAACATTATTTGAAAATTGTTTTGAATTGATTAAACAAACAAATAAAATTGACTTCCTACTATACAAGCTTAGTAGGTGTATGAACTCATCAGCTGATCGAAAGTAGGTCAAGTCCAAGGCCCTTGACCTACATGTCATGTATGATTTCTATCTGAAAATACATTTAACATCTGTAACAACCTAATTTGAAACACAAAACATAATAAAATAAAATATTTAAAACTAACAAAATATTATTATAAATAATAAGCAAATTGACATTAAAATTTTTTAAAATAAACCATATGTCTCTACATTATCAAATTCTCTCAAAATTCTGTCACTGGTTTAAAAAATAAAAAAATTTTATCTCTTTATTATAAATCTCTCTTTTTGCTCAACAATCTTATTCTTCATTTAACAATCTCACTCTACTTTACTGTGGGTGATGTAAATTATTTATCTCATTGACTGTACTACTAGATCTGTATACATATGTAATCTTCCTCCCCCTGACCCTAACAACTGACAACTTCAACTACCATGACACCCATCTCTATCAAAATATCTACTAATCCCAAAACACTCTAAACCCCAACTTATCCTTGAACTCAAATCGCCACCTTCTCTATACATATAAAAAAAATACTCTCTAACCCTTTGTACATAGGATACGTGTTTCCCTCACCCAAAAACTCAATTCCCTTATTTGGCCCCTGGATTCTACCTAAGGCGACCCCGTCCCCGCTAAATCGGTCCTATCCCGTCCCAAACCTTGTTGCGGACTCCTACATTACACTACCCCGACTACAAAATTGCCATCCCCAAAATCTCAGTCTCCTTACTTTACCACAACTACAACAAAATAACATCATTAATTATGAACAACAATATATCACTCAAAACTCTACTATTAGCCTCCACAACTTCTGTGTCAACATCAATACTTCACAAAATTCTATAACATACATTACTTCAAGACAACATTACATTATTTTCATCTCTACTATTTCTTCTTTAACTCTGACTTCAACTTGGACAGATCTATATGTCCCATAAAATATTTATCACCCAAAACTATTTCTTATTGACTGGCATAAATTATTATTTTATTTCTCATTTTATCAAATTGTTTTTCCCATTACTTTAAAACATCTGTAATACATTAAAACATTACATCAAACATTAATTACTTGGAATATTTATAACTAATATACCAGTGACCTGTTATTGCTGATCAGCTGATATCCTAACATAATGAAAACACATCTCAAAATTGAACAACTTATATGAAATATATATATTTATTTATCATTACTCCTCACCTTCTTGTTTCCCATTTCTCTGATTCTGATCATTTTGTGTTGCCCGCCTGCCAGACGTTTAATTATTAGCTTAGTTTAAAGTATACATATATAATGAAAACACATATTTTTATCAACAACTATATCTAACGTATAACAATAAAATAACACATTTAAAATTATAGCATGTAATGAACACCTCATATTAAATATCTGAGCAGCTAGTTAATTGAACAGAGCACAAGCATTTATATTTGATCAAATTTGAATTAGCAAAAAAAAAAAATTTTTATGTTATAAAATTTACATTCATGACTCATTTGAGTCACCTCCCAGCCACACACACTATTTCAAATTATGGAGGACTGTTTCGCCCTTGCGCTTCGACAAAGACTGTATATTTTGGAGCAGGTTTTACCTCTCCGTGTCTTTGCTTCCGCTATTACATTTGAAAGTATTGAACATCAACATGTTCGGGTCTATAATTACACACCCTTAATGCGGGTCTACCACCTGTCTCTGCTACCCCCAAGCGGGCAGAGTGGCAGCCGCTGTTTCATAGTTTCCGGAGATTTCCCCTAATTGTCTCCCCCCATTGAATTTCCAATATGTACCAATTTCAAGTCAGCTATGGTCAAGGGACTTGATATGACCATAGCTGGCCACTCGCCAAATCCACGATTAGTGCTGGTAAGGCAGTAATCGCCCGAAAAGTCGGGGAAATCTAAACTTCAATTTGACTGCCTGTTACACATTCATTACTACTATGTGCGACACGGTCGTCTATCAGTGTGTAAAATTTTAATTTACACGGAAAAAGGTGTGCCGCACATTTTCGCCATTTTGGCCTCCGATGGAGGTAACACTCTCTGTTACCCCCAACCCATTCCGCTATCTACGGGAGCACAGGCCACCCCCGCAATAGCAACTTACTAACTAACTAATTAATTAAAAAATTGTATATACATTCTACGACAATATTTGCATCAATAATCATTTAACCCAATTCACAACTTTTTACCATTTGGCTTTCTTAAAATTTTCAAAATTTATTATTAATAATCCTTGTATATCATTTTTCATTTATTATTAAAAAATTTTTTAATTATCATACTTATTAAACACAATTATTTCAAATAAACATCTTACTACTGAATTAAAATCTTAGTTACCTGTAAACATTTTTATTATACATGATTCATATTGCAAAAGTTCTATACTTACAATCCATTTTTTACATGATTGCAAATCACACCACAAAATATATATATATTCACCATACTAATACTTTCACCTCATCTCTGTAACATTTAACACAAAAATATTAGTTTACATTAAATAATTTATCATCCATTACCAAATTTCCAAAGCTCGTAAAATAAATTAAATTCATAAAAAAATTTAATTAATTAACATTTAAATAAGCAATCAAAATATTTGATCATATCAAATTGGTTTAATTTAATTAATGACTGACAACATAAATTATATAGTTATCGAACAATCACCATTAGTCAATTACTGTTTTCAAAATTAATTCTGATATTTATTTAACTTGCAAATATTTCAATATTCTTATCACAACAATCATCTTACGTACACACATTATCTATTTAACATTCCACCATGCACACATATAAATGCACTATATTTTATTTACAAACTCTTGTTATTTATTGTTCAGTTTTTCCCGCACTTCATTTGTCCAGATTTGCCATGTCAAAAAACCATAAAACATAATGTTTACACCGTCTTATATTGTTTTAATAGTTTATCCTCCATCGTTCCAGATTAACCTTGGTTTTACATAGCATCGTTCAATTGTATTACCACACAAATGACTGTTTTGTATGTTGTAACCATAAAAACTAAACTCATCCATCATACCCAAATACTCATTACACCAGTCTACATTAGGTAATTTTGTCAAGTCTCCGTCATTAAATTCATTCACTATCGGGTTAATTATTTTTACCAAATCATTGTAATCATTGTTACTCAAATATATTTCTAAACTTTCCTTCCATTCATCGTACTTTCTATTTAAGTTATATAATTCTGTTTCTTTACTAACATACAATTCTCCACTTATATCTCTCTCATCACAATACCAAATCATACTTTCAACATCATTATTACAGACAGAGGGTACAAAATTATTCAACAAAAATAAACAACTCAAATCTTTCATTAATAAGGGTCTCTTGCCCAAAAATAACACTTTTGAACACTCTGGTTCATCACAAATAAGGGGAAAATTTACCCTCTGCCCTACACATTCATCTACTCTTTCTTTCCATTCTTTTTCTAATTCAACAACACTAATTATTACTTCGTTACATATCACTCTCTCTCTCTCACTCACTGTTTCACTATCTATTTTCAACGTATCACTTTCTGATACCACCTTTTCAATTACAATACCATTTTCAATATCATTGTTCTTGCTCTCTACTACCACACTGTTAATTATATTCTCATTTTCGACATTATTGTCATCACTTGTTAATTTCTTACTGTCATTGTTATTTTTACTTTTACTCTGTTCTCCTACTGACTCTACTACTCTCTCAATATCTCGTTTCAATTCATTACAACTATTTTCGCATTTTGTTTTTATCTCATCAATATCAAATTTAAGAACGTCAAATTTACAATTAAATTCACTTTTGATTTCGGTCTTAATTTCATTCAATTTTATTTCATTATTGTCAAAGCGACTATTTAATTCGTTAAATTTGTCATTCTGTACATCTAATTTGCTGTCAAAACTACTTTTAATTTCTTTGATTTCGTTTTTCTGTTCATGAATGTCCATTGATATGGTTCTTAATATACTCATTATATCATCATCTAATTTCTTACATTTTGTTGAGGTGGGGGTTAACTGTACCCCCGAGTCCTCCGTAATATTTGTTACATCTGAATTCTTTTTTGTTTTATTTTCCTGACTCACGTTTGGAGTCGAGTGGATTTCAAAATCACTCATACTATTTGATTCATTATAGTTTTCGACACTAGTCGTTTCATTTATGTTATTTTCGTTATCTGCCATTTTTATAATTGATTAAATTAAGTTAAAGAAATTAATTAAATAAATAATGTAATTAATTAGATTTTGTAATGCAACGTTATTTTGCTACGCTAACGTAAAACATGTTTGTATCTTTGTAGGTGTGGAATTTAATTAATTAATTATGATTAATTATAATTCGTGCCTGTTTCGCGGCGCCATTTGTGCTACTCTCTTGTTGATAAAATCTATTAACACAAAATACAAATCAATCTTGTTTTTTTTACCTACCGTCACGATCGCTTCTACAAGGTCCCAGGGTCCGTTCACATGTACGCTAGATACAAACATGGTTTACAGGTTAAGCAAAACACTGACACAACTCATTTTTGGAAGAGAATTACTATTTAATAATTTAGTTTTGAATCATTTAACTTGTTTACACAGTTTACTACATATGAAATATTTTCATAAGAATTGATGCTTTGCCTGAGTTACATGATTACCACTCCTATTCTGTCTTATACTACGGCTTACCTTATTTTCTATACATACACACAAAACTGCCCAGCCTGCAATTTTGCACACACTCAGACACACATAATTATAAAACCCTTAACATTTTTAATAATATAAACCCCAGACCCCAAACGCCGGCCACGCGGTCTTCGTGCACGCACTCATCGTTTTTGAAAAATGTTTAATTGCTATATTTCCGAAAAATACTTATTTCACTTCTCCAGGTTGGATTGACCGCGGTCACATAAAAATTACTATAGTTCCACCTTGTTTTACGATTAAATTAAAACTTTTCTCGACGAGCCTACTTGGTCGTACCCGGTACCGGGGAATTCAGCTGGTAGACTGGGAATGAAAAGCGGAATCTGTATTACTCATGTGATCTCATAGTTGGTATGCAAGTCACTGCCTTGATCTTCGTCGCCGAAGTTTCGTTCCATGCCATGCATGTAGTTTTTTGGGTTAACATGGCCAACGATCTCAGTTAGGCATTGGCTGACGTCATAAAAAAGGCCGGACTTAAGAAGCACTTCCTGACAATCTGTGAAGAGACGATGAATAATTTTGCGCTCTAGCCATCTTGGGTTTTTAGTTGAGAGCGTCCCTTGGAGCGCCTGCGTGAGTAGTTGCGCTCGTGCGTCGACACACATGTACAGATTTCTTAGGATTTCGTGGAGGTGCGAATTCCTTCGCCGAATGACACAATACAGTAAATGCGTCTATGCTTTGTTACACCACTGTTTCAGTCTCCACGTGTTCTTTCGTAACCGAAATAACGTTGCCGCATAATACAATTTCACAATATTTTATAAGACTCCCGCATAAAACGAAATAAATAAAATACCAATGCCCCATACTGTAAAAAAAAATAAAAGGACCCAAAATTGACCCGCTACAATACCCCCTCGATGAGAATTCTGCTGTTTACAACAGAAGAAATCTCATCGCTAAACCCTGAAGAGGACCGGTGAGGAACTGGTGCCAACAAACCCCTTGTTCTTAATCTACATGGGTACACGACCCCCCTGGCTCAGCGACTATGGACTCATCTGAACGAGATCACTGGACTTCTCCGTAAGAGATCCCAACACCGAGAAATCGAACAGACTCGTACCACAGCGCACCTTACCTTCTAACATGCTACCCCCAAAAATCCTCAATCCCTGGCTTAAATTATTCCAGATCCTCTACCGATATGTTTCCCCTTGTATGCAAGCTGGGCTGCCTTTAGCAGATACTGGGCTCACTCACACTCACATTACATATTGACATAATGCATTGTAAAATAAAAAAAAATTCTTTTAAAATTTATGAAAAATTTAAAAAATTTCAAAATTCAAAATAATATACTCAGAAAATTCTCTTCCTGGTTTTCTGTTTTCTTTAAAATGCATTAATTTAAACCTTTCTCCTAATCTAAACACATCCTTAATCTAACATGTAATCACTTATAATCTAACAGTACAGTGCAATACAATCAAACAAAAAAATGAAAATGTTACGTACACACATAATAAAATAATCATTACCTAAAATATTCATTCGCGGGCAGGCGAAAAATCATTTCATTTTTTTTTTCAAAATTTAAAATTTCCAAAAAGTTTAAAATTCAAAAAAAATTTAAATTTATTTAAAGGTTTCCTTCGTATTTAAACATTATTTGAAAATTGTTTTGAATTGATTAAACAAACAAATAAAATTGACTTCCTACTATACAAGCTTAGTAGGTGTATGAACTCATCAGCTGATCGAAAGTAGGTCAAGTCCAAGGCCCTTGACCTACATGTCATGTATGATTTCTATCTGAAAATACATTTAACATCTGTAACAACCTAATTTGAAACACAAAACATAATAAAATAAAATATTTAAAACTAACAAAATATTATTATAAATAATAAGCAAATTGACATTAAAATTTTTTAAAATAAACCATATGTCTCTACATTATCAGATTCTCTCAAAATTCTGTCACTGGTTTAAAAAATAAAAAAATTTTATCTCTTTATTATAAATCTCTCTTTTTGCTCAACAATCTTATTCTTCATTTAACAATCTCACTCTACTTTACTGTGGGTGATGTAAATTATTTATCTCATTGACTGTACTACTAGATCTGTATACATATGTAATCTTCCTCCCCCTGACCCTAACAACTGACAACTTCAACTACCATGACACCCATCTCTATCAAAATATCTACTAATCCCAAAACACTCTAAACCCCAACTTATCCTTGAACTCAAATCGCCACCTTCTCTATACATATAAAAAAAATACTCTCTAACCCTTTGTACATAGGATACGTGTTTCCCTCACCCAAAAACTCAATTCCCTTAATTGGCCCCTGGATTCTACCTAAGGCGACCCCGTCCCCGCTAAATCGGTCCTATCCCGTCCCAAACCTTGTTGCGGACTCCTACATTACACTACCCCGACTACAAAATTACCATCCCCAAAATCTCAGTCTCCTTACTTTACCACAACTACAACAAAATAACATCATTAATTATGAACAACAATATATCACTCAAAACTCTACTATTAGCCTCCACAACTTCTGTGTCAACATCAATACTTCACAAAATTCTATAACATACATTACTTCAAGACAACATTACATTATTTTCATCTCTACTATTTCTTCTTTAACTCTGACTTCAACTTGGACAGATCTATATGTCCCATAAAATATTTATCACCCAAAACTATTTCTTATTGACTGGCATAAATTATTATTTTATTTCTCATTTAATCAAATTGTTTTTCCCATTACTTTAAAACATCTGTAATACATTAAAACATTACATCAAACATTAATTACTTGGAATATTTATAACTAATATACCAGTGACCTGTTATTGCTGATCAGCTGATATCCTAACATAATGAAAACACATCTCAAAATTGAACAACTTATATGAAATATATATATTTATTTATCATTACTCCTCACCTTCTTGTTTCCCATTTCTCTGATTCTGATCATTTTGTGTTGCCCGCCTGCCAGACGTTTAATTATTAGCTTAGTTTAAAGTATACATATATAATGAAAACACATATTTTTATCAACAACTATATCTAACGTATAACAATAAAATAACACATTTAAAATTATAGCATGTAATGAACACCTCATATTAAATATCTGAGCAGCTAGTTAATTGAACAGAGCACAAGCATTTATATTTGATCAAATTTGAATTAGCAAAAAAAAAAAAATTTTTATGTTATAAAATTTACATTCGTGACTCATTTGAGTCACCTCCCAGCCACACACACTATTTCAAATTATGGAGGACTGTTTCGCCCTTGCGCTTCGACAAAGACTGTATATTTTGGAGCAGGTTTTACCTCTCCGTGTCTTTGCTTCCGCTATTACATTTGAAAGTATTGAACATCAACATGTTCGGGTCTATAATTACACACCCTTAATGCGGGTCTACCACCTGTCTCTGCTACCCCCAAGCGGGCAGAGTGGCAGCCGCTGTTTCATAGTTTCCGGAGATTTCCCCTAATTGTCTCCCCCCATTGAATTTCCAATATGTACCAATTTCAAGTCAGCTATGGTCAAGGGACTTGATATGACCATAGCTGGCCACTCGCCAAATCCACGATTAGTGCTGGTAAGGCAGTAATCGCCCGAAAAGTCGGGGAAATCTAAACTTCAATTTGACTGCCTGTTACACATTCATTACTACTATGTGCGACACGGTCGTCTATCAGTGTAAAATTTTAATTTACACGGAAAAAGGTGTGCCGCACATTTTCGCCATTTTGGCCTCCGATGGAGGTAACACTCTCTGTTACCCCCAACCCATTCCGCTATCTACGGGAGCACAGGCCACCCCCGCAATAGCAACTTACTAACTAACTAATTAATTAAAAAATTGTATATACATTCTACGACAATATTTGCATCAATAATCATTTAACCCAATTCACAACTTTTTACCATTTGGCTTTCTTAAAATTTTCAAAATTTATTATTAATAATCCTTGTATATCATTTTTCATTTATTATTAAAACATTTTTTAATTATCATACTTATTAAACACAATTATTTCAAATAAACATCTTACTACTGAATTAAAATCTTAGTTACCTGTAAACATTTTTATTATACATGATTCATATTGCAAAAGTTCTATACTTACAATCCATTTTTTACATGATTGCAAATCACACCACAAAATATATATATTCACCATACTAATACTTTCACCTCATCTCTGTAACATTTAACACAAAAATATTAGTTTACATTAAATAATTTATCATCCATTACCAAATTTCCAAAGCTCGTAAAATAAATTAAATTCATAAAAAAATTTAATTAATTAACATTTAAATAAGCAATCAAAATATTTGATCATATCAAATTGGTTTAATTTAATTAATGACTGACAACATAAATTATATAGTTATCGAACAATCACCATTAGTCAATTACTGTTTTCAAAATTAATTCTGATATTTATTTAACTTGCAAATATTTCAATATTCTTATCACAACAATCATCTTACGTACACACATTATCTATTTAACATTCCACCATGCACACATATAAATGCACTATATTTTATTTACAAACTCTTGTTATTTATTGTTCAGTTTTTCCCGCACTTCATTTGTCCAGATTTGCCATGTCAAAAAACCATAAAACATAATGTTTACACCGTCTTATATTGTTTTAATAGTTTATCCTCCATCGTTCCAGATTAACCTTGGTTTTACATAGCATCGTTCAATTGTATTACCACACAAATGACTGTTTTGTATGTTGTAACCATAAAAACTAAACTCATCCATCATACCCAAATACTCATTACACCAGTCTACATTAGGTAATTTTGTCAAGTCTCCGTCATTAAATTCATTCACTATCGGGTTAATTATTTTTACCAAATCATTGTAATCATTGTTACTCAAATATATTTCTAAACTTTCCTTCCATTCATCGTACTTTCTATTTAAGTTATATAATTCTGTTTCTTTACTAACATACAATTCTCCACTTATATCTCTCTCATCACAATACCAAATCATACTTTCAACATCATTATTACAGACAGAGGGTACAAAATTATTCAACAAAAATAAACAACTCAAATCTTTCATTAATAAGGGTCTCTTGCCCAAAAATAACACTTTTGAACACTCTGGTTCATCACAAATAAGGGGAAAATTTACCCTCTGCCCTACACATTCATCTACTCTTTCTTTCCATTCTTTTTCTAATTCAACAACACTAATTATTACTTCGTTACATATCACTCTCTCTCTCTCACTCACTGTTTCACTATCTATTTTCAACGTATCACTTTCTGATACCACCTTTTCAATTACAATACCATTTTCAATATCATTGTTCTTGCTCTCTACTACCACACTGTTAATTATATTCTCATTTTCGACATTATTGTCATCACTTGTTAATTTCTTACTGTCATTGTTATTTTTACTTTTACTCTGTTCTCCTACTGACTCTACTACTCTCTCAATATCTCGTTTCAATTCATTACAACTATTTTCGCATTTTGTTTTTATCTCATCAATATCAAATTTAAGAACGTCAAATTTACAATTAAATTCACTTTTGATTTCGGTCTTAATTTCATTCAATTTTATTTCATTATTGTCAAAGCGACTATTTAATTCGTTAAATTTGTCATGTACATCTAATTTGCTGTCAAAACTACTTTTAATTTCTTTGATTTCGTTTTTCTGTTCATGAATGTCCATTGATATGGTTCTTAATATACTCATTATATCATCATCTAATTTCTTACATTTTGTTGAGATGGGGGTTAACTGTACCCCCGAGTCCTCCGTAATATTTGTTACATCTGAAATCTTTTTTGTTTTATTTTCCTGACTCACGTTTGGAGTCGAGTGGATTTCAAAATCACTCATACTATTTGATTCATTATAGTTTTCGACACTAGTCGTTTCATTTATGTTATTTTCGTTATCTGCCATTTTTATAATTGATTAAATTAAGTTAAAGAAATTAATTAAATAAATAATGTAATTAATTAGATTTTGTAATGCAACGTTATTTTGCTACGCTAACGTAAAACATGTTTGTATCTTTGTAGGTGTGGAATTTAATTAATTAATTATGATTAATTATAATTCGTGCCTGTTTCGCGGCGCCATTTGTGCTACTCTCTTGTTGATAAAATCTATTAACACAAAATACAAATCAATCTTGTTTTTTTTACCTACCGTCACGATCGCTTCTACAAGGTCCCAGGGTCCGTTCACATGTACGCTAGATACAAACATGGTTTACAGGTTAAGCAAAACACTGACACAACTCATTTTTGGAAGAGAATTACTATTTAATAATTTAGTTTTGAATCATTTAACTTGTTTACACAGTTTACTACATATGAAATATTTTCATAAGAATTGATGCTTTGCCTGAGTTACATGATTACCACTCCTATTCTGTCTTATACTACGGCTTACCTTATTTTCTATACATACACACAAAACTGCCCAGCCTGCAATTTTGCACACACTCAGACACACATAATTATAAAACCCTTAACATTTTTAATAATATAAACCCCAGACCCCAAACGCCGGCCACGCGGTCTTCGTGCACGCACTCATCGTTTTTGAAAAATGTTTAATTGCTATATTTCCGAAAAATACTTATTTCACTTCTCCAGGTTGGATTGACCACGGTCACATAAAAATTACTATAGTTCCACCTTGTTTTACGATTAAATTAAAACTTTTCTCGACGAGCCTACTTGGTCGTACCCGGTACCGGGGAATTCAGCTGGTAGACTGGGAATGAAAAGCGGAATCTGTATTACTCATGTGATCTCATAGTTGGTATGCAAGTCACTGCCTTGATCTTCGTCGCCGAAGTTTCGTTCCATGCCATGCATGTAGTTTTTTGGGTTAACATGGCCAACGATCTCAGTTAGGCATTGGCTGACGTCATAAAAAAGGCCGGACTTAAGAAGCACTTCCTGACAATCTGTGAAGAGACGATGAATAATTTTGCGCTCTAGCCATCTTGGGTTTTTAGTTGAGAGCGTCCCTTGGAGCGCCTGCGTGAGTAGTTGCACTCGTGCGTCGACACACATGTACAGATTTCTTAGGATTTCGTGGAGGTGCGAATTCCTTCGCCGAATGACACAATACAGTAAATGCGTCTATGCTTTGTTACACCACTGTTTCAGTCTCCACGTGTTCTTTCGTAACCGAAATAACGTTGCCGCATAATACAATTTCACAATATTTTATAAGACTCCCGCATAAAACGAAATAAATAAAATACCAATGCCCCATACTGTAAAAAAAAATAAAAGGACCCAAAATTGACCCGCTACAATACCCCCTCGATGAGAATTCTGCTGTTTACAACAGAAGAAATCTCATCGCTAAACCCTGAAGAGGACCGGTGAGGAACTGGTGCCAACAAACCCCTTGTTCTTAATCTACATGGGTACACGACCCCCCTGGCTCAGCGACTATGGACTCATCTGAACGAGATCACTGGACTTCTCCGTAAGAGATCCCAACACCGAGAAATCGAACAGACTCGTACCACAGCGCACCTTACCTTCTAACATGCTACCCCCAAAAATCCTCAATCCCTGGCTTAAATTATTCCAGATCCTCTACCGATATGTTTCCCCTTGTATGCAAGCTGGGCTGCCTTTAGCAGATACTGGGCTCACTCACACTCACATTACATATTGACATAATGCATTGTAAAATAAAAAAAAATTCTTTTAAAATTTATGAAAAATTTAAAAAATTTCAAAATTCAAAATAATATACTCAGAAAATTCTCTTCCTGGTTTTCTGTTTTCTTTAAAATGCATTAATTTAAACCTTTCTCCTAATCTAAACACATCCTTAATCTAACATGTAATCACTTATAATCTAACAGTACAGTGCAATACAATCAAACAAAAAAATGAACATGTTACGTACACACATAATAAAATAATCATTACCTAAAATATTCATTCGCGGGCAGGCGAAAAATCATTTCATTTTTTTTTTTTTCAAAATTTAAAATTTCCAAAAAGTTTAAAATTCAAAAAAAATTTAAATTTATTTAAAGGTTTCCTTCGTATTTAAACATTATTTGAAAATTGTTTTGAATTGATTAAACAAACAAATAAAATTGACTTCCTACTATACAAGCTTAGTAGGTGTATGAACTCATCAGCTGATCGAAAGTAGGTCAAGTCCAAGGCCCTTGACCTACATGTCATGTATGATTTCTATCTGAAAATACATTTAACATCTGTAACAACCTAATTTGAAACACAAAACATAATAAAATAAAATATTTAAAACTAACAAAATATTATTATAAATAATAAGCAAATTGACATTAAAATTTTTTTAAATAAACCATATGTCTCTACATTATCAAATTCTCTCAAAATTCTGTCACTGGTTTAAAAAATAAAAAAATTTTATCTCTTTATTATAAATCTCTCTTTTTGCTCAACAATCTTATTCTTCATTTAACAATCTCACTCTACTTTACTGTGGGTGATGTAAATTATTTATCTCATTGACTGTACTACTAGATCTGTATACATATGTAATCTTCCTCCCCCTGACCCTAACAACTGACAACTTCAACTACCATGACACCCATCTCTATCAAAATATCTACTAATCCCAAAACACTCTAAACCCCAACTTATCCTTGAACTCAAATCGCCACCTTCTCTATACATATAAAAAAAATACTCTCTAACCCTTTGTACATAGGATACGTGTTTCCCTCACCCAAAAACTCAATTCCCTTATTTGGCCCCTGGATTCTACCTAAGGCGACCCCGTCCCCGCTAAATCGGTCCTATCCCGTCCCAAACCTTGTTGCGGACTCCTACATTACACTACCCCGACTACAAAATTACCATCCCCAAAATCTCAGTCTCCTTACTTTACCACAACTACAACAAAATAACATCATTAATTATGAACAACAATATATCACTCAAAACTCTACTATTAGCCTCCACAACTTCTGTGTCAACATCAATACTTCACAAAATTCTATAACATACATTACTTCAAGACAACATTACATTATTTTCATCTCTACTATTTCTTCTTTAACTCTGACTTCAACTTGGACAGATCTATATGTCCCATAAAATATTTATCACCCAAAACTATTTCTTATTGACTGGCATAAATTATTATTTTATTTCTCATTTTATCAAATTGTTTTTCCCATTACTTTAAAACATCTGTAATACATTAAAACATTACATCAAACATTAATTACTTGGAATATTTATAACTAATATACCAGTGACCTGTTATTGCTGATCAGCTGATATCCTAACATAATGAAAACACATCTCAAAATTGAACAACTTATATGAAATATATATATTTATTTATCATTACTCCTCACCTTCTTGTTTCCCATTTCTCTGATTCTGATCATTTTGTGTTGCCCGCCTGCCAGACGTTTAATTATTAGCTTAGTTTAAAGTATACATATATAATGAAAACACATATTTTTATCAACAACTATATCTAACGTATAACAATAAAATAACACATTTAAAATTATAGCATGTAATGAACACCTCATATTAAATATCTGAGCAGCTAGTTAATTGAACAGAGCACAAGCATTTATATTTGATCAAATTTGAATTAGCAAAAAAAAAAAAAATTTTTATGTTATAAAATTTACATTCGTGACTCATTTGAGTCACCTCCCAGCCACACACACTATTTCAAATTATGGAGGACTGTTTCGCCCTTGCGCTTCGACAAAGACTGTATATTTTGGAGCAGGTTTTACCTCTCCGTGTCTTTGCTTCCGCTATTACATTTGAAAGTATTGAACATCAACATGTTCGGGTCTATAATTACACACCCTTAATGCGGGTCTACCACCTGTCTCTGCTACCCCCAAGCGGGCAGAGTGGCAGCCGCTGTTTCATAGTTTCCGGAGATTTCCCCTAATTGTCTCCCCCCATTGAATTTCCAATATGTACCAATTTCAAGTCAGCTATGGTCAAGGGACTTGATATGACCATAGCTGGCCACTCGCCAAATCCACGATTAGTGCTGGTAAGGCAGTAATCGCCCGAAAAGTCGGGGAAATCTAAACTTCAATTTGACTGCCTGTTACACATTCATTACTACTATGTGCGACACGGTCGTCTATCAGTGTGTAAAATTTTAATTTACACGGAAAAAGGTGTGCCGCACATTTTCGCCATTTTGGCCTCCGATGGAGGTAACACTCTCTGTTACCCCCAACCCATTCCGCTATCTACGGGAGCACAGGCCACCCCCGCAATAGCAACTTACTAACTAACTAATTAATTAAAAAATTGTATATACATTCTACGACAATATTTGCATCAATAATCATTTAACCCAATTCACAACTTTTTACCATTTGGCTTTCTTAAAATTTTCAAAATTTATTATTAATAATCCTTGTATATCATTTTTCATTTATTATTAAAAAATTTTTTAATTATCATACTTATTAAACACAATTATTTCAAATAAACATCTTACTACTGAATTAAAATCTTAGTTACCTGTAAACATTTTTATTATACATGATTCATATTGCAAAAGTTCTATACTTACAATCCATTTTTTACATGATTGCAAATCACACCACAAAATATATATATTCACCATACTAATACTTTCACCTCATCTCTGTAACATTTAACACAAAAATATTAGTTTACATTAAATAATTTATCATCCATTACCAAATTTCCAAAGCTCGTAAAATAAATTAAATTCATAAAAAAATTTAATTAATTAACATTTAAATAAGCAATCAAAATATTTGATCATATCAAATTGGTTTAATTTAATTAATGACTGACAACATAAATTATATAGTTATCGAACAATCACCATTAGTCAATTACTGTTTTCAAAATTAATTCTGATATTTATTTAACTTGCAAATATTTCAATATTCTTATCACAACAATCATCTTACGTACACACATTATCTATTTAACATTCCACCATGCACACATATAAATGCACTATATTTTATTTACAAACTCGTTGTTATTTATTGTTCAGTTTTTCCCGCACTTCATTTGTCCAGATTTGCCATGTCAAAAAACCATAAAACATAATGTTTACACCGTCTTATATTGTTTTAATAGTTTATCCTCCATCGTTCCAGATTAACCTTGGTTTTACATAGCATCGTTCAATTGTATTACCACACAAATGACTGTTTTGTATGTTGTAACCATAAAAACTAAACTCATCCATCATACCCAAATACTCATTACACCAGTCTACATTAGGTAATTTTGTCAAGTCTCCGTCATTAAATTCATTCACTGTCGGGTTAATTATTTTTACCAAATCATTGTAATCATTGTTACTCAAATATATTTCTAAACTTTCCTTCCATTCATCGTACTTTCTATTTAAGTTATATAATTCTGTTTCTTTACTAACATACAATTCTCCACTTATATCTCTCTCATCACAATACCAAATCATACTTTCAACATCATTATTACAGACAGAGGGTACAAAATTATTCAACAAAAATAAACAACTCAAATCTTTCATTAATAAGGGTCTCTTGCCCAAAAATAACACTTTTGAACACTCTGGTTCATCACAAATAAGGGGAAAATTTACCCTCTGCCCTACACATTCATCTACTCTTTCTTTCCATTCTTTTTCTAATTCAACAACACTAATTATTACTTCGTTACATATCACTCTCTCTCTCTCACTCACTGTTTCACTATCTATTTTCAACGTATCACTTTCTGATACCACCTTTTCAATTACAATACCATTTTCAATATCATTGTTCTTGCTCTCTACTACCACACTGTTAATTATATTCTCATTTTCGACATTATTGTCATCACTTGTTAATTTCTTACTGTCATTGTTATTTTTACTTTTACTCTGTTCTCCTACTGACTCTACTACTCTCTCAATATCTCGTTTCAATTCATTACAACTATTTTCGCATTTTGTTTTTATCTCATCAATATCAAATTTAAGAACGTCAAATTTACAATTAAATTCACTTTTGATTTCGGTCTTAATTTCATTCAATTTTATTTCATTATTGTCAAAGCGACTATTTAATTCGTTAAATTTGTCATTCTATACATCTAATTTGCTGTCAAAACTACTTTTAATTTCTTTGATTTCGTTTTTCTGTTCATGAATGTCCATTGATATGGTTCTTAATATACTCATTATATCATCATCTAATTTCTTACATTTTGTTGAGGTGGGGGTTAACTGTACCCCCGAGTCCTCCGTAATATTTGTTACATCTGAATTCTTTTTTGTTTTATTTTCCTGACTCACGTTTGGAGTCGAGTGGATTTCAAAATCACTCATACTATTTGATTCATTATAGTTTTCGACACTAGTCGTTTCATTTATGTTATTTTCGTTATCTGCCATTTTTATAATTGATTAAATTAAGTTAAAGAAATTAATTAAATAAATAATGTAATTAATTAGATTTTGTAATGCAACGTTATTTTGCTACGCTAACGTAAAACATGTTTGTATCTTTGTAGGTGTGGAATTTAATTAATTAATTATGATTAATTATAATTCGTGCCTGTTTCGCGGCGCCATTTGTGCTACTCTCTTGTTGATAAAATCTATTAACACAAAATACAAATCAATCTTGTTTTTTTTACCTACCGTCACGATCGCTTCTACAAGGTCCCAGGGTCCGTTCACATGTACGCTAGATACAAACATGGTTTACAGGTTAAGCAAAACACTGACACAACTCATTTTTGGAAGAGAATTACTATTTAATAATTTAGTTTTGAATCATTTAACTTGTTTACACAGTTTACTACATATGAAATATTTTCATAAGAATTGATGCTTTGCCTGAGTTACATGATTACCACTCCTATTCTGTCTTATAGTACGGCTTACCTTATTTTCTATACATACACACAAAACTGCCCAGCCTGCAATTTTGCACACACTCAGACACACATAATTATAAAACCCTTAACATTTTTAATAATATAAACCCCAGACCCCAAACGCCGGCCACGCGGTCTTCGTGCACACACTCATCGTTTTTGAAAAATGTTTAATTGCTATATTTCCGAAAAATACTTATTTCACTTCTCCAGGTTGGATTGACCGCGGTCACATAAAAATTACTATAGTTCCACCTTGTTTTACGATTAAATTAAAACTTTTCTCGACGAGCCTACTTGGTCGTACCCGGTACCGGGGAATTCAGCTGGTAGACTGGGAATGAAAAGCGGAATCTGTATTACTCATGTGATCTCATAGTTGGTATGCAAGTCACTGCCTTGATCTTCGTCGCCGAAGTTTCGTTCCATGCCATGCATGTAGTTTTTTGGGTTAACATGGCCAACGATCTCAGTTAGGCATTGGCTGACGTCATAAAAAAGGCCGGACTTAAGAAGCACTTCCTGACAATCTGTGAAGAGACGATGAATAATTTTGCGCTCTAGCCATCTTGGGTTTTTAGTTGAGAGCGTCCCTTGGAGCGCCTGCGTGAGTAGTTGCGCTCGTGCGTCGACACACATGTACAGATTTCTTAGGATTTCGTGGAGGTGCGAATTCCTTCGCCGAATGACACAATACAGTAAATGCGTCTATGCTTTGTTACACCACTGTTTCAGTCTCCACGTGTTCTTTCGTAACCGAAATAACGTTGCCGCATAATACAATTTCACAATATTTTATAAGACTCCCGCATAAAACGAAATAAATAAAATACCAATGCCCCATACTGTAAAAAAAAATAATAGGACCCAAAATTGACCCGCTACAATACCCCCTCAATGAGAATTCTGCTGTTTACAACAGAAGAAATCTCATCGCTAAACCCTGAAGAGGACCGGTGAGGAACTGGTGCCAACAAACCCCTTGTTCTTAATCTACATGGGTACACGACCCCCCTGGCTCAGCGACTATGGACTCATCTGAACAAGATCACTGGACTTCTCCGTAAGAGATCCCAACACCGAGAAATCGAACAGACTCGTACCACAGCGCACCTTACCTTCTAACATGCTACCCCCAAAAATCCTCAATCCCTGGCTTAAATTATTCCAGATCCTCTACCGATATGTTTCCCCTTGTATGCAAGCTGGGCTGCCTTTAGCAGATACTGGGCTCACTCACACTCACATTACATATTGACATAATGCATTGTAAAATAAAAAAAAATTCTTTTAAAATTTATGAAAAATTTAAAAAATTTCAAAATTCAAAATAATATACTCAGAAAATTCTCTTCCTGGTTTTCTGTTTTCTTTAAAATGCATTAATTTAAACCTTTCTCCTAATCTAAACACATCCTTAATCTAACATGTAATCACTTATAATCTAACAGTACAGTGCAATACAATCAAACAAAAAAATGAACATGTTACGTACACACATAATAAAATAATCATTACCTAAAATATTCATTCGCGGGCAGGCGAAAAATCATTTCATTTTTTTTTTTTTCAAAATTTAAAATTTCCAAAAAGTTTAAAATTCAAAAAAAATTTAAATTTATTTAAAGGTTTCCTTCGTATTTAAACATTATTTGAAAATTGTTTTGAATTGATTAAACAAACAAATAAAATTGACTTCCTACTATACAAGCTTAGTAGGTGTATGAACTCATCAGCTGATCGAAAGTAGGTCAAGTCCAAGGCCCTTGACCTACATGTCATGTATGATTTCTATCTGAAAATACATTTAACATCTGTAACAACCTAATTTGAAACACAAAACATAATAAAATAAAATATTTAAAACTAACAAAATATTATTATAAATAATAAGCAAATTGACATTAAAATTTTTTTAAATAAACCATATGTCTCTACATTATCAAATTCTCTCAAAATTCTGTCACTGGTTTAAAAAATAAAAAAATTTTATCTCTTTATTATAAATCTCTCTTTTTGCTCAACAATCTTATTCTTCATTTAACAATCTCACTCTACTTTACTGTGGGTGATGTAAATTATTTATCTCATTGACTGTACTACTAGATCTGTATACATATGTAATCTTCCTCCCCCTGACCCTAACAACTGACAACTTCAACTACCATGACACCCATCTCTATCAAAATATCTACTAATCCCAAAACACTCTAAACCCCAACTTATCCTTGAACTCAAATCGCCACCTTCTCTATACATATAAAAAAAATACTCTCTAACCCTTTGTACATAGGATACGTGTTTCCCTCACCCAAAAACTCAATTCCCTTATTTGGCCCCTGGATTCTACCTAAGGCGACCCCGTCCCCGCTAAATCGGTCCTATCCCGTCCCAAACCTTGTTGCGGACTCCTACATTACACTACCCCGACTACAAAATTACCATCCCCAAAATCTCAGTCTCCTTACTTTACCACAACTACAACAAAATAACATCATTAATTATGAACAACAATATATCACTCAAAACTCTACTATTAGCCTCCACAACTTCTGTGTCAACATCAATACTTCACAAAATTCTATAACATACATTACTTCAAGACAACATTACATTATTTTCATCTCTACTATTTCTTCTTTAACTCTGACTTCAACTTGGACAGATCTATATGTCCCATAAAATATTTATCACCCAAAACTATTTCTTATTGACTGGCATAAATTATTATTTTATTTCTCATTTTATCAAATTGTTTTTCCCATTACTTTAAAACATCTGTAATACATTAAAACATTACATCAAACATTAATTACTTGGAATATTTATAACTAATATACCAGTGACCTGTTATTGCTGATCAGCTGATATCCTAACATAATGAAAACACATCTCAAAATTGAACAACTTATATGAAATATATATATATTTATTTATCATTACTCCTCACCTTCTTGTTTCCCATTTCTCTGATTCTGATCATTTTGTGTTGCCCGCCTGCCAGACGTTTAATTATTAGCTTAGTTTAAAGTATACATATATAATGAAAACACATATTTTTATCAACAACTATATCTAACGTATAACAATAAAATAACACATTTAAAATTATAGCATGTAATGAACACCTCATATTAAATATCTGAGCAGCTAGTTAATTGAACAGAGCACAAGCATTTATATTTGATCAAATTTGAATTAGCAAAAAAAAAAAAATTTTTATGTTATAAAATTTACATTCATGACTCATTTGAGTCACCTCCCAGCCACACACACTATTTCAAATTATGGAGGACTGTTTCGCCCTTGCGCTTCGACAAAGACTGTATATTTTGGAGCAGGTTTTACCTCTCCGTGTCTTTGCTTCCGCTATTACATTTGAAAGTATTGAACATCAACATGTTCGGGTCTATAATTACACACCCTTAATGCGGGTCTACCACCTGTCTCTGCTACCCCCAAGCGGGCAGAGTGGCAGCCGCTGTTTCATAGTTTCCGGAGATTTCCCCTAATTGTCTCCCCCCATTGAATTTCCAATATGTACCAATTTCAAGTCAGCTATGGTCAAGGGACTTGATATGACCATAGCTGGCCACTCGCCAAATCCACGATTAGTGCTGGTAAGGCAGTAATCGCCCGAAAAGTCGGGGAAATCTAAACTTCAATTTGACTGCCTGTTACACATTCATTACTACTATGTGCGACACGGTCGTCTATCAGTGTGTAAAATTTTAATTTACACGGAAAAAGGTGTGCCGCACATTTTCGCCATTTTGGCCTCCGATGGAGGTAACACTCTCTGTTACCCCCAACCCATTCCGCTATCTACGGGAGCACAGGCCACCCCCGCAATAGCAACTTACTAACTAACTAATTAATTAAAAAATTTTATATACATTCTACGACAATATTTGCATCAATAATCATTTAACCCAATTCACAACTTTTTACCATTTGGCGTTCTTAAAATTTTCAAAATTTATTATTAATAATCCTTGTATATCATTTTTCATTTATTATTAAAAAATTTTTTAATTATCATACTTATTAAACACAATTATTTCAAATAAACATCTTACTACTGAATTAAAATCTTAGTTACCTGTAAACATTTTTATTATACATGATTCATATTGCAAAAGTTCTATACTTACAATCCATTTTTTACATGATTGCAAATCACACCACAAAATATATATATATTCACCATACTAATACTTTCACCTCATCTCTGTAACATTTAACACAAAAATATTAGTTTACATTAAATAATTTATCATCCATTACCAAATTTCCAAAGCTCGTAAAATAAATTAAATTCATAAAAAAATTTAATTAATTAACATTTAAATAAGCAATCAAAATATTTGATCATATCAAATTGGTTTAATTTAATTAATGACTGACAACATAAATTATATAGTTATCGAACAATCACCATTAGTCAATTACTGTTTTCAAAATTAATTCTGATATTTATTTAACTTGCAAATATTTCAATATTCTTATCACAACAATCATCTTACGTACACACATTATCTATTTAACATTCCACCATGCACACATATAAATGCACTATATTTTATTTACAAACTCTTGTTATTTATTGTTCAGTTTTTCCCGCACTTCATTTGTCCAGATTTGCCATGTCAAAAAACCATAAAAGATAATGTTTACACCGTCTTATATTGTTTTAATAGTTTATCCTCCATCGTTCCAGATTAACCTTGGTTTTACATAGCATCGTTCAATTGTATTACCACACAAATGACTGTTTTGTATGTTGTAACCATAAAAACTAAACTCATCCATCATACCCAAATACTCATTACACCAGTCTACATTAGGTAATTTTGTCAAGTCTCCGTCATTAAATTCATTCACTATCGGGTTAATTATTTTTACCAAATCATTGTAATCATTGTTACTCAAATATATTTCTAAACTTTCCTTCCATTCATCGTACTTTCTATTTAAGTTATATAATTCTGTTTCTTTACTAACATACAATTCTCCACTTATATCTCTCTCATCACAATACCAAATCATACTTTCAACATCATTATTACAGACAGAGGGTACAAAATTATTCAACAAAAATAAACAACTCAAATCTTTCATTAATAAGGGTCTCTTGCCCAAAAATAACACTTTTGAACACTCTGGTTCATCACAAATAAGGGGAAAATTTACCCTCTGCCCTACACATTCATCTACTCTTTCTTTCCATTCTTTTTCTAATTCAACAACACTAATTATTACTTCGTTACATATCACTCTCTCTCTCTCACTCACTGTTTCACTATCTATTTTCAACGTATCACTTTCTGATACCACCTTTTCAATTACAATACCATTTTCAATATCATTGTTCTTGCTCTCTACTACCACACTGTTAATTATATTCTCATTTTCGACATTATTGTCATCACTTGTTAATTTCTTACTGTCATTGTTATTTTTACTTTTACTCTGTTCTCCTACTGACTCTACTACTCTCTCAATATCTCGTTTCAATTCATTACAACTATTTTCGCATTTTGTTTTTATCTCATCAATATCAAATTTAAGAACGTCAAATTTACAATTAAATTCACTTTTGATTTCGGTCTTAATTTCATTCAATTTTATTTCATTATTGTCAAAGCGACTATTTAATTCGTTAAATTTGTCATTCTGTACATCTAATTTGCTGTCAAAACTACTTTTAATTTCTTTGATTTCGTTTTTCTGTTCATGAATGTCCATTGATATGGTTCTTAATATACTCATTATATCATCATCTAATTTCTTACATTTTGTTGAGGTGGGGGTTAACTGTACCCCCGAGTCCTCCGTAATATTTGTTACATCTGAATTCTTTTTTGTTTTATTTTCCTGACTCACGTTTGGAGTCGAGTGGATTTCAAAATCACTCATACTATTTGATTCATTATAGTTTTCGACACTAGTCGTTTCATTTATGTTATTTTCTTTATCTGCCATTTTTATAATTGATTAAATTAAGTTAAAGAAATTAATTAAATAAATAATGTAATTAATTAGATTTTGTAATGCAACGTTATTTTGCTACGCTAACGTAAAACATGTTTGTATCTTTGTAGGTGTGGAATTTAATTAATTAATTATGATTAACTATAATTCGTGCCTGTTTCGCGGCGCCATTTGTGCTACTCTCTTGTTGATAAAATCTATTAACACAAAATACAAATCAATCTTGTTTTTTTTACCTACCGTCACGATCGCTTCTACAAGGTCCCAGGGTCCGTTCACATGTACGCTAGATACAAACATGGTTTACAGGTTAAGCAAAACACTGACACAACTCATTTTTGGAAGAGAATTACTATTTAATAATTTAGTTTTGAATCATTTAACTTGTTTACACAGTTTACTACATATGAAATATTTTCATAAGAATTGATGCTTTGCCTGAGTTACATGATTACCACTCCTATTCTGTCTTATACTACGGCTTACCTTATTTTCTATACATACACACAAAACTGCCCAGCCTGCAATTTTGCACACACTCAGACACACATAATTATAAAACCCTTAACATTTTTAATAATATAAACCCCAGACCCCAAACGCCGGCCACGCGGTCTTCGTGCACGCACTCATCGTTTTTGAAAAATGTTTAATTGCTATATTTCCGAAAAATACTTATTTCACTTCTCCAGGTTGGATTGACCGCGGTCACATAAAAATTACTATAGTTCCACCTTGTTTTACGATTAAATTAAAACTTTTCTCGACGAGCCTACTTGGTCGTACCCGGTACCGGGGAATTCAGCTGGTAGACTGGGAATGAAAAGCAGAATCTGTATTACTCATGTGATCTCATAGTTGGTATGCAAGTCACTGCCTTGATCTTCGTCGCCGAAGTTTCGTTCCATGCCATGCATGTAGTTTTTTGGGTTAACATGGCCAACGATCTCAGTTAGGCATTGGCTGACGTCATAAAAAAGGCCGGACTTAAGAAGCACTTCCTGACAATCTGTGAAGAGACGATGAATAATTTTGCGCTCTAGCCATCTTGGGTTTTTAGTTGAGAGCGTCCCTTGGAGCGCCTGCGTGAGTAGTTGCGCTCGTGCGTCGACACACATGTACAGATTTCTTAGGATTTCGTGGAGGTGCGAATTCCTTCGCCGAATGACACAATACAGTAAATGCGTCTATGCTTTGTTACACCACTGTTTCAGTCTCCACGTGTTCTTTCGTAACCGAAATAACGTTGCCGCATAATACAATTTCACAATATTTTATAAGACTCCCACATAAAACGAAATAAATAAAATACCAATGCCCCATACTGTAAAAAAAAATAAAAGGACCCAAAATTGACCCGCTACAATACCCCCTCGATGAGAATTCTGCTGTTTACAACAGAAGAAATCTCATCGCTAAACCCTGAAGAGGACCGGTGAGGAACTGGTGCCAACAAACCCCTTGTTCTTAATCTACATGGGTACACGACCCCCCTGGCTCAGCGACTATGGACTCATCTGAACAAGATCACTGGACTTCTCCGTAAGAGATCCCAACACCGAGAAATCGAACAGACTCGTACCACAGCGCACCTTACCTTCTAACATGCTACCCCCAAAAATCCTCAATCCCTGGCTTAAATTATTCCAGATCCTCTACCGATATGTTTCCCCTTGTATGCAAGCTGGGCTGCCTTTAGCAGATACTGGGCTCACTCACACTCACATTACATATTGACATAATGCATTGTAAAATAAAAAAAAATTCTTTTAAAATTTATGAAAAATTTAAAAAATTTCAAAATTCAAAATAATATACTCAGAAAATTCTCTTCCTGGTTTTCTGTTTTCTTTAAAATGCATTAATTTAAACCTTTCTCCTAATCTAAACACATCCTTAATCTAACATGTAATCACTTATAATCTAACAGTACAGTGCAATACAATCAAACAAAAAAATGAACATGTTACGTACACACATAATAAAATAATCATTACCTAAAATATTCATTCGCGGGCAGGCGAAAAATCATTTCATTTTTTTTTTTTCAAAATTTAAAATTTCCAAAAAGTTTAAAATTCAAAAAAAATTTAAATTTATTTAAAGGTTTCCTTCGTATTTAAACATTATTTGAAAATTGTTTTGAATTGATTAAACAAACAAATAAAATTGACTTCCTACTATACAAGCTTAGTAGGTGTATGAACTCATCAGCTGATCGAAAGTAGGTCAAGTCCAAGGCCCTTGACCTACATGTCATGTATGATTTCTATCTGAAAATACATTTAACATCTGTAACAACCTAATTTGAAACACAAAACATAATAAAATAAAATATTTAAAACTAACAAAATATTATTATAAATAATAAGCAAATTGACATTAAAATTTTTTTAAATAAACCATATGTCTCTACATTATCAAATTCTCTCAAAATTCTGTCACTGGTTTAAAAAATAAAAAAATTTTATCTCTTTATTATAAATCTCTCTTTTTGCTCAACAATCTTATTCTTCATTTAACAATCTCACTCTACTTTACTGTGGGTGATGTAAATTATTTATCTCATTGACTGTACTACTAGATCTGTATACATATGTAATCTTCCTCCCCCTGACCCTAACAACTGACAACTTCAACTACCATGACACCCATCTCTATCAAAATATCTACTAATCCCAAAACACTCTAAACCCCAACTTATCCTTGAACTCAAATCGCCACCTTCTCTATACATATAAAAAAAATACTCTCTAACCCTTTGTACATAGGATACGTGTTTCCCTCACCCAAAAACTCAATTCCCTTATTTGGCCCCTGGATTCTACCTAAGGCGACCCCGTCCCCGCTAAATCGGTCCTATCCCGTCCCAAACCTTGTTGCGGACTCCTACATTACACTACCCCGACTACAAAATTACCATCCCCAAAATCTCAGTCTCCTTACTTTACCACAACTACAACAAAATAACATCATTAATTATGAACAACAATATATCACTCAAAACTCTACTATTAGCCTCCACAACTTCTGTGTCAACATCAATACTTCACAAAATTCTATAACATACATTACTTCAAGACAACATTACATTATTTTCATCTCTACTATTTCTTCTTTAACTCTGACTTCAACTTGGACAGATCTATATGTCCCATAAAATATTTATCACCCAAAACTATTTCTTATTGACTGGCATAAATTATTATTTTATTTCTCATTTTATCAAATTGTTTTTCCCATTACTTTAAAACATCTGTAATACATTAAAACATTACATCAAACATTAATTACTTGGAATATTTATAACTAATATACCAGTGACCTGTTATTGCTGATCAGCTGATATCCTAACATAATGAAAACACATCTCAAAATTGAACAACTTATATGAAATATATATATTTATTTATCATTACTCCTCACCTTCTTGTTTCCCATTTCTCTGATTCTGATCATTTTGTGTTGCCCGCCTGCCAGACGTTTAATTATTAGCTTAGTTTAAAGTATACATATATAATGAAAACACATATTTTTATCAACAACTATATCTAACGTATAACAATAAAATAACACATTTAAAATTATAGCATGTAATGAACACCTCATATTAAATATCTGAGCAGCTAGTTAATTGAACAGAGCACAAGCATTTATATTTGATCAAATTTGAATTAGCAAAAAAAAAAAAATTTTTATGTTATAAAATTTACATTCATGACTCATTTGAGTCACCTCCCAGCCACACACACTATTTCAAATTATGGAGGACTGTTTCGCCCTTGCGCTTCGACAAAGACTGTATATTTTGGAGCAGGTTTTACCTCTCCGTGTCTTTGCTTCCGCTATTACATTTGAAAGTATTGAACATCAACATGTTCGGGTCTATAATTACACACCCTTAATGCGGGTCTACCACCTGTCTCTGCTACCCCCAAGCGGGCAGAGTGGCAGCCGCTGTTTCATAGTTTCCGGAGATTTCCCCTAATTGTCTCCCCCCATTGAATTTCCAATATGTACCAATTTCAAGTCAGCTATGGTCAAGGGACTTGATATGACCATAGCTGGCCACTCGCCAAATCCACGATTAGTGCTGGTAAGGCAGTAATCGCCCGAAAAGTCGGGGAAATCTAAACTTCAATTTGACTGCCTGTTACACATTCATTACTACTATGTGCGACACGGTCGTCTATCAGTGTGTAAAATTTTAATTTACACGGAAAAAGGTGTGCCGCACATTTTCGCCATTTTGGCCTCCGATGGAGGTAACACTCTCTGTTACCCCCAACCCATTCCGCTATCTACGGGAGCACAGGCCACCCCCGCAATAGCAACTTACTAACTAACTAATTAATTAAAAAATTTTATATACATTCTACGACAATATTTGCATCAATAATCATTTAACCCAATTCACAACTTTTTACCATTTGGCGTTCTTAAAATTTTCAAAATTTATTATTAATAATCCTTGTATATCATTTTTCATTTATTATTAAAAAATTTTTTAATTATCATACTTATTAAACACAATTATTTCAAATAAACATCTTACTACTGAATTAAAATCTTAGTTACCTGTAAACATTTTTATTATACATGATTCATATTGCAAAAGTTCTATACTTACAATCCATTTTTTACATGATTGCAAATCACACCACAAAATATATATATATTCACCATACTAATACTTTCACCTCATCTCTGTAACATTTAACACAAAAATATTAGTTTACATTAAATAATTTATCATCCATTACCAAATTTCCAAAGCTCGTAAAATAAATTAAATTCATAAAAAAATTTAATTAATTAACATTTAAATAAGCAATCAAAATATTTGATCATATCAAATTGGTTTAATTTAATTAATGACTGACAACATAAATTATATAGTTATCGAACAATCACCATTAGTCAATTACTGTTTTCAAAATTAATTCTGATATTTATTTAACTTGCAAATATTTCAATATTCTTATCACAACAATCATCTTACGTACACACATTATCTATTTAACATTCCACCATGCACACATATAAATGCACTATATTTTATTTACAAACTCTTGTTATTTATTGTTCAGTTTTTCCCGCACTTCATTTGTCCAGATTTGCCATGTCAAAAAACCATAAAACATAATGTTTACACCGTCTTATATTGTTTTAATAGTTTATCCTCCATCGTTCCAGATTAACCTTGGTTTTACATAGCATCGTTCAATTGTATTACCACACAAATGACTGTTTTGTATGTTGTAACCATAAAAACTAAACTCATCCATCATACCCAAATACTCATTACACCAGTCTACATTAGGTAATTTTGTCAAGTCTCCGTCATTAAATTCATTCACTATCGGGTTAATTATTTTTACCAAATCATTGTAATCATTGTTACTCAAATATATTTCTAAACTTTCCTTCCATTCATCGTACTTTCTATTTAAGTTATATAATTCTGTTTCTTTACTAACATACAATTCTCCACTTATATCTCTCTCATCACAATACCAAATCATACTTTCAACATCATTATTACAGACAGAGGGTACAAAATTATTCAACAAAAATAAACAACTCAAATCTTTCATTAATAAGGGTCTCTTGCCCAAAAATAACACTTTTGAACACTCTGGTTCATCACAAATAAGGGGAAAATTTACCCTCTGCCCTACACATTCATCTACTCTTTCTTTCCATTCTTTTTCTAATTCAACAACACTAATTATTACTTCGTTACATATCACTCTCTCTCTCTCACTCACTGTTTCACTATCTATTTTCAACGTATCACTTTCTGATACCACCTTTTCAATTACAATACCATTTTCAATATCATTGTTCTTGCTCTCTACTACCACACTGTTAATTATATTCTCATTTTCGACATTATTGTCATCACTTGTTAATTTCTTACTGTCATTGTTATTTTTACTTTTACTCTGTTCTCCTACTGACTCTACTACTCTCTCAATATCTCGTTTCAATTCATTACAACTATTTTCGCATTTTGTTTTTATCTCATCAATATCAAATTTAAGAACGTCAAATTTACAATTAAATTCACTTTTGATTTCGGTCTTAATTTCATTCAATTTTATTTCATTATTGTCAAAGCGACTATTTAATTCGTTAAATTTGTCATTCTGTACATCTAATTTGCTGTCAAAACTACTTTTAATTTCTTTGATTTCGTTTTTCTGTTCATGAATGTCCATTGATATGGTTCTTAATATACTCATTATATCATCATCTAATTTCTTACATTTTGTTGAGGTGGGGGTTAACTGTACCCCCGAGTCCTCCGTAATATTTGTTACATCTGAATTCTTTTTTGTTTTATTTTCCTGACTCACGTTTGGAGTCGAGTGGATTTCAAAATCACTCATACTATTTGATTCATTATAGTTTTCGACACTAGTCGTTTCATTTATGTTATTTTCTTTATCTGCCATTTTTATAATTGATTAAATTAAGTTAAAGAAATTAATTAAATAAATAATGTAATTAATTAGATTTTGTAATGCAACGTTATTTTGCTACGCTAACGTAAAACATGTTTGTATCTTTGTAGGTGTGGAATTTAATTAATTAATTATGATTAACTATAATTCGTGCCTGTTTCGCGGCGCCATTTGTGCTACTCTCTTGTTGATAAAATCTATTAACACAAAATACAAATCAATCTTGTTTTTTTTACCTACCGTCACGATCGCTTCTACAAGGTCCCAGGGTCCGTTCACATGTACGCTAGATACAAACATGGTTTACAGGTTAAGCAAAACACTGACACAACTCATTTTTGGAAGAGAATTACTATTTAATAATTTAGTTTTGAATCATTTAACTTGTTTACACAGTTTACTACATATGAAATATTTTCATAAGAATTGATGCTTTGCCTGAGTTACATGATTACCACTCCTATTCTGTCTTATACTACGGCTTACCTTATTTTCTATACATACACACAAAACTGCCCAGCCTGCAATTTTGCACACACTCAGACACACATAATTATAAAACCCTTAACATTTTTAATAATATAAACCCCAGACCCCAAACGCCGGCCACGCGGTCTTCGTGCACGCACTCATCGTTTTTGAAAAATGTTTAATTGCTATATTTCCGAAAAATACTTATTTCACTTCTCCAGGTTGGATTGACCGCGGTCACATAAAAATTACTATAGTTCCACCTTGTTTTACGATTAAATTAAAACTTTTCTCGACGAGCCTACTTGGTCGTACCCGGTACCGGGGAATTCAGCTGGTAGACTGGGAATGAAAAGCAGAATCTGTATTACTCATGTGATCTCATAGTTGGTATGCAAGTCACTGCCTTGATCTTCGTCGCCGAAGTTTCGTTCCATGCCATGCATGTAGTTTTTTGGGTTAACATGGCCAACGATCTCAGTTAGGCATTGGCTGACGTCATAAAAAAGGCCGGACTTAAGAAGCACTTCCTGACAATCTGTGAAGAGACGATGAATAATTTTGCGCTCTAGCCATCTTGGGTTTTTAGTTGAGAGCGTCCCTTGGAGCGCCTGCGTGAGTAGTTGCGCTCGTGCGTCGACACACATGTACAGATTTCTTAGGATTTCGTGGAGGTGCGAATTCCTTCGCCGAATGACACAATACAGTAAATGCGTCTATGCTTTGTTACACCACTGTTTCAGTCTCCACGTGTTCTTTCGTAACCGAAATAACGTTGCCGCATAATACAATTTCACAATATTTTATAAGACTCCCACATAAAACGAAATAAATAAAATACCAATGCCCCATACTGTAAAAAAAAATAAAAGGACCCAAAATTGACCCGCTACAATACCCCCTCGATGAGAATTCTGCTGTTTACAACAGAAGAAATCTCATCGCTAAACCCTGAAGAGGACCGGTGAGGAACTGGTGCCAACAAACCCCTTGTTCTTAATCTACATGGGTACACGACCCCCCTGGCTCAGCGACTATGGACTCATCTGAACAAGATCACTGGACTTCTCCGTAAGAGATCCCAACACCGAGAAATCGAACAGACTCGTACCACAGCGCACCTTACCTTCTAACATGGTACCCCCAAAAATCCTCAATCCCTGGCTTAAATTATTCCAGATCCTCTACCGATATGTTTCCCCTTGTATGCAAGCTGGGCTGCCTTTAGCAGATACTGGGCTCACTCACACTCACATTACATATTGACATAATGCATTGTAAAATAAAAAAAAATTCTTTTAAAATTTATGAAAAATTTAAAAAATTTCAAAATTCAAAATAATATACTCAGAAAATTCTCTTCCTGGTTTTCTGTTTTCTTTAAAATGCATTAATTTAAACCTTTCTCCTAATCTAAACACATCCTTAATCTAACATGTAATCACTTATAATCTAACAGTACAGTGCAATACAATCAAACAAAAAAATGAACATGTTACGTACACACATAATAAAATAATCATTACCTAAAATATTCATTCGCGGGCAGGCGAAAAATCATTTCATTTTTTTTTTTTCAAAATTTAAAATTTCCAAAAAGTTTAAAATTCAAAAAAAATTTAAATTTATTTAAAGGTTTCCTTCGTATTTAAACATTATTTGAAAATTGTTTTGAATTGATTAAACAAACAAATAAAATTGACTTCCTACTATACAAGCTTAGTAGGTGTATGAACTCATCAGCTGATCGAAAGTAGGTCAAGTCCAAGGCCCTTGACCTACATGTCATGTATGATTTCTATCTGAAAATACATTTAACATCTGTAACAACCTAATTTGAAACACAAAACATAATAAAATAAAATATTTAAAACTAACAAAATATTATTATAAATAATAAGCAAATTGACATTAAAATTTTTTTAAATAAACCATATGTCTCTACATTATCAAATTCTCTCAAAATTCTGTCACTGGTTTAAAAAATAAAAAAATTTTATCTCTTTATTATAAATCTCTCTTTTTGCTCAACAATCTTATTCTTCATTTAACAATCTCACTCTACTTTACTGTGGGTGATGTAAATTATTTATCTCATTGACTGTACTACTAGATCTGTATACATATGTAATCTTCCTCCCCCTGACCCTAACAACTGACAACTTCAACTACCATGACACCCATCTCTATCAAAATATCTACTAATCCCAAAACACTCTAAACCCCAACTTATCCTTGAACTCAAATCGCCACCTTCTCTATACATATAAAAAAAATACTCTCTAACCCTTTGTACATAGGATACGTGTTTCCCTCACCCAAAAACTCAATTCCCTTATTTGGCCCCTGGATTCTACCTAAGGCGACCCCGTCCCCGCTAAATCGGTCCTATCCCGTCCCAAACCTTGTTGCGGACTCCTACATTACACTACCCCGACTACAAAATTACCATCCCCAAAATCTCAGTCTCCTTACTTTACCACAACTACAACAAAATAACATCATTAATTATGAACAACAATATATCACTCAAAACTCTACTATTAGCCTCCACAACTTCTGTGTCAACATCAATACTTCACAAAATTCTATAACATACATTACTTCAAGACAACATTACATTATTTTCATCTCTACTATTTCTTCTTTAACTCTGACTTCAACTTGGACAGATCTATATGTCCCATAAAATATTTATCACCCAAAACTATTTCTTATTGACTGGCATAAATTATTATTTTATTTCTCATTTTATCAAATTGTTTTTCCCATTACTTTAAAACATCTGTAATACATTAAAACATTACATCAAACATTAATTACTTGGAATATTTATAACTAATATACCAGTGACCTGTTATTGCTGATCAGCTGATATCCTAACATAATGAAAACACATCTCAAAATTGAACAACTTATATGAAATATATATATTTATTTATCATTACTCCTCACCTTCTTGTTTCCCATTTCTCTGATTCTGATCATTTTGTGTTGCCCGCCTGCCAGACGTTTAATTATTAGCTTAGTTTAAAGTATACATATATAATGAAAACACATATTTTTATCAACAACTATATCTAACGTATAACAATAAAATAACACATTTAAAATTATAGCATGTAATGAACACCTCATATTAAATATCTGAGCAGCTAGTTAATTGAACAGAGCACAAGCATTTATATTTGATCAAATTTGAATTAGCAAAAAAAAAAAAATTTTTATGTTATAAAATTTACATTCATGACTCATTTGAGTCACCTCCCAGCCACACACACTATTTCAAATTATGGAGGACTGTTTCGCCCTTGCGCTTCGACAAAGACTGTATATTTTGGAGCAGGTTTTACCTCTCCGTGTCTTTGCTTCCGCTATTACATTTGAAAGTATTGAACATCAACATGTTCGGGTCTATAATTACACACCCTTAATGCGGGTCTACCACCTGTCTCTGCTACCCCCAAGCGGGCAGAGTGGCAGCCGCTGTTTCATAGTTTCCGGAGATTTCCCCTAATTGTCTCCCCCCATTGAATTTCCAATATGTACCAATTTCAAGTCAGCTATGGTCAAGGGACTTGATATGACCATAGCTGGCCACTCGCCAAATCCACGATTAGTGCTGGTAAGGCAGTAATCGCCCGAAAAGTCGGGGAAATCTAAACTTCAATTTGACTGCCTGTTACACATTCATTACTACTATGTGCGACACGGTCGTCTATCAGTGTGTAAAATTTTAATTTACACGGAAAAAGGTGTGCCGCACATTTTCGCCATTTTGGCCTCCGATGGAGGTAACACTCTCTGTTACCCCCAACCCATTCCGCTATCTACGGGAGCACAGGCCACCCCCGCAATAGCAACTTACTAACTAACTAATTAATTAAAAAATTTTATATACATTCTACGACAATATTTGCATCAATAATCATTTAACCCAATTCACAACTTTTTACCATTTGGCGTTCTTAAAATTTTCAAAATTTATTATTAATAATCCTTGTATATCATTTTTCATTTATTATTAAAAAATTTTTTAATTATCATACTTATTAAACACAATTATTTCAAATAAACATCTTACTACTGAATTAAAATCTTAGTTACCTGTAAACATTTTTATTATACATGATTCATATTGCAAAAGTTCTATACTTACAATCCATTTTTTACATGATTGCAAATCACACCACAAAATATATATATATTCACCATACTAATACTTTCACCTCATCTCTGTAACATTTAACACAAAAATATTAGTTTACATTAAATAATTTATCATCCATTACCAAATTTCCAAAGCTCGTAAAATAAATTAAATTCATAAAAAAATTTAATTAATTAACATTTAAATAAGCAATCAAAATATTTGATCATATCAAATTGGTTTAATTTAATTAATGACTGACAACATAAATTATATAGTTATCGAACAATCACCATTAGTCAATTACTGTTTTCAAAATTAATTCTGATATTTATTTAACTTGCAAATATTTCAATATTCTTATCACAACAATCATCTTACGTACACACATTATCTATTTAACATTCCACCATGCACACATATAAATGCACTATATTTTATTTACAAACTCTTGTTATTTATTGTTCAGTTTTTCCCGCACTTCATTTGTCCAGATTTGCCATGTCAAAAAACCATAAAACATAATGTTTACACCGTCTTATATTGTTTTAATAGTTTATCCTCCATCGTTCCAGATTAACCTTGGTTTTACATAGCATCGTTCAATTGTATTACCACACAAATGACTGTTTTGTATGTTGTAACCATAAAAACTAAACTCATCCATCATACCCAAATACTCATTACACCAGTCTACATTAGGTAATTTTGTCAAGTCTCCGTCATTAAATTCATTCACTATCGGGTTAATTATTTTTACCAAATCATTGTAATCATTGTTACTCAAATATATTTCTAAACTTTCCTTCCATTCATCGTACTTTCTATTTAAGTTATATAATTCTGTTTCTTTACTAACATACAATTCTCCACTTATATCTCTCTCATCACAATACCAAATCATACTTTCAACATCATTATTACAGACAGAGGGTACAAAATTATTCAACAAAAATAAACAACTCAAATCTTTCATTAATAAGGGTCTCTTGCCCAAAAATAACACTTTTGAACACTCTGGTTCATCACAAATAAGGGGAAAATTTACCCTCTGCCCTACACATTCATCTACTCTTTCTTTCCATTCTTTTTCTAATTCAACAACACTAATTATTACTTCGTTACATATCACTCTCTCTCTCTCACTCACTGTTTTACTATCTATTTTCAACGTATCACTTTCTGATACCACCTTTTCAATTACAATACCATTTTCAATATCATTGTTCTTGCTCTCTACTACCACACTGTTAATTATATTCTCATTTTCGACATTATTGTCATCACTTGTTAATTTCTTACTGTCATTGTTATTTTTACTTTTACTCTGTTCTCCTACTGACTCTACTACTCTCTCAATATCTCGTTTCAATTCATTACAACTATTTTCGCATTTTGTTTTTATCTCATCAATATCAAATTTAAGAACGTCAAATTTACAATTAAATTCACTTTTGATTTCGGTCTTAATTTCATTCAATTTTATTTCATTATTGTCAAAGCGACTATTTAATTCGTTAAATTTGTCATTCTGTACATCTAATTTGCTGTCAAAACTACTTTTAATTTCTTTGATTTCGTTTTTCTGTTCATGAATGTCCATTGATATGGTTCTTAATATACTCATTATATCATCATCTAATTTCTTACATTTTGTTGAGGTGGGGGTTAACTGTACCCCCGAGTCCTCCGTAATATTTGTTACATCTGAATTCTTTTTTGTTTTATTTTCCTGACTCACGTTTGGAGTCGAGTGGATTTCAAAATCACTCATACTATTTGATTCATTATAGTTTTCGACACTAGTCGTTTCATTTATGTTATTTTCTTTATCTGCCATTTTTATAATTGATTAAATTAAGTTAAAGAAATTAATTAAATAAATAATGTAATTAATTAGATTTTGTAATGCAACGTTATTTTGCTACGCTAACGTAAAACATGTTTGTATCTTTGTAGGTGTGGAATTTAATTAATTAATTATGATTAACTATAATTCGTGCCTGTTTCGCGGCGCCATTTGTGCTACTCTCTTGTTGATAAAATCTATTAACACAAAATACAAATCAATCTTGTTTTTTTTACCTACCGTCACGATCGCTTCTACAAGGTCCCAGGGTCCGTTCACATGTACGCTAGATACAAACATGGTTTACAGGTTAAGCAAAACACTGACACAACTCATTTTTGGAAGAGAATTACTATTTAATAATTTAGTTTTGAATCATTTAACTTGTTTACACAGTTTACTACATATGAAATATTTTCATAAGAATTGATGCTTTGCCTGAGTTACATGATTACCACTCCTATTCTGTCTTATACTACGGCTTACCTTATTTTCTATACATACACACAAAACTGCCCAGCCTGCAATTTTGCACACACTCAGACACACATAATTATAAAACCCTTAACATTTTTAATAATATAAACCCCAGACCCCAAACGCCGGCCACGCGGTCTTCGTGCACGCACTCATCGTTTTTGAAAAATGTTTAATTGCTATATTTCCGAAAAATACTTATTTCACTTCTCCAGGTTGGATTGACCGCGGTCACATAAAAATTACTATAGTTCCACCTTGTTTTACGATTAAATTAAAACTTTTCTCGACGAGCCTACTTGGTCGTACCCGGTACCGGGGAATTCAGCTGGTAGACTGGGAATGAAAAGCAGAATCTGTATTACTCATGTGATCTCATAGTTGGTATGCAAGTCACTGCCTTGATCTTCGTCGCCGAAGTTTCGTTCCATGCCATGCATGTAGTTTTTTGGGTTAACATGGCCAACGATCTCAGTTAGGCATTGGCTGACGTCATAAAAAAGGCCGGACTTAAGAAGCACTTCCTGACAATCTGTGAAGAGACGATGAATAATTTTGCGCTCTAGCCATCTTGGGTTTTTAGTTGAGAGCGTCCCTTGGAGCGCCTGCGTGAGTAGTTGCGCTCGTGCGTCGACACACATGTACAGATTTCTTAGGATTTCGTGGAGGTGCGAATTCCTTCGCCGAATGACACAATACAGTAAATGCGTCTATGCTTTGTTACACCACTGTTTCAGTCTCCACGTGTTCTTTCGTAACCGAAATAACGTTGCCGCATAATACAATTTCACAATATTTTATAAGACTCCCACATAAAACGAAATAAATAAAATACCAATGCCCCATACTGTAAAAAAAAATAAAAGGACCCAAAATTGACCCGCTACAATACCCCCTCGATGAGAATTCTGCTGTTTACAACAGAAGAAATCTCATCGCTAAACCCTGAAGAGGACCGGTGAGGAACTGGTGCCAACAAACCCCTTGTTCTTAATCTACATGGGTACACGACCCCCCTGGCTCAGCGACTATGGACTCATCTGAACAAGATCACTGGACTTCTCCGTAAGAGATCCCAACACCGAGAAATCGAACAGACTCGTACCACAGCGCACCTTACCTTCTAACATGGTACCCCCAAAAATCCTCAATCCCTGGCTTAAATTATTCCAGATCCTCTACCGATATGTTTCCCCTTGTATGCAAGCTGGGCTGCCTTTAGCAGATACTGGGCTCACTCACACTCACATTACATATTGACATAATGCATTGTAAAATAAAAAAAAATTCTTTTAAAATTTATGAAAAATTTAAAAAATTTCAAAATTCAAAATAATATACTCAGAAAATTCTCTTCCTGGTTTTCTGTTTTCTTTAAAATGCATTAATTTAAACCTTTCTCCTAATCTAAACACATCCTTAATCTAACATGTAATCACTTATAATCTAACAGTACAGTGCAATACAATCAAACAAAAAAATGAACATGTTACGTACACACATAATAAAATAATCATTACCTAAAATATTCATTCGCGGGCAGGCGAAAAATCATTTCATTTTTTTTTTTTTCAAAATTTAAAATTTCCAAAAAGTTTAAAATTCAAAAAAAATTTAAATTTATTTAAAGGTTTCCTTCGTATTTAAACATTATTTGAAAATTGTTTTGAATTGATTAAACAAACAAATAAAATTGACTTCCTACTATACAAGCTTAGTAGGTGTATGAACTCATCAGCTGATCGAAAGTAGGTCAAGTCCAAGGCCCTTGACCTACATGTCATGTATGATTTCTATCTGAAAATACATTTAACATCTGTAACAACCTAATTTGAAACACAAAACATAATAAAATAAAATATTTAAAACTAACAAAATATTATTATAAATAATAAGCAAATTGACATTAAAATTTTTTTAAATAAACCATATGTCTCTACATTATCAAATTCTCTCAAAATTCTGTCACTGGTTTAAAAAATAAAAAAATTTTATCTCTTTATTATAAATCTCTCTTTTTGCTCAACAATCTTATTCTTCATTTAACAATCTCACTCTACTTTACTGTGGGTGATGTAAATTATTTATCTCATTGACTGTACTACTAGATCTGTATACATATGTAATCTTCCTCCCCCTGACCCTAACAACTGACAACTTCAACTACCATGACACCCATCTCTATCAAAATATCTACTAATCCCAAAACACTCTAAACCCCAACTTATCCTTGAACTCAAATCGCCACCTTCTCTATACATATAAAAAAAATACTCTCTAACCCTTTGTACATAGGATACGTGTTTCCCTCACCCAAAAACTCAATTCCCTTATTTGGCCCCTGGATTCTACCTAAGGCGACCCCGTCCCCGCTAAATCGGTCCTATCCCGTCCCAAACCTTGTTGCGGACTCCTACATTACACTACCCCGACTACAAAATTACCATCCCCAAAATCTCAGTCTCCTTACTTTACCACAACTACAACAAAATAACATCATTAATTATGAACAACAATATATCACTCAAAACTCTACTATTAGCCTCCACAACTTCTGTGTCAACATCAATACTTCACAAAATTCTATAACATACATTACTTCAAGACAACATTACATTATTTTCATCTCTACTATTTCTTCTTTAACTCTGACTTCAACTTGGACAGATCTATATGTCCCATAAAATATTTATCACCCAAAACTATTTCTTATTGACTGGCATAAATTATTATTTTATTTCTCATTTTATCAAATTGTTTTTCCCATTACTTTAAAACATCTGTAATACATTAAAACATTACATCAAACATTAATTACTTGGAATATTTATAACTAATATACCAGTGACCTGTTATTGCTGATCAGCTGATATCCTAACATAATGAAAACACATCTCAAAATTGAACAACTTATATGAAATATATATATTTATTTATCATTACTCCTCACCTTCTTGTTTCCCATTTCTCTGATTCTGATCATTTTGTGTTGCCCGCCTGCCAGACGTTTAATTATTAGCTTAGTTTAAAGTATACATATATAATGAAAACACATATTTTTATCAACAACTATATCTAACGTATAACAATAAAATAACACATTTAAAATTATAGCATGTAATGAACACCTCATATTAAATATCTGAGCAGCTAGTTAATTGAACAGAGCACAAGCATTTATATTTGATCAAATTTGAATTAGCAAAAAAAAAAAAAATTTTATGTTATAAAATTTACATTCGTGACTCATTTGAGTCACCTCCCAGCCACACACACTATTTCAAATTATGGAGGACTGTTTCGCCCTTGCGCTTCGACAAAGACTGTATATTTTGGAGCAGGTTTTACCTCTCCGTGTCTTTGCTTTCGCTATTACATTTGAAAGTATTGAACATCAACATGTTCGGGTCTATAATTACACACCCTTAATGCGGGTCTACCACCTGTCTCTGCTACCCCCAAGCGGGCAGAGTGGCAGCCGCTGTTTCATAGTTTCCGGAGATTTCCCCTAATTGTCTCCCCCCATTGAATTTCCAATATGTACCAATTTCAAGTCAGCTATGGTCAAGGGACTTGATATGACCATAGCTGGCCACTCGCCAAATCCACGATTAGTGCTGGTAAGGCAGTAATCGCCCGAAAAGTCGGGGAAATCTAAACTTCAATTTGACTGCCTGTTACACATTCATTACTACTATGTGCGACACGGTCGTCTATCAGTGTGTAAAATTTTAATTTACACGGAAAAAGGTGTGCCGCACATTTTCGCCATTTTCGCCTCCGATGGAGGTAACACTCTCTGTTACCCCCAACCCATTCCGCTATCTACGGGAGCACAGGCCACCCCCGCAATAGCAACTTACTAACTAACTAATTAATTAAAAAATTGTATATACATTCTACGACAATATTTGCATCAATAATCATGTAACCCAATTCACAACTTTTTACCATTTGGCTTTCTTAAAATTTTCAAAATTTATTATTAATAATCCTTGTATATCATTTTTCATTTATTATTAAAACATTTTTTAATTATCATACTTATTAAACACAATTATTTCAAATAAACATCTTACTACTGAATTAAAATCTTAGTTACCTGTAAACATTTTTATTATACATGATTCATATTGCAAAAGTTCTATACTTACAATCCATTTTTTACATGATTGCAAATCACACCACAAAATATATATATTCACCATACTAATACTTTCACCTCATCTCTGTAACATTTAACACAAAAATATTAGTTTACATTAAATAATTTATCATCCATTACCAAATTTCCAAAGCTCGTAAAATAAATTAAATTCATAAAAAAATTTAATTAATTAACATTTAAATAAGCAATCAAAATATTTGATCATATCAAATTGGTTTAATTTAATTAATGACTGACAACATAAATTATATAGTTATCGAACAATCACCATTAGTCAATTACTGTTTTCAAAATTAATTCTGATATTTATTTAACTTGCAAATATTTCAATATTCTTATCACAACAATCATCTTACGTACACACATTATCTATTTAACATTCCACCATGCACACATATAAATGCACTATATTTTATTTACAAACTCTTGTTATTTATTGTTCAGTTTTTCCCGCACTTCATTTGTCCAGATTTGCCATGTCAAAAAACCATAAAACATAATGTTTACACCGTCTTATATTGTTTTAATAGTTTATCCTCCATCGTTCCAGATTAACCTTGGTTTTACATAGCATCGTTCAATTGTATTACCACACAAATGACTGTTTTGTATGTTGTAACCATAAAAACTAAACTCATCCATCATACCCAAATACTCATTACACCAGTCTACATTAGGTAATTTTGTCAAGTCTCCGTCATTAAATTCATTCACTGTCGGGTTAATTATTTTTACCAAATCATTGTAATCATTGTTACTCAAATATATTTCTAAACTTTCCTTCCATTCATCGTACTTTCTATTTAAGTTATATAATTCTGTTTCTTTACTAACATACAATTCTCCACTTATATCTCTCTCATCACAATACCAAATCATACTTTCAACATCATTATTACAGACAGAGGGTACAAAATTATTCAACAAAAATAAACAACTCAAATCTTTCATTAATAAGGGTCTCTTGCCCAAAAATAACACTTTTGAACACTCTGGTTCATCACAAATAAGGGGAAAATTTACCCTCTGCCCTACACATTCATCTACTCTTTCTTTCCATTCTTTTTCTAATTCAACAACACTAATTATTACTTCGTTACATATCACTCTCTCTCTCTCACTCACTGTTTCACTATCTATTTTCAACGTATCACTTTCTGATACCACCTTTTCAATTACAATACCATTTTCAATATCATTGTTCTTGCTCTCTACTACCACACTGTTAATTATATTCTCATTTTCGACATTATTGTCATCACTTGTTAATTTCTTACTGTCATTGTTATTTTTACTTTTACTCTGTTCTCCTACTGACTCTACTACTCTCTCAATATCTCGTTTCAATTCATTACAACTATTTTTGCATTTTGTTTTTATTTCATCAATATCAAATTTAAGAACGTCAAATTTACAATTAAATTCACTTTTGATTTCGGTCTTAATTTCATTCAATTTTATTTCATTATTGTCAAAGCGACTATTTAATTCGTTAAATTTGTCATTCTGTACATCTAATTTGCTGTCAAAACTACTTTTAATTTCTTTGATTTCGTTTTTCTGTTCATGAATGTCCATTGATATGGTTCTTAATATACTCATTATATCATCATCTAATTTCTTACATTTTGTTGAGGTGGGGGTTAACTGTACCCCCGAGTCCTCCGTAATATTTGTTACATCTGAATTCTTTTTTGTTTTATTTTCCTGACTCACGTTTGGAGTCGAGTGGATTTCAAAATCACTCATACTATTTGATTCATTATAGTTTTCGACACTAGTCGTTTCATTTATGTTATTTTCGTTATCTGCCATTTTTATAATTGATTAAATTAAGTTAAAGAAATTAATTAAATAAATAATGTAATTAATTAGATTTTGTAATGCAACGTTATTTTGCTACGCTAACGTAAAACATGTTTGTATCTTTGTAGGTGTGGAATTTAATTAATTAATTATGATTAATTATAATTCGTGCCTGTTTCGCGGCGCCATTTGTGCTACTCTCTTGTTGATAAAATCTATTAACACAAAATACAAATCAATCTTGTTTTTTTTACCTACCGTCACGATCGCTTCTACAAGGTCCCAGGGTCCGTTCACATGTACGCTAGATACAAACATGGTTTACAGGTTAAGCAAAACACTGACACAACTCATTTTTGGAAGAGAATTACTATTTAATAATTTAGTTTTGAATCATTTAACTTGTTTACACAGTTTACTACATATGAAATATTTTCATAAGAATTGATGCTTTGCCTGAGTTACATGATTACCACTCCTATTCTGTCTTATACTACGGCTTACCTTATTTTCTATACATACACACAAAACTGCCCAGCCTGCAATTTTGCACACACTCAGACACACATAATTATAAAACCCTTAACATTTTTAATAATATAAACCCCAGACCCCAAACGCCGGCCACGCGGTCTTCGTGCACGCACTCATCGTTTTTGAAAAATGTTTAATTGCTATATTTCCGAAAAATACTTATTTCACTTCTCCAGGTTGGATTGACCGCGGTCACATAAAAATTACTATAGTTCCACCTTGTTTTACGATTAAATTAAAACTTTTCTCGACGAGCCTACTTGGTCGTACCCGGTACCGGGGAATTCAGCTGGTAGACTGGGAATGAAAAGCGGAATCTGTATTACTCATGTGATCTCATAGTTGGTATGCAAGTCACTGCCTTGATCTTCGTCGCCGAAGTTTCGTTCCATGCCATGCATGTAGTTTTTTGGGTTAACATGGCCAACGATCTCAGTTAGGCATTGGCTGACGTCATAAAAAAGGCCGGACTTAAGAAGCACTTCCTGACAATCTGTGAAGAGACGATGAATAATTTTGCGCTCTAGCCATCTTGGGTTTTTAGTTGAGAGCGTCCCTTGGAGCGCCTGCGTGAGTAGTTGCGCTCGTGCGTCGACACACATGTACAGATTTCTTAGGATTTCGTGGAGGTGCGAATTCCTTCGCCGAATGACACAATACAGTAAATGCGTCTATGCTTTGTTACACCACTGTTTCAGTCTCCACGTGTTCTTTCGTAACCGAAATAACGTTGCCGCATAATACAATTTCACAATATTTTATAAGACTCCCGCATAAAACGAAATAAATAAAATACCAATGCCCCATACTGTAAAAAAAAATAAAAGGACCCAAAATTGACCCGCTACAATACCCCCTCGATGAGAATTCTGCTGTTTACAACAGAAGAAATCTCATCGCTAAACCCTGAAGAGGACCGGTGAGGAACTGGTGCCAACAAACCCCTTGTTCTTAATCTACATGGGTACACGACCCCCCTGGCTCAGCGACTATGGACTCATCTGAACGAGATCACTGGACTTCTCCGTAAGAGATCCCAACACCGAGAAATCGAACAGACTCGTACCACAGCGCACCTTACCTTCTAACATGCTACCCCCAAAAATCCTCAATCCCTGGCTTAAATTATTCCAGATCCTCTACCGATATGTTTCCCCTTGTATGCAAGCTGGGCTGCCTTTAGCAGATACTGGGCTCACTCACACTCACATTACATATTGACATAATGCATTGTAAAATAAAAAAAAATTCTTTTAAAATTTATGAAAAATTTAAAAAATTTCAAAATTCAAAATAATATACTCAGAAAATTCTCTTCCTGGTTTTCTGTTTTCTTTAAAATGCATTAATTTAAACCTTTCTCCTAATCTAAACACATCCTTAATCTAACATGTAATCACTTATAATCTAACAGTACAGTGCAATACAATCAAACAAAAAAATGAACATGTTACGTACACACATAATAAAATAATCATTACCTAAAATATTCATTCGCGGGCAGGCGAAAAATCATTTCATTTTTTTTTTTCAAAATTTAAAATTTCCAAAAAGTTTAAAATTCAAAAAAAATTTAAATTTATTTAAAGGTTTCCTTCGTATTTAAACATTATTTGAAAATTGTTTTGAATTGATTAAACAAACAAATAAAATTGACTTCCTACTATACAAGCTTAGTAGGTGTATGAACTCATCAGCTGATCGAAAGTAGGTCAAGTCCAAGGCCCTTGACCTACATGTCATGTATGATTTCTATCTGAAAATACATTTAACATCTGTAACAACCTAATTTGAAACACAAAACATAATAAAATAAAATATTTAAAACTAACAAAATATTATTATAAATAATAAGCAAATTGACATTAAAATTTTTTTAAATAAACCATATGTCTCTACATTATCAAATTCTCTCAAAATTCTGTCACTGGTTTAAAAAATAAAAAATTTTTATCTCTTTATTATAAATCTCTCTTTTTGCTCAACAATCTTATTCTTCATTTAACAATCTCACTCTACTTTACTGTGGGTGATGTAAATTATTTATCTCATTGACTGTACTACTAGATCTGTATACATATGTAATCTTCCTCCCCCTGACCCTAACAACTGACAACTTCAACTACCATGACACCCATCTCTATCAAAATATCTACTAATCCCAAAACACTCTAAACCCCAACTTATCCTTGAACTCAAATCGCCACCTTCTCTATACATATAAAAAAAATACTCTCTAACCCTTTGTACATAGGATACGTGTTTCCCTCACCCAAAAACTCAATTCCCTTATTTGGCCCCTGGATTCTACCTAAGGCGACCCCGTCCCCGCTAAATCGGTCCTATCCCGTCCCAAACCTTGTTGCGGACTCCTACATTACACTACCCCGACTACAAAATTACCATCCCCAAAATCTCAGTCTCCTTACTTTACCACAACTACAACAAAATAACATCATTAATTATGAACAACAATATATCACTCAAAACTCTACTATTAGCCTCCACAACTTCTGTGTCAACATCAATACTTCACAAAATTCTATAACATACATTACTTCAAGACAACATTACATTATTTTCATCTCTACTATTTCTTCTTTAACTCTGACTTCAACTTGGACAGATCTATATGTCCCATAAAATATTTATCACCCAAAACTATTTCTTATTGACTGGCATAAATTATTATTTTATTTCTCATTTTATCAAATTGTTTTTCCCATTACTTTAAAACATCTGTAATACATTAAAACATTACATCAAACATTAATTACTTGGAATATTTATAACTAATATACCAGTGACCTGTTATTGCTGATCAGCTGATATCCTAACATAATGAAAACACATCTCAAAATTGAACAACTTATATGAAATATATATATTTATTTATCATTACTCCTCACCTTCTTGTTTCCCATTTCTCTGATTCTGATCATTTTGTGTTGCCCGCCTGCCAGACGTTTAATTATTAGCTTAGTTTAAAGTATACATATATAATGAAAACACATATTTTTATCAACAACTATATCTAACGTATAACAATAAAATAACACATTTAAAATTATAGCATGTAATGAACACCTCATATTAAATATCTGAGCAGCTAGTTAATTGAACAGAGCACAAGCATTTATATTTGATCAAATTTGAATTAGCAAAAAAAAAAAAAAATTTTATGTTATAAAATTTACATTCGTGACTCATTTGAGTCACCTCCCAGCCACACACACTATTTCAAATTATGGAGGACTGTTTCGCCCTTGCGCTTCGACAAAGACTGTATATTTTGGAGCAGGTTTTACCTCTCCGTGTCTTTGCTTCCGCTATTACATTTGAAAGTATTGAACATCAACATGTTCGGGTCTATAATTACACACCCTTAATGCGGGTCTACCACCTGTCTCTGCTACCCCCAAGCGGGCAGAGTGGCAGCCGCTGTTTCATAGTTTCCGGAGATTTCCCCTAATTGTCTCCCCCCATTGAATTTCCAATATGTACCAATTTCAAGTCAGCTATGGTCAAGGGACTTGATATGACCATAGCTGGCCACTCGCCAAATCCACGATTAGTGCTGGTAAGGCAGTAATCGCCCGAAAAGTCGGGGAAATCTAAACTTCAATTTGACTGCCTGTTACACATTCATTACTACTATGTGCGACACGGTCGTCTATCAGTGTGTAAAATTTTAATTTACACGGAAAAAGGTGTGCCGCACATTTTCGCCATTTTGGCCTCCGATGGAGGTAACACTCTCTGTTACCCCCAACCCATTCCGCTATCTACGGGAGCACAGGCCACCCCCGCAATAGCAACTTACTAACTAACTAATTAATTAAAAAATTGTATATACATTCTACGACAATATTTGCATCAATAATCATTTAACCCAATTCACAACTTTTTACCATTTGGCTTTCTTAAAATTTTCAAAATTTATTATTAATAATCCTTGTATATCATTTTTCATTTATTATTAAAAAATTTTTTAATTATCATACTTATTAAACACAATTATTTCAAATAAACATCTTACTACTGAATTAAAATCTTAGTTACCTGTAAACATTTTTATTATACATGATTCATATTGCAAAAGTTCTATACTTACAATCCATTTTTTACATGATTGCAAATCACAGCACAAAATATATATATTCACCATACTAATACTTTCACCTCATCTCTGTAACATTTAACACAAAAATATTAGTTTACATTAAATAATTTATCATCCATTACCAAATTTCCAAAGCTCGTAAAATAAATTAAATTCATAAAAAAATTTAATTAATTAACATTTAAATAAGCAATCAAAATATTTGATCATATCAAATTGGTTTAATTTAATTAATGACTGACAACATAAATTATATAGTTATCGAACAATCACCATTAGTCAATTACTGTTTTCAAAATTAATTCTGATATTTATTTAACTTGCAAATATTTCAATATTCTTATCACAACAATCATCTTACGTACACACATTATCTATTTAACATTCCACCATGCACACATATAAATGCACTATATTTTATTTACAAACTCGTTGTTATTTATTGTTCAGTTTTTCCCGCACTTCATTTGTCCAGATTTGCCATGTCAAAAAACCATAAAACATAATGTTTACACCGTCTTATATTGTTTTAATAGTTTATCCTCCATCGTTCCAGATTAACCTTGGTTTTACATAGCATCGTTCAATTGTATTACCACACAAATGACTGTTTTGTATGTTGTAACCATAAAAACTAAACTCATCCATCATACCCAAATACTCATTACACCAGTCTACATTAGGTAATTTTGTCAAGTCTCCGTCATTAAATTCATTCACTGTCGGGTTAATTATTTTTACCAAATCATTGTAATCATTGTTACTCAAATATATTTCTAAACTTTCCTTCCATTCATCGTACTTTCTATTTAAGTTATATAATTCTGTTTCTTTACTAACATACAATTCTCCACTTATATCTCTCTCATCACAATACCAAATCATACTTTCAACATCATTATTACAGACAGAGGGTACAAAATTATTCAACAAAAATAAACAACTCAAATCTTTCATTAATAAGGGTCTCTTGCCCAAAAATAACACTTTTGAACACTCTGGTTCATCACAAATAAGGGGAAAATTTACCCTCTGCCCTACACATTCATCTACTCTTTCTTTCCATTCTTTTTCTAATTCAACAACACTAATTATTACTTCGTTACATATCACTCTCTCTCTCTCACTCACTGTTTCACTATCTATTTTCAACGTATCACTTTCTGATACCACCTTTTCAATTACAATACCATTTTCAATATCATTGTTCTTGCTCTCTACTACCACACTGTTAATTATATTCTCATTTTCGACATTATTGTCATCACTTGTTAATTTCTTACTGTCATTGTTATTTTTACTTTTACTCTGTTCTCCTACTGACTCTACTACTCTCTCAATATCTCGTTTCAATTCATTACAACTATTTTCGCATTTTGTTTTTATCTCATCAATATCAAATTTAAGAACGTCAAATTTACAATTAAATTCACTTTTGATTTCGGTCTTAATTTCATTCAATTTTATTTCATTATTGTCAAAGCGACTATTTAATTCGTTAAATTTGTCATTCTGTACATCTAATTTGCTGTCAAAACTACTTTTAATTTCTTTGATTTCGTTTTTCTGTTCATGAATGTCCATTGATATGGTTCTTAATATACTCATTATATCATCATCTAATTTCTTACATTTTGTTGAGGTGGGGGTTAACTGTACCCCCGAGTCCTCCGTAATATTTGTTACATCTGAATTCTTTTTTGTTTTATTTTCCTGACTCACGTTTGGAGTCGAGTGGATTTCAAAATCACTCATACTATTTGATTCATTATAGTTTTCGACACTAGTCGTTTCATTTATGTTATTTTCGTTATCTGCCATTTTTATAATTGATTAAATTAAGTTAAAGAAATTAATTAAATAAATAATGTAATTAATTAGATTTTGTAATGCAACGTTATTTTGCTACGCTAACGTAAAACATGTTTGTATCTTTGTAGGTGTGGAATTTAATTAATTAATTATGATTAACTATAATTCGTGCCTGTTTCGCGGCGCCATTTGTGCTACTCTCTTGTTGATAAAATCTATTAACACAAAATACAAATCAATCTTGTTTTTTTTACCTACCGTCACGATCGCTTCTACAAGGTCCCAGGGTCCGTTCACATGTACGCTAGATACAAACATGGTTTACAGGTTAAGCAAAACACTGACACAACTCATTTTTGGAAGAGAATTACTATTTAATAATTTAGTTTTGAATCATTTAACTTGTTTACACAGTTTACTACATATGAAATATTTTCATAAGAATTGATGCTTTGCCTGAGTTACATGATTACCACTCCTATTCTGTCTTATACTACGGCTTACCTTATTTTCTATACATACACACAAAACTGCCCAGCCTGCAATTTTGCACACACTCAGACACACATAATTATAAAACCCTTAACATTTTTAATAATATAAACCCCAGACCCCAAACGCCGGCCACGCGGTCTTCGTGCACGCACTCATCGTTTTTGAAAAATGTTTAATTGCTATATTTCCGAAAAATACTTATTTCACTTCTCCAGGTTGGATTGACCGCGGTCACATAAAAATTACTATAGTTCCACCTTGTTTTACGATTAAATTAAAACTTTTCTCGACGAGCCTACTTGGTCGTACCCGGTACCGGGGAATTCAGCTGGTAGACTGGGAATGAAAAGCGGAATCTGTATTACTCATGTGATCTCATAGTTGGTATGCAAGTCACTGCCTTGATCTTCGTCGCCGAAGTTTCGTTCCATGCCATGCATGTAGTTTTTTGGGTTAACATGGCCAACGATCTCAGTTAGGCATTGGCTGACGTCATAAAAAAGGCCGGACTTAAGAAGCACTTCCTGACAATCTGTGAAGAGACGATGAATAATTTTGCGCTCTAGCCATCTTGGGTTTTTAGTTGAGAGCGTCCCTTGGAGCGCCTGCGTGAGTAGTTGCGCTCGTGCGTCGACACACATGTACAGATTTCTTAGGATTTCGTGGAGGTGCGAATTCCTTCGCCGAATGACACAATACAGTAAATGCGTCTATGCTTTGTTACACCACTGTTTCAGTCTCCACGTGTTCTTTCGTAACCGAAATAACGTTGCCGCATAATACAATTTCACAATATTTTATAAGACTCCCGCATAAAACGAAATAAATAAAATACCAATGCCCCATACTGTAAAAAAAAATAAAAGGACCCAAAATTGACCCGCTACAATACCCCCTCGATGAGAATTCTGCTGTTTACAACAGAAGAAATCTCATCGCTAAACCCTGAAGAGGACCGGTGAGGAACTGGTGCCAACAAACCCCTTGTTCTTAATCTACATGGGTACACGACCCCCCTGGCTCAGCGACTATGGACTCATCTGAACGAGATCACTGGACTTCTCCGTAAGAGATCCCAACACCGAGAAATCGAACAGACTCGTACCACAGCGCACCTTACCTTCTAACATGCTACCCCCAAAAATCCTCAATCCCTGGCTTAAATTATTCCAGATCCTCTACCGATATGTTTCCCCTTGTATGCAAGCTGGGCTGCCTTTAGCAGATACTGGGCTCACTCACACTCACATTACATATTGACATAATGCATTGTAAAATAAAAAAAAATTCTTTTAAAATTTATGAAAAATTTAAAAAATTTCAAAATTCAAAATAATATACTCAGAAAATTCTCTTCCTGGTTTTCTGTTTTCTTTAAAATGCATTAATTTAAACCTTTCTCCTAATCTAAACACATCCTTAATCTAACATGTAATCACTTATAATCTAACAGTACAGTGCAATACAATCAAACAAAAAAATGAACATGTTACGTACACACATAATAAAATAATCATTACCTAAAATATTCATTCGCGGGCAGGCGAAAAATCATTTCATTTTTTTTTTTTCAAAATTTAAAATTTCCAAAAAGTTTAAAATTCAAAAAAAATTTAAATTTATTTAAAGGTTTCCTTCGTATTTAAACATTATTTGAAAATTGTTTTGAATTGATTAAACAAACAAATAAAATTGACTTCCTACTATACAAGCTTAGTAGGTGTATGAACTCATCAGCTGATCGAAAGTAGGTCAAGTCCAAGGCCCTTGACCTACATGTCATGTATGATTTCTATCTGAAAATACATTTAACATCTGTAACAACCTAATTTGAAACACAAAACATAATAAAATAAAATATTTAAAACTAACAAAATATTATTATAAATAATAAGCAAATTGACATTAAAATTTTTTAAAATAAACCATATGTCTCTACATTATCAAATTCTCTCAAAATTCTGTCACTGGTTTAAAAAATAAAAAATTTTTATCTCTTTATTATAAATCTCTCTTTTTGCTCAACAATCTTATTCTTCATTTAACAATCTCACTCTACTTTACTGTGGGTGATGTAAATTATTTATCTCATTGACTGTACTACTAGATCTGTATACATATGTAATCTTCCTCCCCCTGACCCTAACAACTGACAACTTCAACTACCATGACACCCATCTCTATCAAAATATCTACTAATCCCAAAACACTCTAAACCCCAACTTATCCTTGAACTCAAATCGCCACCTTCTCTATACATATAAAAAAAATACTCTCTAACCCTTTGTACATAGGATACGTGTTTCCCTCACCCAAAAACTCAATTCCCTTATTTGGCCCCTGGATTCTACCTAAGGCGACCCCGTCCCCGCTAAATCAGTCCTATCCCGTCCCAAACCTTGTTGCGGACTCCTACATTACACTACCCCGACTACAAAATTACCATCCCCAAAATCTCAGTCTCCTTACTTTACCACAACTACAACAAAATAACATCATTAATTATGAACAACAATATATCACTCAAAACTCTACTATTAGCCTCCACAACTTCTGTGTCAACATCAATACTTCACAAAATTCTATAACATACATTACTTCAAGACAACATTACATTATTTTCATCTCTACTATTTCTTCTTTAACTCTGACTTCAACTTGGACAGATCTATATGTCCCATAAAATATTTATCACCCAAAACTATTTCTTATTGACTGGCATAAATTATTATTTTATTTCTCATTTTATCAAATTGTTTTTCCCATTACTTTAAAACATCTGTAATACATTAAAACATTACATCAAACATTAATTACTTGGAATATTTATAACTAATATACCAGTGACCTGTTATTGCTGATCAGCTGATATCCTAACATAATGAAAACACATCTCAAAATTGAACAACTTATATGAAATATATATATTTATTTATCATTACTCCTCACCTTCTTGTTTCCCATTTCTCTGATTCTGATCATTTTGTGTTGCCCGCCTGCCAGACGTTTAATTATTAGCTTAGTTTAAAGTATACATATATAATGAAAACACATATTTTTATCAACAACTATATCTAACGTATAACAATAAAATAACACATTTAAAATTATAGCATGTAATGAACACCTCATATTAAATATCTGAGCAGCTAGTTAATTGAACAGAGCACAAGCATTTATATTTGATCAAATTTGAATTAGCAAAAAAAAAAAAAATTTTTATGTTATAAAATTTACATTCGTGACTCATTTGAGTCACCTCCCAGCCACACACACTATTTCAAATTATGGAGGACTGTTTCGCCCTTGCGCTTCGACAAAGACTGTATATTTTGGAGCAGGTTTTACCTCTCCGTGTCTTTGCTTCCGCTATTACATTTGAAAGTATTGAACATCAACATGTTCGGGTCTATAATTACACACCCTTAATGCGGGTCTACCACCTGTCTCTGCTACCCCCAAGCGGGCAGAGTGGCAGCCGCTGTTTCATAGTTTCCGGAGATTTCCCCTAATTGTCTCCCCCCATTGAATTTCCAATATGTACCAATTTCAAGTCAGCTATGGTCAAGGGACTTGATATGACCATAGCTGGCCACTCGCCAAATCCACGATTAGTGCTGGTAAGGCAGTAATCGCCCGAAAAGTCGGGGAAATCTAAACTTCAATTTGACTGCCTGTTACACATTCATTACTACTATGTGCGACACGGTCGTCTATCAGTGTGTAAAATTTTAATTTACACGGAAAAAGGTGTGCCGCACATTTTCGCCATTTTGGCCTCCGATGGAGGTAACACTCTCTGTTACCCCCAACCCATTCCGCTATCTACGGGAGCACAGGCCACCCCCGCAATAGCAACTTACTAACTAACTAATTAATTAAAAAATTGTATATACATTCTACGACAATATTTGCATCAATAATCATTTAACCCAATTCACAACTTTTTACCATTTGGCTTTCTTAAAATTTTCAAAATTTATTATTAATAATCCTTGTATATCATTTTTCATTTATTATTAAAAAATTTTTTAATTATCATACTTATTAAACACAATTATTTCAAATAAACATCTTACTACTGAATTAAAATCTTAGTTACCTGTAAACATTTTTATTATACATGATTCATATTGCAAAAGTTCTATACTTACAATCCATTTTTTACATGATTGCAAATCACAGCACAAAATATATATATTCACCATACTAATACTTTCACCTCATCTCTGTAACATTTAACACAAAAATATTAGTTTACATTAAATAATTTATCATCCATTACCAAATTTCCAAAGCTCGTAAAATAAATTAAATTCATAAAAAAATTTAATTAATTAACATTTAAATAAGCAATCAAAATATTTGATCATATCAAATTGGTTTAATTTAATTAATGACTGACAACATAAATTATATAGTTATCGAACAATCGCCATTAGTCAATTACTGTTTTCAAAATTAATTCTGATATTTATTTAACTTGCAAATATTTCAATATTCTTATCACAACAATCATCTTACGTACACACATTATCTATTTAACATTCCACCATGCACACATATAAATGCACTATATTTTATTTACAAACTCGTTGTTATTTATTGTTCAGTTTTTCCCGCACTTCATTTGTCCAGATTTGCCATGTCAAAAAACCATAAAACATAATGTTTACACCGTCTTATATTGTTTTAATAGTTTATCCTCCATCGTTCCAGATTAACCTTGGTTTTACATAGCATCGTTCAATTGTATTACCACACAAATGACTGTTTTGTATGTTGTAACCATAAAAACTAAACTCATCCATCATACCCAAATACTCATTACACCAGTCTACATTAGGTAATTTTGTCAAGTCTCCGTCATTAAATTCATTCACTGTCGGGTTAATTATTTTTACCAAATCATTGTAATCATTGTTACTCAAATATATTTCTAAACTTTCCTTCCATTCATCGTACTTTCTATTTAAGTTATATAATTCTGTTTCTTTACTAACATACAATTCTCCACTTATATCTCTCTCATCACAATACCAAATCATACTTTCAACATCATTATTACAGACAGAGGGTACAAAATTATTCAACAAAAATAAACAACTCAAATCTTTCATTAATAAGGGTCTCTTGCCCAAAAATAACACTTTTGAACACTCTGGTTCATCACAAATAAGGGGAAAATTTACCCTCTGCCCTACACATTCATCTACTCTTTCTTTCCATTCTTTTTCTAATTCAACAACACTAATTATTACTTCGTTACATATCACTCTCTCTCTCTCACTCACTGTTTCACTATCTATTTTCAACGTATCACTTTCTGATACCACCTTTTCAATTACAATACCATTTTCAATATCATTGTTCTTGCTCTCTACTACCACACTGTTAATTATATTCTCATTTTCGACATTATTGTCATCACTTGTTAATTTCTTACTGTCATTGTTATTTTTACTTTTACTCTGTTCTCCTACTGACTCTACTACTCTCTCAATATCTCGTTTCAATTCATTACAACTATTTTCGCATTTTGTTTTTATCTCATCAATATCAAATTTAAGAACGTCAAATTTACAATTAAATTCACTTTTGATTTCGGTCTTAATTTCATTCAATTTTATTTCATTATTGTCAAAGCGACTATTTAATTCGTTAAATTTGTCATTCTGTACATCTAATTTGCTGTCAAAACTACTTTTAATTTCTTTGATTTCGTTTTTCTGTTCATGAATGTCCATTGATATGGTTCTTAATATACTCATTATATCATCATCTAATTTCTTACATTTTGTTGAGGTGGGGGTTAACTGTACCCCCGAGTCCTCCGTAATATTTGTTACATCTGAATTCTTTTTTGTTTTATTTTCCTGACTCACGTTTGGAGTCGAGTGGATTTCAAAATCACTCATACTATTTGATTCATTATAGTTTTCGACACTAGTCGTTTCATTTATGTTATTTTCGTTATCTGCCATTTTTATAATTGATTAAATTAAGTTAAAGAAATTAATTAAATAAATAATGTAATTAATTAGATTTTGTAATGCAACGTTATTTTGCTACGCTAACGTAAAACATGTTTGTATCTTTGTAGGTGTGGAATTTAATTAATTAATTATGATTAACTATAATTCGTGCCTGTTTCGCGGCGCCATTTGTGCTACTCTCTTGTTGATAAAATCTATTAACACAAAATACAAATCAATCTTGTTTTTTTTACCTACCGTCACGATCGCTTCTACAAGGTCCCAGGGTCCGTTCACATGTACGCTAGATACAAACATGGTTTACAGGTTAAGCAAAACACTGACACAACTCATTTTTGGAAGAGAATTACTATTTAATAATTTAGTTTTGAATCATTTAACTTGTTTACACAGTTTACTACATATGAAATATTTTCATAAGAATTGATGCTTTGCCTGAGTTACATGATTACCACTCCTATTCTGTCTTATACTACGGCTTACCTTATTTTCTATACATACACACAAAACTGCCCAGCCTGCAATTTTGCACACACTCAGACACACATAATTATAAAACCCTTAACATTTTTAATAATATAAACCCCAGACCCCAAACGCCGGCCACGCGGTCTTCGTGCACGCACTCATCGTTTTTGAAAAATGTTTAATTGCTATATTTCCGAAAAATACTTATTTCACTTCTCCAGGTTGGATTGACCGCGGTCACATAAAAATTACTATAGTTCCACCTTGTTTTACGATTAAATTAAAACTTTTCTCGACGAGCCTACTTGGTCGTACCCGGTACCGGGGAATTCAGCTGGTAGACTGGGAATGAAAAGCGGAATCTGTATTACTCATGTGATCTCATAGTTGGTATGCAAGTCACTGCCTTGATCTTCGTCGCCGAAGTTTCGTTCCATGCCATGCATGTAGTTTTTTGGGTTAACATGGCCAACGATCTCAGTTAGGCATTGGCTGACGTCATAAAAAAGGCCGGACTTAAGAAGCACTTCCTGACAATCTGTGAAGAGACGATGAATAATTTTGCGCTCTAGCCATCTTGGGTTTTTAGTTGAGAGCGTCCCTTGGAGCGCCTGCGTGAGTAGTTGCGCTCGTGCGTCGACACACATGTACAGATTTCTTAGGATTTCGTGGAGGTGCGAATTCCTTCGCCGAATGACACAATACAGTAAATGCGTCTATGCTTTGTTACACCACTGTTTCAGTCTCCACGTGTTCTTTCGTAACCGAAATAACGTTGCCGCATAATACAATTTCACAATATTTTATAAGACTCCCGCATAAAACGAAATAAATAAAATACCAATGCCCCATACTGTAAAAAAAAATAAAAGGACCCAAAATTGACCCGCTACAATACCCCCTCGATGAGAATTCTGCTGTTTACAACAGAAGAAATCTCATCGCTAAACCCTGAAGAGGACCGGTGAGGAACTGGTGCCAACAAACCCCTTGTTCTTAATCTACATGGGTACACGACCCCCCTGGCTCAGCGACTATGGACTCATCTGAACGAGATCACTGGACTTCTCCGTAAGAGATCCCAACACCGAGAAATCGAACAGACTCGTACCACAGCGCACCTTACCTTCTAACATGCTACCCCCAAAAATCCTCAATCCCTGGCTTAAATTATTCCAGATCCTCTACCGATATGTTTCCCCTTGTATGCAAGCTGGGCTGCCTTTAGCAGATACTGGGCTCACTCACACTCACATTACATATTGACATAATGCATTGTAAAATAAAAAAAAATTCTTTTAAAATTTATGAAAAATTTAAAAAATTTCAAAATTCAAAATAATATACTCTGAAAATTCTCTTCCTGGTTTTCTGTTTTCTTTAAAATGCATTAATTTAAACCTTTCTCCTAATCTAAACACATCCTTAATCTAACATGTAATCACTTATAATCTAACAGTACAGTGCAATACAATCAAACAAAAAAATGAACATGTTACGTACACACATAATAAAATAATCATTACCTAAAATATTCATTCGCGGGCAGGCGAAAAATCATTTCATTTTTTTTTTTCAAAATTTAAAATTTCCAAAAAGTTTAAAATTCAAAAAAAATTTAAATTTATTTAAAGGTTTCCTTCGTATTTAAACATTATTTGAAAATTGTTTTGAATTGATTAAACAAACAAATAAAATTGACTTCCTACTATACAAGCTTAGTAGGTGTATGAACTCATCAGCTGATCGAAAGTAGGTCAAGTCCAAGGCCCTTGACCTACATGTCATGTATGATTTCTATCTGAAAATACATTTAACATCTGTAACAACCTAATTTGAAACACAAAACATAATAAAATAAAATATTTAAAACTAACAAAATATTATTATAAATAATAAGCAAATTGACATTAAAATTTTTTAAAATAAACCATATGTCTCTACATTATCAAATTCTCTCAAAATTCTGTCACTGGTTTAAAAAATAAAAAAATTTTATCTCTTTATTATAAATCTCTCTTTTTGCTCAACAATCTTATTCTTCATTTAACAATCTCACTCTACTTTACTGTGGGTGATGTAAATTATTTATCTCATTGACTGTACTACTAGATCTGTATACATATGTAATCTTCCTCCCCCTGACCCTAACAACTGACAACTTCAACTACCATGACATCCATCTCTATCAAAATATCTACTAATCCCAAAACACTCTAAACCCCAACTTATCCTTGAACTCAAATCGCCACCTTCTCTATACATATAAAAAAAATACTCTCTAACCCTTTGTACATAGGATACGTGTTTCCCTCACCCAAAAACTCAATTCCCTTATTTGGCCCCTGGATTCTACCTAAGGCGACCCCGTCCCCGCTAAATCGGTCCTATCCCGTCCCAAACCTTGTTGCGGACTCCTACATTACACTACCCCGACTACAAAATTACCATCCCCAAAATCTCAGTCTCCTTACTTTACCACAACTACAACAAAATAACATCATTAATTATGAACAACAATATATCACTCAAAACTCTACTATTAGCCTCCACAACTTCTGTGTCAACATCAATACTTCACAAAATTCTATAACATACATTACTTCAAGACAACATTACATTATTTTCATCTCTACTATTTCTTCTTTAACTCTGACTTCAACTTGGACAGATCTATATGTCCCATAAAATATTTATCACCCAAAACTATTTCTTATTGACTGGCATAAATTATTATTTTATTTCTCATTTTATCAAATTGTTTTTCCCATTACTTTAAAACATCTGTAATACATTAAAACATTACATCAAACATTAATTACTTGGAATATTTATAACTAATATACCAGTGACCTGTTATTGCTGATCAGCTGATATCCTAACATAATGAAAACACATCTCAAAATTGAACAACTTATATGAAATATATATATTTATTTATCATTACTCCTCACCTTCTTGTTTCCCATTTCTCTGATTCTGATCATTTTGTGTTGCCCGCCTGCCAGACGTTTAATTATTAGCTTAGTTTAAAGTATACATATATAATGAAAACACATATTTTTATCAACAACTATATCTAACGTATAACAATAAAATAACACATTTAAAATTATAGCATGTAATGAACACCTCATATTAAATATCTGAGCAGCTAGTTAATTGAACAGAGCACAAGCATTTATATTTGATCAAATTTGAATTAGCAAAAAAAAAAAAAAAATTTTATGTTATAAAATTTACATTCGTGACTCATTTGAGTCACCTCCCAGCCACACACACTATTTCAAATTATGGAGGACTGTTTCGCCCTTGCGCTTCGACAAAGACTGTATATTTTGGAGCAGGTTTTACCTCTCCGTGTCTTTGCTTCCGCTATTACATTTGAAAGTATTGAACATCAACATGTTCGGGTCTATAATTACACACCCTTAATGCGGGTCTACCACCTGTCTCTGCTACCCCCAAGCGGGCAGAGTGGCAGCCGCTGTTTCATAGTTTCCGGAGATTTCCCCTAATTGTCTCCCCCCATTGAATTTCCAATATGTACCAATTTCAAGTCAGCTATGGTCAAGGGACTTGATATGACCATAGCTGGCCACTCGCCAAATCCACGATTAGTGCTGGTAAGGCAGTAATCGCCCGAAAAGTCGGGGAAATCTAAACTTCAATTTGACTGCCTGTTACACATTCATTACTACTATGTGCGACACGGTCGTCTATCAGTGTGTAAAATTTTAATTTACACGGAAAAAGGTGTGCCGCACATTTTCGCCATTTTGGCCTCCGATGGAGGTAACACTCTCTGTTACCCCCAACCCATTCCGCTATCTACGGGAGCACAGGCCACCCCCGCAATAGCAACTTACTAACTAACTAATTAATTAAAAAATTGTATATACATTCTACGACAATATTTGCATCAATAATCATTTAACCCAATTCACAACTTTTTACCATTTGGCTTTCTTAAAATTTTCAAAATTTATTATTAATAATCCTTGTATATCATTTTTCATTTATTATTAAAAAATTTTTTAATTATCATACTTATTAAACACAATTATTTCAAATAAACATCTTACTACTGAATTAAAATCTTAGTTACCTGTAAACATTTTTATTATACATGATTCATATTGCAAAAGTTCTATACTTACAATCCATTTTTTACATGATTGCAAATCACACCACAAAATATATATATTCACCATACTAATACTTTCACCTCATCTCTGTAACATTTAACACAAAAATATTAGTTTACATTAAATAATTTATCATCCATTACCAAATTTCCAAAGCTCGTAAAATAAATTAAATTCATAAAAAAATTTAATTAATTAACATTTAAATAAGCAATCAAAATATTTGATCATATCAAATTGGTTTAATTTAATTAATGACTGACAACATAAATTATATAGTTATCGAACAATCACCATTAGTCAATTACTGTTTTCAAAATTAATTCTGATATTTATTTAACTTGCAAATATTTCAATATTCTTATCACAACAATCATCTTACGTACACACATTATCTATTTAACATTCCACCATGCACACATATAAATGCACTATATTTTATTTACAAACTCGTTGTTATTTATTGTTCAGTTTTTCCCGCACTTCATTTGTCCAGATTTGCCATGTCAAAAAACCATAAAACATAATGTTTACACCGTCTTATATTGTTTTAATAGTTTATCCTCCATCGTTCCAGATTAACCTTGGTTTTACATAGCATCGTTCAATTGTATTACCACACAAATGACTGTTTTGTATGTTGTAACCATAAAAACTAAACTCATCCATCATACCCAAATACTCATTACACCAGTCTACATTAGGTAATTTTGTCAAGTCTCCGTCATTAAATTCATTCACTGTCGGGTTAATTATTTTTACCAAATCATTGTAATCATTGTTACTCAAATATATTTCTAAACTTTCCTTCCATTCATCGTACTTTCTATTTAAGTTATATAATTCTGTTTCTTTACTAACATACAATTCTCCACTTATATCTCTCTCATCACAATACCAAATCATACTTTCAACATCATTATTACAGACAGAGGGTACAAAATTATTCAACAAAAATAAACAACTCAAATCTTTCATTAATAAGGGTCTCTTGCCCAAAAATAACACTTTTGAACACTCTGGTTCATCACAAATAAGGGGAAAATTTACCCTCTGCCCTACACATTCATCTACTCTTTCTTTCCATTCTTTTTCTAATTCAACAACACTAATTATTACTTCGTTACATATCACTCTCTCTCTCTCACTCACTGTTTCACTATCTATTTTCAACGTATCACTTTCTGATACCACCTTTTCAATTACAATACCATTTTCAATATCATTGTTCTTGCTCTCTACTACCACACTGTTAATTATATTCTCATTTTCGACATTATTGTCATCACTTGTTAATTTCTTACTGTCATTGTTATTTTTACTTTTACTCTGTTCTCCTACTGACTCTACTACTCTCTCAATATCTCGTTTCAATTCATTACAACTATTTTCGCATTTTGTTTTTATCTCATCAATATCAAATTTAAGAACGTCAAATTTACAATTAAATTCACTTTTGATTTCGGTCTTAATTTCATTCAATTTTATTTCATTATTGTCAAAGCGACTATTTAATTCGTTAAATTTGTCATTCTGTACATCTAATTTGCTGTCAAAACTACTTTTAATTTCTTTGATTTCGTTTTTCTGTTCATGAATGTCCATTGATATGGTTCTTAATATACTCATTATATCATCATCTAATTTCTTACATTTTGTTGAGGTGGGGGTTAACTGTACCCCCGAGTCCTCCGTAATATTTGTTACATCTGAATTCTTTTTTGTTTTATTTTCCTGACTCACGTTTGGAGTCGAGTGGATTTCAAAATCACTCATACTATTTGATTCATTATAGTTTTCGACACTAGTCGTTTCATTTATGTTATTTTCGTTATCTGCCATTTTTATAATTGATTAAATTAAGTTAAAGAAATTAATTAAATAAATAATGTAATAAATTAGATTTTGTAATGCAACGTTATTTTGCTACGCTAACGTAAAACATGTTTGTATCTTTGTAGGTGTGGAATTTAATTAATTAATTATGATTAACTATAATTCGTGCCTGTTTCGCGGCGCCATTTGTGCTACTCTCTTGTTGATAAAATCTATTAACACAAAATACAAATCAATCTTGTTTTTTTTACCTACCGTCACGATCGCTTCTACAAGGTCCCAGGGTCCGTTCACATGTACGCTAGATACAAACATGGTTTACAGGTTAAGCAAAACACTGACACAACTCATTTTTGGAAGAGAATTACTATTTAATAATTTAGTTTTGAATCATTTAACTTGTTTACACAGTTTACTACATATGAAATATTTTCATAAGAATTGATGCTTTGCCTGAGTTACATGATTACCACTCCTATTCTGTCTTATACTACGGCTTACCTTATTTTCTATACATACACACAAAACTGCCCAGCCTGCAATTTTGCACACACTCAGACACACATAATTATAAAACCCTTAACATTTTTAATAATATAAACCCCAGACCCCAAACGCCGGCCACGCGGTCTTCGTGCACGCACTCATCGTTTTTGAAAAATGTTTAATTGCTATATTTCCGAAAAATACTTATTTCACTTCTCCAGGTTGGATTGACCGCGGTCACATAAAAATTACTATAGTTCCACCTTGTTTTACGATTAAATTAAAACTTTTCTCGACGAGCCTACTTGGTCGTACCCGGTACCGGGGAATTCAGCTGGTAGACTGGGAATGAAAAGCGGAATCTGTATTACTCATGTGATCTCATAGTTGGTATGCAAGTCACTGCCTTGATCTTCGTCGCCGAAGTTTCGTTCCATGCCATGCATGTAGTTTTTTGGGTTAACATGGCCAACGATCTCAGTTAGGCATTGGCTGACGTCATAAAAAAGGCCGGACTTAAGAAGCACTTCCTGACAATCTGTGAAGAGACGATGAATAATTTTGCGCTCTAGCCATCTTGGGTTTTTAGTTGAGAGCGTCCCTTGGAGCGCCTGCGTGAGTAGTTGCGCTCGTGCGTCGACACACATGTACAGATTTCTTAGGATTTCGTGGAGGTGCGAATTCCTTCGCCGAATGACACAATACAGTAAATGCGTCTATGCTTTGTTACACCACTGTTTCAGTCTCCACGTGTTCTTTCGTAACCGAAATAACGTTGCCGCATAATACAATTTCACAATATTTTATAAGACTCCCGCATAAAACGAAATAAATAAAATACCAATGCCCCATACTGTAAAAAAAAATAAAAGGACCCAAAATTGACCCGCTACAATACCCCCTCGATGAGAATTCTGCTGTTTACAACAGAAGAAATCTCATCGCTAAACCCTGAAGAGGACCGGTGAGGAACTGGTGCCAACAAACCCCTTGTTCTTAATCTACATGGGTACACGACCCCCCTGGCTCAGCGACTATGGACTCATCTGAACGAGATCACTGGACTTCTCCGTAAGAGATCCCAACACCGAGAAATCGAACAGACTCGTACCACAGCGCACCTTACCTTCTAACATGCTACCCCCAAAAATCCTCAATCCCTGGCTTAAATTATTCCAGATCCTCTACCGATATGTTTCCCCTTGTATGCAAGCTGGGCTGCCTTTAGCAGATACTGGGCTCACTCACACTCACATTACATATTGACATAATGCATTGTAAAATAAAAAAAAATTCTTTTAAAATTTATGAAAAATTTAAAAAATTTCAAAATTCAAAATAATATACTCAGAAAATTCTCTTCCTGGTTTTCTGTTTTCTTTAAAATGCATTAATTTAAACCTTTCTCCTAATCTAAACACATCCTTAATCTAACATGTAATCACTTATAATCTAACAGTACAGTGCAATACAATCAAACAAAAAAATGAACATGTTACGTACACATATAATAAAATAATCATTACCTAAAATATTCATTCGCGGGCAGGCGAAAAATCATTTCATTTTTTTTTTTTCAAAATTTTAAATTTTCAAAAAGTTTAAAATTCAAAAAAAATTTAAATTTATTTAAAGGTTTCCTTCGTATTTAAACATTATTTGAAAATTGTTTTGAATTGATTAAACAAACAAATAAAATTGACTTCCTACTATACAAGCTTAGTAGGTGTATGAACTCATCAGCTGATCGAAAGTAGGTCAAGTCCAAGGCCCTTGACCTACATGTCATGTATGATTTCTATCTGAAAATACATTTAACATCTGTAACAACCTAATTTGAAACACAAAACATAATAAAATAAAATATTTAAAACTAACAAAATATTATTATAAATAATAAGCAAATTGACATTAAAATTTTTTAAAATAAACCATATGTCTCTACATTATCAAATTCTCTCAAAATTCTGTCACTGGTTTAAAAAATAAAAAAATTTTATCTCTATTATAAATCTCTCTTTTTGCTGAACAATCTTATTCTTCATTTAACAATCTCACTCTACTTTACTGTGGGTGATGTAAATTATTTATCTCATTGACTGTACTACTAGATCTGTATACATATGTAATCTTCCTCCCCCTGACCCTAACAACTGACAACTTCAACTACCATGACACCCATCTCTATCAAAATATCTACTAATCCCAAAACACTCTAAACCCCAACTTATCCTTGAACTCAAATCGCCACCTTCTCTATACATATAAAAAAAATACTCTCTAACCCTTTGTACATAGGATACGTGTTTCCCTCACCCAAAAACTCAATTCCCTTATTTGGCCCCTGGATTCTACCTAAGGCGACCCCGTCCCCGCTAAATCGGTCCTATCCCGTCCCAAACCTTGTTGCGGACTCCTACATTACACTACCCCGACTACAAAATTACCATCCCCAAAATCTCAGTCTCCTTACTTTACCACAACTACAACAAAATAACATCATTAATTATGAACAACAATATATCACTCAAAACTCTACTATTAGCCTCCACAACTTCTGTGTCAACATCAATACTTCACAAAATTCTATAACATACATTACTTCAAGACAACATTACATTATTTTCATCTCTACTATTTCTTCTTTAACTCTGACTTCAACTTGGACAGATCTATATGTCCCATAAAATATTTATCACCCCAAACTATTTCTTATTGACTGGCATAAATTATTATTTTATTTCTCATTTTATCAAATTGTTTTTCCCATTACTTTAAAACATCTGTAATACATTAAAACATTACATCAAACATTAATTACTTGGAATATTTATAACTAATATACCAGTGACCTGTTATTGCTGATCAGCTGATATCCTAACATAATGAAAACACATCTCAAAATTGAACAACTTATATGAAATATATATATTTATTTATCATTACTCCTCACCTTCTTGTTTCCCATTTCTCTGATTCTGATCATTTTGTGTTGCCCGCCTGCCAGACGTTTAATTATTAGCTTAGTTTAAAGTATACATATATAATGAAAACACATATTTTTATCAACAACTATATCTAACGTATAACAATAAAATAACACATTTAAAATTATAGCATGTAATGAACACCTCATATTAAATATCTGAGCAGCTAGTTAATTGAACAGAGCACAAGCATTTATATTTGATCAAATTTGAATTAGCAAAAAAAAAAAATTTTTATGTTATAAAATTTACATTCGTGACTCATTTGAGTCACCTCCCAGCCACACACACTATTTCAAATTATGGAGGACTGTTTCACCCTTGCGCTTCGACAAAGACTGTATATTTTGGAGCAGGTTTTACCTCTCCGTGTCTTTGCTTCCGCTATTACATTTGAAAGTATTGAACATCAACATGTTCGGGTCTATAATTACACACCCTTAATGCGGGTCTACCACCTGTCTCTGCTACCCCCAAGCGGGCAGAGTGGCAGCCGCTGTTTCATAGTTTCCGGAGATTTCCCCTAATTGTCTCCCCCCATTGAATTTCCAATATGTACCAATTTCAAGTCAGCTATGGTCAAGGGACTTGATATGACCATAGCTGGCCACTCGCCAAATCCACGATTAGTGCTGGTAAGGCAGTAATCGCCCGAAAAGTCGGGGAAATCTAAACTTCAATTTGACTTCCTGTTACACATTCATTACTACTATGTGCGACACGGTCGTCTATCAGTGTGTAAAATTTTAATTTACACGGAAAAAGGTGTGCCGCACATTTTCGCCATTTTGGCCTCCGATGGAGGTAACACTCTCTGTTACCCCCAACCCATTCCGCTATCTACGGGAGCACAGGCCACCCCCGCAATAGCAACTTACTAACTAACTAATTAATTAAAAAATTGTATATACATTCTACGACAATATTTGCATCAATAATCATTTAACCCAATTCACAACTTTTTACCATTTGGCTTTCTTAAAATTTTCAAAATTTATTATTAATAATCCTTGTATATCATTTTTCATTTATTATTAAAAAATTTTTTAATTATCATACTTATTAAACACAATTATTTCAAATAAACATCTTACTACTGAATTAAAATCTTAGTTACCTGTAAACATTTTTATTATACATGATTCATATTGCAAAAGTTCTATACTTACAATCCATTTTTTACATGATTGCAAATCACACCACAAAATATATATATTCACCATACTAATACTTTCACCTCATCTCTGTAACATTTAACACAAAAATATTAGTTTACATTAAATAATTTATCATCCATTACCAAATTTCCAAAGCTCGTAAAATAAATTAAATTCATAAAAAAATTTAATTAATTAACATTTAAATAAGCAATCAAAATATTTGATCATATCAAATTGGTTTAATTTAATTAATGACTGACAACATAAATTATATAGTTATCGAACAATCACCATTAGTCAATTACTGTTTTCAAAATTAATTCTGATATTTATTTAACTTGCAAATATTTCAATATTCTTATCACAACAATCATCTTACGTACACACATTATCTATTTAACATTCCACCATGCACACATATAAATGCACTATATTTTATTTACAAACTCTTGTTATTTATTGTTCAGTTTTTCCCGCACTTCATTTGTCCAGATTTGCCATGTCAAAAAACCATAAAACATAATGTTTACACCGTCTTATATTGTTTTAATAGTTTATCCTCCATCGTTCCAGATTAACCTTGGTTTTACATAGCATCGTTCAATTGTATTACCACACAAATGACTGTTTTGTATGTTGTAACCATAAAAACTAAACTCATCCATCATACCCAAATACTCATTACACCAGTCTACATTAGGTAATTTTGTCAAGTCTCCGTCATTAAATTCATTCACTATCGGGTTAATTATTTTTACCAAATCATTGTAATCATTGTTACTCAAATATATTTCTAAACTTTCCTTCCATTCATCGTACTTTCTATTTAAGTTATATAATTCTGTTTCTTTACTAACATACAATTCTCCACTTATATCTCTCTCATCACAATACCAAATCATACTTTCAACATCATTATTACAGACAGAGGGTACAAAATTATTCAACAAAAATAAACAACTCAAATCTTTCATTAATAAGGGTCTCTTGCCCAAAAATAACACTTTTGAACACTCTGGTTCATCACAAATAAGGGGAAAATTTACCCTCTGCCCTACACATTCATCTACTCTTTCTTTCCATTCTTTTTCTAATTCAACAACACTAATTATTACTTCGTTACATATCACTCTCTCTCTCACACTCACTGTTTCACTATCTATTTTCAACGTATCACTTTCTGATACCACCTTTTCAATTACAATACCATTTTCAATATCATTGTTCTTGCTCTCTACTACCACACTGTTAATTATATTCTCATTTTCGACATTATTGTCATCACTTGTTAATTTCTTACTGTCATTGTTATTTTTACTTTTACTCTGTTCTCCTACTGACTCTACTACTCTCTCAATATCTCGTTTCAATTCATTACAACTATTTTCGCATTTTGTTTTTATCTCATCAATATCAAATTTAAGAACGTCAAATTTACAATTAAATTCACTTTTGATTTCGGTCTTAATTTCATTCAATTTTATTTCATTATTGTCAAAGCGACTATTTAATTCGTTAAATTTGTCATTCTGTACATCTAATTTGCTGTCAAAACTACTTTTAATTTCTTTGATTTTGTTTTTCTGTTCATGAATGTCCATTGATATGGTTCTTAATATACTCATTATATCATCATCTAATTTCTTACATTTTGTTGAGGTGGGGGTTAACTGTACCCCCGAGTCCTCCGTAATATTTGTTACATCTGAATTCTTTTTTGTTTTATTTTCCTGACTCACGTTTGGAGTCGAGTGGATTTCAAAATCACTCATACTATTTGATTCATTATAGTTTTCGACACTAGTCGTTTCATTTATGTTATTTTCGTTATCTGCCATTTTTATAATTGATTAAATTAAGTTAAAGAAATTAATTAAATAAATAATGTAATTAATTAGATTTTGTAATGCAACGTTATTTTGCTACGCTAACGTAAAACATGTTTGTATCTTTGTAGGTGTGGAATTTAATTAATTAATTATGATTAATTATAATTCGTGCCTGTTTCGCGGCGCCATTTGTGCTACTCTCTTGTTGATAAAATCTATTAACACAAAATACAAATCAATCTTGTTTTTTTTACCTACCGTCACGATCGCTTCTACAAGGTCCCAGGGTCCGTTCACATGTACGCTAGATACAAACATGGTTTACAGGTTAAGCAAAACACTGACACAACTCATTTTTGGAAGAGAATTACTATTTAATAATTTAGTTTTGAATCATTTAACTTGTTTACACAGTTTACTACATATGAAATATTTTCATAAGAATTGATGCTTTGCCTGAGTTACATGATTACCACTCCTATTCTATCTTATACTACGGCTTACCTTATTTTCTATACATACACACAAAACTGCCCAGCCTGCAATTTTGCACACACTCAGACACACATAATTATAAAACCCTTAACATTTTTAATAATATAAACCCCAGACCCCAAACGCCGGCCACGCGGTCTTCGTGCACGCACTCATCGTTTTTGAAAAATGTTTAATTGCTATATTTCCGAAAAATACTTATTTCACTTCTCCAGGTTGGATTGACCGCGGTCACATAAAAATTACTATAGTTCCACCTTGTTTTACGATTAAATTAAAACTTTTCTCGACGAGCCTACTTGGTCGTACCCGGTACCGGGGAATTCAGCTGGTAGACTGGGAATGAAAAGCGGAATCTGTATTACTCATGTGATCTCATAGTTGGTATGCAAGTCACTGCCTTGATCTTCGTCGCCGAAGTTTCGTTCCATGCCATGCATGTAGTTTTTTGGGTTAACATGGCCAACGATCTCAGTTAGGCATTGGCTGACGTCATAAAAAAGGCCGGACTTAAGAAGCACTTCCTGACAATCTGTGAAGAGACGATGAATAATTTTGCGCTCTAGCCATCTTGGGTTTTTAGTTGAGAGCGTCCCTTGGAGCGCCTGCGTGAGTAGTTGCGCTCGTGCGTCGACACACATGTACAGATTTCTTAGGATTTCGTGGAGGTGCGAATTCCTTCGCCGAATGACACAATACAGTAAATGCGTCTATGCTTTGTTACACCACTGTTTCAGTCTCCACGTGTTCTTTCGTAACCGAAATAACGTTGCCGCATAATACAATTTCACAATATTTTATAAGACTCCCGCATAAAACGAAATAAATAAAATACCAATGCCCCATACTGTAAAAAAAAATAAAAGGACCCAAAATTGACCCGCTACAATACCCCCTCGATGAGAATTCTGCTGTTTACAACAGAAGAAATCTCATCGCTAAACCCTGAAGAGGACCGGTGAGGAACTGGTGCCAACAAACCCCTTGTTCTTAATCTACATGGGTACATGACTCCCCTGGCTCAGCGACTATGGACTCATCTGAACGAGATCACTGGACTTCTCCGTAAGAGATCCCAACACCGAGAAATCGAACAGACTCGTACCACAGCGCACCTTACCTTCTAACATGCTACCCCCAAAAATCCTCAATCCCTGGCTTAAATTATTCCAGATCCTCTACCGATATGTTTCCCCTTGTATGCAAGCTGGGCTGCCTTTAGCAGATACTGGGCTCACTCACACTCACATTACATATTGACATAATGCATTGTAAAATAAAAAAAAATTCTTTTAAAATTTATGAAAAATTTAAAAAATTTCAAAATTCAAAATAATATACTCTGAAAATTCTCTTCCTGGTTTTCTGTTTTCTTTAAAATGCATTAATTTAAACCTTTCTCCTAATCTAAACACATCCTTAATCTAACATGTAATCACTTATAATCTAACAGTACAGTGCAATACAATCAAACAAAAAAATGAACATGTTACGTACACACATAATAAAATAATCATTACCTAAAATATTCATTCGCGGGCAGGCGAAAAATCATTTCATTTTTTTTTTTTCAAAATTTAAAATTTCCAAAAAGTTTAAAATTCAAAAAAAATTTAAATTTATTTAAAGGTTTCCTTCGTATTTAAACATTATTTGAAAATTGTTTTGAATTGATTAAACAAACAAATAAAATTGACTTCCTACTATACAAGCTTAGTAGGTGTATGAACTCATCAGCTGATCGAAAGTAGGTCAAGTCCAAGGCCCTTGACCTACATGTCATGTATGATTTCTATCTGAAAATACATTTAACATCTGTAACAACCTAATTTGAAACACAAAACATAATAAAATAAAATATTTAAAACTAACAAAATATTATTATAAATAATAAGCAAATTGACATTAAAATTTTTTTAAATAAACCATATGTCTCTACATTATCAAATTCTCTCAAAATTCTGTCACTGGTTTAAAAAATAAAAAAATTTTATCTCTTTATTATAAATCTCTCTTTTTGCTCAACAATCTTATTCTTCATTTAACAATCTCACTCTACTTTACTGTGGGTGATGTAAATTATTTATCTCATTGACTGTACTACTAGATCTGTATACATATGTAATCTTCCTCCCCCTGACCCTAACAACTGACAACTTCAACTACCATGACACCCATCTCTATCAAAATATCTACTAATCCCAAAACACTCTAAACCCCAACTTATCCTTGAACTCAAATCGCCACCTTCTCTATACATATAAAAAAAATACTCTCTAACCCTTTGTACATAGGATACGTGTTTCCCTCACCCAAAAACTCAATTCCCTTATTTGGCCCCTGGATTCTACCTAAGGCGACCCCGTCCCCGCTAAATCGGTCCTATCCCGTCCCAAACCTTGTTGCAGACTCCTACATTACACTACCCCGACTACAAAATTACCATCCCCAAAATCTCAGTCTCCTTACTTTACCACAACTACAACAAAATAACATCATTAATTATGAACAACAATATATCACTCAAAACTCTACTATTAGCCTCCACAACTTCTGTGTCAACATCAATACTTCACAAAATTCTATAACATACATTACTTCAAGACAACATTACATTATTTTCATCTCTACTATTTCTTCTTTAACTCTGACTTCAACTTGGACAGATCTATATGTCCCATAAAATATTTATCACCCAAAACTATTTCTTATTGACTGGCATAAATTATTATTTTATTTCTCATTTTATCAAATTGTTTTTCCCATTACTTTAAAACATCTGTAATACATTAAAACATTACATCAAACATTAATTACTTGGAATATTTATAACTAATATACCAGTGACCTGTTATTGCTGATCAGCTGATATCCTAACATAATGAAAACACATCTCAAAATTGAACAACTTATATGAAATATATATATTTATTTATCATTACTCCTCACCTTCTTGTTTCCCATTTCTCTGATTCTGATCATTTTGTGTTGCCCGCCTGCCAGACGTTTAATTATTAGCTTAGTTTAAAGTATACATATATAATGAAAACACATATTTTTATCAACAACTATATCTAACGTATAACAATAAAATAACACATTTAAAATTATAGCATGTAATGAACACCTCATATTAAATATCTGAGCAGCTAGTTAATTGAACAGAGCACAAGCATTTATATTTGATCAAATTTGAATTAGCAAAAAAAAAAAAATTTTTATGTTATAAAATTTACATTCGTGACTCATTTGAGTCACCTCCCAGCCACACACACTATTTCAAATTATGGAGGACTGTTTCGCCCTTGCGCTTCGACAAAGACTGTATATTTTGGAGCAGGTTTTACCTCTCCGTGTCTTTGCTTCCGCTATTACATTTGAAAGTATTGAACATCAACATGTTCGGGTCTATAATTACACACCCTTAATGCGGGTCTACCACCTGTCTCTGCTACCCCCAAGCGGGCAGAGTGGCAGCCGCTGTTTCATAGTTTCCGGAGATTTCCCCTAATTGTCTCCCCCCATTGAATTTCCAATATGTACCAATTTCAAGTCAGCTATGGTCAAGGGACTTGATATGACCATAGCTGGCCACTCGCCAAATCCACGATTAGTGCTGGTAAGGCAGTAATCGCCCGAAAAGTCGGGGAAATCTAAACTTCAATTTGACTGCCTGTTACACATTCATTACTACTATGTGCGACACGGTCGTCTATCAGTGTGTAAAATTTTAATTTACACGGAAAAAGGTGTGCCGCACATTTTCACCATTTTGGCCTCCGATGGAGGTAACACTCTCTGTTACCCCCAACCCATTCCGCTATCTACGGGAGCACAGGCCACCCCCGCAATAGCAACTTACTAACTAACTAATTAATTAAAAAATTGTATATACATTCTACGACAATATTTGCATCAATAATCATTTAACCCAATTCACAACTTTTTACCATTTGGCTTTCTTAAAATTTTCAAAATTTATTATTAATAATCCTTGTATATCATTTTTCATTTATTATTAAAAAATTTTTTAATTATCATACTTATTAAACACAATTATTTCAAATAAACATCTTACTACTGAATTAAAATCTTAGTTACCTGTAAACATTTTTATTATACATGATTCATATTGCAAAAGTTCTATACTTACAATCTATTTTTTACATGATTGCAAATCACACCACAAAATATATATATTCACCATACTAATACTTTCACCTCATCTCTGTAACGTTTAACACAAAAATATTAGTTTACATTAAATAATTTATCATCCATTACCAAATTTCCAAAGCTCGTAAAATAAATTAAATTCATAAAAAAATTTAATTAATTAACATTTAAATAAGCAATCAAAATATTTGATCATATCAAATTGGTTTAATTTAATTAATGACTGACAACATAAATTATATAGTTATCGAACAATCACCATTAGTCAATTACTGTTTTCAAAATTAATTCTGATATTTATTTAACTTGCAAATATTTCAATATTCTTATCACAACAATCATCTTACGTACACACATTATCTATTTAACATTCCACCATGCACACATATAAATGCACTATATTTTATTTACAAACTCTTGTTATTTATTGTTCAGTTTTTCCCGCACTTCATTTGTCCAGATTTGCCATGTCAAAAAACCATAAAACATAATGTTTACACCGTCTTATATTGTTTTAATAGTTTATCCTCCATCGTTCCAGATTAACCTTGGTTTTACATAGCATCGTTCAATTGTATTACCACACAAATGACTGTTTTGTATGTTGTAACCATAAAAACTAAACTCATCCATCATACCCAAATACTCATTACACCAGTCTACATTAGGTAATTTTGTCAAGTCTCCGTCATTAAATTCATTCACTATCGGGTTAATTATTTTTACCAAATCATTGTAATCATTGTTACTCAAATATATTTCTAAACTTTCCTTCCATTCATCGTACTTTCTATTTAAGTTCTATATTTCTGTTTCTTTACTAACATACAATTCTCCACTTATATCTCTCTCATCACAATACCAAATCATACTTTCAACATCATTATTACAGACAGAGGGTACAAAATTATTCAACAAAAATAAACAACTCAAATCTTTCATTAATAAGGGTCTCTTGCCCAAAAATAACACTTTTGAACACTCTGGTTCATCACAAATAAGGGGAAAATTTACCCTCTGCCCTACACATTCATCTACTCTTTCTTTCCATTCTTTTTCTAATTCAACAACACTAATTATTACTTCGTTACATATCACTCTCTCTCTCTCACTCACTGTTTCACTATCTATTTTCAACGTATCACTTTCTGATACCACCTTTTCAATTACAATACCATTTTCAATATCATTGTTCTTGCTCTCTACTACCACACTGTTAATTATATTCTCATTTTCGACATTATTGTCATCACTTGTTAATTTCTTACTGTCATTGTTATTTTTACTTTTACTCTGTTCTCCTACTGACTCTACTACTCTCTCAATATCTCGTTTCAATTCATTACAACTATTTTCGCATTTTGTTTTTATCTCATCAATGTCAAATTTAAGAACGTCAAATTTACAATTAAATTCACTTTTGATTTCGGTCTTAATTTCATTCAATTTTATTTCATTATTGTCAAAGCGACTATTTAATTCGTTAAATTTGTCATTCTGTACATCTAATTTGCTGTCAAAACTACTTTTAATTTCTTTTATTTCGTTTTTCTGTTCATGAATGTCCATTGATATGGTTCTTAATATACTCATTATATCATCATCTAATTTCTTACATTTTGTTGAGGTGGGGGTTAACTGTACCCCCGAGTCCTCCGTAATATTTGTTACATCTGAATTCTTTTTTGTTTTATTTTCCTGACTCACGTTTGGAGTCGAGTGGATTTCAAAATCACTCATACTATTTGATTCATTATAGTTTTCGACACTAGTCGTTTCATTTATGTTATTTTCGTTATCTGCCATTTTTATAATTGATTAAATTAAGTTAAAGAAATTAATTAAATAAATAATGTAATTAATTAGATTTTGTAATGCAACGTTATTTTGCTACGCTAACGTAAAACATGTTTGTATCTTTGTAGGTGTGGAATTTAATTAATTAATTATGATTAATTATAATTCGTGCCTGTTTCGCGGCGCCATTTGTGCTACTCTCTTGTTGATAAAATCTATTAACACAAAATACAAATCAATCTTGTTTTTTTTACCTACCGTCACGATCGCTTCTACAAGGTCCCAGGGTCCGTTCACATGTACGCTAGATACAAACATGGTTTACAGATTAAGCAAAACACTGACACAACTCATTTTTGGAAGAGAATTACTATTTAATAATTTAGTTTTGAATCATTTAACTTGTTTACACAGTGTACTATATATGAAATATTTTCATAAGAATTGATGCTTTGCCTGAGTTACATGATTACCACTCCTATTCTATCTTATACTACGGCTTACCTTATTTTCTATACATACACACAAAACTGCCCAGCCTGCAATTTTGCACACACTCAGACACACATAATTATAAAACCCTTAACATTTTTAATAATATAAACCCCAGACCCCAAACGCCGGCCACGCGGTCTTCGTGCACGCACTCATTGTTTTTGAAAAATGTTTAATTGCTATATTTCCGAAAAATACTTATTTCACTTCTCCAGGTTGGATTGACCGCGGTCACATAAAAATTACTATAGTTCCACCTTGTTTTACGATTAAATTAAAACTTTTCTCGACGAGCCTACTTGGTCGTACCCGGTACCGGGGAATTCAGCTGGTAGACTGGGAATGAAAAGCGGAATCTGTATTACTCATGTGATCTCATAGTTGGTATGCAAGTCACTGCCTTGATCTTCGTCGCCGAAGTTTCGTTCCATGCCATGCATGTAGTTTTTTGGGTTAACATGGCCAACGATCTCAGTTAGGCATTGGCTGACGTCATAAAAAAGGCCGGACTTAAGCAGCACTTCCTGACGATCTGTGAAGAGACGATGAATAATTTTGCGCTCTAGCCATCTTGGGTTTTTAGTTGAGAGCGTCCCTTGGAGCGCCTGCGTGAGTAGTTGCGCTCGTGCGTCGACACACATGTACAGATTTCTTAGGATTTCGTGGAGGTGCGAATTCCTTCGCCGAATGACACAATACAGTAAATGCGTCTATGCTTTGTTACACCACTGTTTCAGTCTCCACGTGTTCTTTCGTAACCGAAATAACGTTGCCGCATAATACAATTTCACAATATTTGATAAGACTCCCGCATAAAACGAAATAAATAAAATACCAATGCCCCATACTGTAAAAAAAAATAAAAGGACCCAAAATTGACCCGCTACAATAGTTTCTACTTTTTGTATATGTAATATTTGTTTTAGGTAATGGTGAAATATAAATCACAGCACTATGTAACTATGTAAGGAAAAATAAAGAATAAAAATAATAACAGTATGTAAAAGCTTATAGAAGATAATATATGTTACTGTCTAGAAACTTGTATTTAAAAAGTTAGTTTATGAGATATGATTCTAAAATATGAAGTATCATTTTTGAGAATTTTTATTTAATTTTAGTAATTTCAGAGAATGTGCAGTTAGCTTCAAACTAGATTGATTGTACTAGGCCTGACAAAGTAAAATATATTTTATTAACTGTTTGTTTCAGGAAAATAATACCATCTCATGCTTGTATGTTAGATGTACTGAGTTATGAAATGTTCTGGTTTGGAGATAATATTAATGCAAATTTAAAGACCGTTTTTGAAAACTTTATTCAGGAAAGTGCTAGCCATCTCACATCGTGGTCTGTGGTAAGGTCAATTTTGCAGAATACTGTGTGTAGAAAATGTTATTTTCAAACTCTTTTATTCTTATAATTATTTTTGTATAATGGATAAACGTTTCTTTACAAACCCTTGTATGTTTTAAATTATAAAAATTCATAATGCGTTAGAGAAGAGAGAGTCTGATCCAATTACAAAATATTTAAATCATTTTGTGGTAAAAACTTTGTTATTGGTTTTGATCTATGAAATTTATATATTTGTCCTGGTCAATTTATATTGTACCTGTCTGTCAATGCAGCAGTTATGTGCTTGTTTTGTTTGTTGATGGTATGCTGACATTACTTTATAAGATCTCAGTTATGTATGTGGTTCCTACATGTGCTACATACTGCATAATCTTACATAAAATACTTTAAGTATTTCCATGTTTCAGTTAGTTGAATCCTATCAAGCTTGAAGTCTGTAGTTTAGTGTGTAACTTCAACAGGTGTGTAAATAAACCAAGAGAAATTTTAAGGAAAGAACAGAGGATCAAAAATAAAATTTTTCATTCATATATAGTTATTTGTATTGAATATAAAATGCTCCTGACTCTGGAATGAATTATTTCCATGTTTTATCCATAATTTTCACATATTCATCCAGTGGCTTTTGCTTGATTTCATCTAATCATGATTGTGATGCTGACTTGCACGCTTTTTTAATAATAACGTTTATTAGCAATCAGAACTAACAACTACTTTGCACACTGTATATGCATGCAGATTATTATACATCCATTTATGTGTACATACATCCTTGATTATTATACATTATTTCATGTATGTATAATAGTTCTAAGACTATAAGACTAATTTGATAATGATAGTTGGTATGAAAGGTACTCTATCCATCAATATAGTCCTGCTGGAGACACTTTATCCTCTGGTGTCATTTGGCCATTTTGTGAGTAGCCTTCAGTTTTAACATAAACAATGTATACAACAGAAGGTACACATATAGTTGAGAGTTTACAAAATAGTTAGGGAGCTACAAAAAAGTTGCATCATGTGACCCAAAGAGACATTTATTTATAAAGAAAATAAACTCAATGATTACAAAAAATGCAAACTGACAAAATAAGTATGCAAATCTCAAAAATGCATCCATTAACGAATATATATATATATATATATATTGTAACGTAACAGATTTGAGGTCCCCAACGTTACATAAAAAATGAAGTAACTATGGTTTAGAACAACACCCAAATATTAAGGTTACGAAGTAATTAATACATCTGAGGTGTACATAAATTTAAAAGATGTAATAAATAATATGGAGTGTAAAATATAAACATTGTATCAAATGGGAGGAGTTTAATATTTAGTAATGAAGTATAAAATACTATTACAATTAATGTTTAATGTGTTGCTAATTGTACTTGTTGTTATGCTGTAGCATGGTAGTGTTTACAGGATATTTATTTTATGTTTTGTGGATAATAAGAGGGAACTGTTGTTTTATAGAAGTACTTAGTCAGTGGTACTCCTTTCATTTATGTTAAAATTGTCTTTTGACAATTAAGTATAAATACCGGTGTTAGGTATTATATTATGTTAAATGTATTGGCTGAAATTGATTAATGAAGGTGTTTTGAATTAATGTTTGTAAACTTGGCCAGGATGGCAATAAGCGTTTAAAAGTTGACAAGTAGTTTTATAGTTATGTCATAAAATAATGAAGGATTCAAGTATGAACTAATTAGTATAATGAATTAAAACCAGGAAATATAAATTAATGTAAGTAGCCATAAACCAGTGATTATTTGTACAGTAGGTCAGGTAAAGAAAATTAAGTTAAAAGCAAAATTATTATAACAATTGTAAGAAAACTTATAGGCCTAAATTTAATATTTGTAAAAGGAAATTAATACCTTTTTAATAAGTCCAGTCAAATGAAACTATAGTAAAATATATACGGTTTAATAAGGTAGATTGGGTGATAGTTCTAGGTAATTTGGTGTAATTCCAAGCATGGAGTATTTTATTAAAAAAGAGTAGTAATGTTTTATAATTCTGGCTCTAGGATATCAAATATCATCCAATTACAGAAAGTAGTGGTTGTTAGGGTAACTAAAATGTAAAAAATCTTGTTGATTTTCAATTATTCGATTGTTATATGCTATTGAGTTCAGATGAGGAGACACTTTTAAAAAGGATGATACAAATTAACAAAAATGAATCAAAATGAATAAATTAAAGTCGAAGCCTAATCCTATAAAACAAACTGATGAATAATAAAATAAATTAGATTTCAAAAATATAACCAAATACCTCCAAAAGGTTGAGAAATTCTTACTTCACTCATCAAGATAATTCCGTTGGATTTAGTATTAAACCCGATTTCCCATCTAACCAGGAGACTAATTGATGGAAGAAAAAAGCCTAAATTAATGGAATTATAGAAAAAATATACAAGGACCTGTTTCTGAAGAAATAAACCTCACTTTCAAGAAGGAAGTTATAATACGACTCCAATTTCACCGAGACCGACAACCACAAGGATCGTAAGGGAAGAACGAAGATCAGAAGAGTTCCCGGGGCTTTCCAGTACATCACACCGTCAATTTTATTAAGAATCAGAACACTTTTTCTGGATGGAAGTAACCTAAATTGTAATCTTCAACTGTTTGCAGACGTACAATGCTGCCTTGAGAGTCATCAACCCGGTAACACCAGCTTATTTTTAATTTTAATATATTAAGAACTAATAACATTTTGTAATACTAAGTAACCTTAATTTTGCATTACCTGGCCTTACTAATCGTTAAAAGAATCACACGTACCCTGGGATAAGAGATATTTAATATTATATTTAATTTGTATAAAATAAAAAGAACCTGGTCAACTAAATGATCGATCCATAATTGTATAATCGATATCACTCTATTGTAGTCAGGAAGAGCACTGTTAGTTTGAATTAAAGTACAAAATAAATAAAGAATCCTTCTTGTATATGATGATGTTTCATGTTATTGTAGAATAGGCATTATATGTTGTGGGTGGAGTAATTTACAGGTAAAAGGGTGATTAAAAGCTGGTGAACCAGTTAACCTAGAAGCAAGCCAATTACGAATAACAGCGCTCATAGTCAACAGCTGGTAGAACGTGAGATTACCGAACTAGCGTGTTTCCTGCACAAATTTTTGAATTGAATTACACAATATGGACTGACTAGGGTTGGAGAGAATTCTTAATTCATTAATTAAATACATCAAGTACATCATTGATATTGCGTAAACATTGAGTAATTAGGTAAAACCGTGTTATAGTATACATAAAAGTTTTAATAACAAAATAATACATATTTTCATTAATAACAGCTTGATTAAACCCCAGTACACTCACATTATAATTTGATTTATTACAAATTGGTGAACCCAACAGTGGGGCTTTAAACATCCTGGAATATAATTAATAACTGTATGAAGAATATTGTGGGGCTTTAGTTAAGTAAAAAAAAAAAATTCGTCGTAATTATTACTTAACTTGAGCAGGCAACTATTAGAGGCACAGGAATGCAATAAAGAGCTATGATACAACAGGAAACGAAAATGCCCGAACAAGAAAGACGACTAAGCTACGCGGAATGGATGACGGCGCTATTTAAAAAATTCAGCAAGGATATGGAGTATATTAAGAAGAACGCCACCGATCACGAAAGAGCACAAATGAGTCGCGCGAATGCAATGGGAACACCAAACGACAAAATGACTTTGAGAGACATTTATGATGAAATGTGGGAGTTAGATGCCAGGTGTAATAAAGAAAAGACTATTGGGACAGCCCACAAAAAGACGATAACAAGGTGGAAAGGATGACTAAAGAAGATTGGGAAAGATGGCACGATAATGAAGAACAAATGAAAAATGAAAGAACAGGAGTATACGCCCAGGTGACAGAACAATATACTCAGGAAGAATATGAACAATGGAGACGAGTAATAAGACCACCTGAAAACCCAATACAAACAGAAAACACAGAATTAAGGGAATGGATAAGGGTGATGTTTGAACTATCCAGAGAAGATATGTGTAACTGGAGGAAAGAACATAATCAAACAGAAGAATTTATAGGAATGCCAAATCATAAAAACTTAGAACAATCAAATAAGCAACAAGAAGTAGAAATAGTCAAAGTGGAGCAAGAAACAGAAGACGATAGACGGGAAGAAGAAGCAGAGGTAGTTACAGACACCGGAATGGAACAACCAATGGGTGATAAAGAAGAAACTGAAGCAATTATGAACACGGAAAGAGAAATAGGTGAAGAGGATGCACAAGGGGACCAACCAGATAAATCTGCCAAAAAGGAAGACATGAGTATGCAGGAGCTGTTGAGGATTATAATGGAAAGCAATAAACAAATAAATGAGGAAAATAAGGAGAACTTTAGGAAACAGGAGGAAACCTTAAAGCAAACCAAGGAGGAAACTAATGAGAGTTTAAGACAAACTAATGAGAGCTTAAGACAAACTAATGAAAGTTTAAAACAGATAAACACAAAGTTTGACAGGACTGAAGAAAACTTAATCAAACAAATGAATGAAAAGTTTGACAGGAACGATGAGAGCTTGAGGCAGATTCTGGAAAATACCAAACAAATGGATGAGAAAATTGAAAACCATAATAAGGAGTTGTGGCAAATCATCAGTGAACAAAACCTAGCATTGAGGGAAGTCATCAATGGAAGTATTATAATTGTCGATGAAACACTGAGCAAAAGAGTTGATAACTATGAAGTGGAAGTAAGACAGCAAATAACTGAAATTAAGGTGGGTCTGGAAAAGACAGATGAAACCATCATACAACTCAGAGTGGAAGTAGAGACCAAAATTACTCAAATAGGAAACCATAACGATATTAGAATAACGGAGATACAAGCGAAGACCCAAGAAAAATTTGACGAGATACAAATTAACGTAACCGGAAGAATAGAACGGATTCATAATGAAATGAAAACCATGAAAATAAGTCAAATGAGTAAAAGGAAAAATACACGGGAAGAAGTAGTTATGATTAGGAGTGGGCTGGTTAATGTACTTAATCTCACAATAGTTAATTACAGAGAATTGACTGTTTGGAAAAGTTATAGAAAAACCTTAACTAAATCTATATTTAAATTAAATATACCAGTAAATAAAAGGTCAATGACATCACCAGTAAATGATATATCATCAACATATTTGTGTAATAGACTACATATAGACGTGATAGAGCACAGTGTATTAGAAAAATTACAAGACATGGTAGTAGAAGAATATGTTACAAAGAAAGAAAGAGTTTGGAAAACGATGGTAACCATTGAATTTAATGAAAATTCAATATCAACAGAGTTACAATATCAGATGATAGAGAGCTATTTAACAAGGACAAAATTTATTATGGACACCCGAGTAATCCGAGAACATGGAGTACCTGAGTTAATGGACCATGGTTAACCGAAATAATAACAACCAGAAAAATGGGACTGATTTTCTGAAAACCGAACAAGCAACCCATTGAAAAGGTAAAACCCCAAAATTCTAAAAAATTGTAAGAACAACTTACTCAATAATTATTCAGAAACGATATGATTTAATAAAAAGTATGTAAGTACAACTTACTTAAGATATTTCAAAACCATTTAATTTAACAAAAAATAAGAACAGATTATTCAATAATATTTATAAAGAATTGATTTAAAATGGAACGATAGAAAAAATAATATTTTTATGGTAACAGACAGAAGAATATATAAATAAATAAAAACAATTGATGGTAATGTGCTCAGTTAAGAAAGTCAAATAAGAAGAATAAAGAATAATTTAATAACTCCAATGAAACCGAAGGAGGATGATAATTAATACAACAATAATTAGAATTTCTCAGAATTGAATATTATATAAGAAGAAATGATACGGAGAAATATGTCACAAGAAGGAAGGTTAAAAGGATTTTAAAATAATGCCTATCAATAATGTTATGTGCTATTAGTTAATGGAAAAGAAGAAATATATAAATAAATGTAAACAGCAACTGTATGAAGAATCCCAAAGGTGTTTAGTATTAGTCGCTAATTGACTACTTATAATTTTTTTAATTTTTAATGTATTGACCGTAGAAATGTTCCGGCAATAATTTTTATGAGCAGGGATGATGTTCCCCTGGTCTCAGAAGGTGTAAGGATGGACAGCGGAGTAATGGACCCAAAAGTGGCCGCCCGACTGGTACCACCGCACAGGATAGGGAAAAATGTTAGGGAAATTAAGTATTTTAGGGATAATGATGAAATAGCTGTATAGATTGATATTAGATTCCAGAAGTATAGATGAAGAAAATAGAAGGAAGATAGCAGACAGAAGCTTAATTGAGAAAGCTAATTTGTAGAAGTAAATAAGAAAATAAATATTAAAACAAGTTTTTATGATTAGTGTGACCAATCCTTATCAAGTAAAATGTGGAAGTACCACTACCCAGAGAAATAAATAATTTATGAATTTGCCTCCAAGAGAGAGAGTTGAGCAGTAAAACAGCAATTCCCACCAATCTGAAATACCAGTCCGTATATAACCAGTCCGAAATTTAAAAAAAAAAAAAATTATGAGTAAAAGGTTAACCTGAGCAGGGACAAACTATAAGTTTATTTTTACTAAACTTAGTTGAGCCAAAATAAACTTCTTTCGAAGGGGGGGGGGTGTTATGTAACGTAACAGATTTGAGGTCCCCAACGTTACATAAAAATTGAAGTAACTATGGTTTAGAACTACACCCAAATATTAAGGTTACGAAGTAATTAATACATCTGAGGTGTACATAAATGTAAAAGATGTAATAAATAATATGGAGTGTAAAATATAAACATTGTATCAAATGGGAGGAGTTTAATATTTAGTAATGAAGTATAAAATACTATTACAATTAATGTTTAATGTGTTGCTAATTGTACTTGTTGTTATGCTGTAGCATGGTAGTGTTTACAGGATATTTATTTTATGTTTTGTGGATAATAAGAGGGAACTGTTGTTTTATAGAAGTACTTAGTCAGTGGTACTCCTTTCATTTATGTTAAAATTGTCTTTTGACAATTAAGTATAAATAACAGTGTTAGGTATTATATTATGTTAAATGTATTGGCTGAAATTGATTAATGAAGGTGTTTTGAATTAATGTTTGTAAACTTGGCCAGGATGGCAATAAGTGTTTAAAAGTTGATAAGTAGTTTTATAGTTATGTCATAAAATAATGAAGGATTCAAGTATGAACTAATTAGTATAATGAATTAAAACCAGGAAATATAAATTAATGTAAGTAGCCATAAACCAGTGATTATTTGTACAGTAGGTCAGGTAAAGAAAATTAAATTAAAAGCAAAATTATTATAACAATTGTAAGAAAACTTATAGGCCTAAATTTAATATTTGTAAAAGGAAATTAATACCTTTTTAATAAGTCCAGTCAAATGAAACTATAGTAAAATATATACGGTTTAATAAGGTAGATTGGGTGATAGTTCTAGGTAATTTGGTGTAATTCCAAGCATGGAGTATTTTATTAAAAAAGAGTAGTAATGTTTTATAATTCTGGCTCTAGGATATCAAATATCATCCAATGACAGAAAGTAGTGGTTGTTAGGGTAACTAACATATAAAAAATCTTGTTGATTTTCAATTATTCGATTGTTATATGCTATTGAGTTCAGATGAGGAGACACTTTTAAAAAGGATGATACAAATTAACAAAAATGAATCAAAATTAATAAATTAAAGTCGAAACCTAATCCTATAAAACAAACTGATGAATAATAAAATAAATTAGATTTCAAAAATATAACCAAATACCTCCAAAAGGTTGAGAAATTCTTACTTCACTCATCAAAATAATTCCGTTGGATTTAGTATTAAACCCGATTTCCCATCTAATCAGGAGACTAATTGATGGAAGAAAAAAGCCTAAATTAATGGAATTATAGAAAAAATATACAAGGACCTGTTTCTGAAGAAATAAACCTCACTTTCAAGAAGGAAGTTATAATACGACTCCAATTTCACCGAGACCGACAACCACAAGGATCGTAAGGGAAGAACGAAGATCAGAAGAGTTCCCGGGGCTTTCCAGTACATCACACCGTCAATTTTATTAAGAATCGAAACACTTTTTCTGGATGGAAGTAACCTAAATTGTAATCTTCAACTGTTTGCAGACGTACAATGCTGCCTTGAGAGTCATCAACCCGGTAACACCAGCTTATTTTTAATTTTAATATATTAAGAACTAATAACATTTTGTAATACTAAGTAACCTTAATTTTGCATTACCTGGCCTTACTAATCGTTAAAAGAATCACACGTACCCTGGGATAAGAGATATTTAATATTATATTTAATTTGTATAAAATAAAAGGAACCTGGTCAACTAAACGATCGATCCATAATTGTATAATCGATATCACTCTATTGTAGTCAGGAAGAGCACTGTTAGTTTGAATTAAAGTACAAAATAAATAAAGAATCCTTCTTGTATATGATGATGTTTCATGTTATTGTAGAATAGGCATTATATGTTGTGGGTGGAGTAATTTACAGGTAAAAGGGTGATTAAAAGCTGGTGAACCAGTTAACCTAGAAGCAAGCCAATTACGAATAACAGCGCTCATAGTCAACAGCTGGTAGAACGTGAGATTACCGAACTAGCGTGTTTCCTGCACAATTTTTGAATTGAATTACACAACACGGACTGACTAGGGTTGGAGAGAATTCTTAATTCATTAATTAAATACATCAAGTACATCATTGATATTGCGTAAACATTGAGTAATTAGGTAAAACCGTGTTATAGTATACATAAAAGTTTTAATAACAAAATAATACATATTTTCATTAATAACAGCTTGATTAAACCCCAGTACACTCACATTATAATTTGATTTATTACAAATTGGCGAACCCAACAGTGGGGCTTTCAAACATCCTGGAATATAATTAATAACTGTATGAAGAATATTTGTTACAATATATATATATATATATATATATATATATATATTACTTTAATATTTATACTAAATTTACCTCAAGATGTTTTTTCTATTTGGTGGAACATGTTTCGAGAGTTCCTGTTCTCTCATCTTCAGCCTTCGCCATCTTGTTTCTGGTGAAGTATTTGTGTGTTGGCTGCTGGATGTTATTATGGTTGTTTGTTGGTCTTTGGTCTTTTAAAGTTGTATTATTGTGTGTGGTTGTGGTATATGTTTTTGTATTTTGTGTATTTTCGATGTTGAGTGCTTTGAATATTGTGTCGTGTTTTGTATTGATTTGTATTTGTTCTGGTATTAGTTTGTTTTGTGTTTTATGTTTGTATATCTGTAAATTTTCCCAAATGTTCATTATGGTGCCTTTGTGTGGTATATGTTTTATTAGTGATACATTGGTTATGTTTGGGAATTCGTGTCCTGTGTTTATTGCATGTGTGGCTAAATTGGATTTATATATTTCTGTTTTTTTGTATGCGTTTAGGTGTTCAAAATAACGTTTTTTCAGCTGTTTTTTTGTTTGTCCTATGTAACATTTATTGCAATCTTGGCATTCAATTTTGTATATACCATTAGTTGTTGTATTATCTTTATTGTGTGAGCTATTTAGAATTTGTAATTTATTTTTATTAGTTTTGTATGCTGTTTTTATATCTGTGTTTTTAAATAGTTTTGTTAGTTTTGTCATTTTATTATTTATGTATGTGAATGTGGCCCATTTTTTGTTGTTGTTATTATTTATGTGTTGTTCATTTTGATTAATTCTTAATTGTTCAGTTTTTATTTTGTATTTGATTTTATTTTCTATTTTTATTGTATCCATTTTCAAAACCAATTTGGTATATTATATTTCTTTCTTTGTTAGTTTCTTGTTTGTTTAGGGGTATTTTGTACATTCTGTTAAATAACGAATAAAATGCTGCCATTTTATGTTGTGGTGGGTGGTCAGAATGGTTAGGTATAATGATGTTAGTGGAAGTTGGTTTTCTATATATTGCATATTGTATGTGTTTGTTGTATCTTGTGATGGTTATGTCTAAATAGTTGATTTTGTTATGTTTTTCTTTTTCTTCTGTGAATTGTATTTTGGGATGTATGTTGTTGATTTGTTTCAATATGTTCTCTGCATTTGTGTTTTTGTTATTTGATACATATAGTCCATCATCTACATATCTTATCCATATGCCATTTGGGTCATGTGTTTTTATGATATTTTGTATTTTGGTGTCTATGTGTTGTAGGAATATTTCTGCTATTATTCTTGATAATGGTGATCCCATTGCTAAACCTTCTTTCTGTTGATAAATTTTGCTATTAAATTCAAAGTAATTTTGTTTTAGTATTAGTTGGAGACTAATTTTTATTTCGGTTATATATTGTTTGTTTTCATTTTGTTCTTTAAGTTTGTTTATTATTATGTCAATTGTTTCTTCTACTGGGATATTGGTGTACATGTTTGTTATGTCATATGATGTGAAAAATGTATTTTCATTTATATTTATTATTTTTAGTTTGTCTATTAATTCGTATGTATTTTTTATGTTATGATGGTTATTTGTTAGATGGTTACTTTTTAGTTTTTGTGCTATTATTTTTACTATTTTGTATGTAGGAGCTTTTTTGAAATTGATTAATGGACGTATTGGGTTGTTTAATTTATGTATTTTTATTAGGCTATTCATTTTAGGTGGTTCTGGATTATTGTTTATATATATGTCTATGTTTTTATTGTTGAAAATGTTTTAGTTGTTTTTATTAGGTTTATTGTTTGTTTAAGATATTTTTCTGTTGGGTTTTTATCTAGTTGTACGCATTTATTATTGTTGATGAAGTCTTCGGTTTTTTTGATGTAGTCTGCTTTATCAATGATTACTGTTGCTTGACTTTTGTCTGCTTTAGTTATTATTAAATTATTGTTCTTTACTTTATTTTTAATTTCTTTTATTGTTTTATTGCTTTTCTTTTGTTTATCTTTGTTTTTCATTTCGCTAGTGATTATTTTTTTAATTATATGTGTTGCTTCTGTTCTTTTTTCTTCTTGTATATTGTCTTTTATTAGGTTAATGGCAAATTCTGTTTCTACTATTAAATTTTCTAGATTTTTGTTTGCATTTTGGGTTATGTTAGTTTTTGACATATTGTTTAAATATTCTGTTTCTTTTTTGTTAAATTCTGTATTGCTAAGGTTAATGGTTCGAGGGTAAAATGTATGTTTATTTTTGTTGTTTTGTTCTTGATTTTTGTTTTGTTGTTTTAATGTGTTAAGTTTTTTGTTGATTGTATGAGTCTTTTTGTTTTTTCCAAATCTTATTTTATTTTCTATGTTATTGTATTTATTATTCCAAGTGATTGGATGTAATAAACTTGTTAGCTCTAAGTGTAGTTTGTATATGTCTAGTGTTATGCTATTTTTCTTACTGTATAATTGATTAATTTCGTTTTGTATCCATAGCCTTTGTGCTTGTTTTATAGTTTTTTGTGCAGTCATGTTTTTGTTGTTTGTGTTTATGTTGATGTATTTAGGTGTTAATTTATGTTTTTGGCATTGTCTATTGAAGTATATGTTCATGTTTGTGTTCATTAGTTGTTTTTTTCGTGTTTGAAATTTGTTTAATAATTTGGTAATGTGGTTATATGGTATTGTGGTTATGTTGTTTGTGTACATGTTAATGTATATTTATGTGAGAGATGATTTGTTATCCGTTATTTGGTAGTTGATTTCACTTAATTTGATATTCACTTCACTATTTTTTCACTATACACTTTTGTTTTTGCATTTGTTTTATAACCTCACTTTTCGTTTTTTCACTGTAGGCTTATTTACCTTGTATGGTTATATTATTTCAATCACTTTCTGCTACAGTCCGTTTCTTGATGTATATAATACTTTAATATTTATACTAAATTTACCTCAAGATGTTTTTTCTATGTTTGTTTGTTGTTTTAATGTGTTAAGTTTTTTGTTGATTGTATGAGTCTTTTTGTTTTTTCAAATCTTATTTTATTTTCTATGTTATTGTATTTATTATTCCAAGTGATTGGATGTAATAAACTTGTTGAGGTAATAGAAAAAACATCTTGAGGTAAATTTAGTATAAATATTAAAGTAATAATAAAATAATACATCAAGTATATATTATATTATGTAATAATATTAATAATAATAATAATAATAATGTATATTAAGTATATATATATATATATTATGATGTAATAATACATCAAGAAATGGACTGTAGCAGAAAGTGATTGAAATAAATATATATATATATATATGTATATATATATATATATATATATATATATATATATAGGTTTCACCCAAGTTGATTTTTCTTCTATTGATAAAAAAAATAATGACAACTGAAATTGTTTTTACCAGAATTTTGTGTAGCTTCATCATGGAATCCAGAAGGGTTAAAGGTGTCAGTTTTGAAGAATCAGTTGTATCATTTAATCTAAACCAACATTTCATATAGAGGCTCCTTAAATTATTAGTAGTAAATAAACAGTTGCTACCAAAACTCATGGTGGCACCCATGCCCAGGAGGCACCCAAAAATGTTAAAGGTCTTCAAGGATCAAAGCGTAAATTTGACCCAAGCTGATATCCTGTACTGAGGAAGATCATAACTATAAACAAATAGTCACTGTCAGAACTAGCCAGAAATGTAAAATTGTGAAACAACATTAACGCCAGTGCCTTAAATTCTTAAGAGAGCAAACCATTTAAAACTTTCTTTTGGTGGCCCAAAGTCCTCATTAAAAAATTGTGATGGAAAATGGGAAGTTTAATATGATTCTTAAAAATTTTTAAGAAATGTTTATTTTTCTATATTTGGCTGTTTTATTTGTCTTCTTTCTTAAAGAACAAAACTACAGTTTGTTAATCTCAGACACAATGACGGCCTCCGATGGTGGGGCTGAAATGTTTGTCAATAACAACTGTGGACCACAGCCCAACAGCCTGGCTAATAGTAGGAATTTCAACAAAACTATAGTTGTTACTTTCCAGGCTTCAGGAATTCTGTGTCCATATTAGTAGAGAATCCGGAGATAGAAAGATTTCTGCTGGAGAGAGCTAGTCCACCACATTTCAATAGTTCTGAAGTTATATAATTTCCTTGCCTCTTCTTATTGTTTATTCTTGACAGTGTTTTGTTGACCTCTATAGTAATAGGATCTATTCCATTATATGTAGTGCCTGTGCTAGTGTTTTTTCTATCTGGACTCATGGTATCATACTATAATGTGCAATAATAATTCCTTTCTCTCAACTGTTGTATAGACTCCAGACCTTTTGTACAGAATCTTGCCTATAGTAACTTACATGCATCAGTCTATACTTATGTATAAGTCAATGAAATGTGTTACTGTATTTTGTAGAAAGGTAGTCCAGAATTCTGTGACTTAATTTAGGACAACTCTGAAAATATGACTTATAAAATGAAAAATAGCTCATTTGTACATGTGAGTGTTTTGTGTATAGAAACATGCAATGTAGATTAAACATAAAAACCATATAAAATTAAAAAAAAAATTTTTTTTACATTACTCAAAAATTAACTTTTTTTCCAGTATTGAAATTTTGTAACATAGATCGTTTTTCTCTTTTCTCTGTTTTCAGTCTTGTAGAACTTGCTAAAAAAGATTTGAACATAATTTTTGTATATAGTTGTTCTTTTGTAAACTTGTTTCCCCTGTACATGTAGACAGCTCTCTATTATCTGTGGATGGATTGTCTGGTTTGAAGGTAGCAGGTCAGAACAAGATATTAAATACAAGGAAATTAATTTAAAATGTTTTGAAAAGAACAGAAAAATGATGAAAGCGATGAAAGGTTTATTACAATAAGAATACTTTCAAAACAGAGTTGTGTTACATTGCGGTTTGATAACTTATATAGGAGGAGGAGAGGATAGTCAGCTGACCAGTAAATTAATTTTAGAAAATTGCATGCATCAATTAAAGAAAAAGAAGTACCATAAAAAATCAAGTGGTCTTTCAGACATATTTCAAATTATGTATTACCGTATTGTTTAAAGTATTTTATGTGCATGTCTGCGTGTTGTCTATTTAATATGAAAACCATACTATTACACTCATAAAATGTAAATAATATGAATAGCCTATGTGACATCTGTTATATAGTGCTGAGTTCACAGTTAGATGCTATAATTGAGTAGTATGAATTGCTGATGCTTGCAAATCCTTGACATTGCATGAGTAACAGAAGATTCTGGAACCTTCTTCTCAGCCTTGTATCCCATAAGTGACAATGAAGGGCTATACAAAGAGCAACGTGGAGTATTGAAATTTCCCTTAATTGTTTTATTTCATTTAATTCCTTGGGAGCCATAAGGCTTCTGTGTAACACAATTCATAGCTATATACATAAATTCCCCAAAGTCTTACCTTCCTCCCTTATTTCCTCTCAGCCATACTCCTTGATAATTTCTTGTTTCTGGTCATTATTTAATAAACTTATTTTCTATAGAAGCACACAGGTAGGTGCTTATTTCTGTTTTTTTTTTTTTTAAGGTGAATTTTTGTTAGTTACTTAGTGTAGCCATCCCCCATCCCCGATTTGTTGTCATTCATTGATCCAGAAAAGATGTGTTTATGAAACATGGTTTTGCCATAATCCTATATACCAATTGCTCGGCAAGGGATAAGGGGGAGTTTCAGCTGGTGTGAAGTTGGACTGAAATAAATGTGTCATTGTCAGTGCTCAGTGCAGTGCAGTGTAGTTTTTATTGGTTCCTGATGTTGGATTAAAGTCTGAAGACACCTGATAATTGGATCTGCTGCATGTTACAGGCCTAGTGTGTTGCCTATGTGGGAAGGCATAGTTAGTGTTGGATGTGTGTAGGATGTCATTTATGTGGTGCTAATACACTTTTGTTTGGATGACAGTTCTCGAGACTTAATTTAAGTATGCAAGTCCTTATCCCAATTATTCAAGGCATCTTCTCTCTCCTCAGTCTGTCTGCTTCCCATATGATCCTAGATTTTCAGTGATGTGGTGCCACCAAAAATTTGTTGCATTTAAAATATATGTGGCGTCCAGTGACGTGTCAGAGACAAAGTAGTGATTAGTCAAGTTACTGCCACTGTATGTTCTTACATGTAGAAGTTGATCTGGGCCACATACATGCAGTTCCAATCTGTACAAAGTATGCTGTACACTCCTTGCTTTTCTAGGTGTATCTTGTCTTTGGCTTAGTGTTTCTGAGTAGGAAGTCGTGTCAGTGAGGCAATCATCACCTTCAGAGCTCTGAGATTAGTTTGTTCCTTCGAATCACTTTCTATTATGTAAAATACTTTTCCGTGATTAATTGAAAATGCTCTATTTATTTTTAGAAAGATGTTTGTATACCGGTATATCATGGCTGCCATAGTATAAGGAGAATTTTGTTTATAACACTCATACACTCGTATGGATTGAAACATATACTTGGCTAAGAATAGATAGCATTCTGAGAAGACATTATGTAATTTTTCTTTATCATCTAGTCCAAAAGTGATGGAACATATTATCATTATTTTGTTAGTTAGTTTAATACAATAATTTTTAAAAAATTATTCATTATTTTGTTAACAATTTCAGTTTTTCTAATTTCAATATTTTTCATATACCAATAGGTACAAAAACCATTACTATCAAAAAATATATTACTACATAAATATTACTTATGTTATAGAGGATTAATTATATTTACCTTTATATCATTAATTCATTAATATAACCATCTTCCTTCATGCTTAATATATACTTTGTTGAAAGCTGTAACTAAGTTAATCCTTATTACAAGTGTGTATTACATAATGAATTCAATAGGGAATGTCTATTTATATATTGTGGTGTTTCTGAGGTGAATAATTATTATAAACAGACACTGAATTATTCCATTTTTTAGCCATGCATTGACTTTAAGCACGATCGAACACTGTATTTTAGATGCAAGTGAAACTGTATTTTAGACAATAAGTCAGTGTGAAAATGTAGTGTGATGCACCAAAATAATCAGTTCACTGTAATTAGATGTACTGTTCACTGTGTATAAATATGTTGTTCAAATGATTTGTTTTAGTATGAGTCATTGCTGAGAAACCGTAATAATTTTATGATTTTCTGAACATGTTGAAGACATTCTCACAACTGTTAGAAGAAAATTGAACAGAATTATACAACATGGTTTGAGTTTCCTTCACAAAACTAAGAGATTTTATTATAGTAATGGAAGACTTTCGATTTGTCAATGCTCAGAAACTTTTGTACTATACACAGTTTCTGCTGGAGATCAGTACTATATAGATATACTGTGGTGCTGCTTGTAGTATTCAGAATTTCAGTCTAGAAGTGGTCTACATAACACCCCCAATTTCATTGACAACTATTGTAATTATGACGTTTGTGAGAGTAGACGGTGTACATATAGATACTACGTGTGTGTGGTGTCTCAGAAAATCTGAGTGTAAGACACTATAATAGTATATTAAAATTTTAAAACAATGAATAGTTATGTACAAAAAATAACTCGTTAAATTCGTGAAAGACAGTTCAAATAATTGATCACCCATATAATGAAATTCGTTCATTCAACACCCAAGAGATGACCCATTAGAGTTCCACAGTTCAGCAAGAGAGAACTTTGGCAAACTATTTTATTTGTAAAAGTGATTTGCAAAGTAAAAAAACGATTTTATTTATATTTTAATTATACGCTCAAACAAAGCCATTAATTTTGTATTTGTAAATTGTTTGAGTAAGAAAGAGAAGAGACAGTTTTATTATTTTCAAGTAAGAGTTTGTTTTGTTTTCCAGGCATAAAAGAAAATAATTTATAAAAATACCAGGCATTTTAATTTATAAAAAAAATCACTAGAATTTTTAAACATTTTAATGAGATAAATTTATCAGTCTCAGTACAATGTGTGATCTGAAAGTGCCAAGACTGATTAAATTAAAAAAAAATATATAATGTATTGTTTACAGGTATGAGATATTAAATAGAGTCCTTCTGAATCTACACAGTGCCTCCATCATTCCTGCCATTTCTGAAAGTCTCGTTTTGTAACCATTTGTTGTATGTCTTTCACATCTTGAAAACATTGACCCTTGAGCACCATTTTTATTTTTAGGAATAGGCAGAAATCGCCACACAACTGGGCTGATGAGTATGGAGGTTGTTGGACTACTGGGATACTGTATTTTGCTAAAAACTGTTGCACAACAAGGACAAGGTGCACTGGAATATTGTTATGATGCAGTTTCCAGCTGTCCAATATCTTTTCTATCCACAACATCTCGCAAATGCAAAGAACTCCAATGTACTGCATCTTTGTTATAGTTTTTTTCTGTTGGTGCATACTCATAATGAACAATGGTCATACTTGAAAGACATGATCAGCATCACTTTCACCTGGCTGCAAACTTGCCAATCTTTCTTGGGTCATGGGAAATCAGGTGTCTTCCATTGCAAAAATTGGACCGATTTCTCTTGATCATAGACTTATGTTCCATCACTATTCTACTGATTAAAAAAAATTTTCATCTGATCAGCATATTCTAGCAAATCAAGGGTGATCTGTTTTCAGTGTTTGTTTTGCTCGTCTGTCAGCAGTTTTGAAACGAACTTTACTGCTGCTCCCCTCATGTCTAAGTCAACAGTCAGAATGGTTTGAATTCATCCGATTGAGATGTTGAAATTGTTCCTTAGCTCTCTGGTTGTCAAACAGTGATTAATTAAAATAGTTTTGTGAATGTTTTCAATTGTTTCATCATTTTGGCTTGCTGCAACAGATCCTTCATGTTCATTACTTTCAATATTCATTCTTCCTCCTTTAAATCTTTTAAACTACTTAAAATACATGTGTGTAACATTGTCTCACTTGTGTAAGCTGTCTGTAATATGTGGTTAAATTTCTGTGGTGGCTTTCCCATTCTTTTGACAGAGTTTGTTCTATTTTTTTCACTCATAATGAATTCTGAATTCACTCAAAAGACGCAAGCCTGAACTTCATACAACACATGTAACACAGGACTGAGAAAAGCTGACTAGACATTATGACTAGTTCCCCTTGCCACTCTTCTTTTTACCCCCTTGCTACAGTGCTTTGTAAATTAACTGCTTAACTCGCAATAAAAATTACTCTCATTACTTTTTGTCTTGTATTTTATTTTAAATTATAAATCACATTCCATTATATCTTAGCTTTTATGATTATATTTTGCTTGTTTTGTAGTTACCAGATAGGTCATAAATGTGAGTGCAGAACATAATCCTTGAATGAACAATAGGCCTGATCCTCAAAAATGTCTTAGGAAACAGTTTTACATCAATTGTTGCACCTGTGTGTAATTCTTGGGACATCAGATGTAAATCCTTACATACTGAGCTAATGAATCTGAGTATAGTCTCTGTTTATACCATACACATACCTATATTCACTGAAGTAAGGTTAAAGAAACTGTGAAACGAACTCCAGAAGTTAGATTACATTGCCAGAAGTACATGAACAACCCATATACATATATGATTCTCTCTCTCTCTCTCTCTCTCTCTCTCTCTCTCTCTCTCTCTCTCTCTCTCTCTCTCTCTCTCTCTCTCTCTCTCTCTCTCTCTCTCTCTCTCTCTCTCTCTCTCTCTCTCTCTCTCTCTCTCTCTCTCTCTCTCTCTCTCTCACACACACACACACACATTTAGTATGACTAAATACTAACTAGAACAATCATTAGATTTGGTGAGCAAAACAGCTTAAATTAGTAAAAATAATAAAATTAATAATAATATTTATAAACTGAAACATGCATACATATGAATCTGTTCATTCATGTGTGTTTAGTGGAACAATTGTAATTTAATGTTACATATGTATTATTTACACATGCTATACTGTGCGTTATTGTATAAAGTAGTATGCTTTATGTTGCATAACAAATAATGACAACTTAAATTTTATAATTTTAATTTATGATAATGTATATAACATACGTGTTAAATAACTTTTTTATGTAATTGATAGAATTAATAATACAGAATGATGTCCTGTTTGTTGAAAGGTATTATTGGCACTCAAGCTGTTAAAAACTATCATAATTATTCTATTACTGGTAAATAATATTTAGGAAAACTAATTTTTTCTTAGACATTGATCTTTGGAAAATGAGATACTTTGGAATATTAAAATACTTTAATAAAATTATTGATTACAGTATTGTACAGATCCACATCACGGTTCCATGAGTGGGTTAGTGGCTGCAGATAAGCATACCAAAGAGGAGCTTGTACTTACCACTGCTTGGAAAGCATTTATTGTTCTTTTGAGTAAAAAGTATGGAGAGAAACTGACCCAGCCACAAAAAGAAATATTATTTTTACACCTTGTTAATGCTATTTGGTTGGAATCTTCAAGTATGTTGAATCCGGATACCATATGTATACTTGCTGAAACCTTACTGATACTGCTAACTCAGTGGAAAGAGTAAGTGTTTTTATTGTCCCATATGAAGTCAGTGTACCACTAATTTTAAAATTACATGTATAAAAACTACTTATTGAAGTATTTACATTACTGTTGCGTATACATTATAAACATGCATGCCTCTTTGTGTTTTTTTTTCATTTTATACATACTTATTTTTATAAATATCTTGTTGATTCATCCTCTTTGTTCACTTTTACTAATATTATTATATATAAAAAAACTTTCACAAATGAACTTACTTTTGTTCTCACTTTCACAAACGTTTCAAGGTGTTGTGCCTCTTCCTCAGTGTGAGTAAATACTGAAAGTCATTGTTGCAGAATAACGATTATGGACTATAGGTGTGTGTGGTGGGAATTGATGATGGGAGGGAATTGGCACTGAGGTTCAAACTTTGTGTTTGGATCAATGTATCAAATAGTGTATGTGATCTGTAATGTACTTGTTCATATGAACAAGTACATTACAGATCACATACACTATTTGATACATTGATCCAAACACAAAGTTTGAACCTCAGTGCCAATTCCCTCCCATCATCAATTCCCACCACACACACCTATAGTCCATAATCGTTATTCTGCAACAATGACTTTCAGTATTTACTCACACTGAGGAAGAGGCACAACACCTTGAAACGTTTGTGAAAGTGAGAACAAAAGTAAGTTCATTTGTGAAAGTTTTTTTATATATAATACTTATTTTTGTATATGCATGTAGTCACGTGTGTTACACACTTTTCTGAGTATGAACAAGTGCCTACAAAGGATACGATTAAATTGCTGTATACCTCAGTTATATTAATGTATTAGTCTAACAGTCGATTACATGTTTATCAGATATATTCAATTTAACTCAAATTGAAATGTTATTTTAATGTATGTTGGTCAAGCTAAAGAAAAGAGAGATTTACACAAATTCATAGTTGTAGAAGTAGAAACAACTGTAATTTTTGCATTCACTGTGTATAAAATTATCAGGGAATATTAGCTAATACAGAATGTTCTACAATTTGAGCAGGGGTATTTCAAACGGTATATAAACTCCTCATAAACATGTAGTTAGTAGATTGTTGTCACACTGTTTAATAAGGAAAATATTTGATCATCTAGAGCAGTGATTTTTACCTGATGGTGGCCCGCAGGCTGCATGCGGCCCTTAACACCTTTTTGTGAGGCCCAAGACCTTATCTTGGAAAACCAATTTAATAATTACTCTAATTATTTTAATAAGTAAATAAATAATACAGTAGTATTTTAACTGAGAATGGTTTTGTAGGAGAAGCCTATAGTAAATTGTTTCACTGATTCACTAATAAACATACAGTAGATTTTACTTTATTTGTTTGATGGAATGTGTATTTGCAATTCTATTTTCATCATATTACAAGATCAAATATACTTCCTTCCATCCCTTGGCTAGTTAAAACAGACACATTTGTCCTACATTTCGTCCTTTATTTATAATCAGTCACATCTGTTACTGAAAGTTAAGTTTACTATTTTCAGCTCGATGTGGAAATTCCTGCTTTAGTGACTGCAACAGATCGACCTCAGTTTTCACATTGAAAAGTTTTTATAAATATGTAGTGTTGAACATCTTTCTTATACCTTCATTATTATACTGACATAATAAAGCTTGTACTGTTAAAAATATATAATAAGATGTGCAAATTATCTCTTTATTTATTTACAATTAAATACTGCCTTTTTTATTTGTTCATTAATTGTCTAAAATTGGTTACTTATGATGCGGCCTGCCATTAGTTTCTTGAGTATAAGTGTGGCACTCAGGGCACTTTGAAGTTGGAAACCACTGATCTAGAGCATGAAACTCTAATGTGGTCATTAACCAAGCAAAGTGAGCTTCAGTAAATATAACATTTTTCTATTAATTTTTCAAAATGAAGCTTATAACCTAAGTTCGTGTGAACACATTTTGAATATATGGTTTGCTTCTTGATATAAAGTGAACTTATTTTAACATTATAAAAATTCTGAAGCACTTTTTAATTAGTGTTAATTGCATATATTTAATTTGTTGTATAATTATTTTTTAATTTGTGGATATATTTTTAACATTATTTTTTCTAATTCCTTTCTTTTACGTTAAAAAAATTCTGAGTATTAGCATCTGAGTTCTTGAAAAATGTTGTATCTGTATTTTGCTATCATGCTCTTACTGAAACGTTTATTTTGTAAATTTCTGTTTACAGAAATTGTTGCTTGAAAAAGAGTAAGTTGTTATTTGGAAGAACTGTAAATGCTATTTCAAATGTAGCTTTCCACTACAGAGAAATATCATCAAGAACTGCTGTGTCTGTCCTTTCCTTTTGCTCAAGGTTTCTTGAATACTGCAATACAAAAACAAATATACCTTGTGAGTATATATAATTATTCAAGATATTAAACAATTACATTTGTGTCTGTGCAATATAAGAGATAATTATTAAATTAGTTACATAAATTTGGCCCGTATTTTACACTTACTCCAAATACTTCATATACTTTGACAGTTTTAAACACCCTGTTGTCTTATTTCCTTAAGAATTTGTTATATTAATTTTATAAATTAGTATAATGACAGTAAAATAAATATTATTAATAATTGTAAATCAAATGATACACAAGAAAAATAAACTACAGTATTATTCAAACAACTTGAAAACAACAAGTTTTAAGTGGCTACATATTTTTTAATTAATGTGTGAGATGGCTATGATTATTCAGTGTTGTACATATGCAGTTAACTTTGTGTAAAGTTGGATTTTATGTTAATTTTTTATGTCTTCTGTAATTGCTGCTCAGTAGAAATTAGTAATTTGTTAGTTTTTGTTATTTTCTTCAGGATAATACTGCATGTTATTTTCTTAGTGTATTATTGAGCTTTATTGTTTTATCATTAACTTCAAACATTAATATATTGTAATTAGACGAATTTAGGGTGTCGTATGATCTTACTGATTCTTGTTATCAATTTTATAATTATTATTAAGGTTTTGTTTTTTATTATTAGTTTCTTTTTTTAGTGATTTATTCAATCCAATTCAATCTATTATTGAATCCAATATGAATAAATCGGTTCACTTACTCTTTGACGTTGTTTATTAATTATGTTTAGATTTTTTATAATGTTTTTTGTTCAATATCTTGAGTTTGTATCTGAATAAGTTGCGTTGACTTTTCTGCCATTAGCTGCGGTGAGTTGATCGGTGCATTCCTGTATAGACATTAACATAAGGACAACATTTATATGATACTTACTAGCAGTTGTAGTATGCTAATGATATGAGATAATATTGTTGGTGAGAATCATTAGATTTGAATTCTCGCTCTGGCTCCTGGTACCAACCGTCTCTTGTTGCTCGCCTAAGCTGTAATTCTATTCTTTTCAATAAAGGTCAACACTTTAATTTGTTCGTGAAACAATAGTTATGTATTTAACTCAAATTGAATGATTGTTGTTACAATTTTATTATTTATTTTCCTTTTTTAAAATAATTAAAGTTGAACATGGACTCTTAAAATTATTAAACTCTCAGGGTGGTATGACTGCATTTTGCAAATCAATTATTTTCTGTTTGTAAATAATTTGGTTATTATGCTGTATAAAATTAGTAGGTTCTTTGAGTCTGCAAGATACACTTCTACAATAAAATGCACTACTGTGATAATGAGTAGGCAGAGAATAAAAATATTAATTGTTGCTTTAACATAACATAAAATATGAACGATTGTTCATTGTTTACAATTGAGGTTAATTGCAGTTCATTGTAACCTTACTTATTTGAAATTGATTAATTGATGCTTCTTTGAGGCATTACTTATTTTGTACATCATTATAATGTATTAAATTCAATGTTATTTTCCTGAATGATCTCCCAGATTGGATATAAACAAAACAGGTAATTTAAATTAATTCGCTACGACTAGGGTCCACTCATGTGTGACTTTGAGTTCATGTACTACAATTAAATACAATAACATCTTAAAATAATTAATTGTTAGGGTTCATTTTTCGCTCATTGATTATTCAACGTCTCTTCTTAAACTATTACAATTGATTTCAATCAAAGAAAGTTATAATTGTCATTAGCAAAATCTTTCATTTGTTTATTGTTTATTTTATTTTTTCAAAGTCCCCTTCCTTGTGGAATTCGGGTTATTTGTTAATTAATTTAAACAAATTAAATCCGCTATTAGTGTTCCTTAATTAATTAATGATTTGTTATATAATATAATGATCATGTGTACTGATACTTGTGTATTCTGTTGATTCGAAGAATTAACACTTTTTAACTTTTAATAATTAATTAATATTTTAACTAATTTTCATTAATTCACATCACACACTGCCTATATGCATGAACTCCATTATAGAACACTTCAAAATAGACTTCACTGCCCTCTCGGGTCGACCTAACCTCAACTCAAAGTTTCGAGGTTAGCTTGGGTATTAACAGCTGTCGGCTGTCAAACCCACGTTGTGATGGCCGCTCTGCTAACGTGGAGTATCTCTTGAATGTTGGTGATGAACTGGCTATTGTTACCTGGTTGGGATTCGACACTTCGTATTTTTTAATAAGCTCTGATTGGCTAATTGTCTTTATGTCGTGTACTCTCGGTGAGGTTCGTCAAAATAGACGCTTAACCTAGCGTCAGTAGCTGGGTTCAAGACTATGATTTACTGGTCACATAGCCAAGCGCAAGGGCTTGTCACTTTCTAATTTTTTCTTATAAGTCAAATATCTTATCTATAATTACACTGACAATATTTTTATAACTCCCATCGTTTCTATCTTTTGATTATGAGTAATTTGCATACCCTCATCATATAGTTCTGATTTGGGGTTGATAAAACCTCACTTGGTATAAATTAATAATACTTCTTAAGTTACTTAATACCTTAAATATATTGTTTTTATCCCATGTGTTCATGGTGATAACATATTATTACCATATTATACACTTTTCACTTCTAGTCATGTACTAATAACTATAAAATATCTATTTTCCTAGGTTCAAATCCTAGGCTTATTGTCACATACATTGTTTATCAATAATATTACAATAATAGTAGTTGATAATAACATTTTATTATGGTCTATGCATAATGCATTGGTCATTATCACTTCTGATAGTGTCCTTTTTCTTTATCATTGGGTTTTATTACTTTAATTATAGTTTGTTAGGTGAGTTTTCTATACTCTTGAAAGTTACGTTTTTTCATGGGTTGTAATTCTTTTAAATTAATCTCATTATTGTTTTATTATGATATATAATTACCTTAATATCCACTTTTGTGATACACAGTTTCGTCACTGATGACGCGTTTCGGGACTAAGTCCCATCCTCAGATACATAATTAATAAACTAAAATATTAAAATCACGACCATGATACTGGTCAAGTCAAAAATATATAAAATAAATTATAAATCGCATGTAATAAGTTTTGCTAACCACGGCTGGAGCTCCCGCATGCGTTCACCCGCAACCGTGATTGTCACGCGACTGGTCAAAGATTAAGACAAACTGATTGCAGTGTCGAACAGGTAATTTGACGCAAAATTTACCTGGTCATTTAATAAACTGTTTTTGGTGTTACTATCTTTTAAAGCTTTATAAATTTCAAATTCCTCCAGACTATCCATCCGTCTACCCTTTTTACAAATATGCAACGCAGTTAAATTTTCTTCGAAGTTCCTATATTTATGTCCGCTTGATATTAAATGTTGTGCAAAGTTGGACTTATTATTACTTGGCTTAGGAATATGTTCTAAAAATCTTTTATAAAAACATCTGCCAGATTGACCGATATAGAACGCATCACAATCATCACATTTTATTTTATATACACCACATTGCTTTTTAATGGTAATTTGTTTTTGTTTTTGAAATAATTTCCTAAATTATTATTTGTTTTAAATGATAAAATATAGTTATTATCTTTAAGAACGGGTCTTAAAATATTTGGCATAATACCTGTGAAATTAGCGGAAAGATATTTATAATTTTTGTTACTTGCTTTTATAGAGTTTGAATTTTTATTTTCTAAACGTTTCCTATGCCTATTTATTATTTTGTCAACTATTGTAGATTTATACCCGTTATTTATTGCTATTTGTTTGATAGTGCTAACCTCATTTAAGTAGTCCTCCTTTTCGAGGGGAACATTTAAAAGTCTGTTGACAAGACTGTTAAACACTGCCACTTTTTGTGTAACGGGATGATATGAATCATAGTGTATTACTGTGTCAGTACTAGTGTGTTTTCTAAAGATTTTGTATTTTAAATTATTCCCGTTGTGTAATACAGTGAGGTCTAAAAAATTGATACTTTTGTTGTTTTCGATCTCCATAGTAAATTTTAATTTGTTATGAATTTTGTTTAGGTAATTTTTAAATAATTCTATTTGTCTGGCATTCCCGTTAAAAATAATAAAGGTATCATCTACATATCTGGAGTAATGGATGATTTTACTGGCGAAATAATTATCTTTTAAAATTTTTGTATTTTCTAAATGGTTTAGATATAGGTCCGCCAGGATGCCAGAAAGTGGAGATCCCATGGCAAGTCCTTCATTCTGTTTATAATATGCATTTTCAAATGAAAAATAGTTTTGATGAAGAATGGTTTTTAGTATCATCATCAGTTGGTTAACTTTCTGTATTTCTAAAGAACCTTTATTCATTAAATTATGCCTGAGTAAAGTTAAAGTTTCATCAATAGGCACATTAGTGTATAAATCTACTATGTCGAATGATACTAGTTTGTAGTTTGGTTGAATTGTAACGTGGTTTATATTTTTGATAAAATCCTTATAGCTTTTAACACTCCGATTATTTTCTAAGTTGGTGTGCTCTCTGATGATTTTTACTAAGGTTTTAGCTATTTTATAACCGGGGGCAGTTGTAAAATTAACTAATGGTCTAATTGGAGTGTTCTGTTTATGTACTTTCGGAAGACCCCTTAAACAAGGCGCACTAGCATTTATTGGTTTTAGTGAGGATTGTGTGCGTTTATCAAATAGTTGCGTGCATTTATTTATTGTTTTATTCAGTTCTAAAGTGTACTTCTTAGTGGGGTCGGATGTCAACTTAGTAATATTGTTGTCATTTATAAAGTTGTGTACTTTTTGTGTGTATTCGTCAAGTTTCAGCATGGCTATAGAATTTCCCTTATCTACCTTGGTTATGTAAATATTATTATTAGAAAGTTTTTTATTTAGTTGTATAGCTATGCGTTGTTCGTGTTGTGCTTTAGTGTAATTAACTTTATTTTGTATAAGCTTATTGTTCTTGTTTTTAATGATTTTATTAAACTTATTATTTACTAATACTCTTATTTCATTTTGTTTACCTGGGTCAGGAATGTTTTTTATCACTGACTCGGCTTCAATTATTTCTTTAATTAAGTTATGTTTTTATTATGTTTTATTATCTCTTATCAGTGTTCTGATAACCCTGTTAGTATTGTGCAGTAGTTAATTCTGCATTTACAATGACAATTACTTTGGTTTGAATTTACCATGATTACTTACATCTAGCTGTTACTATGGTTTACTTATTATTTGTGTTATTAGTATTCAGGTGGCTATAATCCTTGAGTTTACTTATTTAAATGTTATTCTGCCTTATTCAATGTTATTAGTTGAGTTCCTAATCTTTTATTACAAGTTTACTAGATAACTTTGTTGTCTCATGCAACCATTCTATGTCAGGCATTTGGTTATATTAAATCACATCAATTCAGCCTTTATATTTCCTTATTACATTATTTTTTGTACAATAAATGTTCCTTATATTATCTATTTATGTCATACTACAACACATTTTAGTTCAACATTGCTTTAGCCTTATTTTTCTATGGTTTTATTGAAAACTAGTTGGCCAGATTAGGTTATGTTATAATCTAATTATCCAACTGTGGTTTATTGTCAGTTTTGTATTTCTACATTACATCTGATTTATTTAACCTTATGTAGCACTGGTATATTTATTGTTTATTATTAGATTTCAGTTTGTTTATTTTCACAGTCTTTATCATTGGTAAAGACCAACACCAAGTAGTGGTTATTTACAATTTCAATTCCACTTTACAATCTGTCATTAGTGTTTTGGACATAGTCCTTTTGTCATGTTTACACACACATCATTTAGCTATGAAATTATCATACTGTTACTCCTTCTCTTTATTAACTACTGTTTTCAATAATTGACTTTTATTGAGTACTGTTTGTATTGCATTGTTAAGGAAGGTATTTGCTTAATAAGTTTAGGTCAGTGTCAATTTTACAGCTTAGGGATTTAAATCATGTTGTTTATTTCTTCTTCAATAATCATACTTTTATTTGCACCTGTTAATTCATTATAATTCATATTATCTCCCTTTTGGTGTTTGACCTGGATATGTTTTCTTCTTCTCTGCACTGATTCCTTCCTCATTCTTAATAAGTTTCTTCATGATGTTGTTGTCACTGGTTTCCTTCTCACTGTTTGATCTATTGGGTAATTATGTATGTCGTCTCGTCGTTAGTCTTGCTTTATTTTCTTTAGTTGCACATTTACTGGTAATTCATTTTATTCACTTATTTTGGCTTATGATACTTCCTTTATCAATGATTGTATGTTCAACCTTGTAGATAATTTTATTTGTAGTGGCTTTCAATTCATGTGTGATACGTTGGTGTTGGTTGTGTTATATGTACCATTACAATATCAATTTCGTAAGGAAATAATTTACATGTCTAAAATTGTCAAAAGCTTAGTAAATATTGTATAACTAAAATATATATACAGGGTGGTCCACAGGAATTTGATGATTTAAAAAATGAAATATGTAATATAAAATATATTTTATTTACTTTTGTTTTATTATGTAAGTATAGCAAATTTGAAGTCATTTACAGGTGTTAGTTTATTTTTTAAATAAGACCTCTTTCAAACGCCCTCCATCATGTGCACTGATGCAGTCTGTCCCATATATTTCGCATTGCTGCTTGCACCGTGTTGTTTAGTATGGCTGAAATTTCTTCCTGTATGGAGGCCTTGTGTTAAGAATTGTGATTGATTAATATAGATGTTGAACTAAAAATTTTGATGTGTAGATTCCTAGCTAAGCATTTTAATAATGTCGTGGAGTTAAATTGGCTAGGAACATAAAAATAATGGTAGATAAGTGGACTGTATTTTAACACATTTATTGTACGTAAATGGTACAAATTAATTTAGATTTGATGAAGGTTAGCTAAGCCTTCAGGCATCATGACGTCTGAGAAAAATTACATTACAAAAGAAAAATTACATTTGCGAAATGAAACGCAATTATGCAACACTTGAAAAAAACATGAAATAATTTAGGCCTAAGGCCCTATATAATATGTCGAAATAAAAATAATTAAGCCGACAGGCGAAACGCAACAAGCGTAGCTAACGTCTGTTGTATTTGAAAGCTCAGAGCACCGTGTCATCATATCTGCCATTAGCAAGCAGAATTAATTATGAATCAGATTAGCTAACCTTCGATCAATATAATTCCCACATTACAAACACCAACATTATTGTACATAACTGCCTGCAAAAAATCGAGTGATTTTTTTTTTTTGTAATACATTGTTAACAATTTATATTCTAAAAGAAAACACAAACATACATGTTCTTACTAATAGAGATTAACGATTAGTAATTTGATGTATTGATTATCGACATTGGAATGTTAGATAACAAAGATTATAACATTAAGTTGTCCAGAGATAAAACCTTGGACTGGTAGATAATGATGAAGTTAAACAGGCCAAAGTTGGCTTGCAAACTGATTTATACATGATTATAAACATGCATGAATCAGCAGACATGCATACAATGCAGAACATGAAAGCTTGATAATGAATAATCTGTGACTCATCATTTGACGGGCCAGATTTAAATTGAAAATATTTATGCAAATCATGACTAATAATTTAAGCCAGTCAAAGCCAGCTGATTTATACATAATAAGATTGCATATTATATAAAATGAATAAACAAGATTATTACAAAACGTTACATGCATATAGAAACATAGATTAAGCATAACGCTGTAGTATAAAAATTAAATAGCGCATGCTATACCAAGCAATTGCAAGAATGCACAAATACATTGACATGCGAGAATAGATGAGACATTGTTGCATAGTTACAAGTATATAAATGCAATAACATGTGGGTCATAATCACAAATACATGAATACAATAATATAGGTGCGATACATGATCATAAAATACAAATACAAGAATATGTGTAAAAATATATGTGTGGTGTACAATCATAGACAACAGATGCGGGTACAATAATATGTGTTACATAGATACAAAGTATATGGATACAAAATATGTGTTCTGTAGTGACAAAATACATGAATCAAATGTTGTATACAAGAAAATACATAAAATAATTGAAAGCTTTACACATTAAATAAATTGACCCTTGCTTAAAGTAAAACAAAGCAATTTCTGTATTGAAAAGATACAAACTAAAGCTCATGATAAAAATAAAAGTGCTTATATAACTAACATAATCTTCTTTGAAACATTAACATATGTTTGGTAAATACATACATTTAATTTTTAACAGAAAATAAGCGACATCCTTTAATTTATATAAAGAAAACATCCTCAAAAACTGACTCAATATAGTAATACAATGATAGAGACATAATAGTAAATACAATAATAGTAGACTAAACATTTAAAGATACATAACATGGTAAATACAATACAGAAAGAACATAATAATGTACATGCATAGTATTGATATAATGATATCAAATTCAGTTATACATAGCAGTAAAATAGACATATCCGAAAGGATGTAAAATGTATAATATGTGTATACATAATACATAACGATTGTGTTAAGTAGCTACATTGATATAGTGTCTGCGGTTCGTCCCGAGCTGGCACCAAACATAACTTGTGAATTGGTCTGCGAAAGGTGCCAGCAGGCGTGCGAACATCAACTACCCTAATTAAATTGTCTGGTCCGGAAAATGTGGTTGTGATTACCCCAAATTTCCATGCTAATGGAGGCAAGTTATCCTTGATTAGAAGGACCAGGTCACCAATGGAGACGTTTTCTTTAGTGAACTTCCATTTGTGACGCTGTTGCAATTGGTGTAGGTAGTCGCGCGACCATGATTTCCAGATAGCTTGGACAAACTTCTGGGGAAGTTGCCAACGGCCGAGATGAGAGATAGGAACGTGTGACAAATCAGGATCAGGTATTGCCGTTAATGGTGCACAGATTAAAAAGTGGCCAGGGGTAAGTGGCACTGGATCGTTTACATCCGATGAAACGGCAAATAATGGACGTGAATTTAGACAGGCCTCTACCTGTGATAAAACTGTAGTAAACTCCTCAAATGTGAATATAGACTTGCCGACAACGCGGCGCAAATGATATTTCAAGCTCTTTATACCGCTTTCCCAAAGCCCACCAAAATGAGGTGACGAAGGAGGAATGAATGACCACTTAATACCGTGAGAAGTTGCAAATGATTGAATTGTTAAAGTGGCATCCTTGTTATGCCAAAGATTGTAAAAGTAACGCAAGACGTTGCGGGCCTTCCTAAAGTTCATGCCATTGTCAGAATACAATTGGCTAGGTATGCCCCTATGGGCCATGAAGCGACGTAAGGCGGCTATAAAAGCATTGGCTGTGAGGTCGGAAACCAATTCCAAATGAATAGCCCTAAGCAAATGAATAGAGACACATATGACTTGGACAGAGTCCTAGATCTCTGCCCGCCATGACGGATCATGAAAGGACCACCATAATCCACTGCACAAAATAAAAACGGCCTGGAGGGAGTAACCCGAGGAGATGGCAAGACACCAAGCCTTTGAGCTTGATATTTAATATTAAATCTGAGACATTTGACACAGCTACGAATGATGGAACGAATCACTATCTTGGCGTTAATAATCCACTAGCATTGACGAAGTGAATGATGGACAAGTTGAGAACCAGCGTGGAGAAGTCGAATATGCTCACTCTCAATTATGAGGCGAGTGATGTGAGCCGAAGGATGCCAAACAGTAGGATGCTTATTATCATAGGGTAGCTGCGACTGCTGTAGACGTCCGCCGACACGCATGATGCCGAACTCATCAAGAAATGGGTCAAGAGAAGACAGTTTATTCCTTATAGAGACAGAAGCTCCATTTCGAAGGCAATTAAGCTCAGTAGCGAAATGGATCGACTGGGATTGCTTTATGAAAAAGTTAAGTGTAGAATGAATTTCAGTAGGGGTGAAAGTGTAGAATGAATTTCAGTAGGGGTGAGAACTCCCGAAATTTTCTTTGCCCATAAGGATCTAGCATTTTTGATAAATCGAAAACAATAAGTGTACATGCGGGTCAGTTGGTGCAACGAGGAAAAGTCCTTGGAGAGATCAATAGGTAAGGTAGAAATTAGAGAAAGCTTGGAGGTTTGTTTCTCCTTAACGGAACATTCAGGAAGCGGCACATTAGAAGGTGAAAAAGGTGAAAAAACATTGGGCTCAGAAGATTGAGACAGACAAGTAGGACCATGCCACCAAAGCGAACAATCGCGCAAAACGTCTGGGTGACATCCTCTAGAAATAATGTCCACAGGATTATGTTGCGAATCAATATGATGCCATGTGTGGGTTTCAGTGAGATGCTGAATCTCAGCAACACGATTAGCGACGTAGGTCTTCCACCTAGAAGACTGAGCATGAATCCAATAAAGAGATACGATGCAATCGGAGTAAAGGTGTACGCTATTGACAAAGGAACGGAGAGCAGAGGTGACCTTGAATAGAAGTCGCGATAACAACAAACAAGCACAGAGCTCATTGCGGGGTAATGAAACCTGTCGAAGTGGAGCCACACGAGATTTAGAACACAAAAGGTGACAAGAGGCCAATAAATCTTGATAAATAACTCTAATGTAAATGCAACATCCATAACCCTTTTCAGAGGCATCCGCGAATCCATGTAATTCAATTAACTTGGGCTCAGACTTGCTGCGTATGGAGCGTGGAACAATAATTTCACCAGTTAAATACAACTTGTCGCATAATGAACGCCAATACGAATATAATTGCTCAGAAATTGGCTCATCCCAACCAAGACTGCACAACCACAGTTGCTGCATAAACTGTTTGTAAAGGAAAACAATTGGACCAATAAGTCCCAATGGGTCGTAGATACCCGCTATAATTGACAGGATTCTTCTCTTAGAAATACTTGAATCAACTGGAAATGACTTGATGTCAAACATGAATGAATCTGCAGAGTTGTTCCAAAGAATGCCCAACGTGCGCACATTGCGTTGTTTGTTTAACGGAAGTGATAAATTACCATGATCAGTGACTACATTTGGCTCATTTGAGGCCCATTTATGTAGAGTAAAGCCATATTGACTCAACAACGTACTTAAGTCAGATTTTAATTTGATCAAATTAGAAATGGTGTCTGCACCGGTCAACAAATCATCAACATAAAAATCATTAATTATAGCTGAAGCAGCGATAGGAAATGAAGCTTCACTATCCTTACCAATCTGAATGAGGCAGCGAGTTGCCAAGAATGAAGCGCTAGCAGTACCGTATGTTACAGTTCGCAGCACGAAATGTTTAAATTGTTCAAGCGAAGAATCACGCCATAGAATACGTTGGTAATGACAATCGTTATCAGAAACTAGAATTTGCCGATACATCTTCTCGATGTCAGCGATTAGAACATAATTGTGTGTACAAAATCGTAAAAGAATGGAGAAAAGATCTTGCTGGACATTTGGGCCTACTAACAAAATATCATTGAGAGATAGACCATTGCTAGTTTTAGCAGAACCATCAAAAACGACGCGAAGCTTCGTCGTGGAACTAGAATATTTAAAAATGGCATGATGAGGTAAATAGTAGGTATTTGAAACATTGGAATCAACAGAACAATCTTCAAACAACGTCATGTGGCCAAGATCCTTTTATATTCCTGTATGAAATTTGAATATTCACGCGCAAGATCAGCATCACGCTTGAACCTGCGTTCTAAACTTAAAAATCTCGCTTCAGCGGCAGCATAGGAATCACCCAGCTGGGCATTATCAGAAACAAATGGCAGTGAAACGACAAATCTGCCTTCATTATTACGATTAGTAGATTTAACAAAATGTTCTTCGCAAACTGAGTCGTTAACAATGGGTGCATTATCAAGAACGGTTTCAGTCTCCCAAAACTTCTCAAGAGACGCTAGAATTTGATCATCGTCATTTCTTGCCAAAAACGAAACAGCAGGACCCTTTAAATGACAGTGCTTAGGCAAGTTGCCTGCTAGAATATAGCCTAACTGTAATATAACTTACTACACTGTTTATTATTATATATATCTAACAAGATATGTATGACAAATACCATACTCTGGTAAGTCTGAGTACTTACCAAATTCATTAGTTACCGGGCTCATTTTCTTCTTTGATAAACTGTTTTATACCTAAGGGGTTCCAGGGTTCGGGTACAGGAAGATTTTGAAACACAGGTGACGACACAAGTGATAACAAAATATTCTGGAAGTTAACCATCAATTTTAATTCACTCTAAGTTAATACATACATAACCATGTGTTCACAATAGTGACGTCATGGGATATGACCCAAACCAAAATGGCGGTTACTTTTCTATCTCTTGGTACTCTTTCGATTTCTTTAATTACAGGATTTATATCAATTTAACTTTACTGCTGCAGCTTCAAAATTATTAATTAATAGTTAATTATTTCTTACACAAACCAATGCTCTCGGCATATGTGGTTATGGCCATACATTCACTCTCTCATTCGCACATTCAATATTCGACCCGTACATTCTTTTGATTAACAATTTAATATTAATGAGCTCATTAGAGATAAAATGACAAAAAGGAACTTCTCTGATTAGTAGGTGTTGATGTCCATCCGTTGGTGGTGGGTGACGCCCATGGTGATGGCCGGTGTTCGCCTTTTGGTCTGCCGTTCAATTAGATTGATGTTTACACTGAATTTACATATTTTGTATCTTTAATACTATCAACATAAGATGAGCCTTTCTTGCTCCACTACGGTGGCTAACATTTTGACAATTAATTTTAAACTATTGTCAAATTTTGTGCACACAACGATACATCGCTGTGGCTGCTATGAAGAATGGCGTCGGAATGAGACCGAGGCAAATGTAAATTTGCGCTTGTGTGTGTAGTTCTTACGTCATCCAGCTTTTGTCTTGCTGGACAACACCTCGTTGCACATATTGTATTCAGTGCGTCATTGTTCTTAGCGATGACGGAGCCGTGCTATAGCCCAATCATAATTCATATTGTAGTCCTTCGTCATAAACACCGCCATGGCCTATTTTGAATTCCGCACGTTCATCGGCGACCTTGGTGTCTTACGCTGGCTGAATTTGCGTTGTTCCTTTTTCCCGAGGGACAATGGACCTAACCATTCCGTATGTTTAAATAATTACATAATACAAAACATTGAAAATACCGATATGACCCATAATTATGGTACTGGGTCATTATGTACTGTTACAAACCCCCTCAAGGAAAATTTTTGTGTCGAAACCCAAAAAATTTCCTTGACTCATTCTCACTTTCCTAAAAGGATCGGTCTAGATATGTTACCACAACCCCCTGTAATGTTACAAAAAAATTTTATCATTTACTTACCCTTGGTCCCATGATGTTGGTCGCACCCTCTGACCTTACTGGACTTCTCCTGAGAGATCCCTACACCATAAGGCCATGAGGCACTCTACACTCCTGTTCTGACTCTCCAGCCAGCCCAGGACTGCGGTCACAACACCACAAAACTCTGAAACATTGCATACAAAACTTTAAAATAGTGGTCTAGTACACTTACATATCTAAAACTGATATGTTCCCTTTTAGACGCATTGGTTTGTGTTCGGGGCATTGGTTTGTTTTTAATTCAAAAGGTTCAACCTCACAACTACAAGACTTAAAATACATTGATTTTTACCACCACCAAACTCAATTTCTTCCTTGTAAGAAAATAAACAACATATATATAACTACACCTATAACACAATACATCAACAATTCTTTAATATACCCCCAAAATACCTTCACCTAATTATTTCTACAATTTCAGCTTACAACTATCATGGCAGACACTTTTATTATTTAAATTTTGTTACTCAACTTAGATTCACTTCTTCTATTTTGTAAATGGCAGCTTACTATAATATTTTATTCAACTTCATTTGTAACCTTAGACTTCCAACTTTAAAATCTACTCTATTTCAACACTTTTTATCGTCATTACCCCTGTAACGACCTCCTAACCACACACTCTATTATCAACATAATAAAACATGGTACATCATAAGAATTAAACACTAACATTGAACAATTCACATTACTTAATTCATATTTACATTTACACAACTTGTAGCAGAACTTTACAACATTTTTTATTATCAACTCTCTATTCAACATTTAATATTTAACATTCATTTAGATTCTATACAACAATTTCAATTTTATCCTTACCCTTCTGTTACAATTACCTTCCTTTGTTACCTCACCTTCCTACCATGAATTCTCCTTTTCTAACCCTTCTATCCTCACTAGTTTGGGTGACTCTCTATTATTCATTATTCTCTCTATCTTATTTTGGCATTCGTCAATCTAACCTCACTCACCTCCTTTTAACTAACAACCGCTTCTAACCATTTACATATAATATGACACCAATATCTCTATAATAACCCCCTTCACAAATCCCATTTAAAACCTCTGGCACCGCTCATTTTTGTACTAGTATGTGTGTATTCCCTCTAACCAACTCATTCCCTTATCGGTTCCTGACCCTTTCAGGTAACCCTTTCCGGCACACAACGGTCCCTTCCTGTCTCAACATCTCTCGTTGGACTCCTACACCAATACCCTTATTACAAAATATCACCATCAACAACAAATATAATTACCATGCACATTACTCACCTCTACATATAATCACTAACCACTGTGTCCCTAAAATATCTAACACCTCTTTATATACTATCAACATCTCAACACTTTATTTTTCCTAACTCCCATTAACTCTAACTAACTAACTCCAATGCCCTTATTTATCACTATCCCCAAAACTCTTTACAACATTTCAACTTAATATACTACTAGAAAATTCATCACTTATCTACTAACAACAATACCTCTCCATATCCAAATCTATTACCTGCATAATCATTTACTAACCCTTTAGAATCTAAATTCCATAATATCCTTTCAAAATCATTATTGACTTAATTATTCTTCAATGTCTAAAATTCTGCAATGCATGGTTTACATAAAAATACATAAAATACACAACAGCAAAATACACAAATACACTTAACATAATATCATCTACACATAAAAGAATATACAGTCCAACTTATTATTTCTTATCATTAACCACAAATCGTTCCATAAGACAATGCACTTCAACACCATATTATTCACATCATTAAATGTTCATGAACAATAAACAATAAACAATTACCCCATATCGTCGAATAATAGTCTAACATATTTGTAACATAGATCATTCTTATTTATATCAAATTTATTATTATTATTATAATAATCTCTTATTTCTATGTCATTCATTATCACTTCTGTTGGTTCATATACCTGTTCAATATTGGTCAATTTTGTCCAGTCTCCGTTGGTATTATCTGTTAACATTAGGTAAGTTATATGATCATTGTTAACCTCATCTACTGCTATCTCAATGTCATTGTAAGGTAAGTACTCGTTATCATTATTATTTCTCTCTATGCCTAGTCTTTCTATGAATTCTTCATAATTTCTCTTTACTTTAAATACCTCTATTTCTCTCTTTCTCTCTCTCTCCAAACATTTCTCACCATCATACCAAGCTACACACTCTCTCTCAAAATATGCAGGGGACATTAATTCATCATTATGGCACCACCTATGAAGTGCACAAAAAACCAAGGGAAATTTATCTGTAGACCTATTCACCCCCCACTACAACATTACGGGAAAAATTTACCCCCTGCAACCCCTTTATCTGTAAATTCTCTCTATACTTTCTCTCTAATTCATCAACACTTTTTATCACTTCATTATCAAATTCTACTCCCATTATACTTTTATCACCACTCTCAATACTCACACAATTATTTTCTAACACCATATTTTTAATTCTATTATCATAATTCTCACCACTACTTACCTTGTCTTTATTTTCATTCAATTTATTTGATTCTCTACTATTCTCTACATATTTATTTTCCACTTCTCTACTCTGGATTTCTATTTGATTTTGAACGGTTTCATTGATTTGTTTGACTTTATCATCTAAATTACTTATCTTAGTTTTAGCTTGCTCATCTACAATTTCTGTGTGCTTTTTAATGTCATTACATTGTGTTTCAATTATGTTAATTTTCTCATTTACATTGGAATTTTGTTTATGTATTTCGTTTTCAACTTTTTTAAGTTTCTCGTCTACTTGGTTCAATTTTACATCTTGTACATTGTTTTGTTTCTTTAATTCATTCTCAAGGCTATCAAATTTCTCGTCAATTTCTTTCAATACTCTATTTTGCGTTTTAATTAATGTGAACAGATCTTCCAATGATATCTTATTTTCAACTGCTCTAGGTGTAGAATTCGCGCTGATTCTGTCTAACAAAGTTGATTCTGTATCTGTACTGTTCATTTCTACACTATTATTGTTTTCTGCCATCATTACTTCAGTATTTAAATGGTTATTTATCTTTTATTTGTATTTGACTACGCAATTTACTCAACTCGTACTTAACTATTCAACTTCGTCAACATAACCTCTCGTTCATTATATATCGTCTTCTGTGTTTCTCAATCTATCTGTATTATATAAATTAATTTTATACAAAGTCCACTGTGAGGGCATCAATTGTAATAAAACTTAATATTTTAGTCCCAGTGAGGGCGGCAATTGTAATATCACTTACTACACTGTTTATTATTACATATATCTAACAAGATATGTATGACAAATACCATACTCAGGTAAGTCTGAGTACTTACCAAATTCATTAGTTACCGGGCTCATTTTCTTCTTTGATAAACTGTTTTATACCTAAGGGGTTCCAGGGTTCGGGTACAGGAAGATTTTGAAACACAGTTGACGACACAAGTGATAACAAAATATTCTGGAAGTTAACCATCAATTTTAATTCACTCTAAGTTAATACATACATAACCATGTGTTCACAATAGTGACGTCATGGGATATGACCCAAAACAAAATGGCGGTTACTGTTCTATCTCTTGGTACTCTTTCGATTTCTTTAATTACAGGATTGATATCAATTTAACTTTACTGCTGCAGCTTCAAAATTATTAATTAATAGTTAATTATTTCTTACACAAACCAATGCTCTCGGCATATGTGGTTATGGCCATACATTCACTCTCTCATTCGCACATTCAATATTCGACCCGTACATTCTTTTGATTAACAATTTAATATTAATGAGCTCATTAGAGATAAAATGACAAAAAGGAACTTCTCTGATTAGTAGGTGTTGATGTCCATCCGTTGGTGGTGGGTGACGCCCATGGTGATGGCCGGTGTTCGCCTTTTGGTCTGCCGTTCAATTAGATTGATGTTTACACTGAATTTACATATTTTGTATCTTTAATACTATCAACATAAGATGAGCCTTTCTTGCTCCACTACGGTGGCTAACATTTTGACAATTAATTTTAAACTATTGTCAAATTTTGTGCACACAACGATACATCGCTGTGGCTGCTATGAAGAATGGCGTCGGAATGAGACCGAGGCAAATGTAAATTTGCGCTTGTGTGTGTAGTTCTTACGTCATCCAGCTTTTGTCTTGCTGGACAACACCTCGTTGCACATATTGTATTCAGTGCGTCATTGTTCTTAGCGATGACGGAGCCGTGCTATAGCCCAATCATAATTCATATTGTAGTCCTCCGTCATAAACACCGCCATGGCCTATTTTGAATTCCACACGTTCATCGGCGACCTTGGTGTCTTACGCTGGCTGAATTTGCGTTGTTCCTTTTTCCCGAGGGACAATGGACCTAACCATTCCGTATGTTTAAATAATTACATAATACAAAACATTGAAAATACCGATATGACCCATAATTATGGTACTGGGTCATTATGTACTGTTACATAACTTAGTTTCTTGTATGACAGGAAAGTTAGGACCACGAACATATTTGTTAGCTTGAATCAAGTCTAAATAAAACTGCGCTCCCAACAATATGTCTATGTCAGCTGATACATTAAAATTTGGGTTAGCAAGGAAAATATCTGGGATATTAAAATGTTTTACGTCAAAAGATTGTGCTGGAAGTTTATGGGTTAAAGTAGATAACACTGCACATTGAGCATTAAAAGTAAAATTTTGATAACGGGAAACAATACAAACTGATACCAAATTAATAGCGCAACATATTGCATTATTAATACCTGAGATTGGTATATTAGATTTGGTTAAATTAAGTTGCAATTTTTTTGCAAATGATGCAGTACAAAAATTAACTTGCGATCCTGCATCTAGTAGGATTCGCACAAGTTGCTTGTTACCAGCGTGGTCGATAACAAATGCGACAGCTGTAGATAAGATAACATTGTTCGCTGATTGCAATTTAAATGAGCAGTAATTACTACTGCTGGCAGGACTGTAATTTAATTCCTTATTTATATGAAGTAGTGTATGGTGCCGTCTGGAACAGACCTTACACGAATGCTTGACCTTACAATTAGGAGAAAAATGATCTGGTCTCAGACAATTAGTGCAGCATTTGTGCTTTAGTATAAATTGCCCTCGTTCCGATACGCTCAAATCACGAAATTTGTCACACATATAAATTGGGTGACTTGCCTTGCAGTATAGGCATGAATAATTATTTGAAGTAGAATGATAGCTTTTAAGTACAGTGCTGCCAGCAGAGTTTTGCAACTTAGATTTTTCAGACTTATGGTTAAATTTTAGAATCGGTTTGTTAAGCTGCTGTCCAGCTTCCAGCGGTAGCGTGTTTTCTAATAGTTGCCTATGGGCATTTATAAATTGTACAAAATTCTGGAAATTGGGAAGATTTTCAGAATTTATAGATTCTTTCCATAGTTTAAAGGTGGAATGATCAAGTTTTGTTGATAATAGCTATATGACAATAAGTTCAAATGAATCTACTGACAATTGCATGGCTGTCAGAGAATTGACAGAAAACGTTATGGCATTTGTAAATTCAGCTAAACTCTGTACAGAGTCCTTAGTTGTAGATTTTACTTCTAATAAATTTTGAATATAGTATTTGGTTAATATGAATTTATTGTCATATCTAGCGGACAGCAAACTTAACGCTATTGAATAATTTTCGTTACAAATAGGCAAAGCCTTGATTAAATCTAGTGGTTCATTTTTAAGAGATGAATATAAGTAGTGTAATTTTTGTACTGAGGTTAAGTCTGATCTAGCATCTACCAAGTCTAAAAATATCGAATAGAAGTGCTGCCGTTCGAGAATGTTACCTGTGAAGCAGGGCAGCTTGATAGGTTTTAATTGAATATTGCTACTTAATGTCTGAGATTCAGTCTGGATGTTGAAAGTGTCTAATAGTTGTAAAATCTTAGCCTCGGTTGAATACAAAAGCTCTTCAACCTCGACTCTGTCCTCTTGGGCAGTATTTATGTCTCAAGAAATTAGTTTGATCTCAGACTGGACCTCATCGTATTTTATTGACAAACTTTTTAAACTTTCAAGTCTTACACTTAAAAAATGCTTGGTATTGCTATTTTTATCAAAGTTAACTATTGCAGAATTAATTCTCACTATGGCAGACTTTAAGCCGCCCCTCTTTTTAACTAACACTCTTAAACTTTCTTCCGTCATTTTTTACTCACCTTTTATTGATGATATTGATGTCGTGTATTCGGCGAGGCGTCTTGCAACGTTGAGGCCAAGCAGCAGATGGTAGACACGCATGGACTGGATGGATGAATATTCTCACAACTTGAAACCACTCAAAACCTGGCGTATAGGCGTTGACACGTGGATTTTTTATATACTATGGTGCTGTCTATGAAGTCCAATGTCAGCGACGAAAGAAGTGTTGAAATAAATACCGACACGGTCGGATCAGTGAACATACTGAATCGCCCGTGATGGCCAGAAATTGCATTAAAAAATGATTAAGTGAGAAGCCGCTTCGCAAGGTATAAGGTTGTAAAAGAAGGTTGAATGATAAATCCAGGCCCGGAGTGACCAAAAAATGTTAAGAATTGTGATTGATTAATATAGATGTTGAACTAAAAATTTTGACGTGTAGATTCCTAGCTAAGCATTTTAATAATGTCGTGGAGTTAAATTGGCTAGGAACATGAAAATAATGGTAGATAAGTGGACTGTATTTTAACACATTTATTGTACGTAAATGGTACAAATTAATTTAGATTTGATGAAGGTTAGCTAAGCCTTCAGGCATCATGACATCTGAGAAAAATTACATTACAAAAGAAAAATTACATTTGCGAAATGAAACGCAATTTTGCAACACTTGAAGAAAACATGAAATAATTTAGGCCTAAGGCCCTATATAATATGTCGACATGAAAATAATTAAGCCGACAGGCGAAACGCAACAAGCGTAGCTAACGTCTGTTGTATTTGAAAGCTCAGAGCACTGTGTCGTCATATCTGCCATTAGCAAGCAGAATTAGATTATGAATCAGATTAGCCAACCTTCGATCAATATAATTCCCACATTACAAATACCAACATTGTTGTACACCTTGAGTTCGTTAAGACGAGGTATCCCCAGAGGAATAGTCACATACTGACAGATGTGGAGATTATACCGACCATGCAACATCTCCTCCCTTGGAAATCACGTGGCATGGAAACATTTCTCAAACTACCGACATGCATGCTCTGGCAGTGTGGGCTGTTGCTCCATCCTGATGGAACCACAGCGTTCAAGTCAATCCCATTATGGCACAGTTCAGGAGCAAGGACTTCCTGTAACATCACTGTGTATTGAGTAGAAGTGACTGTCACAGTTTGTCCTCCCTCTTCAAAGAAGTAAGGGCCTTCGTTCTCAAAATTTGCCACAGCACACTGGACAGTTACATGTGGACTGTGAAGACGGTGAATATGTAGCTGTTGAGGATCTTTATTGCACGAGTAATGAGAATTTTGTTTGTTCACTATGCCCAATAAATGTTTCAGCACTCATTTGCAGGATCATTTCATCAGTTAACAGGTTCAGAAAATTTGCACAAAATACCACCCAATTTGCTTTGTCATGGTTATTTAACTCTTGCACCAGTAACATTTTGTATGGATGAAAGTTCAAATCTTTGTGTAGAATTTTTATGACACTGATTCGGGATAAAGTAGGGCTACTGCATGCTTTCTCACTGAGCGTTGAGGGCTTCTTAACATTGCCTGCCTGACTGTCAATGTTTGGAGGCGTTCTCATGGTGTGCACTGGTCCAGCTAATTTGTTTTTCATTGCAGATGCGGAAGTTCAGAAACTATTTATCCACAACTTTATCATACTGCAACTAGGAACACCACCATGATGTGGAACATTAAAGTGATAGCAGAATAATCGCTGCGCAATCACAACTGAATCACCACTTTTAAAATAAGTTTCTGCTACAAACGCATGGTGTGTAGCAGTCCACTATTCCATTGTAACTAAAATGGCATCAGATATGCAAGTTCTCAGCCAGTCCGATTCCTGCTTGCACTCCAGGGTTGTCAACCTGTGTCGCTTTAAAAATCATCAGCTTCCTGCGGACCACCCTGTGTTTTAACAGAATGTACCTCTTTTATTGAACAGATTATTTAAAATATTCCTGTTAATTTATATCATCTTTGTATGTACGTACCATTTATAAAAAATTGACATAAAAAGACTATTGGAATTATACTACTACATACACTACTATCACAGTATTACAACAGGCGTACACTGAGGGGATGAAAGCTCTCTTAAATAATAAGTTAGAGCTAGTTACGTATAGATTCTTTACAGCCAATGTTTTTTGAAAGAGGTGGAAAGTGATTCTTCTTCAGTCTAGGTTTTGGATCTGTCACTTCACCTGACTTCTAGGAACGGTGCTGTTGACTCTGCAGTGCTAATTGACCTTCATTATTTTCCTGGTTTTTAACAGTTCTTCTCATTTACAATTAAAAATTTTAGCATTAATTTATAAATGTCATTAATTTCTCTTGGCACACTAATTTGAAAAGATCTCTGTAAGTTTTAAGAACCACCTCTCAGTCCATTTAAATATGCATGATGAAGTAGTAGTTTTTTAAAAATATCTTATAAAATATAAATCACTTGACTAAATCACAAGTCATAAAACTTGACGTGAATAAATCACAAAAACTAAATAAGTGTTATATTTTCTAGCTGAGGAAGACATACTTAAAGGAGCTGAAGCATTTTGTATTATATTACACTGTGAACTGGACTTTATAGGAAACCACAATGAAGAATATAAACGATTAGGAATAGTTGCATGCTTTTCCAAATCATGGATTATCTTCATGAAGAAATTCCCAAGTCAGAGGTGGACAGAGTTGTTTAGACGTTACAGAGTTATAAATATGGTTATGTGTATAACTGGAAAAATATTACGGGTATGTATGGTTACTAAAAAAAATTGTCTAATATAGATAGGTATTATTTTTGTGCCAATTTTACTTTTTGTGCTTCTTCAGAATACAGTAGAACCCCTCAAATCCGAACCCCAGAAATCCGAAATCCCGGGAAATCCGAACATGATTTTGAAGAAAAACAACATTTGAAAAAAACATATAAAGACATAAGAAACACATTTATTATTACATAAAACTATCATATGTAACATAATTTTACGTAAAGAATCATTGAAAAATTAATAAAGTATGTACAAGTATTGCTACTTACGTAAAACAGGATTGAAATGTAAAAAATATTGGAATTAACACTGTATAAAAACAACAACGTCATACAGCATTTCATTAACATCAGAGCTGAATGGCCAAGGAAAAACACAAAAGAAACATACACAAACACTACACTACATTTTTTCACTTAAAATCAGTGATCTTCATCTGGCAAAGTGACATAAACCTTCCCGAGGATGCGATGTTGCGCCAGCGTCGCATAAACATGACATCATTGGGTGTAGCAGCTGCGTGTTGTTCTACATAGCGCAACGCGATGTCGAGAGCGACGGCAGCGTCAGAATGAGTCATGTTTGTTGAGGCATCTTCTCCCTCGCTATCGCTACCTGATACATTGTTATGTTGATCCTGGACCACAGACACTATGTCATGCGCGGTGCATTCTTCATTGTCGTCTAGTGCTGCCCACTCCTCCAGACAACCTTTTTCAGCATCCTCACATCCTGGTACTTTTTGAAAGAGATGAAGGAGCTCAGTTTCATCATCTCGTGTTGTAAGTGGTGTTTCCACAAATTCGAGGCTGGGCAAAAGCTTCGTCCAAGATCTCTGCAGTAAATTTTTACTGGTATTGTTCCAGGATTCTGCAACCCAGTAAATCACATCTTTTATTGTTATCTTCTTTAGCTTCTCGAGAATAGAAAGAGAACAATCTTCTTCAATAAGAGTTTGCAGAAGCATTTTTCTGTAGCTTAGTTTTATGTTCTGTAGCACACCTTGATCCATAGGCTGCAGCAGCGATGTCACGTTAGGTGGTAGAAAAATTGCTTTTATGTCTCTGCACACCAACTGCATGTCTGAAGGATGTGACGGAGCATTGTCTATCAAAAGTAGAGCTCGAGGTGGCAGTCCATTTTCTTCATTAAATCTTGTTACCGAAGGAACAAATTTCTTTTCAAACCACTCCTTAAAAAGATTACCAGTCATCCACGGCTTAGTCTGATTTCTGTAATAAACAGGGAGAGAATTCATGTTCATATTTTTAAGGGCTCATGGCTTGGCAGATTTTCCAGTCACCATTAATGGTAGCTTGTTTGTTCCCGTGGCGTTACTGCAGGCCAAAACTGTGAGACGCTGTTTGTTCATTTTAAAGCCTGGCGCAGAAGATTCCTCTTTAGAAGCAAGACTTTTAGTGGGAAGTGCTTTAAAATTCAATCCAGTCTCGTCCGCATTATACACTTGCTGGGGCGAGTAATTTTCCGATGAAATCAAATCGGTGAATTCATATAAATATTCTTTTGCAGCAGTATTATCAGCTGATAACTTCTCTCCGCTTATCGTCAGTTGTCTGATCCCATGCCTTCTCTTCCATCGATCCAACCACCCATTGCTAGCAGTAAATGCCAAATCTCCGTTCGTTAGTTTGTTCAGCCGCAATGCCTTTTCTTGAATTAATGGACCACTAATAGGAACTCCTTTCTGCCTCTCTTGTGTAAACCACAAAAACACTGCTTCGTCAATTTCTTCATTTACAGAAACTTTTGCGTGATGGCGTTGTTTCAAAGTTTTTTCACTTGTTGCACTGCAGAACTGTTCAATTTTCGCACAATTCTTTTTCCAGTCACTGATTGTTGCCTTACCAACACCAAATTCAACAGCCAACTTCGTCAAACTTTCCCCTTTGTCTAGTCGCATTAACACTTCGAGTTTTTCTTTTAAAGTACAAGAACTATGTTTTCGTTTGCTTGCCATAATTTAAGAAAACTAAAAAACCCGATCTACACTGCTCACTTCAAATGCAAAAACAATAAACCTTAAACGAAAACTCGAACAAACTATGTACACTGGATGGAAACAGTAACAGCAGACAAACGCACAGGACAACAAATGCCAGAGGACTAACTGGAATACAAAGATTTCTAGACCTATTGTAGTAGGACTGGGCTATTTTTAGCACACTTCCGCCCGACAGCAACAGTGATTCATAGGCAGTCAAGGTCAGCAACCTCCGGCGGCTTCGTCTCACCCCTACGCAACATTACCGGGCGGCACGTACACCGTAACTAGTGTTGAGTACTATGTATGCAGATTTTTCGGCTAATCTGAACTTTTCCGAATCCGAACAGGCTACAGCCCCAATTAGTTCGTATTTGAGGGGTTCCACTGTATATAAATACAGGCAGTAATATGAATGAAAATTGAAAATTTTAAAAATTCTCTGGAATATAATATGGTTTGAGGCTCCTAAAACCTGACTGTATAGTGTGTTGTCAAACTGTAAATATTAACAAGCTGTAGACATTGTACAAACTATATAAAATTTTTAACATTTACTGTCACACATTTGGTGACACATTTAGAATTTAATTTCTCCACAGAAAAATATATTTAAGTAAATTTTAGTAATAAGGTAAATGTTAGTACCACTAACATTCATTTTTAGTCTTACCTCAATATTCATAGGTTACAGGATAAGTGTTAAAGTGCTAAACTCTTGTTAGAGGTATCAAATAGTATAGCATCGTAACAACTAGATTTAAAATTTTGCAAACATGTAAATTGTGTTGAAATTAAAAATACAAGTTTCTTGTAAATTGTGATGTTTACTGAAACAATACTATTGTTTTTTAAATATTGTAGTAGATTCCTGTAATATATGAATAATATCCTTATAAATCCATCATAATATCCAAGTATCTTGATTGAATTAGTAAAGTGTAATTCTTTAAGAATGATTCCAGTTTGAATGATTCACAGTTAATAATATTTTCTACCTTATTTTTACAGACTAAACAGTATTTACAGCAAAATGAAATGATTCTGGACTTAATGGCATGTCTTGTGCAAACATATAGTCATATTTTTGAAAAAGTCGATTTATTTCCACTGCAGTGCAGTTTGTGGGAAAATTTATTGCCTCCCTCAAAATATCTTCATCCAGCATTTACAACCAGGGTAAGACCTTAATGCTGTTTTTATTTATTTTTATGTCCTTACATCTTATTGTATATATATTGCGATGTACAAGGTCACATAGAATAAATAGTTGATATCTAGATAGTGGAATGCTTCAGTTTATTAAAGATGTACCTTAATTTTTTAAATTGCACAATATTTTACTAATATTTATGATAACACAAAAAAATAATTGACTCTTTCTAATACAAATAAATAAATCAATCGTTCTGTACAAAATAAAGTTAATTACCATTTCTGTTGCAAAATAAAATTAATTAACAGTTTCTGTCGACTTATTCTTTACACTTAAAATAATTCTTTCCTACACTCTAATTACATAAATCTTAATTCCTACAAGGTTTTCTGGGTCTTTTAGTTTATAATTATTTTAATTGAGTTTATATAAATGATTTGTTTGATGAACATTTATACTTCCCTTGTTTGATAAATGATGCGGTGTTGCTCCTCTTTTCCTGATAAGTGTCGACAGATGTTTCTTTCAGGTAGACGTCAGGATACTGTTGTTCCTTCAGGATCTCCTTCTGCTCTCAGCATTCAGGGTCGTTTTCGGGTTGGGTACTTCTATGAACAGTGTTAAATTACTAATTATTAATGATTTATATAAGTTGTAATGGTACAATTATGGTACAAATTTTTAATTAACATAAATATGGTATAAAAAACCATAAATATTGTATTCATTCATTTTTCTTACGATTTGGTCAAAATTAAATAAACCTTGAATAATCCTTGTCAATCTACAGTGAGTGAACTATATAAATGTTTGCCAAGATTCGGACTATTTCATAGCAAAAAACATGAAAATCAGCAAAAAACCGTATGTCGAATAATGCGATAAAGTGCCCATCCTTGATGACGCCAGCGGCGAGGAATGTGTCGTTGAAACTGTAAACAACCAAACAATAGCCGGGTGACGTAGTTTCACCCCACCTAAGAAATTTGTGACAAAGGATCTGTGTCATTTCATCAGGAAACGTGATCGCAGCCGGCCGGCAACCCGTTCACGAAGAGTGAATTTTAACTTTTATACCACTAAAAGTGGTTAATTAACGGTATAAATATCGGAAATGTTGTGACGATAACAGACTTGTACAGGTGTCATCGGCCAATGGATCGTCCGTGAAATCTTGCGTATAGAATCTGTCAGAGGCGTTTTCGTGGGCCGACACGACGGTGTGGCCGTAAAGCGATGTAAAACTTTACAGATTGTGCACAGATAGCGACGACCCTAGAAGTGCGATGAGACTTATACAATAATTTGGTGAGAACGTTCCAACATCCTATTTTCTTTTAATTTCAAGTAAATCATAATTTCAACAAAATGACCAAAATAAAATTCAATTCAATTCACTCAGTATTAAAATTTTAAAAGAATGAGCTCATTAAAAGAAAGCAAGAAATTGTACCAGAGTGAGAGAGAGAGAGTGAGAGGGAGAGTGACTTATAATTTCTAAGTGCTGGGTTGTGCGACAGAAATATTTCTAGGTTTAATCAATTACTATGTTATCTTTACAGAATATTCAATATTTACATATTTCATAAATATATGTCATGATTTTGGAGGGTTACAATTGTTTTGATGACGCCCATGGCGTAAGAAAAGGGTAAATATGTATTGAGATTGAGATTCAAGCTTAAAATAAAAATAACTTATATATATATATATATATATATATATATATATATATATATATATGTTATCTAGTGTTCATTTATTTCAGGTAGTATATTTCACAAACATGGTTCGTGTTACACGAATCCTAGCCCGAATTGTAAATTTATATACAGTTGCTCAATCTGACAACATGGCGTCCAGTTTCCAAAGTGAACGTAATCTTTGAGTACACACAATATTATTGTAACAATTAAACGATAAAACGATAAGTTACAGATGGCGCGTGCCGAACATGGACTCGACATAAAACATAATTTTATGTAGAGTATACCTACCGGTTGTGAAATAACTACCTGAGGTAATAGTGTAAAAGTACGTAACACGGGCGCAAGGTAAGGTTAACATTTTAGGTTATAAACATATATGTTTTAGTAACGTACAATTGTAAACATGAGTAATAAAGATAATATATCAATAGAAATCAGTACAGCTGATGTAAATTTAACTAGTGAGATGGATGTTCAGCCAACTCAAACGAGTCAGACTGACGAGGCAGATACACCTGTATCTGTCGTATATGTAGAAGCAGAGAAGGTCTCTACATCCATGTCAGTTAGTTCAGAAGGTAAAACAGATGAAACTAGTGCAATGATGCAGTTACTATTAAAATTAGACAAAAAATTGGATGAGCAAAAAAGCGATTCTAATATCAAATTTACAAAATTGAATGACAAATTTGATAAACAAAGTGACAAATTTGATAGTTTTGATATCAAGTTCAATGAACTAAAGAATGAAATTAAAGGTCAAAATTTTCACTTAGAGGAGCGAATTAACACAGCAGAAACACGCTGTGAGAACATACAGAAAACCACACTAGCAATTGTTGATGATAAATTCAGTAGTAAAATTAGTAGTTTAGATACTAAAATTGATCTAATTTATGACACAGTAAATAACACAGTTAAAAGTCAGTTAGAGTTACAAGGTACAGAAATACAACAGAAGTGTTTAACTTTGGTAGAAAGTCAGTTAGAAGTTAAAACCAATATTGAAGTGAGCAACCAGGTAGAATTGAAAACTAATGTTTTACAGAATCATTTAGAGAAAATTGAAGTAAATGTAATAAACATTACAAAGAACTTAGAAACCATAGATAATACCATAACAGAACATGAAAGAAATACTAAGAGTAGATTCAGTTTGTTACAAAGTAAGATTAAAGAAATTGATGATTTAACTATACAAAATAATATGGATGTGCATGATAAATATGACGTAATTGCAAATAGTTTAACCAGTGTTAAAAATGAGTTACGGGGAGAAATTAATAAAAATATTTCAAGTATAAATGATAGGGTAATCGTAACTAGGGATTTCTATAATGAAATAGAACTAGAGAATTTTAGCCATGAAAACAGGGTAATACATCCCATGCGTTTTCTAAATCAAACACGGGATTACAATTACTTTAGCAGTAGTAGTTGGGAAGTGAAATTAAACAAAATAATTAAATGTTTTAAGGGTAATTCAGTCATATGGGCTGAGGCTCATAGGTTAGAATGGGATTGCTATAATACTTTTGAGAAAGCATTGAAGGGTAAATATTGGACTGAAGAAGAGCAGGAGACTTTAAGAAGCCGCATTATGGGAGCGGGTAATTTTATGGGACGTAACCTTAGTAATAATAACATTACCATATATGTAACTAAATTATACAATGAGGCAAAATATTTAGAGCCGCCCATACCATTTAAGTCATTTGTTAGATACATGAGTAAGCACTTACCAAGAGAAGTGCAGGTTACTCTAATGACCAAAGAAATAGAAAATCTTGATGAGCTTGAAAAAGTATTAGATATACTACAAAGCATCAATGACCGTGAAATGGGTAGACGACCCATTCCGCCAAATATGTCTAATCATAACATTGAGTTTAATCGGCCAAGGCCTTATTACAATAACAATGGTAATAAATTTAATTTTTGCAATGATTTACAGCAACCAGGCGATTGGAGTTGTTCTAGTTGCAGGAAGGGAAATCGTGCCAATATGCAGCACTGTTATTACTGCAAAACGCCAAGAAATAACCAAACAAAGCAATTCATACCTGCGAACAGAGGAGCACCTAGTAACAGAGGATCACCATATCACCATCAGGGACCAACAAGGGGACACCCGGTACCCTCCACAAGTCATAACAGAACACAGCCGGAAAACTAAAGTCGACAGTGGTAAATAGGACCCGACCACTGTTCAGGGAAGCCCATGAGGTCCGACCAATTGAGGACATACAATCGAACGTCATAAAAACAGATATCGTTGCCGATTTATTGGAGGAGGAGAGCAACACGACATTGGAGGTGAGAGCTGGACTCACGGAAATCCAGGTAACAATAGAAAATAGAAAATTTAAAACACTTGTTGATACAGGAAGTGAAATTTCAGTAATAGCAGAGAACATTTTAAGTGAATTGAAAGAAGTTAAAAAGAATATTCCAGTTTTACCCGTAGCAGGGGTTACAGTAATAGGAGTCACGGGGGTACGTAGTAAAAGGGTGACAAAACAGATACATTTAAGCTTCTCAATTGGAGATATGAATTTTGATAATACATTTTTGGTAGTTAAGGGATTAAGTTTAGACATCATTTTGGGAAATGATTTTTTACAAAGAAATAAAGCTGTAATAAATTTTAAAGAAAAGGTGTTGGAGTTAGATGGGGGTGATCGATCTGTAAAAATTAATTTTGAAAATGTGATAAATAAAGTTAGAACAACTGGGGTGAAATTGTTACAGAAACGAGTAGTTGAGAATAATTTAGATACTAAAATCAATTTTTGTAGAGAGGGTGAGTATTTCGAAGATGTTGATAATGAAATGAGCAATATTAATAATGAAGTATGGGAGATAAGGGCGGATGAATTCTGTAGTGGGGGTGAGGTGATAAGGAGTGGCCAACGAATAGCGTTATGGCAGGTAATAGAGCAGTTTAAGAGAGTGTTTGCCGATATTCCAGGAAGGGCAAAAAATTATGAATGTATGTTACAGATTAAGGAACACACACCATTCATGCAGCGGAGCTATCCAGTACCTTACTCTAAAAGACGAACGGTGCAAGAGGAGTTGGATAAGATGATGGAAAGTGGGATTATCGAGAGGTCAGTATCTCACTACTCAAATCCATTAGTGGTGGTAATTAAGAAGGATGGAGGAGTAAGATTGTGTTTAGACGCAAGGAAGATTAACCAAATTATTATACCAGACCGAGAATCACCAGAATCTATTAACGAAATCTTTCAGAAGTTTAGTGGCGTAAGGTTTATGACATCATTGGATCTGACTGCTGGATATTGGCAGGTGCCATTAGCAGAGGTAAGTAGGCAATACACAGCATTTTTATTTAATGGAAAAAATTATCAGTTTAAGCGACTACCATTTGGGTTAAATACCAGCCATTTAGAACATTTAAAGCATGTTTTAGGAAAATTAGAAGCGGGAGGCTTAACCGTAAATTGGGATAAGTCCAAATTTTTACAAACGAAGATTAATTTTCTAGGATTCATTATTACATCAGAAGGAATTTCAGCAAACCCGGACAAGGTCGAATCTATTATGTGCTTCCCTGAACCACGAAACATCAAACAACTTCAGAGTTTTCTTGGGCTGTGCAAATTTTATAGGAAATTTCAAAGGAACTACGCATACCTAACCGCAAAGTTAAGTGCGGTATTGCAGAAGAACAGACAATGGAAGTGGGGAGACGTGGAGCGTGGAGCCTTTGAAGAAATAAAACGAAAATTCAGTAATATGATTATGATGAACCACCCGGATTTTGATAAAATGTTTTATTTACAGACGGACGCCAGCAATGTAGCTGTAGGAGCAGAGCTGTATCAGGAGGATGAGGAGAAGGAACATCGGACAATTGCGTTCGCTAGTCGATCCTTATTGCCGGCTGAGAAGAATTACACAACCACGGAGAAAGAATTGCTCAGTATTGTGTTCGCAGTTAGTAAATTAAGGACTTACATCTTAGGCAACAAGACGATCATTCGAACCGATCATAAAGCTTTGTCATTCCTCAATACTTGTAAACTTGCGCATAGTCGATTAACCAGGTGGGTACTTGTTTTGCAGGAGTACAACTTCGAGTGGGAGTATATTAAAGGAACCGAAAATAAGGTACCCGACACTCTGTCCAGAGTGGATTGTGAAAATAATAAAACAGGTAGGGATTTAAAAGAAATTGAAATTTTTCAGATTAGCAGAGAAGACAGAATCTTTGGAGAGGAGCTGAAGGATATCAAAACCATGGAGAGAGCAGATGGTAAGTCGGGAAAAATAATACACAGTTTAGAGACGGAGTTGGATGAATCTGAGTACAATCAATTTTTAAAATTTACAAAGGGTTATTGTTTAAGAAGGTAGTAGGGGGTGAGCGTGATTGGAGATTAGTGGTGCCAGCAGTGTTGGAAGAGAAGATTATTTGGGATTGTCATATACGATATGGTCATTTTGGGGCTAAAAAGTGTGTAAATGTTTTAAAAGAATCATGTATTTTCAGAAATATGGAGAGGCGAGTGAGACAGCTGCTGAGGAGTTGTAATTTGTGTCAAAAGTAGAAGGTGGTTAACTACAGAGTAGAAGGTGAGTTAAATTACATTAAGGTAGAAAGACCTTTTGATTTAGTTGCTGTGGATTTGTTTGGACCATTGCCGAAGGGTAGAGGCGGAGTAGTTTATATATTTGTATTGCTTGACACTTTCTCAAAATATGTAAAATTGTATAGCGTGAAAAGAGCTACCAGTAAGGTATTGAGCGAAAAGGTGACGAAAGACTATATGATTAACGTGGGTAAGCCAAAAGTAATTTTATCAGACCATGGGCCGCAGTTCATCAGTGGTAGATGGCGACAGACCTTAGGATGGGAAGGCATCCTTACGAAGCATACGGCTGTGTATCATCCCCAGTCCAACCAGGCTGAGCGTGTAATGAGAGAAATAGGCAGGATCTTTAGAGCCCATTGTCACGCTAAACACAGCGAATGGCCATTGTATGTACGAAAGGTAGAAACTTGGCTAAACAGTACCACCCACGAGTCTACTGGCTATACACCTCATGAGTTGGTAAGAGGAACACGCCCCCCAAGAATTTTGGAACAATTATTCGACTATCCACCTGAGAGTAGGACAACTGATATAAACATTAAAATCCGGTTGGCGAATGAAAACTTAATTAGCAAGGGTGAACAAAGAAAATGTAGACACGACGCAAGAGGTAAGTGGGTTAAGTATAATATAGGACAAATGGTATTAGTTAAAAGGCATGACTTATCGAGTGCGCAAGACAAAGAAATTAAGAAGTTCTTTCTCTTATATGAAGGACCGTATGAGGTAATAGAGATTAAGATGCAAAATTCTTATGTGTTACAGAACAACGCAACTGGAGAGATAGTAGGAACACACAATGCTACAAATTTAAAATTGTACTGGTCATCTTAGGTATTTTTTATGAATATTGTTATTTTTTTATTTGAGCATTTGAGTATTAATTTAGTTTTATTGTTTTTGCAGAAGGGACTCTCCCCCATTTTCGGGCGATCACAGACTCACCATCTCTGATCGTGGATTTTGGAATTCTGGAGGCGGACCATGGTTGGCGGAACTAACATATGGAAGTGAAAGCAACGATGGTCCTACTCCACAAATTGGTGTAACTAGAAATTTAATCTTATTATTGAACGGGGAGGGGGACCCCTAATTCTTGGGATATTAAAAAAAAAAAAAAAGTTTGGCATTTATCCCACGAATTTTATTTTATTCTAGAAATCATAGAATAGAATTTGAAAATTTTTGTGACTTAATATTTTAACTCATTAAGGAGTTATATTTTTATGTATAACCTAGGTATATCAGATGATCCATTGTTATTGTGTAGTGTTAGAAAAGTGAAGTTTTGGACTTGGAAAGTGTCTACAAATTTATTAATGTAACTAAAGAAAATATAACATTTTTAAATGATATTTAAATTTTGATTTTTTATGTTTATTGCAGTAACAACCTTACGGGGTTAAAAGGACATAGTGCTACTATGGTGATATTTTGAGACTACTTTATGAACATTATCATTATGTTTATAATATATGGTAGTCTTGTAATGGATTTGTGTATAACTTGTTAGTTGTAGGGTAGTCCCGATTGGGACTACATAAGACACAATGTGTCACATAATTGCGATTCTCCATATTTCGGGCGATTACTGTCTTACCAACACTAATCGTGGATTTGGACGACAACCAGCTGTGGCCAGAAATTGTAACCCTGACCATGGTTGGTTGCCTATAAAATTGGTTGAAATTTTGATAAATTATAAATTTATTGGGAGGTTTAGGGGAATCTAATATTTTTTGTTTGAATAGGCTACTTCACCTCGGTTGGGGTGGTAGACCTTAGGGGCATATTATAAGATTAACAGTAGGGGTACATATCCTGAAGGTTTTATACTGCTAAAGCAAGGATGGGAGAGAGAGAAAAGAAAAAAGTGCTCACTCCTTCTGCCTCAGTCCTTGTGGAGGCAACTGAACGCAACAGTTCAGGGGGGGTAATAGTGTGTTGAGGAGAAAGAGGGGTAGACATGTTAACAGCGCCAATTATTACCTGTTAATAATAATAATAATAAGTTTAAACAATAATAATAATTTTAATTTAACAATTCAATAAGATTTATGAATAAATAATACCATACAGATTTATTAATTATTTTGTCTATAGTTTGTTTTTCTCCATGTTTGGGAGATTTATATGGGAATTTTCATATTTTCAGTTATAATTCTTTTTATATCAATATGTTTCTTTTATAATTATACTAATTATAAAATAGAGAGAGTTAAATATAATCGATGGGAATCGAAACAATTTATTAATTCAGGATAGTCCATAATGAGAAGGGAAAGTCTATATAATTCTTGTGAGTTACATTTTGTAATTATATTTTAGTAGTATTTCAAGCAAACCCAGTGCTTAGCAGCACAAACCAGCACCTAGCTAAGGGGAACCAGATCAGTTAAGGATAGAGTGATTTACCAAGCCACTATTTTGATTTTTCATTTATTGTTTCAGTGTTTGGTGATATGACAGCGGTCCTGAGCTGGCCAACGCGTCAGAGCAGGGGCGTTACGCGCCTAAGTGACCTTATGGTGTTGGGATCTCGAAGGAGAAGTCCAGTAAGGTCATGCAGGTACTGTCATCATCATCAGACCAAGGGTGAGTTATTATTTTCTTTTATATAAATTGTAAGGGGGTTGTGGCGACCTATCCTGGCTGATCCCTTTAGGAAGAATGAAAGGGTCAGTGAAAGTTTTTGTGCTTCGACACAAAATCTTTCATTGAGGGGGTTTTGTAATGGTACAATTATGGTACAAATTTTTAATTAACATAAATATGGTATAAAAAACCATAAATATTGTATTCATTCATTTTTCTTACGATTTGGTCAAAATTAAATAAACCTTGAATAATCCTTGTCAATCTACAGTGAGTGAACTATATAAATGTTTGCCAAGATTCGGACTATATCATAGCAAAAAACATGAAAACCAGCAAAAAACCGTATGTCGAATAATGCGATAAAGTGCCCATCCTTGATGACGCCAGCGGCGAGGAATGTGTCGTTGAAACTGTAAACAACCAAACAATAGCCGGGTGACGTAGTTTCACCCCACCTAAGAAATTTGTGACAAAGGATCTGTGTCATTTCATCAGGAAACGTGATCGCAGCCGGCCGGCAACCCGTTCACGAAGAGTGAATTTTAACTTTTATACCACTAAAAGTGGTTAATTAACGGTATAAATATCGGAAATGTTGTGTCGATAACAGACTTGTACAGGTGTCATCGGCCGATGGATCGTCCGTGAAATCTTGCGTATAGAATCTGTCAGAGGCGTTTTCGTGGGCCGACACGACGGTGTGGCCATAAAGCGATGTAAAACTTTACAGATTGTGCATAGATAGCGACGACCCTAGAAGTGCGATGAGACTTATACAGTAATTTGGTGAAAACGTTCCAACATCCTATTTTCTTTTAATTTCAAGTAAAACATAATTTCAACAAAATGACCAAAATAAAATTCAATTCAATTCACTCAATATTAAAATTTTAAAAGAATGAGCTCATTAAAAGAAAGCAAGAAATTGTACCAGAGTGAGAGAGAGAGAGTGAGAGGGAGAGTGACTTATAATTTCTAAGTGCTGGGTTGTGCGACAGAAATATTTCTAGGTTTAATCAATTACTATGTTATCTTTACAGAATATTCAATATTTACATATTTCATAAATATATGTCATGATTTTGGAGGGTTACAATTGTTTTGATGACGCCCATGGCGTAAGAAAAGGGTAAATATGTATTGAGATTGAGATTCAAGCTTAAAATAAAAATAACTTATATATATATATATATATATGTTATCTAGTGTTCATTTATTTCAGGTAGTATATTTCACAAACATGGTTCGTGTTACACGAATCCTGGCCCGAATTGTAAATTTATATACAGTTGCTCAATCTGACAACATGGCGTCCAGTTTCCAAAGTGAACGTAATCTTTGAGTACACACAATATTATTGTAACAATTAAACGATAAAACGATAAGTTACAAAGTGGTTCTCAAAGTGGGGTCCACACGGTATACCGTTGTAACGGGACAAACTGAACGGGGTTTATAATTTAAAGACTTTCATGTTAACCATCTGCAGACAACCTTTGAGGTAATCTTTTTATTCACCCAGACTGTATTTTTGGTCACTGACTGTAGCTCCGTTGAAGGCACAGCGTGGTACAAGAATGTTTATTGTCAGTAGGGTGCGTATTCATGTGTACGAGCGCACGTGTGTGCCGCCTTTTCACAACGTGAAAGTCACGTACCGAAAATTCCATAGCCGAACATGCGATGGAAACAACGAATCACAGAGTACGAGTTGACGGCGACGCCTAACGCATGGCGGGTAGGCAATCAAGCGCACACAGACAGTCGACAGTAGTCGCCAGGCAGTTCGCTACAACTAATCACACAGTACAGCCAGCCGTAAATACAGTGGCCTCAGAAATTTTGGTAGGTCGAAGCGATAATAGTAGCCTAGACCTGCCGAAATGTATTACGATAATAACGAATTAGTGAGTGTGAAATAAAATGAATTCGGCGAGTGGAAAGAGTTAGAACAGGGTTGAGCGGGGACAAAAGTGAAAGTGAAGTGAGAAAGATGGCGGGAATATGCGAATCGCACGTGCAGGTATTCTAAAAACAATCAGTCTGATTAACAGTTTTGTATATTTCAAATAATAAAGAGCTCTTTAATGAAACGGGGGGGGGGGGTATTAAGGAATTGTACAGAGTAAGAGTGTGTGTGAGTGGGGAAAAATATCCAAGTACTGGTTAGTGAAAAGAAATTAGTATAAGAAAATTTTACATAATAGAAATAAGATGAAATAATATGTTATAAGGAAAAGAGAAGTTCATTTTTGAATAACAATAAATAAGACGATTATTACTAACCTAAATATATGTTAGCGTAGTTATTTCACCGTTACCATTTCCTAGTGTTCTGTGCTGAAAAACTCGTTTAAACGTTCCGGGGAATTTTCTGAATTGTGGGTAGTCAGATTGCAAAATTGTCCAGTGTTTTAATTAAAGTAAAGAATAAAGGTCTCCATATCTGTCCTTCAAAGATATTGGTGGCGGCCCTCAACTTCTGATGGTGTTTACAAAAGGTAAGTCAGCGAGAAAAGATCGCAAGGTAAGAGTCTGGCAGAGTTTATTTTTCTTTTATATATTTTTTTTAAATTAATAAATGTTTGTTTCATAACACCGTTATGTTATGCACAGCACCCCTGGGACCCTGTGACAGTGTTTCAGGTGGACACGTTTAAGAAAAAATAGAATGTACCGTAATTTTCTCCTATCTTTATGCTCTAAAATCTAAATTTTGGAATCTCAAAATTAGTAGATTCCAGTGTTTTTTTCCCCCAAACTAATTGTAATTGTAGAAGTAATTTCAAACTAATGACTTTAATAATGTCTTTAAATCATGTCGTGTAGCAGATGTGTTTGTTAGCCGAACTGACTAGAGCGCCGCATCAATGCAGAACTGATCAAGCTGTTTTAGTCCACGTATACCACTGTACCTTGCTTTCCAGGTTCGAGATATGATAAAGGGGTTGATAAGAAAGTTGAAGCTGTGGATTCAGAGATTAGACCCTGAAGTATTCAAACAAATCTCCCTTCCATGGCAGATTTCATCCAGATGTCAGCAGAAAATGCTCCAGAGGAGATCCTCAATGTTATTAAGTCTCATTTGGAGCCACTACACTTGCACCTAAGGGAATATTTTCCAGTGACGGATGATAGTGACATGTGGATAAGGAATCCATTTGCTGTCACCTAACCTCTCTCTTATTCTAGAAGAAGAAGATTCATTGGCTGAATTTTCAACTGACAGTTCATTAAAATTACAGTTTTCAAAATTACAGCTACCTGACTTCTGGTTATATGTAATGACTGACTATCCTGAACTCGCAAAGTGTTTAACTGTGTTTCCCTTTACTTATTTGTGTGTAACCACATTCTTCCAGCTCATGTACTTGAATCAAAGTTAAGAAATATACTTGCTGTCGAGAGTGACTTTACATAAGCAAGAGCTGAAGCAAGAGCTCCTTACCATAACTATACAATTTCTCACATGTAGTTTTTAAATGTAGATACAATTCATCCTCCAGTCCAATTCACCTACACTTAACTTTCTCTCTATTTGTTACTTTCGTATAGTATACACAATTCTTATATAGTGTAGAGCAGTGGTTCCCAAAGTGTAGGAACAAACCTATTCAAATTATCAGAATTAAACCCAATATTGCAGGCTGATTGTTCAAAAGTAGCTTCATTATTCACATTAAACTGTGTTTTATATCATTAATACTATAATTTTGTAAGTTAAGGGAATTTTGATTTTAATACATTTTAATTAAAATGTAAGAGTTTGTATCATATTTACTGTTTGTTTTAATTCAGAACTCAGACAGGTCCTAAAATTTTTAATTTTTTGGAGGGTCTGCGGACTGAAAAGTTTTGGAACCACTGATTTATATGGTGTAAAAACAATATACTACTCCGGCTAACTTGATGTGTTCTTAAATTCCTAAGCGGGCAATCTTGAACTGTACCGTACTAGGACTCAAGATCACTTTATTCGTGAACTTTACTACATGTGCTCGTCACTCTTGATAGACCTATCGTCCTAAATCAGAGGTAACAATGGCACATTATAAAGTTCAATGAGATTGTTTCTTCTGTGATCTAGCGAGACTGCCTTTCATCCCATCAAGGATCAAATCAACTAATGTATTAGCCAATTTTATTGGTCAAAACATTCCCTCACCCTTACGATTCTAGTCTAGATAGCATTCTACAAGTGACATATTGTGTATTAACAATGTAAAACGTGCAAATAAAACCAGTATTATTTTATTGCTTTTCTTCTGGGTCATAAAACATTTTGAATGAAAAAATCGCATATATTTTTTTCTTTAAATTATTAAAAAAATATTACTACCAGGTAGGTCTTTATTTTATGCACATTTTGGTGTGTCAGAAAATTTTATGTTGATTATTTTATGCCATGTATCCTACTCAGTGGTAGAGTTGAAAACATCTGGTCTATACATAATAGACACCAACAAGTGGTGTATGGAAATGCTTTGTGTAAAACATACAATATTAGGATTAAATTAAGGAAAGTCAACCGTGCATAGTCACATTGTAATTTTATTGTACTTGTAAGATGAGCAACTGGCTCAAAGTCATCCATGTGAAATAGCTCATTAACAGCAATCAACTGTTAAGCTTGTGCATGCATGGGCACCCCGAGGGGGTGCAAGGGAGAGCATTTGCACCCCTCTGGCTCCTGAAAAGGTGGTTTCAAAAATGGAAAAATTAGCAAAAAATACGAGTTATGAAATACAAAATTTACTTTATTGAACATAAGAAAAATTCAGTGCATGAAATCAATATTAATGAATCTAGTAATACCATAAAAAAAAGAAAAACTTTGTGTTCACCATGTTTATTTTATAAAAAAATTATTTGCATTAATTTTATAGCACATCAAGATTGAAACAAAAAGTATAACCTCCTTAGTTGTTGTCCAAATCTGTTGATTACGAGGTCAATGAATTCAGCATTCTTTTGCAGTCTCTTTCTATGAACGCTTAGCATACATAGTCCACTTAGCCTTCCGTCTCCCATGGTAGATCGATTCCAAGTCTTAACTCGCCGTAATGTACTGAACGTGCGTTCAATAGAACATGTTGTCGCTGGAAGCGTCAGGCAGATCTTGATGGCCTCGGCCACACTTGGATAGAACGGCGAGGCATGGCAAATTAAATCAGCATACTGCAGGGATTCAACAGGGGACTCTTCATTCTTCCATACATCGTACCAAGTGTCAGCCTCAGCCATAAAATTTGGTAAAATATTGCCATCCAGATTATTTAATTCTTTTTAAGTTGTTTTCGCATCCACTTACATATTGTTCTACAACTCACGTGCTCTATGTGTAATATCTCTATGTAGTACACTTTCGCAACGAGAGGTATTTTCAGGGCAGTAGATGAGCTGATTACTGGTATGACCAGTGTTGGATAAATCTGGAGCCAAAATGGCGGTTACAGTCGATATCTCGAAGTATGTATGTCATCAGTAATCAGGGATCCTTAACACTAACTCTAAGAGTAGCCTAAATTACTTAGTCATCTTCTGCCATTTCAGTTTCATTTTTCAAGTTTTCTTCTTCATTTTCTTCAACAGGAAATGCAACATTTCATATCATATGTAACATCATATTCTTGTTATAACTATAACTGATTAATCATTGAATTACAGTATAAATGAAAAAATAATTTACCAAATACTGAGAAAGTTTTAATCAATAAAATTAAAAATTGCATCTTATATCTAATGACTTATATATGCATTGTGGTTTACAATTTGATTCTTTAAAATGGTTGGTTGATATTGATTCAGTAATTTTTAAATTTATAGTATTTACTGTATCGAGCCAGTGCACAATTTAAGGAGGAAATAGATATCAGAAGAAATAAGACATGTCAACTTTCACTTTTCCCTTGACATAATTTCCTTCTGTGCCAAAATCACAGATTGTATAGAAAATGACTTTCCTAAAGATGCTGTAACATTGCTATATTACAGAGACAAATTTAGCAAGATTCAGTCAACAAAAATTAAGTTAAATATTCCTATCCATGTATCAGCATTGTTTATTCAAAGTAGTTATTGAAATTTTTATTATGATATTAGCCATACGGAGTAAAAAAATGACTCTGTCAGTCCCAATGATGAGAGAAAATATTTGTTAATAAATTTTATCAGTGCTAAATCATCTTACTCATTAGTTGTAAATTGTTTTGGGGAAAACAGAGTTTTTTCCATAATTTGAAAGTAAACTCTGTTTTGATACCTTGAAATGATATGACAATACCCTTGTAGTAAATAAGCCATTTAAATACATTTATTCCCTTGTTAAATTGTAAACATATAAAATAGTAACAGAGCAATCTCATCTTCTGTAAGCTGGTTTTGTTTTATTGTGTACTTGATGTCATGCTGATAAATGATTGTACAAATTGTTGTTTGTCTTAGGAACACAGTGTGTTTGAAGGTAGTGAGTGGACTCCAGTGTATTGTGCAGGATTAAGATTGGTAACAGCAATTGCCAGAAGCAATAAAATGTATGTTAAAGGTGCTGCATATGATTTTATTCTAGTCCATGAGGAGTGTTTATCAGAAATCTTCCATATAGTAAGTCCACTGAGTCACTAACTTGTGTAAGGATTCTAACAGCTTTGCTATTTCAAAGCAAAAAAAATTATTATATTTGAAAAATGTATACTAATATTTAAAACACAAGTAACATTTCAAGTACGTTTTATTTTATTAACAAGTTTTCTTCCTGAATTTTGTTTATGTAGAAATTTCATTATTTGTTTAAAACACCATAATTCCAGGAGTTTCTCACCTCTTGGTGGTGCAAGTTGAAGCAGTACGAGTTTAATTAATTATTAAAATCTATATATCTGTACCTATTAATAGGCGGCAACTGAAGCTTTACTTGTTTTTTAAATTAAAATATTGAGACTCTAGTTACTTACCTTATCGATAATTTACCAAGGTGTCGTCTGATGTACTCTTGGCAGAGAAAAAACACAGGTGAATGCAAATTAACAAACACATATTTTACAAACTCAAATAAAATGGTATTTTATTTGTTTAGCATGACATTTTTTCTGTTTTCTTTCCAGTTTAAATTTACTAAAATGCACCTCGTTCTTTTTATCGTACAATATGATACATAATGAATTGTGAAACTACTTCACATTGTGACTTTCATTGTTGAGTTAATACTCCGACAATATTTAATTCATATATGCCTGCTATTAAAATTTACCTACTACTGGCTATAATCTAAATACTAACTTATTTTTTATCAAAAACGACCCAGATTGCTCACACGCACATTCATACCATTTCAGAACCCCACCTTTACTTAATTTAGGCCTTTATTAAAGAAATACTTGAATGAGTTACTCCACTGTTACTTGTTGCAGTGGAGTCCCCCACCGACCGCATGGCGCGTCACACACTTATTCCTCTTTTTCGATGTTCAAAATTATGCCCGCACTTTTGATGACTTACTGCGTTTACTGTTACATTATGACTGCACTTTTGTACACATTAAAACTATACTGGTGTTTTGGCCGGCCGACCGTATTTAGCTAAAAACAAATTTTTATAGAACCACGCGTGGTCTTGTGTTGTGGTGGAGTGGCTGCTGGTACCCAAGTGCGTCGGTCACATTCATTTCCGTCAGCTCGCGCTGTGATTGGCTGCGGCTCTTACATGGCAGGTTCCGGTGATCGACTTTGGTGTCGAGAGTATAGATAGTGGCACACGAGCCGCCATTTTCCATTGTAGCTGGTTGTTAGCTACGAAGTTTTTGTTACTTCTCCCCAACGGAAAATACAAGCATACGCGCACCGGCTCGCATTCTGACGCTGTTATCGTTGTGTACTAGGCACAGACTGGTACTGAATTGTCTACAGGGTGTCCAATAAAGCACGTCTTATTGTCCGCAAAAGGTGTCCAAACAGATCGTCCCCAAATAATTACCAAATTGAATAAAAATTATACCCTTCAAAATAGCCCCGTTACAATACCCCCCCCCAATGAGAGATCTTCTGCTGAAACAGAAGAACGCTCATTGCTAAACCCCTAAGAGGATCGGTGAGGATATGGTGCCAATACCCCCCATAAATTTTTTAACGCATCATGGGTAAACTACCCCCCTAGCTCGGTGACTATGGCTGCACCTGAACGATATTACTGGACTGATCTGTCAGAGATCCCAACACCATAAAATCGAACAGACACGCACCACAGCGCACCTAATCTTCTAACACTCTACCCCCAAAATCAAACCCCTGGCCTCATACCATGCCAAATCTTCAACCGATATATTCCCCCTTACTTGCACACTGGGTCGCTTTTAGCAATTACTGGGTACGTACACATATTCATTATTATATTATATATAAATTCCCTATTCACAATTTATAAAAGGTTTTATCTTTTAAAAATCATTTCTTTTTCAACTTCCTTGATGTTGTTTTCAAACCAAAAAAAAAATAAAGTAAATAACCCAAACTTTAATCATTTGACCTTTGTTCAAAAATGACTCTAAGTCTCACATCAAAACGTTATACCACTTTTAATCCCATCAACATACCCAAACTCTTTATATGAATTTAACATTCTATTATTCTATATCAATCTCCACTAACTCCTCGCAATCATAAAACAAATAAAATGAACATATTAAAACATAAATTTCCTTAGTCTAGCATTTAGTGATAACACATTTCCTATGAATAACACAAATCATTAGCATATAATCCACAAAATATTCTGAATCTCAAAACACCATTTATATGGCAGGTATAAAATAATAATAATTTTTTTTTTTAACTTTGATTAAAATTTAATAACTTTTTATTAAATTGTTATTCTGGTAAATAAAGAAAATTATCAAAAATACAACTAGCATTTATCTGGATTACAAGAAAAAAACATAGGTATGGGCCATATGGACCAAGATACAACCCATCAGCTGATCTCTCTGGGTCAGGTAAATGACCTTGACCTACTTACACTACACAAAATTATACAATACAAAATACATAATATATGCTCATAATTCTTATACGCTAACATAATAACAATAATGACACAATCAAACAATATAAAACACCATAAACACCTTATCTACTGGAATCATCTTTTCAAAATCAGTAACGTCATATATAAAACATAACACAGAGTATAATACGTGTAAGTAAATTCATATCAGTCGTCTACAGTAACCACTTCTCAAGTCAAAAACCAAATCGACTGGTCAGCGTCATGAGTTACAAAACAAATTTTTTACATTCGTTACTCCCCTGAGTAACCTCCCGGCCACACACACTATTGTACCCCTCACTGAACTGTGGCGTTCAGCTGCTTCCACAAGGATGACATTGGTGGAGGAATTTTGGCATCTCCGGGTCCTTGCTTCGGCCTTACATTTTTTTAAATTAATTAGATATAATATCTATTTGTAACATGTCTAAATTGGGTAATTTCATTTATTTCGGGTATGGGGCATTTGTATTTTATTTATTTCATTTTTGGGGTTTTATAAAAAATTATTGTGAAAGTTTTATTTTACAACGAACATTAATTCCATTATGACAGACCACGTGGCAAGTAGAACAGTGTTGAGAACAAAGCAGTAAGACGCAGTTGCTGTTGTGTAACTCGGCAAGGAATTTGCACCACCCTGAATTTCTCAGAACTTTGCATAAGTGTGACCATGCACTCACGCACAATACAAGTACGCGCTCTGTTGGGACGCCGAGTTGGTTTAAAGCAAAATGGCTTGGGCGAATTTGATTCAGCAATGTGCGTTTAAGCTGGAGGAAATAAAGTCTAAGTCCGGCCTCTTTTGTGACTTCGGCCAGTGCCTCACTGAGATCGTATGCTGTCGTCACTCCGACAACTACAAGCATTGCATGGGATGAAACTCCTGCGACGAAGCCCAAGGCAGTGGTTTCCTTAAAAGTATGAGATCACGTTAGCAACACCTGCTACGTTTTCTCCCCCAGTTTGTTAACTGATCGCTCCGGCGCCGGAACGAGCCAAGTTAGGCTCGTCACAAAACTTTATATTTTAAAATTTATGTGACCGCGGTCGAGTAAAAAAGTAAAGAATGTAATTGTATAACTTTCGGACAGTAAAAAACAAGAAATTACATGAAGATGAGTGCGCGCGCGAACCACGTTGCCGGCGGTTTTTCATTAAGATATTAGAGTAAATTAGTATGTAGAAGATGCCAACAGAACAAAGAAACGTGTAACTTAATCTGTAAAACACTGAGCAAAGTTTTGAACAAAATTTTAAAATGATTCTGATTAATTAAAAATAGTAATTTCTCTTCATAACAATGTGTCGAATCAGTTATTTCGATAACCTTAACACATGCTTGTATCTAACGTACTTGTGATTGGATCCTGGACCCTGATAGAAGAGATCGTGGAGGTAGGTGGAAATTATATTGTATTTTGTATTTAATAAATTTAAATTGTTATACAGGGTGGCCCATAAGTCAGTTGGCATAATTGCAAATAGCACTTTCATTGTAGAGGTGCAGCAGGAATACAGATACAGATAACGCATACAGAGAGTTAATAGCATAGTTCTCATGACCTACAAGAAATGCTCAAAGTGGCCTCCATCCTTTTCTAGTCAAGTCAAGTAACTACTATGCTAGTCAATCGAGCGTCTACATACTGCTAGTGCCAACTGACTTATGGGCCACCCGGTAGATTATAACAAATGGCGCCCGTGACAGGCACGAATTTTAATATAATTAATTAAATTCCACATCTACAATAAAGATACAAACATGTGTTAGGTTAGCGTAGCAAAATAAAAATGCGTTATGTACGCAAAGCTATACCGAAAGTAATATAGAAAATACATTACAAAAAATTAATTAATTAGATTATTAATATTCTGAATATCAATTATAAAAGATGTCAGATAACGAGAATAAAGTAAATGAAAATAGTGTCGAAAATTTTGACGACTCAAACATGAGCAATTTTGAAACACATTCGACTCCAAGTGCGAGTCAGAATAAAACAGAATTAAATGTAACAGATCAGAGTAATGTAACTGTAGATTCGGGGATTCAAATAACCCCAATTTTGAGTAGGGAGCGTACAAATAATAATGAAAAAGTCAGCTTCACTGACATTGAAACAGAGAGCCAAATGAATACTGAATTAAGTGGAACTGAGTCAAAAATTATGGATGAAGGAATTCATTCAACACCCGTCCAAAGTAGAAAATCTGATACAGATGAGATGTTAATACGTTTATATAGCATGATAAATGCTAGACTTGATGTTAGTGACACTAAAATAAATGCAAAATTTGACGTTTAAAATCACAATTTTAGCATAAAATTTGATGAACTTAAAACGGAAATTAATAAAGTACAAATCAACTGTGAGAGTAACTGTAACAAATTAAAATATGAATTAAATGAAACGTTGAGTCACTCATTAGATAGTATGAATACTAGAATTGACGAAGTTGAGAGTAGTGTGGTAGAAAAAGCCAATAAACAAATACAGAAGGTAACCGAAAATTTTGATCGTAAAATAGATGAGTGTAACGTTAGTAATGAGTACAAGTTGAATTGTGTAGTTGATAAGATTGAAACATATGAAAATAGTACTAATGTCAAAATCAATGAAATAGAAAGTAATTGCAAAACAGAGATACAAGCTATACAAAATACAGTAAATACTATAGATACAAGTAATAAACAATTTGAATATTTAAATAATAATAAATTTGTGTCAATTGAGCAGAGTATCGTTAATGTTAAAGATGAATTGAATATAGCTATAAACGAAAGACTTAATAGGGTTACTGAACACATAGTCATTGCTAAAGATATGAATAGCGATATTGATTTGGAGTTATTTAATTACGAAAACAGGGGGGTACACCCTATGCAGTTTTTGAACAGAGTCAGAGAATTTAATCAGTTTTGTAGAAGTAGCTGGGAAGTACAATTGCTAAAAATCATGAAGTGTTTTAGAGGGAATTCTGCGGTATGGGCGGAGGTGCATAAAGTAGACTGGGTAAATTATCAGTGTTTTGAGACGGCTTTTAGAGAGAAATATTGGTCGGAGGAGGAACAAGAAATATTACGGAGTAAAATTATGGGACCAGGTAATTTTGGGACCCAAGGGGGTAACGTAACTATGTACGTAATGCGACTATATAATGAGGCAAAATATTTAGAGCCACCGTTACCGTTTGGGTCATTCGTCCATCACATAAGCAAGCACTTACCGAGAGAAATACAAATTACATTAATGACTCGAGAGATTGTAGAAATCACGGAATTAGAGAAAATCTTGGACATATTTCAGAATATAAGAGAACGGGATATGAGTAGGCGGATAAACACACCAGCATCACATATAAATGGGAATCATAATCAACCAAGGGGAATAAACAATTTTCACCGGGGAGCGCGGGGAGGAAGTTTTGATAATAGGGGCGAGAGTTGGAGGTGTAGAGAATGTGAAACTGATAATTATGCTAATCGAACCAATTGTTTTAGATGTCATCGAAACAGGGAGTGCGCCAGGAACGAGAGAACGAACCCACCACCAAATCAACAGTCGAGAGGAGGAGAATTTTATAGAGGAGTGCCAAGAGGAGGAGGACATTATAATAGAGGAAGAGGAGGAAATCATCCAGCTGTGGCAGGTCCATCCACGGGAAACTAAGGAAGACAATGGAGAAGCGGGCCCAACCATTGTCAACGGAGAACCGGGCCCAAGTAACCAACGAATATGCGAACAACGTTATCAAGGTGGACATGGCAAAAGAATTGTTAGAAGAGGAGGAGAACAAGGTGATGGAACGCAGAACAGGATTGACTGAGGTGACAATTAAAATTGAAGGTAAGAATTATAAAACTTTAATTGATACCGGTAGCGAGATCTCAGTAATTTCGGAAAATGTTATGGGTGAATTAAAAGAGATAAATAAAAATATACCATCATTACCAGTTGCCAGGGTTACAGTAGTGGGGGTAACTGGGGTGAGAAGTAAGAGAATAACCAGACAAGTACAATTAAATATTTTAATAAATGAAGTTGAATTTGAAAACACTTTCCTAGTAGTTAAAGGGTTGAGTCTAGATGTAATATTGGGAAATGATTTTTTGGATCTGCCCCAGTAATAGATTTCAATAAACAAATAGTAAAATTTGAAAAGGGGAGTAAACCAGTCAGAATAGAGTTTAAGAAAGTAGTAAATGAAGCTAAAGTCACGGGAATAAAAATGTTACATAAGCAGATAAGCGATAGAGAGATAGAGACCAAAATAAATATATGTCTAGAGAGTGATAGCCTAGAGAATGAGGAGGGAGAAATGCATGAGAGAAATGAGAGTGTGTGGGCAGATAGAGCCAACAATTTTTTTAATGAAGATACAGTTGTAGGAAATACTCAGCGAGAGGAGCTGTGGGCAGTTGTGGAGCGGTTCAGAGAGGTGTTTGATGAATCACCAGGGAAAGCGAAGGACTACATCTGTGAGCTGAAAGTTCAGGACCACGCACCATACATGCAGAGGAGCTACCCGGTGCCGTTTTCGAAGAGAAGGGCAGTACAGGAGGAATTAGACCGGATGATGCAGGGAGACATAATTGAACACTCAGTATCACCTTACTCAAACCCTTTGGTAGTAGTGATAAAAAAGGATGGAAAGGTAAGGTTATGTTTAGATGCTCGGAAAATCAATCAAATTATTATACCTGACCGGGAATCTCCGGAACCCATAAATGAGATTTTACAGGAGTTCAGTGGAGTCAAATACATGACGTCCTTAGACCTGACATCTGGATACTGGCAGGTGCCATTAGCAACAGAGAGCAGAAAATACACAGCTTTTCTTTTTAACGGTAAGAATTACCAGTTCAAACGCTTACCTTTTGGATTAAACACCAGTGTTGCCAGTTTTATTAAATGTTTAGATAATATATTACAACCTAAGGATTTAGACTTTTTAACCGTATATGTCGATGATATCTTGATAGCTTCTAGAACTTTCACTGAACATTTAGAACACATAGAGTATGTATTAGATAAGCTACATAAAGGGGGTTTAACAGTGAATTGGGACAAGTCTAAGTTTCTGCAGACAGAAATACATTTCTTAGGATTTATTATTACACAGGAGGGGATATTAGCTAACCCCGACAAAGTAGAAGCCATAATGCGATTCCCCGAACCTAAAAACATTAAGCAATTACAAAGTTTCTTAGGCCTATGCAATTTTTACAGGAAATTTCAGGAGAACTACGCACACACAACATCCAAACTAAGTGCTGTACTGCAGAAGAATAAACAGTGGAGATGGGGTGATACGGAACGAAATGCGTTCAACGAAATTAAGAGAAAGTTTAGTCACATGATCATGATGAATCATCCCGATTTTAATAAAACTTTTTATTTGCAGACCGATGCCAGCAATGTAGCGCTAGTGGCGGAGCTCTACCAGGAGGGCTGCGACAAGGAACATCTGACGATCGCCTTTGCCAGTAGATCGCTGCTGTCGGCTGAGAAAAATTATACGACGACAGAAAAAGAACTTTTGAGTATTGTGTTCGCCGTGGGTAAATTCCCGACCTACATCCTAGGTAATACCACGATAATCCGGACGGACCACAAGGCATTATCATTCCTTAATTCATGTAAGCTGACACATAGCAGATTAACCAGGTGGGTATTAGCTTTACAAGAATATAACTTTTCCTGGGAGTATATAAAGGGGTCAGATAATAAGGTACCAGATACACTTTCTAGAGTAGATGTTATAGACAATAAAACTGGTAGGGATCTTAAAGAAATAGAAATTTTTAGATTAACTAGAGAAGATAGAATTTTTGGTGAAGAATTAAGTGACATTAAAAATATGCAAAGATCTGATAGTAAACTGGGTAAAGTAATTGTTAGTTTAGAAACAGAGGTAGAGGGATCTGAATATAAGGAGCGATTTCAAGTATATCAAGGTATTTTGTTTAAAAAAGTAGATAGTGGGGAGCGTGATTGGAGGTTAGTTATACCCGAGGGGTTAATAGATAAAATTGTCTGGGATTGTCATATAAGGTATGGTCACTTTGGGGCGAGCAAATGTGCAAATGTTTTGAAAGAATCATGTATATTTAAGAATATGGAGAAGAGAGTTAGAAGAGTGTTAAGAGTGTGTGATTTATGTCAGAAATCGAAAGTAGTGAATTATAAAGTAGAGGGGGAGATGAATTACATAAAAGTAGAGAAACCGTTTGATCTAGTTGCGGTTGATTTATATGGACCATTACCCAGAGGTAGAGGGGGTGTATTATATGTATTTGTAGTTCTAGACACTTTTTCAAAATTTGTGCAGTTATATAGCGTTAAGAGAGCGACCAGTAAAGTACTCAGTGAGAAAATAGTAAAAGACTACATGCTTAATGTTGGAAAACCGAAAATTATATTATCTGACCACGGTCCACAGTTTATAAGCGGCAAGTGGCGGCAGACGCTTGGATGGGAAGGTATCATACCCAAGCATACGGCTGTATATCATCCTCAGTCGAACCAAGCAGAACGGGTGATGAGAGAGATTGGTAGGATATTTCGGGCGTACTGTCACGCCAAACACACAGAATGGCCATCCTACATGAAAAAAGTAGAGGAGTGGCTGAATTGTACCACCCATGAGTCCACGGGATTTACGCCGCATGAGTTGATCAGGGGAACAAGGCCGCCCAGGATATTGGAACAACTTTTCGAATACCCACCAGAAGGTCAAGTTTTGGACAGGGACATGAAAATTAGATTGGCAAACAAGAACTTACTCACGAGAGGAGAGCGAAGAAAACAGAAACATGATGCCAAGGGTAAATGGACCAAGTATGAGATAGGTCAATTAGTGTTAGTAAAAAGGCATGATTTGTCCAGTGCTCAAGATAGAGAAATAAAGAAGTTTTTCTTGTTATATGAAGGACCCTATGAAATTATAGAAATAAAAATGCAGAATGCGTATGTGCTGAGGAACCCAGCGACGCAGGAAATAGTAGGTACTCAAAATGCGACGAATTTAAAATTATATCGGTCACTTTAATTATGTTTATAAATAAGATTTCAAATATTGTTGTATGATTACAGAAGGGATCCTCCCCCATTTTCGGGCGGTCACGATCTTACCAGTCCTGGCCGTGGAATTCGGAACTCGGAAGCGGGCCATGGTTGGCGGATCTTCCTTCGGGCGGTGAAAACAACGATGGTCCGGCTCCACCAAAATTGGTATAAAGTAGAAAATTTAACTACACATATGAACGGGGAGGGGGACCCCAACAGGTACGTGACACGAATTAATTTTTTAATACACTCCAGGTGCAGCGGTCTCGGTGTACCTGTCACGTGCCTGCACTGCCTTAGAGTGTTGTACATAATGGAGGCTGCACATAAATAAAAGGCAGTGCGTACAAATTTAAAAGTTTCAGAACCAATTGCAAAATTAAAATTAGCCATTGGTTATAGTTCTGTGTAGTCTGAAAAGACGAATTTTGGGGCAAGAGGGGTTGGAGCAAGGTAGAAGGCGGGTTAGAAAAAATGGTAGGAGAGGAGAAGTAGTGTGTTTCAGAGGGGGACGTGAGTTCACTTAGTATATCTACCTAGTTCCGATCCTTTTTGCAGCGAAACCCGACTTCGGGCGATTTACTGTCTTACCAACATTAGTCGTGATTAAGGAATGTTAGTCAGCCTCCAATGTAAATAAAAAAAATAAAATAAAAAAAAAAAAAAAAAAAAATATTTTGGATGTTTATAATTTTAAATTTACACAAATTTTAGAATTAAGTGACCAAATATAATTGTCAAGTTTTAGTATCAGTGAGTATGGGAACGTTTTGAAAAGATGTGTAATAAAATAAAAACTTGTTGTCAATACAAGAAGTGGGGATGCTTTTGGGGGGTAGAGTGGTGCTCAATGAAGTGATAGAACAGTGGAGTGTGGAACTGCAATTGTTGAAAGTTTTAGTTTATCAATTTTAATTAGTTAGTTATTAAGTTGCTATTGCGAGGGTGGCCTGTGCTCTCATAGATAGCGAAATGGGTTGGGGGTAACAGAGAGTGTTACCTCCATCGGAGGCCAAAATGGCGAAAAATGTGCGACACACCCTTTTCGTGTAAACTTAATTTGCATACTGATAGACGATCGTGTCGCACATACTAATGATGAGTGTAACAGGCAATGAAATGAAGTTAGATTTCCCCGACTTTTCGGGCGATTACTGCCTTACCAGCACTAATCGTGGATTTGGCTAGCGGCCAGCTATGGTCATATCAAGTCCCTTGACCATAGCTGACTTGAAATTGGTATATATTAGAAATTAAATGGGGGGTGACATTAGGGGAAATCCAGGTACTAGGGAACAGCGGCTACCACTCTGTTCGAGTAGGAACAGCAAGGCCAGGTGGTAGACCCGTTTAAGGGCGTTTAATTATAGCCAAGAATATGTTGATATTCAGACGTTTAAATGTAACAGCCGAAGCAAAGACACGGAGAGGTAAAACTGCTCCAAAATATGCCGTCTTTGCAGAAGCGAAAGGGCGATACAGTCCTCCATAACTTGCAATAGAGTGTGTGGATGGGAGGTGGCTCAGATGAGTCACGAATTTAAATTTTACAACATAAAAAGTTTGCTAATTCAAATTTGATCCAATAAAAATGCTTGTGCTCTGTTTAAGTAATTAGATGCTCATACATTCAATATAAGGTGTTCATGCTATAATTTTAAATGTATTATTTTATTATTGTAGGTTAGATATAAGCATTGGTAACAATATGTGTCTTCATTATGTGTGTATATTTGCAACTAAGTAAATAATTAAACCGTCTGGCAGGCGGTTAACACAAAGTATCAGAATCAGGGAGAGGGGAAACAATGAGGGTAGAAGTAAGTACTGATAAATATATATATTTCAGGTAATTTGTTAAATTTTGAGATGTATTTTAATTGTGTTAGGGATATCAGCTGATCAGCAATAAAATGTCACTGGTATATTGGTTGTAAATGTTCCAGGTAATTGATGTTTAATGTAATGTTTTAATGTATTACAGATGCTAGTTTAAAGTAATGAGAACAGTAATTTAATAAAGTAATGAGAAATAAAGTCATAATTTGTGAAACTTAATAAGAGATAGTTTGTGGGTGACGAATATTCTGTGGGACATATAGATCTGTCCAAGTTGAAGTTAGAGTTGAAGTAAGTAATGTAATGTTGTTTTGAGTTAATGTAATGTTATAGAATTTTGAGAAGTATTGATGTCGACACAGTAGTAATGGAGAATCTATGTAGAGTTTTGAGTGATATATTTATGTTTATAATTAATGATGTTATTTTGTTGTAGTTGTAGTAAGGTAATGAGATTGAGATTTTGGGGATGCCAATTTTGTAGTGGGGGGTAGTGTAATGTAGGAGTCCGCAACATAATGATAAGTTGGGACGGGATTGGGACTGATTTAGTGGGACGGGGCCGCCTTAGGTAGAATCCAGGGGCCAGATAAGGGAAATGAGTTTTGGGGGGGGGAAAACACGTATCCTATGTACAAAGGGTTAGAGAGTATTTTTTTTATATATTGAGAGAAGGTGGCGATTTGAGTTTCATGATAAGTTGGGTTCAGAGATTGATGGGATAGATATTTTGATAGAGATGGGTGTCATGGGAGTTGAAGTTGTTAGAGGTTAGAGTCAGAGGTAGAAAGATTATATATGTATACAGATCAAGTAGTAAATTAAATGAGATAAATGTTTAAATCACCCAAAGTAATGTAGAATGAAATTGTTAAATGAAGAAAGTTATAGTTGAACATATAAAATTTTCATTTTGAAATCAGTGACAAGGTATGATAAAATTTGGGGATGTAAAGTTAGAAGGTGTTTATTTTAAATAATTTGAATGTCAATTTGATTATTTACAATAATATTTGGTTATTTTAAATGTTTTATTTTATTATATTTTGTGTTTCAAGTAAGGATGTTACAGATGTTAAATGTATTTTCAGATAGAACTGGTACCTAACGTATGTAGGTCAAGGTTTTGACTTGACCTAGTTTTGATCAGCTGAGAGTGAGGTCATGTAAGTTAATAGTATGGAAGTCAACTCGATTTTTGTTTTTGATCAATTTAAACGAATTTTAAATAATTTTTATGTGTACAGGGAACATTTTAATAAATTTAATTTTTTCTTTGAATTTCAAAATTTTTGGAAAATAATTTTTTGAAAAAAAAAAAAATCTTGATTTTGCGCCTGCCAGCTAATGAATATTTTTAAGCTTTGATGATTTGATTGTTTGTGTATTAACCATGTTTATTTTTATTGATTTATTGTATTGACTTGTATTGTTAGACTCTAAGTATTCACATGTTAGGTTAAGGATGCTCTTAATTATAAGAGGTGTTTAAATCAATTTATTTTAAATAAAGACAGAAACCAATGAAGAGAACAATTTAAAATTTATACAAAATTTATGAATTTAAAATATTACATGAAAACAACCAATGGGTTGCCAGTTAAATAACTTTTGAAAATTTTTTAATTTTATGATATGTGACGTCAATATGTAATGTGAGTGTGTGTGAGCCCAGTATCTGCTAAAGGCAGCCCAGCTTGCATATAAGGGGAAACATATCGGTGGAGGATCTGGAAGAATCTAAGCCAGGGATTGAGGATTTTGGGGGGTAGCATGTTAGAAGGTGAGGTGTGTTGTGGTACTTGTCTGTTCGATTTTTCGGTGTTGGGATCTCTTACGGAGAAGTCCAGGGATCTCGCTCAGATGGGTCCATAGTCGCCAAGCCAGGGGGGTCGTATACCCATGCAGATTAGGAACAAAGGGGGTTGTTGGCACCAGTTCCTCACCGGTCCTCTTAGGGGTTTTATCAATGAGATTTCTTCTGTTTTGGACAGCAGAATTCTCATTGAGGGGGTATTGTAACGTGTCTAAATTGGGTAATTTCATTTATTTCGGGTATGGGGCATTTGTATTTTATTTATTTCATTTTTGGGGTTTTATAAAAAATTATTGTGAAAGTTTTATTTTACAATGAACATTAATTCCATTATGACAGACCACGTGGCAAGTAGAACAGTGTTGAGAACAAAGCAGTAAGACGCAGTTGCTGTTGTGTAACTCGGCAAGGAATTTGCACCACCCTGAATTTCTCAGAACTTTGCATAAGTGTGACCACGCACTCACGCGCAATACAAGTACGCGCTCTGTTGGGACGCCGAGTTGGTTTAAAGCAAATTGGCTTGGGCGAATTTGATTCAGCAATGTGCGTTTAAGCTGGAGGAAATAAAGTCTAAGTCCGGCCTCTTTTGTGACGTCGGCCAGTGCCTCACTGAGATCGTATGCTGTCGTCACTCCGACAACTACAAGCATTGCATGGGACGAAACTCCTGCGACGAAGCCCAAGGCAGTGGTTTCCTTAAAAATATGAGATCACGTTAGCAACACCTGCTACGTTTTCTCCCCCAGTTTGTTAACTGATCGCTCCGGCGCCGGAACGAGCCAGGTTAGGCTCGTCACAAAACTTTATATTTTAACAGTAAAAAGTGGAATGAGAGAAAAATTTATGTGACCGCGGTCAAGTAAAAAAGTAAAGAATGTAATTGTATAACTTTCGGACAGTAAAAAACAAGAAATTACAAGAAGATGAGTGTGCGCGCGAACCACGTTGCCGGCGGTTTTTCATTAAGGACTGGGGCTTTATTATAAAAGGTTATGGGGTATTAAAAATGTTTTGGGGTTGTTAAAAATAAATTTCATGTTTGTGTGAGAGTGAAAAATTGCAGGCTGGGCTCTGTCTGTATATCTGTTTTATATAGTGATCAGTAAGGTAAGATATTAGAGTAAGTTAGTATGTAGAAGATGCCAACAGAACAAAGAAACGTGTAACTTAATCTGTAAAACACTGAGCAAAGTTTTGAACAAAATTTTAAAATGATTCTGATTAATTAAAAATAGTAATTTCTCTTCATAACAATGTGTCGAATCAGTTATTTCAATAACCTTCACACATGCTTGTATCTAACGTACTTGTGATTGGATCCTGGACCCTGATAGAAGAGATCGTGGAGGTAGGTGGAAATTATATTGTATTTTGTATTTAATAAATTTAAATTGTTATAGATTATAACATATTGTTTCATATTTACGCCCTTAAAACGGGTCTACCACCTGGTTAACTGTTCCCACGCGAACAGAGTGGCAGCCGCTGTTCCATAGTTCCGGAGATTTCCCCTAAAGTCACCCCCCCATTAATTTCAAATTTATACCAATTTCAAGCACAGCTATGGTCAGTTCTACAATTTCTGCCCATAGCTGGCCGTCATCCAAAACCACGATTAGTGCTGGTAAGGCAGTAATCGCCCGAAAAGGCGGGGAAATCAACTTTAAATTCAGGCATGCTTAACTCCATTTTATAATACACTGCACGGCAACAAATCAACATATAATATAAAAGTTGTGCAGTGTATTTTACGCCAGTTTGGCCTCCGATGGAGGTAACACTCTCTGTCACTCCCCAACACTTACTGCTACCTACAGTGGCACATGCTAGTACACTGTACTAGCCTACTTATAGCTAAACTTAATGTCCTTCTACATTTGCAGTCTCTACATTCCATAATTATATCACTTCTATCAACACCACACAACCCCCCAAAATTACCCATATATCTTGTATGATAACATGATAGAACATAATATACATTTACCTTGAACATTGACATTGTTACTTTAAACTAAACAATTCTCCTTTAAATAATTTGTATAGAAAATTATAAACATTATAACTTGTAATTTTTATTAACTCTTTTATATATCATCATTTAATTATTTATCACTTACTTACACTTAGATTCTTCAAAAATTTCAAATTTATTATTAACCTTTATTTTACATCACATTTCAATTATTATTACCTTTTAACTATGGTTTCTATTTAGTACAACTATCTCAAATTAGTTTCATCATTGAGTTTAACATCTTTTCAACACCTGTAAACATTTTACTCTATTTAACTTGTATTATAAAATTTATACTCACAGTACATCATTCAAAACATATGATTCCAAAACAATACATCTCCATTACCTTCTGAAACAATAACGATAATATGATTCCACAACTAAATACATCCTACATTTATTAATTGTTATCAAATTTAAATCTCATAAAATAATTTAAATTCATTATTATATAACATTGTTAATCAATCAAAAATATTTAAACCGCTCAGATTACTTTAATTCCATCAATTATTCAAGAACACAATATATTTCAATTATTATCAAAACAATTACAATTCCTTAATTACTTTCATAATTATTCTTGGTATTAAATTGATTTCTGATACCTACACACATTGTTTACATTACATACCTGTTACAATACAAACACAATTAATTTCACTCTAAATTTATTTACAATTCTTTGTCATTATTTTATTGTTTATCACACCTATCCAAAAGCATTAAAATAATTAAATAATTAAACGTTCATAAACATTTGTCTTTGCCCCCAATCATCGTACAAAAGCCTGGTCTTACATTTACACAGTTCATTTTTTATTAAACACATTATATCATTTTTATTAATATAAAGATTATCCAAATTTTTATATTCTTCCACAGTATCAACAGGATTATTCCATGTTGTTAAATCATATAATTTATTATCATCGAGCATAGTCCAGTCGCCTTTAGTACGATCTGTCATAGTTATGTCAATTACAGTTTCATTATCATTATTATCTGCTGCTTTATTTGCTTTGTCATAAAGTAAGTAGTCTATAACATCAATTGCTGTACTAACTATTTCACAAGGTAAGTACTTATTATCAATAACTCTTTCAATGTCTAATCTCTGTATTAATTCGTCATAACCTCTACTAACCTTAAATAACTTTACCTTCTTGTCAACATATCTTTCACCATAACACCAATTCATACTTTTGCTATCATTCCGTACAGAGGATGTTAAATCATAAAAACGCCTACTAAAAATTAAAAAATTACTTAGAAACACATCGCTTTCCTGTAAGGGACTCATGCCCATCAAAAACATTTGTAACCAGCTTGGTTTACCATAAAACTGGGGAAAATCTACCCTCTGCCTTATATTCACAAAATCATTCTCTTCATACTCTCTCTCTAACTTACAAACACTCTCTCCTCTCTCTCTCACTGTTTCTATATTATTATGGTCGCTAATTATTTTCACGGTATTATTTTTATATATCTCGTTTTCAACTATCTTACTACTACCGGTTGTTAATTCATTTTCGTAATTATTTGTTATTTTATTATTACCCTGGTCGTCTGTTATTTCGTCACAATCACTCGTAACTGTGTCATTTTCTACCTCCTCCTTCAGGGTTCTACTTTCATTTATTTCGTCTTGTATTTTATTTATATTTATCATTACCTCACCTTTCATGCCCGCAATAGTTTTATTCATACTTTCTAAGCGGCTAGTCATATTTATTTCACTCACTCTCAATTCGCTCCGTACATTCATGAACTCGTTATTTAAATCGGTAAGTTTAATATTTACAGCATTTATTTCTGATTTGATTTCAGATTTTAAATTATTATTTTCTGATTTGATTTCAGATTTTAAATTATTATTTTCTGATTTGATTTTCTCGTCTTGTTTGTCAAGTTTATCATTTACTATGTTTATTTCTAATTTGACTTCCATTCTAAACTCATTCAAATTCTCATTATTCTTTTTCATTTCTTCCATAATCAATGCTAATTGATTAAATATATCTACACTATTGCTTTTACTATTACACTCAACTTCGACTGTTTCGTTTACCTTCAGTATTTCTAATTGTACATTCTCATCACTATTTTCATTTGTTGAAATTAAATTGTCTTGCGTAACGTTTAAAATAGATTCTTCTACACTACTTTCACATAAATCTGCATTCTTATTTTTCTCTGCCATTTTCGATCAGGTTGTAAATTAATTTAGTTTCTATTCAATTGAAAATTAATTTACAACGTCCCTGTTCGGGCGCCAACTGAAGCAGTACGAGTTTAATTAATTATTAAAATCTATATATCTGTACCTATTAATAGGCGGCAACTGAAGCTTTACTTGTTTTTTAAATTAAAATATTGAGACTCTAGTTACTTACCTTATCGATAATTTACCAAGGTGTCGTCTGATGTACTCTTGGCAGAGAAAAACACAGGTGAATGCAAATTAACAAACACATATTTTACAAACTCAAATAAAATGGTATTTTATTTGTTTAGCATGACATTTTTTCTGTTTTCTTTCCAGTTTAAATTTACTAAAATGCACCTCGTTCTTTTTATCATACAATATGATACATAATGAATTGTGAAACTACTTCACATTATGACTTTCATTGTTGAGTTAATACTCCGACCAATATTTAATTCATATATGCCTGCTGTTAAAATTTACTTACTACTGACTATAATCTAAATACTAACTTATTTTTTATCAAAAACGACCCAGATTGCTCACACGCACATTCATACCATTTCAGAACCCCACCTTTACTTAATTTAGGCCTTTATTAAAGAAATACTTGAATGAGATACTGTTAATTGTTGCAGTTGAGTCCCCCACCGACCGCATGGCGCGTCACACACTTATTCCTCTTTTTCGATGTTCAAAATTATGCCCGCACTTTTGATGACTTACTGCGTTTACTGTTACATTATGACTGCACTTTTGTACACATTAAAACTATACTGGTGTTTTGGCCGGCCGACCGTATTTAGCTAAAAACAAATTTTTATAGAACCACGCGTGGTCTCGTGTTGTGGTGGAGTGGCTGCTGCTACCCAAGTGCGTCGGTCACATTCATTTCCGTCAGCTCGCGCTGTGATTGGCTGCGGCTCTTACATGGCAGGTTCCGGTGATCGACTTTGGTGTCGAGAGTATAGGTAGCGGCACACGAGCGCACACTCACCGCCACATTCCATTGTAGCTGGTTGTTAGCTACGAAGTTTTTGTTACTTCTCCCCAACGGAAAATACAAGCATACGCGCACCGGCTCGCATTCTGACGCTGTTATCGTTGTGTACTAGGCACAGACTGGTACTGAATTGTCTACAGGGTGTCCAGTAAAGCACGTCTTATTGTCCGCAAAAGCTGTCCAAACAGATTGTCCCCAAATAATTATCAAATTGAATAAAAATTATACCCTTCAAAATAGCCCCGTTACAAAGTATAACATTAGGCTCAACATATGAGAAGACTTTGTTTACTGAACGTGTGTGTGTGTGTGTGTGTGTGTGTGCGTGTGTGTTTTAGAACTCAAACACCAATGTTTTTTACAAAATGTTTAACAAAACAGTGAATTATATTTTACAATACATGTCAGGAGGGTAAAGGTGCATTACATTCAGTTCAGTTGGTGACGTGTTTTTGTGCAGATGGCAACACTCCCATTTTTGTTAGTCAATGCTGATTCCTCATATTGAGTAACAGAATAGATTTTGTGCAATTAGTTCATGTTACACATTTTGAAAATGGCAAAGTCAATCACAAAAATATTTCCAAATGAAAAGTTCATTGTGTAGCAAGTTTTTTTTTTGAATTGAAAAGGCAAATGCCTGATGGAAATATATAAACAAATCATAGTTGTTAATGGTGAATTATGACCTGCAAAAAATGACTGTGTGATGCCTTGTATTCCTTGTATTCTTAGACTGTGGATGTCTGATTACCTTACAAAAAAAAATTGAGGACCTTAATTCAAATAGGTGACTGACAGTAAGAGAATTACATAAAAATTACATAATGATTCCTGAAGTATCACTGTCAGGAATGACTGAAGTACACTGTCTTTAAAGTTCATAAACTTTTTCACCATCACATGGTGATGTACTGTTACCCTTCTACTTCAACAGAAGGTGGACATTAAAAACAGTGAAAATGTGAAGAAGCAGAAGTTTACTAAGAAAAGGGTGCAAAAGAAGCCTGCAAACAACTCTGGAAGAAAAAAAAACAAAGATATGGAAGACAATCTGAAAAAAACAGCAATGGAAGAAAGGAATGTTCAACAGTAAACCATTCCCTGGGCCTTTGGATCCCTCCTCATTCCAGGTAAGATATTTTCTATTTAGACTTAGGCAGTTTATTCAAAACTATTTCAAGCAACGTTCCTAATCTCGGTGTTTTCTTTGTCTGCTTATACAGAATCCAAATCCCATGAGATTGCCAAGTGAATATTTCAAGGACTATGTTACTGAAGAGTTTTATATACAAGCTGCACAGTTCACTAACATGCACGCAGTAAAAACCACGGGACAGACTGTAAACACTAATGCTCAAGAGTTAAAAATTTTTATTGTGCTGAATCTTCTCATGTAGTGTTTTCCATTTCGACGTCTGCGACTTTACTGGCATAGAGGTTATAGTTTGCCAGATGTAACTGAGTTCATGTCTTGAGATAGATTTCTTATGCTAAGGAATCTTTTTCACTTAGTAGATACTGCAAACCCTGAAGTACATGGAACAAACCAACTATGGAAAATACTACCGATCATCGATTCTATTAAAAACATGTGTACCTGTTTGCCTCGTGACTTCCAAACCTACAACATAGATGAGCAAATGATCCCTTTTACTGGGAGGTGCTTTTTTAGACAAGCCTCTAAACAATTTGTGAAAAACAAGCCTTGACCTGTTGGTCTCAAGGTTTTTGTAACTACAGCTTCTTCTGGCTGAGTACTAGATTTTGAAGTTTACCAAGTACACACTACAGAATTGTTAAATCCTGAACTAGGGCTTGGGCCATCGGTGGTGATGACACTCATAAGAACTATACCCCCACAAAGCTTTCTTTTTTTTGACAGGTACTTCACCTCAGTCCCATTGCTAGAAAAGATTTCATTCATTGGGCTCGAAGGTTCTGGCACAATCATGGGAAACCATGTGAGTGGAGTGGAAGTAGACAGAGAAGAAGATTGTCATTTGGAAAGAGGACATTGTAATCAATATGTTTTGGAAAATAAAAATGTTCTTGTTGAGACAAGATGCTAAGAAAGTATTGACGGCTTCTACCTGTTTTGGATCAACACTCTTCGAAAATGTGAAACAATGGTCAAAGGAGGAAAATCAACGTATTTTCCTGCTACTGTGAGAAATTACAATAAATGTATGAGAGGAGTCGATGTACTTAATCAGCAGATGGAGTACTACCATACCTTTTTCAGGACAAGAAAATGGGCATGGAAGGTTATCCTTCACTTTTTGGATTTCTCAGTTGTAAATTCCTGGATGCTACATATAAGAGATGCAAAGTCCAACAAAGTTCCATGCAAACGAGTATATGATTTGCGGAGCTTTCACCTTGCAGTGAAATGAATGGCTTGTTCACTCAACTAAAGAATCAGCAAACTCTGTTTTGAGTGAATCAGGAGAATCAGGTGATGAGGAGCCAGCAGTAAAAAGGTCCGAGTTTTACAATCTGCCAGTGAAAATGAATGTTGCACATAAGAGATATGATGGATATGGACACTGCCCAATAGTTGACGACATCGTAGCACCCAGGGCTTGTCACATGGAGAACACTGCAATAGCAGAAGCAAGGTCATGTGTGAAAAATGCAAGACTTACCTTTGCGTATAAAAAAAAAACTGTTTTAAGCTATTTCATCAAAAGAAATAGCCAAAACTTTGCTCCAAGAATGAGATCCAAACTTTGCTCATTTAATCATGCAATGTACTATTCTTATATTTTTTTCAGAAAGTTTATTGTCAATAAATTTGATAATTTCTAATTGTATTATAATTTTTATTTACCTTTTCCAAAATAAACCCAGAACCTAATAATACCTAAGCATAACAAACGTGATGGTTATTTTTTGTGACACAAACCTAAGAACCTGACCCTCACGATTGTGAGGGTATGTTTCTAAACCAGTGAGAGGCCAGAGATTTTTAAAATTATTATTTTTATTATTGTTGTTGCATGCCTATGAAACATTAATAACCATAAAAAAAATGATTATTTTTTTTTATTTCAGGTCGTAAACGAAAAAACAACACACTTTTGTAATATTGAGCCACAAATGTGGTATCAAAGAGACACATTAATTCTGTAACTCATTAATCAATACATTAACAATTAACTTAACCGAACTAACAATAATTAGTGGCTAACTTCCCCGTCTACCACCGCTTATATATACATATATTATATGTATGTATGTATATATATGTGTGGCAATGACATTCACCAACATGTGTAATTACTACTACTACCTAGAATATTCCGGCCACCCATTCCAGAATAAAGTACGTTAACTATAAATGTACATTAAGTAACGTAATATATGGTGTTCGAACCTTGTACTGTATTTCTATATCTGTGTTGTAAGTACCGCATTGCGGCACGAGTGGATGACGTCACGTTGCTTATCTACCGCCGCCAGCCGTCAGCTGGGCTCACGGTGGTCAATTTTTGTTCAGTTATTTTAGATACTCCGAGCTGTACACTCGTTAACATTACTCTTCCAGCCGCGGCTTCTGGATCTCATTATTCAATTATTCGTCATGTGCAACCTGCACTAATTTAATTCAGGCGACTTCCGTCTATTTATTATGGCATTTGACTTTTATTAAAACTTAATTAACGGGCATTATGGCCAGAAAAACATCCGCACGTGTCAGCAATAACATCTAAAATATAAAGTTGTCAATAAATGAACATTATATAAATTCAATACAGTCCACTTCGTTATACTTTCAAACCAGCCCTCTTCATTTAGCATCTCCTGGAACAACTTGAGAAACTTCAAGAGCTTCCAGCATGCAACATTTTTGGTCCAACCGAACCAGATTTAATAGTTTTTCGTCCACAAGCGACAACATTTTCTGGTCCACTAATCTGGATTTTATTTCCGCCTTATGGGCAACATTGTGGGTCACTACTTCAAAACATTTATTTCATTGGGCAAAGGTCCTAGTTCCCGAAAAAGCTTCAAAATTCAAAAACTCTCAAATTTAAATTGCTGACCGTGGCATGCCATTTATCACCGAAAAAACGACTTCAAACAAGTGACTACCAAGATACAACAGAACGGCAGAGCTGACACGACAGGAATCGTCAAGGCAGTTATACAGTAGCAGCAATTCCACAACTGTAATGTACGCTGATATACGATGACAGACTTCATCGAACCAGCACGAACAGGCGGGTCACCAACAGCACAGGATTGACGGACGGATTCAGATCGGAACCAACAGGACCACAGCAGTTCGTAACACACTAGGATTCCACGTGACTATGAACCTTTTACTTATTAGTATAATTATTTAAATAATGTATGGACATAACGTTCTAAGCAATATTTCATATTCAACATGTTATTTTTGACACCTTTGTGCAAACATATATCATTATTATTGAACATATTTTTGTAACTATTTAGCAACTCATTGTGAGTTCAAGCATCGAGACAAGACTATATGTATTATTATTATTATTTAAATTCATAATTTCAATAATTCTTAAATTCTAATAGAGGCTGTTTTAATAGAGATGATAAGCATATGTTGTAGCAAGTATTGTGTTAAGCTATATAACGATCGCTAGCCACCGCACCTTATTCAGATTTTATCAAAATTTAAGTCCATTGTTCACCTGCTCTGCGCTCAAATTATTCTAAATTATATTTTAAATTGTAATTATGGCGGATGTAAAAGCTTTAATAAAGAAGCGAGGCACTATTAAAGCTTCGATATCCCGCATAAACACCTTCGCGGACAATTTCGATTTGGAAACCAGCGATCATCATGCGCTGAAAATAAAACTTCGGCATTTTATGGAATTATCCATCAAATACGGTGAAATACAATCTCAAATCGAATCCGAGGAAGCGGATTTTGCATTAGCAAGTGATAGAGTCCAAACTGAGGACGATCTTTGCAACATAGAATGTAAGTTGCAACACTTGTTGGAGCAAGCAGAGCATGTGAATCAAAAACCCTTAATTAATGCTGAAAGTACGCATCTTAAACCCCCCCCCCCATACAGTTGGAACCGATCAAATTACCTCGGTTTGCGGGAAACATTACTGAGTGGCAGCATTATTATAATATCTTTCTCGAACTAATACACGTCAGAACCGACCTGACGGACATACAAAAACTACACTATTTCCACTCGTCATTATCTGGCGAGGCGCTGAACGTAATAAAATCACTGCCAATTACTCATGAAAACTACGCGGTGGCTATCGATCTATTAAAAAATAGGTATGACAGTAAGTTAATTGTCTCCGCCCATCATGTCGGGAATCCTGGCCGTCCAATCGGTTCAACAAGAATCCCAAATTAGCGTTTCCAGATTCATTGATGAAATAACTGCCAATATCAATGCATTAAATAACCTCAACTTACCAGTAAATACATTCAAAATCATTGTTATTCATTATTTGGCTCAAAAACTCGATAGTTACACTCTTTGGTTGTGGAAAGAGAGCTTGTCAGAACATAAATTCCCTGATTTTAATAATTTTATAAAATTCGTAAATACACGTTGACAATTATTACAAAATCTTGATAGCGCAACTACTTCAGCGAGCAAGTTAAATGGTAGTGATAAGACGCCTTATCGCAAGGCAATTAAACCGATAAGCGCTCCTAGGGGGGCATTCCACTCATGTCGGAAATAATTTATGTAAATTATGTAACGGGAAACACAGAACTACTGATTGCTCACAATTTACATCGCTTACTATCCCTGAAAGAAAAAACATTATAATAAAAAACAAACTTTGTTTAAATTGCCTTCGTCCGGGCCACGAAAGTTCCCACTGCCCATCAAAATTTTCTTGTAGAAAGTGTGCGAAGCGTCACCACACCATGATTCACTTGTCTAACAAAAACAGATCTTCCATCAACAACCAATGTTCACTAAAATTGCAAACGAATAAGTCAATATTGTTATCTACCGCAGTCTGTATGACAACTGATCATGCTGGTAGAAAGTTCCCAGTTAGAATTTTATTGGATTCCGGCTCGCAAGCGAACTTCTGTACTATGGATTTCGCACGTCGAATGGGCCTTAAATTGGTTAAATCTCAATTGCCCATAATGGGTATAAACAACTCACTGTCGCAGGCTGACTTCAGTACAAGAGTAAGGTTACAGTCTCGCTATAAACCTTTTACTTTGAACGTACATTGCGCCGTGCTTCCCAGCATAACTAATTATCTACCGGCGGAATCGTTTGATCTCGCCTCTTTAAATTTACCAAAGGACGTATTCTTAGCTGACCCACACCTCAATTTCTCGTCGCAAGTCGATGTATTGCTCGGTGCTCAGTATTATTTGCAATTAATCGAACCTATTAAATTTATCCGCGGCCCGCACTTTCCCATAATTCAGGAGACTAAGCTACGATTCATTCTAGCAGGTAATTTACCTTTCAATGTCGACATGACTAAACCAGTTTCATCCTTTATGGTCTGTAAAGATGACAGTGAGATTTCCTCACAACTAAAGGAATTCTGGAAGGTGGAGGAGATCTCTAGTCGTGATCCCTCCTCTGAGGACTCAGCATGTGAAAAGCATTTTGTGACAAATACTGTCCGCAACCACGAAGGAAGATTTGTGGTATCCCTGCCCTGCAGGTCAGACAAGTCTCATTTGGGCGATTCTCTACGTGGAGCAATCCGCAGGTTTCAGTCGCTAGAGTTTAAGTTCAAGCAGAACCCTGCCCTTTACAAAGGCTATAGCGAGTTCGTGCGTGAGTACTTGAAGCTTGGTCATATGTCTTCACTTAATGAGTACGATTTGTCACTTGACAAATCAGACACTTTTTATTTGCCTCATCACTCAGTCTTTAAGGGTTCCAGCATAACCACTAAGTTACGTGTTGTTTTCAACGGCTCCGCTAAAACGACAAATAATTTGTCCCTCAACGATACTCTGATGGTCGGTCCCACGATCCAGCAGGATCTGTTCTCGATCATGGTTCGTTTCCGTACCCACCGATACGTCCTCATTGGAGATATTGAAAAAATGTATCGACAAATTTTGGTTAACCCAAAGGATTCCAATTTGCAGCGTATCGTTTGGCGTGACGCACCGCATAAGGAACTCCAACATTACGCTTTAAGGACAGTCACTTATGGGACTGCAAGTGCCTCTTTTCTTGCAACTAGATGTCTGGCTCAGATAGCCCACGAACATAAATCCGACCACCCTATGACTTGCTTAGCCATAGCCAATGATTTTTATGTAGACGATTTTATGACGGGATCGGACGATCCGAACGTGCTATCTAAAATGAGGTCCGACATCGTGGATTTGCTAAACAGATATGGTTTTACTTTACATAAATGGTTTTCTAATGACCAGAACATTGTGGCTTCTCGCGCCCACGTTTCCCATGACTTTAGCAAAAATCAAAACGTGCGTACATTGGGAATCCAATGGAGCGTTAACGAAGACAGTTTTTTATATACCGTTCGGGGTGATGACAATTCGGCCGTGTTCAACAAAAGAAGTGTGTTGTCGGTCATTGCAGGGATTTATGACCCGTTGGGTCTTATTGGCCCCATTACGTTTTGGTGCAAGCATTTTGTACAGCAGTTGTGGTTGGCAGGCACAAGTTGGGACGAACCCTTATCTGGCTCATTATCCAATCAATGGTTGGAACTCTACTCTCAATTAGTTTCCGACACTCGTTTTAAAATTACGAGGTCGGTTAAGAGTCTAAACAATTATCAAATCATTTCATTACAGCTTCACGGATTCGCCGACGCGTCGGCTAAAGGTTACGCGTGCTGTATTTATGTGCGGGCAGTCTATTTGAACGGCGCCATATCTTCAAACCTGTTATGCGCAAAATCTAGGGTCGCTCCGCTGAAACAGATAACGCTACCCAGGCTTGAACTTTGTGCTTGTTTATTGCTGGCGCAGTTAACTTCTAAAGTTTTAGACGCCGTCAACTACAAATTTGACGAATTATATTTCTATTCGGACTCGATGATAGTTTTACATTGGATACATCAGCAATCTTCCCGCTGGAAGGTATTTGTAGCCAACCGTGTCGCGGAAATACAGCGTCTTATTAACCGGGGAACTTGGCATCATGTATTATCATCTGACAACCCTGCCGACATTTTATCACGCGGTTGCCTCCCTCGTAGTTTGCACAGCCAACCTCAATGGTGGCATGGTCCGTCCTGGTTAGCCCATGAGTCATCATCATGGCCCATTAGAGCCTTCGATACTCATGCACCCTGTACTTACCCCGACCTGGAGCAAGAACGTCGTAAGCAGGTCCAAACATCACTAATTGTCGCCTCTTCCACCCCCAGCTATGTTGAAAATTACTCATCCCTTACAAGACTCATTCGCGTCTTCGCATATTGCCGCAGATTTATTCGTAACTCTAGGCTCCCGGTTGTTGACAGGGGCACTTCCTTTTTGTCTGCTCAAGAGTTGCATGATACACTTTTGTTCTTTGTTCCCCAGTCTCAGCATTTGCACTTCGGCATGGAGTTTAAGGAGCTTGAGGCACATCGCTGCATTCCCAGCAGCAGTAAAATTCTTTCACTCAACCCCTTCCTGGATGACACAGGTATTTTGAGAGTGGGTGGACGCCTGCAGCTCTCCCAACTTAACTACGCGAGCAAACATCAAATAATTTTGCACCCGCATTCTCATCTCTCCAAATTAATCATAGAGTATGATCTCCATTTGTTGCACTCTGGGGTGCAATTGACCCAGTCCTCTCTCAGACAGAAATATTGGATTATTAACGACACATCTTATATCCTCTCAGTAATACATAAATGTATCATTTGCTTCCGTTACCGTGCTAGAGGCGCGAATCAATTATTGGGTCAGTTACCCCCTTCCAGGGTCACGCCTGCTAAGCCATTTTCCCAATCGGCCGTGGACTACGCCGGTCCCGTACCTTTACGCCATGGCGGACAGTGCTCAAAATCCACGTCAAAGGCATATATTGCGTTATTTATATGCATGTGCACAAAGGCCATTCATTTGGAACTTGTATCAGATCTCACCTCCAACGCCTTTATAGCGGCCTTAAAAAGGTTCATCGCGCGCAGAGGTATTCCCGCGCAGATATTTTCGGATAATGGTACGAATTTTCGTCGTGCCAGCCACACCTTACACGATTTGTACAGGTTTTTAAATTCTAATGGAGTTGAGCAATCTACTCAGGAGTTTTGCGGTCCCCGCGGTATCAAGTGGTCCTTTATTCCACCCTCAGCCCCTCATTTCGGTGGCTTGTGGGAAAGCGGGGTGAAAAGTGTCAAATATCATTTACGTCGCGTGATTGGCAGTACTATCTTGAATTTTGAGGAGTATTCTACAATTCTCACTCAAGTAAAGGCTTGCCTTAACTCACGCCCTTTATTTGCTATGTCCAACGATGCTAGGGACCCTGAACCCTTAACTCCCGCTCATTTCTTGGTCGGTGCTCCACTGACGGCACTTCCGGAGCCCGACTATACCCAAATCAATACTAGTCGTTTGGGCAGGTGGCAGCTGCTCCAAAGCTTTACACAATCCATCTGGAAGCGATGGTCCAAGGATTATCTGCACCAGTTGCAGCAACGCAACAAATGGCGCACGACGTTAAAGAATTTAAATGTTGGACAGCTTGTCCTCATTCTAGACGATAGTGGAAGCGAGGGGTAATTACTAATGTTTTTGCGGGTCAGGACTCCATAGTGCGCGTTGCTGAAGTTCGCACCACGCAGGGTATCCTACGCCGACCCATCCACAAATTATGCCCCCTTCTGGCGGCAACAGACTAGTCGCATGAGCATCATACGGTACGTACCAGGAATGTGAACTTGTCACATTGCCTTGGACACGCTCGGGACATTCCCGGGGCGATCATACAAGTCAATTGTATTATTATCATTGTAATTATTATTACTACTGTCGGATAGCTATTATTGCAATAGTTACTGCGTCTTCATTGTATCAATTATTTTATATTTGTCATTGTATTGTTATATGATTATGTATTTAAACTTTTGGGAATTATTATTGTTACTTTATTGTATCAATTATTTGTATGTATGTATTGTTTTTTTCAATGGTCATGTATTATTGAATTTATCGGGGGTTCGTTGTGTCAATATTATGAATACAATTGTTATGTCTTTTCATTGTATTATCACTTATTATTTAATGCTGTGTAATCGTTATTGGGTATTATTTGGGATAGATCAATGTGTCTACTTAATCATTTTATTATTGTGTATACTGTTGTGCTATTATGTATTGGTTAATTTTATTGTCAGTTTTTTTTTTGCTATGATTATAAAGGTCGATTTCTTGTGTACCTTACCATTATCACTTGAATTTATCATGTTAGTCATATTATTGTTATTAATTATCTAACTGTCATTGCGCTGTAGTCAATACGCCAATTGTTATGTTCTTTTTTGTCATGTAAAATCAATTACTATATTATTAACTTAATGCATAAATTGTATATCTGTGTTGTAAGTACCGCATTGCGGCACGAGTGGATGACGTCACGTTGCTTATCTACCACCGCCAGCCATCAGCTGGGCTCACGGTGGTCAATTTTTGTTCAGTTATTTTAGATACTCCGAGCTGTACACTCGTTAACATTACTCTTCCAGCCGCAGCTTCTGGATCTCATTATTCAATTATTCGTCATGTGCAACCTGCACTAATTTAATTCAGGTGACTTCCGTCTATTTATTATGGCGTTTGACTTTTATTAAAACTTAATTAATGGGCGTTATGGCCAGAAAAACATCCGCACGTGTCAGCAATAACATCTAAAATATAAAGTTGTCAGTAAATGAACATTATATAAATTCAATACAGTCCACTTCGTTATACTTTCAAACCAGCCCTCTTCATTTAGCGTCTCCTGGAACAACTCGAGAAACTTCAAGAGCTTCCAGCACGCAACATACGGTAATAGTATATACGTAATATATACTAATACGTTAAGTAATAGTATGTTGATACAGAACATTCTAGTATATTCTGTAAATAGTGTGCATCAATATACATAAGTTACACATAAATAGTGGATAACATAAATATATGTTAGTAACATAACCTACCTACACACCTTGTATATTAAGCTTGGTAGTTTTCTGTTTAATCATCAGTAAATAACAGATTTGTTTATTTCATTTGAAAAGCATTAACTGTGTGTGATAAGGAGAAAACTAAAACATGTCCAAGTGTACTTGCCGTGTGAGTTTTCTTGTTTTCTGCATTGCAGGTAAATTGTAGTAGTTTTGAGTAAATCATGGACACTTGAGAAAACCGTTGACTTGTACTGTAAATGTGTGTATATATTGTGTAAGATATTATTTATTATTATTAATGTTGTTGATGTGGTTGCTGTTATTTTTAATTTATTTTAGGCTTTACAGACCATACAAGAATTGTAGCCACCCTTGTGAAAGCTTTTCAGACACTGTTTTTCAGCAAGGGATCAGCTTGCTTATAGCATTTTTATTAGAGCTTCAGTGTTGTGGTAAGGGGGGGGTAATTTCGTTTAAGTCAAAAACAATGTAGTTGTAAACAAAAATAATTCACATTATACTGTAATTTATTTTTTATTTTTACTCTGTGTGTGTTTGTGTGTGTGTGTGTGTGTGTGCGTGCGTGCGTGTGCAGATGCGCACCCGCGTGCATGCATACTTTGTATATACTCCAACATATAAAAAAATCTAAACAACACGTGTTCCTTGAGAGTTCCATTGAATTGCTTCAGCTTTAAGCATTTTTCTTCATACTATTCTAAATAGATTAAAAGTATGATTTATGTGAAATGTTAAAACATCAAAAATTTAGAATTTAAAGGTTTCTTTCTACTCATAGATCACCATTTGAATGCAGTTATACATTGGTTGCCATCTACTAAATAGTTTGTAAATTATTCATCATCTGTTGTCAGTTTTTAGAAGGAATGAATATGCTGTACTAAAATGTTTATTTGTTGAATTTCCATTTGATGTTTCTAAATTTTATAACTTTAGTTATTTAATGTAATTCTGACTTTTTATTTTTAAGGTTGACTTCTCATTGAAGGAGGATGATTTGCTGATGATTCTCACTGCATGTAATTTACTTAAGGAAGTTTTTAAACATCCAGGAAAGTGGCCACAGGTTTATGTAAAAGCTTTACAGAATATTATGGTAATTTGTTACAGACTTGTATTATGAAACTTATAAAATGTTTACAACTGTAAGCATATACTTTATTTTATATTTTAATTATCACTAAAAACATCTTTTCTCATGTTTTTTTGCATACTGTTTTAAAATTTGTTATGATTTGATAATAGTTGAGACTAAAGGCAAAAATAGGCTTAGTCTCATTCTCCAGATTTTTCAGTATACTGTTTTTAAAGATTTCAGATATATTTCACTTTTATTTCGTACATTGTTGCCTGTATTATTTATTAAATAGACACCTTGGAGTAATTGGAGAAATATTTTATGATTTTTGATAGGTAAGGTACACAAACTGTAACTGTCGTCAGAAGAATAGAAAAACATGCTCATTTCTGGACTAGGCATATTTTTCCCTGTAAATCTGCTAAATAATAACAACGGAGTTTAAAGAATATTATTTATAATTCTTTAATTCACAAACTATTATAATTTCAATTTAACACAGGTAAAATGTATTAAAATATTATTTTAGGAACTTGGTTTTGAAAAAAAGTAAAGTTCTTACTTTCAGTGATTTAATGAAGTTGTGAATCATTATAAGTCTTATTGCTTAGCTGGTGGGTTAGGTTTTGCATGTTTCTGTTTTAGAGAAAGCCAGGTTTTGTTTTGTGAAAAGGCATGTATTGCTACAGGTGTTAGACAATTCTCAACAGATTCGACCATTTCATTATTTTGAATAAAACTTTGTATAAATTGTGATTCATTATTCAGACTAGAACTGTTTTCCAAAATAGGCCTTCAGAATTGTACAGATGTGATCCTAACAAGTTGAAAGTAAGCAATATATTTTTGATTCTATTGGGGCAACCTGAAAATATTGTTACTTGTATTGGAAAACAGTTCTCATTGTAACTTTCTAATGTAAGTTCAACATTTTATTAGCAGTAGGCATTTTCTATGCTGTTTTCATTCCTTAGATTTCTTATCGCCACTCTACTCACTGTCATCAATACAAGCCCTAAACTAGACCTAATCGTATCCTTTATATTTTCTTTTTTTTTTGTAATGCAACTCAAAGATCAACTTGAATATAAGGTTACTCACTACAAGAGACAAGTGATATTTGATGTACAATGTTCTAATTTATTGTCAAAAAAGTAGTCGAGTCATCACTTCATAATTATTAAATCATCAGTAGTAATAAAACAAACAGCATTTTTTAAATCATCTCTTTTCAACTACAGGTGGGTCAAATCAAATTAATTATGTTAAACACAGAAAAAATAATCATATTCAACAGAATAAATTTTCTCAATAAGCCTTTGGTGCAACTCAAATCAACCATTTCCAGTGATATACTCTCTGTGAACTGAGCTTCTTCTTGAGTGCATGTGATGGTACAATTCTGGTACAATGCTAAATTTATAAAAACATGGTACAAAAGACCATAATTATTGTATTCAGTTATTTTAACCATTATTTGGTAATAATTATTTAAATATTTCATAATCCCTGTAAAGTTTTGGTGAGTGGACTATATAACTATTTTATAAAACGCAGATGTGAATTGACAGGATTCCGACCGTTTTCATTGCAAAACGACAAACACAGCAAAAAACGTATGTAACATATAGCGATAAAGTGCCTAGCCCTGATGACGTCAGTGGTAAGGAATGCATATTTCCGTAAACAACTCAAGGCTTGGCTATATGAACAAAAGCCTGGTGACGTCGCTTTTACCCCACCTACGCAATGTGAAACAAAGACTCTGTGTCATTTCATCCTGAAGTGTGAACGCAGCCGGCCGGCAAGAAGTTCACCAAGTGTGAATTTTAACTTTTACACCACCAAAAGTGGTTAAATAACTATTTAACATATCGGAAATGTTGGTGCGGTAACCGGATCATTGAGTAGGTGTCATCGGCCAAGGGATCGGCATTTACGTGCGGCTTAATCGGCCAAAGTGTTATCCGAGGGGAGACACGACGGTGTGGGCCCGAAGACGATGTAAAACAACCGATTTTGGCACGGTGGACTGATCTAAGCAGTACGGTGAGACCTACCCAAAAACCCGGCAGCTGAGTATCAGCTGACCGATATTTATACCTTACATAATTATAAATTCATAATTACAAAATTTTAAAATGACCAAATTTTGCATTTAAATTCACAAAACGAGCTCGTACAACAACTAAAAATTTGTACCAGAGAATGAGAGATAGAGAGAGAGAGAGAGAGCGTGAACAAGTGCTGGGTTGTGTAGATATTATTTATTGTATTGTTTATAATGTTTATTATGCAATAGTGGTAACAACTGTTTAGTTTGGAGGGTTAAAATGTGCTAAGGGTTTGATGTTTGCTAAACGCCCCATGGCATAATATGTACGTGTTTGGTACAGCTAGAGTCAGTTTTTCAATATGTATTTAGAGTCATCTTAAAAATAATAGGTCACTTGTACATTTTATCTTGAGTACAATTATTTCAGGTAATATATTCCACAACCCTGATTCATGTTACCCGAATTCTGGCCCTAAATGTAAACTTGTATGATGTTGCCCAATCTGACAACATGGCGTCCGATTTTAAAAGTGAAAGTAATTATTACTAGTACACACAAAATAAATGTAACTAATTAAACAATAAAAGTCATTAGTTACATGCACCTGTTTTTTCCTGAGTTAGATATACAATTTCTCTGTTATTATACAGTTATACAGGATCAAACTTGTTTTCAATACAAATGTTATGTTGTAATGCAATTTGTGATGCTCTTTGTCAGTTTAGAGTAAAACCTGATTTTTCGAATGATTGTGACGAACCTATTTTCACTTATCTTAAAGACTATATATAATAAATGATTTACCACAATGCATTTGTCTAACTTTTGAAATATATAAACATTAATTATATGAAACTTTTCTTTGCCTATTGTCTGATTTTGTGTTTCATTGCTTTACAACAAAGTCCCAGAATCGTTGGGAAACATTATAAAGTATATTCCAATACTGTTTTTTTAATTCAGTAACAAATTATTTTAATTAATTGTATGATAAATGAGCCTTAACTTCATCCTTCATTATTTGGGAGGGAGTGAATGCAGCACTAGCATGGATTGATTAAACTAAGTTGCCACATTCTTCCAGCAAAATGAATGTATCTTGAAAATTGTCACCTCATTTTCGGTATAATTCTTATAATACCTCACATAATGCAATGCAACAATAGAACGTCACATCTTGTGTAATGTCAAAGTTTTAGTGATCTTTAGCAAAAAATCATTAAAATAAATGTAAAGCATATGTTTAATATGAAGTTAGTAAAATTTTCTCATTTCAAAAATGGACAACCCAACAAGTATTCTACACTTGCCTGTATGTGTCATTTCGTGGTTAAGAATTCAAAATTTAATTTAATAAGAGATTTATTAATTTAACTGTATCCGAGGACATACTTTATCTACCTGTGCATACAAAAGGTAAAGTTTTGTGTAACTGTTTTTATTAAATGTTTGTTGTATACTGGTATTCACACATACTGCTGGAGACACAATTTGGTTGTAGGTAGTACAATAGCCAGTCTTCATAGCTTGGTCAAGATAATTTATTTCACTACTCTTACTTAAACATAAATATTGACAATAATTAGCAAGATTTTTTTTTTAAATGGGTAAGGGTACTTAATGAACACAATTGACTATCACATGTCTTCAAATTGAGGGCCACTAATTTTAGAAGTGTTTCTTGATTGATTAATAACAAGAAATTGTATAAAAGAAATGTACTATTCATGATTGAACAAATCAGTTTGGTCAAATCATTTAGGTTACCAACTGATTGAATATTTCAAAAAAATAGTTGGTCAGTAGCATCACCTCACTGAAGAATGAGCTGAAGTAGTTCACACAGTTCAGGCATATGCCTTTGATGAACCATTTCAGTCTTGGTCTCCGTCAGTTGGTGATTTGATTAACTGCTTTCTGCCTTTCATTTCAATCTTGTTCACTTACTGATTTGTTCCAGTGAATGGGTTACTGCATGAGGATTCCACCAGAATCCTCATAGGTTTCATTTCATCTCAGTCATTTCAGTTAGTTACTGATTTGATCAGTCGCCATTTTGTCTTTCATTTCAATCTTGGTGAACATGAACGAGATACCACAGATAGTTTCTGATAGATGCTACTAGCTTTTCAATCTTGGTCAGTAAACTGTGAGTTCATATTTTGATGTCAGCGGACAAGGCTGAGTTTAATACAGCTTAATTTTTAATCTCCAATATAATTTCGTTTTATACTCAATTCATTTATAATTTTAGAGATTTGTGACATTAATTAATATAACCGGTTTTCACTGTACAGTACTATTATTCATCTGTATGTTATGGTTACCAATTTAGGATTTATTTTATTTTGAAAGTTCATAGGTTAGAAATCATTAATCTGTAAACAATATATAGTGAAGAAGCAACATATAGTTTTGGAATCAAATGGAATAAATAATAATTCACCAAGCAGGAGTTTTTTTTTCTTCTCAGTCTTTAAACCAACTATGTGTGGCCAGATGAATATTGACTCACATTTGTTTACAATTTCAAAAATAGATTTCAGGGGAAGGGGGTTTGTCAATCAGCTATTTACATAATGACAGAAATACAGTCCCTGCCAGCGATTTTGATATAACTGAATTTTTATAGAAACTATTGATGTACAATGTGTGCAAACAATTGAAGTTAATAAACAGAATTAACACTGTTGCACACAGAATTAACACATGTATACATACATATGCATATATACACACGATATATATCGGGTATATTTCTGATCTTATGATGAGCTGTGAAGCTCTGTTTGTGATTATAACCACTAACACAACTTTAATAATTAATTCTTAATTTTGTAGTGACCATCAATCAACAAATTTTAATGATGAAGGGTTTGCGAGGATCGGTCAAAAAAGTATAATGTGTTTTGCATCGTAACAACTCAGCAACAATTGTCCTGATGATGACAATAAATATTTTTGACAATAAATAATTATATTTGTGTTATACTTTTTTGACCAATCCTCGCAAACCCTTCATCGTTAAAATTTAATAATTAAATTGAAGTTAAGAGTGTGTAGTATGAAGAGATCTAATCACTTCGGTGATTGAGATGTACTGATAGAGTTCACTACAGGGATAGACCTATGAACTGATTTATGGACAGGGTAGGCCACATTTTCACCAAAGCTTCATTGTTTGACATATCATCACAGTTTAACAGTTATGTATGAAAACAGTAGAAATAAAATTATATGCCAAGTAATCAGTTTGTATTTTTCACTGCATAACATTCAACATTCTGATGTTACTATAATTTTGTATGAAACATTGTTTAAATTTGTGAATCTACTGTAAAGAGTGAACGAAAGGTAAAAATGTCAAACTAATGGAGACTACAAATTTTTGTACAGATACAAAAGAGGGTCAGCAGTGTTGTATAGTGTTCATGATAAGTGCTCTTGTCAGGAAATTTCTCTGGCATTTGACTGAGTAAGAGAATTGAATTTCTGTTAAAAGTTAATTGGCTGGAAACTGAGTTCTGAAAATATTGATTGAGTACACAGAAACAAGAGGATGGCATCTTTACTTATCATAAAATTGGCCCATACAGATTTTTACCTCCATAAAATTGCTTACCACATTTTTTGGACCATAAAAAGTCAGGAAGAGAAACCGTTGTGTCTGGTGGTTGTCTTTGTTCAAAGAGTATCAGCATGTAAAATATGTTCAAAGAGTATCAGCATGTAAAATATACGGTACTGAAGTTGGAAGATTTTATGCAAAGGTTATTAAGAGTACAAAAAGCTAATGGGTTAAGAATAAAATAATGATAATGAGTTAAGTAAATAACACTTCCACACAAATTTGCTACTAAAAAACTTATTTTTCAAATGGCCATTACTTTTAAAATATGGTTCACAATTATGTTGTAATGGTACATATAACACACCCAACACCAGTGTACCACAAATGGATTAAAAGCCACCCTAAATAAATTAATCTACAAAAAATGAACTTGCAATCATGAACAGAGAAGGTATTATGACCAAAGTAGGGGAATAAACTAAACTATCATTAAGAAGTAAATGTATAATTGAAGAAATGAAGACACGACTAACGACAAGACAACGTACCCAATTACCCAATAGATCAAACAGTGAGAAGAAAACAATGACAACAATAACCAGAAGAAATTTATTAAGAATGATGAAGGAATCAGTGCAACTAGGGAAAAAGCCTAATCAAGTCATATGCCAAAAGGAGATAATATAGATAAGGATAAATTAACCCATGAAAATAAAAGTATTATTAATGAAAAAGAAAATAAAAGTGAGTCAACAAACATTTAAAACCCTAAGCTGCGACTTGTCACCGACATAAACTTATTATAAAATAGGTTATTTACCTTCTGTCGACGTTTCTTAAAATCCTTTTAGGATTACTCGAGTTTCGACACCATTTGGTGTCATCATCAGATCAGAATATGAATTAAGTTAAAACATTTCGATGTATATGCATCTCGTCAGATATTTAAAGATTAAAACAACACATAAAATTATATATAACAATAAATAAACTATATCACAATAAAATAACATTAATAAAAGAATATAAAAAACAACGCGGCCGCAACGAACCTGCACAGGAACGCACTCCACGGTAAAATTAATCAATGCCGGTTTGACCTCGGTTCAATTTTTCGATCTGATATCGCCAATCTCTCGTTCCATAAGATCGATTCTATTAAATAAAACATTATTGTTATATATTGCTTTTTCATTAAGGACACGATTGTGATCCTTCTTTATGGCTTTGTATATCTCGAATCTTTCAAGGGTGTCCAGCTTTAGTGACTTTTTACATTTATGTAGGATATCTAAATTATCATTGATACTTTTTATATTATGGTTATATGAGCTCAAATGTTCTGCAAATGTAGATCTTGTTATATTTGATTTGGAGCTTGGGATATGTTCTTTATAGCGTAATTTGAAAGAACGACCTGTTTGTCCTATATAGAACTGTGTGCAATCAGAACAATTAAGTCTATATACACCAGTACCATCAAATATATCGGAGGGTATATTTTTGTTAGTAAAAGTGAGTTTTTTCTCAAGTTTATTACTTGCCTTTGAGGCCAATGTAATATTATGCTTTTTTAATAGGTTTTTTAAAGTATGGTATAGATTTTCGCCATATTCTATAGCAATGTATTTGTTTTCTTTGGATACATCAATATTTATTGGTTTGTTTTGTTTTTTATTAATTAATCTATCTACTATATGACTTTTGTATCCATTGGCCAATGCTATGTGCTTGATAGTGTTTAGTTCACTGTTATAATCATCTGTAGATAAGGGCAATGCCAGCAATCTATGAATCATGCAGTTAAAAAAAGCCATTTTATGTGACATAGGGTGATACGATGAGGCATGAATAGCATGATCTGTGGTTGTTGGTTTTCTGTAAATATTAAAGCTAATTTTATTATTTATTTTAGTTAAAGCTAAATCTAAAAAATTAATTTTATTATTCATTTCAGTTTCTAATGTGAATTGTAAATGATTTGTAATGGTATTCATATATTTTTTAAGCATTTCTAATTGTCTGCAATTGCCATTGTAAATCATTATTGTGTCATCCACATATCGTCGATAAAATAAGATTTTTGTATAATGTTTGTTTTTAGTCGATAAGATTTCGTTTGTTTCAATATGATTTAGGTAAATTTCAGCTAGGATGCCTGACAATGGGGATCCCATAGCTAAACCATCCCGTTGTAAATAATATTTGTTTTCGAAAGTAAAGTAATTTTGTTCTAATATTACTTTTGTCAAATTGATTAACTCATCAACTGCTTCATAATTTAATGTGGATTTAGATAGTAATAAATTTTTAGCTATTTCTAACGTTTCGGTAATAGGTATGTTCGTGTATAGATTTACTATGTCGAATGAGGCGAGAGTGTGTCTCGGTTCGATTGTAATAGTTTTTGTAAGTTCGACCAATTCTAAGCTGTTTTTTAAACTATAATTTTTGTTAAACGTTATGTGTTGTCTAAAAATTTTTTCAAGTTTTTTGGCAATTTTATATGAAGGTGCAGACATAAAATTAACTAAAGGACGGATAGGCGTATTATTTTTATGTATTTTTGGAAGGCCCTTAAGTTTAGGGGCCTTGGGGTCTATTATTTTTAGGTGTTTTTTCTCATCATGCGTAATGACATATTTTGATTTATTCAATATTGATTTCACTTTATTGTTAAATGTAAGAGTGGGATCGCTATGAATTTCAATAATGTTATTGTTTTTAATGAAATCCAGTATCTTATTTTTATAATCATCATAAGTTAAAATTACTAGAGTTTGAATTTACTATTATTATTTAAAATTACTAGAATTTTAACTTATGATGATTATAAAAATAAGATACTGGATTTCATTAAAAACAATAACATTATTGAAATTCATAGCGATCCCACTCTTACATTTAACAATAAAGTGAAATCAATATTGAATAAATCAAAATATGTCATTACGCATGATGAGAAAAAACACCTAAAAATAATAGACCCCAAGGCCCCTAAACTTAAGGGCCTTCCAAAAATACATAAAAATAATATGCCTATCCGTCCTTTAGTTAATTTTATGTCTGCACCTTCATATAAAATTGCCAAAAAACTTGAAAAAATTTTTAGACAACACATAACGTTTAACAAAAATTATAGTTTAAAAAACAGCTTAGAATTGGTCGAACTTACAAAAACTATTACAATCGAACCGAGACACACTCTCGCCTCATTCGACATAGTAAATCTATACACGAACATACCTATTACCGAAACGTTAGAAATAGTTAAAAATTTATTACTATCTAAATCCACATTAAATTATGAAGCAGTTGATGAGTTAATCAATTTGACAAAAGTAATATTAGAACAAAATTACTTTACTTTCGAAAACAAATATTATTTACAACGGGATGGTTTAGCTATGGGATCCCCATTGTCAGGCATCCTAGCTGAAATTTACCTAAATCATATTGAAACAAACGAAATCTTATCGACTAAAAACAAACATTATACAAAAATCTTATTTTATCGACGATATGTGGATGACACAATAATGATTTACAATGGCAATTGCAGACAATTAGAAATGCTTAAAAAATATATGAATACCATTACAAATCATTTACAATTCACATTAGAAACTGAAATGAATAATAAAATTAATTTTTTAGATTTAGCTTTAACTAAAATAAATAATAAAATTAGCTTTAATATTTACAGAAAACCAACAACCACAGATCATGCTATTCATGCCTCATCGTATCACCCTATGTCACATAAAATGGCTTTTTTTAACTGCATGATTCATAGATTGCTGGCATTGCCCTTATCTACAGATGATTATAACAGTGAACTAAACACTATCAAGCACATAGCATTGGCCAATGGATACAAAAGTCATATAGTAGATAGATTAATTAATAAAAAACAAAACAAACCAATAAATATTGATGTATCCAAAGAAAACAAATACATTGCTATAGAATATGGCGAAAATCTATACCATACTTTAAAAAACCTATTAAAAAAGCATAATATTACATTGGCCTCAAAGGCAAGTAATAAACTTGAGAAAAAACTCACTTTTACTAACAAAAATATACCCTCCGATATATTTGATGGTACTGGTGTATATAGACTTAATTGTTCTGATTGCACACAGTTCTATATAGGACAAACAGGTCGTTCTTTCAAATTACGCTATAAAGAACATATCCCAAGCTCCAAATCAAATATAACAAGATCTACATTTGCAGAACATTTGAGCTCATATAACCATAATATAAAAAGTATCAATGATAATTTAGATATCCTACATAAATGTAAAAAGTCACTAAAGCTGGACGCCCTTGAAAGATTCGAGATATACAAAGCCATAAAGAAGGATCACAATCGTGTCCTTAATGAAAAAGCAATATATAACAATAATGTTTTATTTAATAGAATCGATCTTATGGAACGAGAGATTGGCGATATCAGATCGAAAAATTGAACCGAGGTCAAACCGGCATTGATTAATTTTACCGTGGAGTGCGTTCCTGTGCAGGTTCGTTGCGGCCGCGTTGTTTTTTATATTCTTTTATTAATGTTATTTTATTGTGATATAGTTTATTTATTGTTATATATAATTTTATGTGTTGTTTTAATCTTTAAATATCTGACGAGATGCATATACATCGAAATGTTTTAACTTAATTCATATTCTGATCTGATGATGACACCAAATGGTGTCGAAACTCGAGTAATCCTAAAAGGATTTTAAGAAACGTCGACAGAAGGTAAATAACCTATTTTATAGTCTTAATCGTTTCTGGAGGCAAGAAAAATGTTTAAAATAAAAAAAAAAAATAAACTTATTACTCAAATGAACTTAATGACTTAACAGTACAAACAGAACTCAAAAAATTAACTATTGAAAGTAGAAATTAAGAGTGTGAGTGAGTACCAGTATGGTAATTGTATAATTAAATGATGTATAAACATAATAAATAGACAATGTCCAAAGTACTAATAACATTTGTAAAGTGGAATTAAGATTGTCAAAGACCACTAGTACTCAACAATAAAGGTTGAGATAATAACAAAATAGCAACATAGCCATAAACAATAAAATATCAGTTTTGGATAAGAGTAAATAAATCATACATTGTGTAGAAAACAGAAACTGACATTCAGCCATTGTTGAGAAACCAAGTTAGCACATAACCTAATCTGGCCAACTAGTTTTCAATAAAATAGTAAAAAACTATGACTAAGATGATGTTAAATCAAAATGTCTTGTATGTCTTGTAGTGTAACATAACTAGATACTATAAGGAACATTCAGTGTACAAAAGATCATATTATAAAGGAACATAAATGCTGAATAAATGTAATGTAATGTAACCAAGTGTACCACATAGAATGGGTATCTGGACAGCAAAAATCTCACTTAAACCTGCAATAAAGAATAGGGACTCAACCCATAATATTAAATAATGAATAATAACGTTCAGATGAGACAAATCAAGGATTATGTCCATCAAATTAATAATAATAAAGCAAATTATAAGTGAACCCTAACTATAACTAGATGCAAGAAGTTTAAGTAAATTCAAACTAGTGTGGTTCACAATACAAAAGCAGAATTAACCACTGCCAAGTATTAAAAGTGCTATGAGAACACTGATATGGAATAAACATAATAAAGAGATAAATGCAACTAATGAAAAATGTAATACTCAGGTAGACTAAACGATAATCAAAGAAACTGTAATTAAAAGTAATATAAACCAGTAATAACTAATGCTGACACAATCAGAAGTGGTAATGATAAATTCATTATACATAGGCCACAGCAAAGATGTATTAAAAAACCACTAATATTATAAATTAATTGATAAACAATCAATATGACAATAGGCCTAGAGTCTAATCCAAGGAAAATGGATAATTCATAGCTGTAATTAAATAACGATGTGTGAAAATTTATTGTACAGTACTGATAAGTTGCCACCATAGACAAAAGTGAAGAAAGACAATGTAATTAGTGTAATATGTAAAATAAGATATAAAATTAGTTTGTAAGAAATGTGTTTTTATCAACCCCATAGCAGAACTATATGATAAGGGTATGCAAAATACTCGTGATAAAAAGATAGAAATGATAGTAGTCATGAAAATATTATCAGTGTAATTATAAGTGATTTATTTGATTTATAAGAAAAAATAATTAATTGCAAGCCCGTGGGCGTGCTAGGGAAACCAGAGAACTATAATCTTGACACCAGCTACTGACGCTGACTTGAGCATCTATTTCACCGAATGTTACCGAGAGCTCACAAAAATAATAACAATTAGCCAATCAGGGCCCATTATTAACTACAAAGTGCGGAATCTCGATACAGGTAACATCACCAGTTCATCTCAAGCTTCGGCGCAGACTCCACGTTGGTCAGAGTAACCACAAAACATTGAATTGATAAGCCGACAGCTGATAAAAGCATATTAACCTCGAAACCCAAGGTTGAGGTTAGGTCGGATACATGGGCAAGTGCAGTTTATTTTAAACAGTGATCTTAACCGGAGTGCATGCGCATAGGTAGTGAGTGAGAAGGAATTATTAAAAATTAATTCAAGTTTTAAAAAATAATTACGAAAGAAAAATTTGTGTAATAGTGACACTACAAGATCGACGGTATACGCAAGTATCAGTGACCATGATTATTATTTTATATAAATAATTAAACAAGTAAAGAACGCTATCAGCGAATTTAATTAAATAAAAATTAGATCAAATCTAACCCTTTATTAGATGGAAAAGGGATTTTAACAATTGAAATAAACAATTAATACGTAACGAAAGTGTTGACCATTGACAATTTTGACTTTCTAATTAATAACATCAAATGTATTATTTTTGTAAAAGACATTGAATCGTCAATGAGGGAATCAAATGAACCCTGAACATATAGTATTTTAAGTATAATGTTGTGTTTAACTGTAAGACTATAACTAGATGTAACATACTCGTTAACCGTAGGAGTGGGTAAATTTTAAATACCTGTTAGTCGTTTATATCCAATATTAGAAGATAAATAATGAAAATATCACTGGATTTCCTTGATAACAGTGGTGTATGAAATAATTAACATATTTAATGAATCATTAGTCATTTAAAACCAAATAAGTTAGGTTACAATGAACCCAAATTAACATACAATTCAAGTAAAGAACACTTGGTCAAAGTTTATGTTATATTAAAGAATCAAATAATATTTTTTACTCTCCGCCTACTAATTATAACAGTAGTGCATTTCATTAATTAAAGTGTATCTTGCAGACTAAAAGAACCTGCTATATTTATCAAGTAAAGTTATGTATTTGTTTACATCCAGACTAGTCGATTATTAGACGCAGTCTGGCCACCCTGAGTTTTGTTTAATTTTAAAGAGTACATACTCGATATTAACAGTTTTTAAAGCAAATGAATAAGATTACTGTACACTGAGAATTATTAACGATGAGTTCGGACAATAAAACATTATTTTACGAATGATAAACAAGTTTAACTGTTATTGTAAATGAATAAGACTTGCAGCTTAGGTGAGCGACAGCAACGGTTGGTACTAGAGGCTGCGGCGAGAATTTGAATCGAATGATTCTCGCTAGTAATACACTCACACATTACTGGCATCCAACCATCTCTAGTAAGTATTTTTATAACTGTGATACTTATGTAATTTTCAGTAAAGGGACACACCTTTCGAATCACCTCAGCGACAAGCAGAAGAGTCAACTTAAACCATTCAACATCAAACTCACAACACTTAACAACCATACAACTATTAATAATAACAATGATAATAATAATACTTATCTAATTTTAACGAGAGAGGATCTCGTCCTATTATAATGTATTACACACTTGTACATTTAAATCTAATGAATATGTTTTTGTATTTTTAGGCTCATGTGGGTCAGTGTATGGAGAAAGTGGGTAACCTTCTAAACATGCCCACTAGCTTAGCATCACGTATTCTAAGGTTTGAGCGAAATCTCAATGACCCAGTTGAATTGCCTCAACATGTAGTCTGTGACAGAACACAAATGGTACAGAAGAGGTAATGGAATTTTTCTTAACGATAAGTGTGTATCTTTCAGATTTTTAATTACAAAAATGTTCAAATTTATTAAATTTATTACCAATTTGTTTAAAAATATTTACAGAATTTAAAAATTGTCTGTTCAGGTTGCTTTCACTATACATTGCTTGTCTCTCAGTTCTTAAATGCATGTGCCCAGATTATTCTGACATTGTAAGTGCTGATCCATTGGGAATTGAACTAGACACCATTTGTCCCCATTTTGTCCCAACAACGACAATTGAAGAACTCATCACATTAGTTGGATCTGTCAATCTGTTTACAAAGTCATTAGCTAAGGTATGTATTGAGAAAGACGCTAAGGTATATATTAACTCTGTGTGTGTGTGTGTATGTGTGTGTGAGAGAGAGAGAGAGAGAGAGAGAGAGAGAGAGTAGGAGGTACACAATGCTCAGTTTTGAGCTGATTGTCATGAAAAAACATTTGTGTTTGCATGTAAGTTGAATATATAGAATTAAATTTTAGATTGTTAGTTTCAGTAAACAAATTATAAAAGTACGAGGGGTAATCGAGCCACAGGGAAATTTTTTGGGCGGCAGTTGGCACCACGCTGTATTTGGCCATCACTCCTCTTTCGGACAAGTGGTCGCCGAACTTGCTAGGCCCGATTAGTCGTGGCTTGGCAGTCATTACCAATGGAACTCTCGATCACCGTTCCAGCCAAGTGCGGACTTCGCGAAGTCATTCAATTTCTCAACACAAAAGGTGTTCAACGTATTGAAATTCATAGACAGTTGATTGAAGTGTATGGGGGGGGGGTGTATGGATGCCAAAAACGTCCGCAAGTGGTGTAGAGAGTTTAAAGCTGGTCGTACAGAAATTCATGATGAAGAAAGAAGCGGGAGACCGTGAGCGTCAGACAAGATGATCAGGAAAGTTGAAGTCGTGCATGAAGATCGGAGATTCATTGTCTATGAGCTCTCTTGTTTGCTTCCTGAAGTTTCAAAATCCACCATTTTGTAGCTACATTCCTCCTTGTTCAGTGAACTGTTTGGCAAGACTTGTGATAAATTCTGCTAAATGACAGTTATGTGTCTAGATTTTTTTTTGTAAGTAATGAAATAATTTACTACAGAAGAAAGAACCCTCAGAAATAATAGATGCTAATCATGAGTAGTTTGATAAAAATATGTGGGGGAGCTTCAAGAAGTTAGAATTGGCACCTTATGTTTAAAAACTTTGAGACCTGCCCACTTACGGTTCCTACATCCTCATTTGTCCTGATTATTGTAAAACGAGAAAGTGAACGTAATGTTCCTCAGAAGAATTCGAATACAGACGACAGTATTGGTTCACATACAAATAATGACATCAGTGAAGAATTACCAGATTCTTACAATCAATCTGAATGATCTTCTAAAACTGTGGTTGATGTTTCCACCTCATTTCCACAGAAAAGTAAAACGTCTGACAATACAGATACCTCAGTAGATAAGATGAGTAAATATTTTGAAAACAGAAAGAGCAAAGTAGTACTGGATCATACTGATCATCACTCTGATTCATTCAAGAAGATGTTACCTCATATTCAAATTAATTTGAAACTGAAAATGGCTCAGATGTTTGAAATGAATGACTTGGTGAGTCGATCAAATTCTGTGGGGACATTGTGTAATGCTTTGCCATATTCTGTTTGTGACGAACAAAGTTCAACGAGTAGTGCATCTGAATATTAAATAATTCCTTTTACTAATTTAAATAATTGTACTCAGTTCTTCACAAATGAAAGTTTGCCGAATTGTTATTCAATAACAGACCAAAATACTTCAAACTGTAGACGTTTTTTGTTTATATCATGTACGCACACTCTGTTTTTTCTTTTTATTTTTAAGAGATTGCCACAATAGAGTAAGAGCTTCTTTCTCTTCAGATGAAGAACTCATGGTGACTGACTGCATGAATTGAGCGTGTTCTGTGTGACCAGCCTTTTAATAGACTACTATCAGTCTTGAACAGACTGGCATCCTTAGCCTGGAGGTTAGCTTTATGGTTTATTCTGCCTTATAACCATTTTGTCTTCCATCTGATGACCATGAATGCAACATAAATAATTATTTGGAGAAATCTAACTTAGAGTTTGCTAGGAAGATACTTGCAGAAGTATGGAACACAACCATCTGTCCCGCCACCAATGTCTATGCTTGCAACCCTGAAATTCTAGGAGATCCAGATATTAAATGATATTCAGAACATCTCAGAGAAAGTCAATATTTTTTACAGTTTACCGAAAATACAAGCATTCTATACCAAGAAATGGTATATTTTAAGTACATACAGACCACTTCTTCTACCGCTGGCAAAAATGATACAAACTACATATGATGTTATTGGAGTGATAAGGGTGAATTTCTTAACTTGAGCCTCCGCTTGGTGCTAAAGGTAGACAAGTTTCTTTTTACAAGTGCTATATGATTACCAGTACTTTTGCTTTCAGTAAAAGCAAAATTCTCAAAAAGGACCTGTACAGAATGTGGTCTTTTATAATATAATTATAATAAAGTGTCTAATAAATACAATACAATAAATGTCTACATTATAATTTAACGGATCCCCACAGGAATAGCATTCATGGAGACAGTACTGATAAAAACAAAAAATTATGAGTACATTTATGAGCAAATTATGAGTTTGTGTACCTGTTTAATGTGCATATGAGCTAATGTGCAATTTTCAACCACAAAATGGTGACAGTAGATGATACGAAAGAAGTCAGTACAGTTCAGGCCAACCGAGTAGAAATGCATTAAATGATGATTTTCAAGTGTGGATTGTAGTATTTTGGTTAACAGATTAAAAGTAATACGAGAAATTTTCCTCAAATTTCACATATTCGTTTATTTATAAATTTATTAGGAATGAAAAGTATCTTGTTACATTTTCAATTTAGGAATGAGTGTTATATATTATAAATATATTTGTTTTGATGGTTCATCCTCTTCATTCACAGCACTTAATATTAGTGATCAACTGTACTTTCACTTGTGAAAACTTACATTTCTTATTGTCCTTGAACGTTTCGGTGTGGAGTACACCTTCCTCAGCGAGGTTTGAATACAGAGTGTCATGAACAATTGTAACGGTTTTTTTCACAGGTTGGTGGGATGTGTGGGGGGTTTGGTGGGAGGGGGTTGACACTGAGATTCAAAGTATAGTTTGGTTTGTGTATGATTGTGTCAAATAGTACGTGTGATTTAAAGTGTAGTTGGTCATTTAATATGTTGTTTGGTTGTAGTGTGTGGTGTTTATATATTTCATACTGTTCAGCCGTGTTGAGTTTCCTACTTTTTGGTAAGTAGTGTAGTATTTTGAGGTTGTTTTCTATATTGGTGTAGCTGTGGTTTTCAGTCTGTATGTGTGTGGCGTATGCGGAGTGTATGTAGTTATTGGAAAGGGCTTTTAAGTGTTCGGAAAATCTTGAAGAAAAAGATCTTCCCGTCTGGCCTACGTAGCGATAAAAAAAAATACACCCCCGAGTTAATAAATAATCTACACAGACACATCCTAAACAAAAACACCAAAACACAAAATACCAACAACACACAACCTAATAAAGACATCACACTTACATACTACAACTCCAACACACACAAAATCGCAAACACATTCAGGAAACACAACTACAAAATAGCTTACAGAACTAACAACACCATCAAAAAACACATAAACGATACAAACACAGACACTGACACACAACAAAACAGGAGTATACAAATTAAACTGCAGTGATTGCAACCATTTCTACATAGGCCAGACGGGAAGATCTTTTTCTTCAAGATTTTCTGAACACTTAAAAGCCCTTTCCAATAACTACATACACTCCGCATAAGCCACACACATACAGACTGAAAACCACAACTACACCAACATAGAAAACAACCTCAAAATACTACACTACCTACCAAACAGTAGGAAACTCAACACGGCTGAACAGTATGAAATATATAAACACCACACACTACAACCAAACAACATATTAAATGACCAACTACACTTTAAATCACACGTACTATTTGACACAATCATACACAAACCAAACTATACTTTGAATCCCAGCGCCAACCTCCTCCCACCAAACCCCCCCACACATCCCACCAACCTGTGAATAAACCGTTACAATTGTTCATGACACTCTGTATTCAAACCTCGCTGAGGAAGGTGTACACCACACCGAAACATTCAAGGACAATAAGAAACGTAAGTTTTCACAAGTGAAAGTACAGTTAATCACTAATATAAATATATGTTTGTTTAACACTTTGAGACCTGGCCACTTACGGTCCCTAGATGCTACTATGTCCTGATCATTTTTGTAAAAGTTTAAAGGCTAATAAAAATTTGTCTTTTGACTTACGTCCTTTCTTTAAACTGTCCATAAAAGTACAAATCTTCTTTAACACGATATATAATTTATGATGTTTTGTAGTTAATGTTTTTCTATTAAGTTGAGAAACACGCTTTTTTACTTAAAAAAAAAATTGTTCACCTCAATTCTTGCACAGCGTGCTAATTAACAGCACAGTACAACACATTTTACAACTGCAAACAACATTATATAATAGTTAGACAATAAGAATATAATAATAAATAAACAAGGTCTTCCCATCAAAAAAATAAGTTATTTGTAATATGCTGCTTTCGTATGAAACGTTGAGGAACACATTGCATGGTGCACAGTAGTATCGTGTTTTCTTATCAGCTGTGCCTTTTTCAGCACACACTTTGCACTGTCTCTGGTGTTTTGATTTCTTTCCTGTTGGTGGAATTTTTGGGGGAAATTGTGCACCAAAAGACGGTTTATAGATGAAGTGTGCGACTACTCTGTTCCCTTTGTAGCTCCATTCCTCCTTGCTTCCTCCTTGCTCCTAGCTCCATTGAAATGTTTGCTAAGACTTCTGATAAATTCTGCTAAATGACAGTTGAAGAATGTATCAGACATCATAAATAAATGAAAAAAAAACGCCTTCTTCAACCACTTTATACTTTTACATTGAAAAGGATAGTAACTCATGAGCTGGTCTACATGATAGACTTCAGTTTTGTTTATACTGTAGTCATGCACAACATCAGGTTTCATGACATAGGAAAAACAAATGCTTTTGTGGCAAAATGTACATTCTCTTTTCTTGAGTTTCACAAGTGTCACTTCCTTTGGTAACTGAAAGCGATTTTTCATCACAGTACTAACCGGTAAAGTCTTCTGCTCTCATAGCATATCAAATATTGGGGTGTAGAAACGGTCCATATAAATTGTATGTCCCTGTCTTAGGTAACTGCTGCAGATGCAACATATCAATGATAAAATAGAGGTGTTGGTGCTGCCATGAGTCCGTATGTACACCTCACCATTTAGAATATATCCTGTTTCCGCATCACTCAGTATATAAAACTTCAAACCATATTTATTTGGTTTGTTTTTTATGTACACATGGAAGCTAACATGCCCATGAAGTGGACACATTCCTTCGTCAATAGCCAGGTTTTTGCCTGGATAAAAAACCTGTTTACCTCTATTTATAATAAAATCAAATACTGGACAAATTTTATGGAGTGGATCGTACCCAGTTTGATTATAAGGCACACATAAAATGTTATCATTTGCATGCAACAATACCAGTATTGCAAGGAATTAGTCACGTGACAAATGTTTGGCAGCAAAAGGAGATTCTAAAACTGGATCCTCTGACCAGTAATCCCTTATTTTATAATTAAATTATTTTACCTTAATCCGTCACAGTGATGGATTAAGGTAAAATAATTTAATTATAATAATTGTGACGCGGATACCAGTACAATGACTTTCCCTTATTTTTCTTTTTGCACAAGTATCGTATGCAAAACAATACTAAAAAAGTAATAGTTTGTGTAATTTTAGTGGTGATAAATAGAATTTTTTTTTACTTTATTTTGCACTTTTAGAGTCTGTATTGTTAATTTTTCAGTTTGTTTCAATTTCTTTCAGGTTTTATTAACCTAAACATTGTTTTATCATAAAATTCACTGGAAAAATCGAAAACAGATGACATGTTATCAGTTGAGGTTAGGATGCGACTCTCTTTCTCAAACACCAGTAGCTGTGGTTGTTCATTTAACTCACACCGTGAATTAGAATTAGATACACAAAATTCACTTACATTTCTATGTAGGCCTACATCATTTGAGTTTTCAATACTATCAACTAAAAATTGAGACATGTTAGTTATGTCACTCACTCCACCCATCACAATGTCGCCATTGTCATTGCAATAATTCTCAATAATTTCCGAATCAGAATCTAATGAATCGATGTCAGAACCAGAATTGTTTTCAATTTCATAAATATTTTCTTCATCAAGATATTTCCTGGAATCCATTTTCAGTAAACGCAAGAATATATCAACACACAACTATCCCACGTGTATGTAGGACAAAGAGAAATATTTTCCCCCAGCTTGTTACTAAGCGTATGCGGACCTCTATAGTTTAAATGGAGAACTAAAATGTGCCTTTACATGTAAACCAAGCCTGTGGATGTATAGGAGCCATTTTGTGTAGTTTAAACTACGTCAAATTCATGGACGTACCTAGTACATCCTTAGGATTCTGGCGCTTGCACGACTTTGACATAATAGGTTAATATTGGACTCTGTGTGTTAAAATAATAATTGCTTCAGGGAAATTATTGTTTCATAAGTTGGCAATGCTCATGCTATCACAATATGGCCAGTCATGCTCTTCCTTCCTGTCCAACAATAGCACAGCAGTTTGTTTCTTTAATGTGCATGTGAAATGGTTTGCAGTCAACTAATTGGACAGCATACAGATATCAAATTTTGTGTTTTGCTTTAAAAATCATCATCAAAGACTGTAATGTTACTTGAAAAAACAGATGGTAAATTGGCAATGGGAAAACAGAAGTATATGTGTGGCACAACATTTCTGTGAGGGTCATGGTAGTGTTGACGATTATGTTCATCGTGGGCACCTATTACTGTGACAAATGACAAAATTGTTGAGCGTGTGAAAGGAATTTTGTTCGATGTGATAGAAGGAAACCTACTGAGTAAATAGCAGTTGGAATATTAGTTGGAAGTTGTCTCAGTATTCTCCATAATGATCTTAAAATGCATCAGGTTTGCCAGCACATTCCAAAAATGTTCACAAATCAGAAAGAAACATAAATGACACTGACAGTAGACCTTATCACTATGGCTGATCTATATATAATAATAATAATGGCTCCCATGTGTACCACTGAAGCAGCTTAGGAGTCAGGCAGGGTAGGCTGCCATATGCGAGCCGTACGGCAAACAAGGAAGGCAGTGTGGCCAGCACTACACTTCAGCTGCCCATTATTATCCCCAGGATGGGCATTATGCCCATGTTATCCCAGGTACTCATTTTCAACAGGCTGAGTTGACCTGGGGGCTGATCTATATAAAAATTTTCAGAACAGTATAATCACAGGAGATGAGACGTAATGTTTCTTGTATAATTCACATACAAAATGCCAGTCATCGGAATGGAAATCAGAGTAACTCCTAATATACAGAAGTTTCATTTGGACAAGAATAAAAAAAAATGTATGTTGGAAAACGTTTTTGGTTCACAGAGAATTGTCCACTATGAATTAATTCCACAAGGCCAAACAGTGAAAATTTTACCAGCACATTTTTACACGAGCCTTTGGGGGGCGGGTATTACCCAAATCCCCCCTTACTGCACAACTGAGTAACCAATTCATCAAGTGTGTATACCTGCTTTAATTTTGCCATTTCTCAAAAATAGCTTCTAATTTCAGCTATTGTTCTTCTGCTTCCTTTGTTCTATTCTTATGTGGCTAGTGTTTTTACATTTCCTATTAGCAGTTTTTTTTTCATTACAAGAATGAGCTAGTATCATTTGTCATTTCTTGAAAATCATTTATCCCTAAACAGGTAATAGTAAAATCTTTTACCATACATTCATTGTACGTTTTCTACAATGAAATATCACATTTTCTATGTGTGTCTTTCATGTGTATGTTATAACGAGACCTCTTCCCGGTCTTATTATTGTGTCTATTTTCAATTAAACGATGTCATACTCTCACGGTCTTACCAAGTCATTGTCGCTTTTAAACGTACCTCACGCAGACTGCGTCCGTCGCGAACGTACGAATAACCAGTACCGAAATCCTTACCTGTCCTTATTTTCTATATTTATATCCCGAAAGGCGCCAAATTTTCAGAAAACAAAAGATTCAAAATTAGTTTGTCTCCTGTACGGTGATGAATTCGAATTACTTCGCAGACTGGCGGGAACTCGAATTTCGCTTGTCTTTGGACGTGTTGCCAACAAATTTTTGGCAAAGAATTCTATTCTCCGCTAAATAACACAACATACATAATACAATTTCAATAACACAGGAAGCTAGTAAAGATTCATACTTATTTATTTGATTCTATAATTCACCAATTTTTTAATAACTGTTGTACAGTAAATAGTATTATAATAAAGTTTAGCCTCGGTAACAAATTAAATTTCACTCAGCAGAGAGCAAAGGTGGCAGCGCAGCCGTATGAAGCTATAATGGCTACGACGTTCTTATTTATACAATTTATTCTGCCAGTGAGTTCTTTTGGTTACGAAAAGAGTTAAAACAAGATGTTAAATAAAGTACACCACCTTACAATTGTGGTACTTAAATACTAAAAAGATTTACATGAAATTCAACTCTGTTGTTTAAAAGTGTGTGTCAGTTTTATAGGTTTCGGACATAGGTTATCTTACAGTTACATGCAGTGTTAATAAATATGATTCATTAATCCTTGAAAGAAATTGGTGTTCAAAGTTCAGAGTGAGAGTTATATATTGTGAAAAAAGTTAATCAGTTTTAGTTCGTAATTATTGATAATTTAATTTGTACTTAACAAAACCCTGTTGTTTGTGTTATGGATCGTCAAGATTTCTTCACTGTTGTGTTAGTACATTCATTTATTTTCAGTGATATGGTTGCCGTCTCCTTCTGGTGTCTGTTTCTTTTTATTCAATTTTTTAGTTAATTTTTAATTTTAATATTTCGTTTATTGTTACTCCTTGAGTTGCTGGAACTATGGTTGACTTCTTGTGTTCAATTTACTTTCATTTATCTTTGGTTTTCTTCGTTATTCGCCTTTAATAGGGCCGCATCAATATAGCGTCTATACCTCTGGATAGTTAATAATGGAACTCCTGTTACATAACGGTCAAAATTATAACGTTTTGTTGTTATGGCAACCGTCTTGACTCTGATTGGTTAAGTACATTTGAAACTATTGTTATAAATCCTGGTTTTCTGTTCAAAATGAATAAATATTTTATAATGGTTATTTTTCCTTGGTGATACTTCCAATGCTTGAAATATTAACATAGATGTCCTTACTATTTTCTTTCAAAGATCAATTTGACATCTCCCAAGGCTGGTCTAGGTCATATATTAATGTTTTTGGACAAAATTGCTAATACTATGTCATTACATATTTCCCTTATTTATACTGTTTATTATAATTCTGACATGTTATTATTGTTAGTTAATGGTAATTACATAATTTACTTGGTCTTATTATTCAAATACAATATTCAATTGTTTACAATTGGTTTTATGAAGTTAGACAGCTGTCATTTATAGGCCTAAACTGAAACATCTTAGAATTTCTTATTTTGCCCTATTTAAACATTATTTATTAAGTACACATGTTCTGCTTATTTTCATTTCGCATTTATTGGCTTTTGAATTACTTTGAAACTGTTTTACCATCTATTAGTGTTATTATACTTTTACAAAATTATTTCTTATCTGATATTTTTCTTTTCTATTTATATAATAGTTATTAATTTGTTGCTTGTTAAGTTTATGTCATTGCTATTTTATTCCTACTCCCATTTCTCACACACCTATTTAACACTTAAATCTATTAACAAAACATAATATAGAAATAATTTAATGGTCTGTCTATGGTTCAGCCATATTCCTTCTTATTAATTACAATTGTTATATTGTATGTTATTATTTGAAATTAACATACACCTCATCTTTGTATAATCTTATTACTTACATAACAAATGCAAACATATTACCTGAAAGTTATTCCTTCTTGGTTTATACTCCTATGAACACTAAACAAACAAACTAATTTTCTTTAAATTAACAAAATAACAATTTTGGTGAGTATTGTATCGACACCAGCTATTCTATAAAGATAATCATTCTAGTGATTCCTTAAGTAATAGAAGATGTTTTCTAGTTCTTACACCCACAACTATTCTGTTTCTTACAGGCCTAACACAATTAACTTATTTGTCTATTCATCATTTGATTATGGTTCTGGTTTGTTACACTTGGTTACTATTCTTTTTCCTTAAGATTATAAGTTGTTTATTTTAATATTCTCATCACTTCACTGTTTATTGTTATCACCCCCTACCTATCTCTCACTCTTGGTTTCAATGATATTTTAAACATACATTTATGATTATTCTTTCAATATTTTGTGTCTTACTTTCTCATTATAATAAGGTTCTTAACAACATACTTTATCTAATAATAATTGTCTTGCTTATTTTTTATGGTTAGTGTACTTTCTTTATTATTGTTTTATTCATGGTTAGTTATTATATTTTCTTTACTCATTTGTGACTTTTATCATTAATTGTCATCTTAATTTCTGTAAATCTTTTCTCATCTTATTGTCTTTATCTGGCCAATCTCTGGGGTTGGGTCATAGTCATTTGTTTGTCAGTCTAGTCTATTCTTTTAATTATTATTCTTGTTTACAATTCTTCTTTTTTTCTTAATTCCATTTTGTATTTTTTCATTATTATTTATTAAATTATTTTACCTGTTATCATTTCTCTAATACTTGTGAATACCCTATATGATCTGATTTCTGCAACGTTATATAATGCCCTTCCACCAAAATTGATCATTTTATAAAACGTGATTCTAAGTTTAATGAAATTATCAATTGTATTGTATCTTCTCCTTCTTAAATTCTACTGCTTCTTGTTCATTTTCATGTTCAACTCTGTATCTTTGCTTCTTTTCTTTCTGAATCTTATCTTCATTATTATCTCCTACTACGATCTGGCTTATTGATTTTTTATTATAAATTATTCCCTGTAAATCTTATTTTCCCTAACTATCCCTATTTTGTAGCTGAAATCGATTCGGATGGGCTCTATTGGCTAACCTAACTCCGTCGTTCAAAACTACACCTTTTCTGAGGTCAGGGGAACATCATCCCTGCTCAGTTAAATGATTGCTGGACCTATTCAACAGTCAATCTTAATTAATGAATCTTCAATACAGTCATCTTATGACTAATAATAATAATAATATTTGTTGGGAATTTTTTATTTTTTTATTTCATTATTGCTCAGTTCGAGTCATATTTATTTCTCACCTCTCTCTGTTGATGTCATTCGATAATACTTGAAGCATTGATATTTATTGATACAATTAACATTTTTATTCCTTTTCAATTACTCTTTGATTCATCTCATTTTATATTACACCTCTTAGAATATTTATTTTATTTACTTCATTCTTGATCATTTGGTTTGTTTATTTTATCTTATATATTTTTCTAAATAGTAGTGGAAGATGATCTTACATATTTTTCTTTATTATCATTTTGTTTATTTATTTTATCTCATATATTTTCTAGATGGTAGTGTAAGTTGATCTTAACTATTTTTTGAAATTTGTAGTTTTTTTTTTTTTACCTCATATGTTTTCTAAATAATAGCGTAAGGTGATCTTACATATTTTTTGAATTTTGTAGTTAAATCTTTCTCTTCCTTTACTATTCTTCTTTGATTCACCTTTTATTTGTAAACTTATTTATTTGCTTTTTATATCTTTTTTATTTAATTTGCTTTGGTCGTTTAGTCACCTTTGGTTTTTTCAGTCATTGATGGTTGTCATAATATTTCTTAATCGATGCCTGATTGTATACACCCTTTATTTTCTTAGTGATGGGGTGAGTAATCTCATATGTGTTGTTGCCCTTGTCTCTTGTTATAGTATAAGGTCCCACGTATAATAATAGTAACTTCTTCGTAATTCCTTCCATTGTGCTGGGTAATTCTCTGTTTTTAATTAAGACATTTTCTCCTATATTGTACTTGATTGTCTTTTGCTGGTTCTTGGAATATTTATCCTTTTGTTGTTCTATCTTTTCTGCTATCCTATTATAAAATTTTCTTTTCTTGAATTGATATTCTGGGTTTGTGGGAAATTCAACCATGTCATTTATCTCTCTAGGCGGTGGTCGCTCGAACATCATTGTGTATGGTGTGGCTTCAATGAAGTTGTGGTTTATAAACTCCTCTGCGGATTTTATGTAATTGTGCCATTCTCTTTGTTTATCATGACAGTAAGTCCTTAGGATTCGACCCACCTCTCTAAGTACTCTCTCAGCTGGGTTACTGCTGGGGTGATAAACGGATGTTTTGTACGTTTTGATACCATGTTCCCAGAGTTCATTTTTCCATTGATTTCCCTTAAATTGGGTTCTGTGATCTGTGATTATTGCCATAGGTTTCCCTAATTCAGGTATATTTGGTTACGATTATTTCAATAATTTTCTTAGTTGTCACACGGTTAATTGAGTGTAGTTTTGTATATTTTGTGAAGTGATCGAATATGATTACTATGAATCGGAATCTGTGTCTTCCTCCACTGCGGGGAAACGGTCCACATATGTCAAGGAATACTTTTTCTAATTTTTGATTTGATATTATTGGTATCATTATACCTTCTTTTTTTGCATTGTTACACTTCACCATCTGGCAAATATTACATCTCTGGATTGTTTTACTCACTGTTCTATAAATGTTTTTAATATAAACTTGTTCCTCCAATGCCTTTATCACCTTCATTGCTCCCATATGGCCGTACCTAATGTGGTAGTCTAGTATTAATTGTTCTTCCACTGTAGATGGAATTACCAGTTTCCACTCTCCATGGTTAGGGTTATTTTTAATAAATAATATATTGTTATGTATATTATAGAATTGTACAATCGTTTCTTCCTCATTTAACACTCTCTGTTGGATACTCATTATTTTTGGGTCCAAATTTTGATATCTTCTTATTTCCTGTATGATATTTTCTAAATGAATTCTATTTTTTATAATATTATATACTTTAACTAATTGCTTCTTCTCTCCTTAGAAAGTTTGTTGTTGAATGTTTATACAGGATAATACGTCAGCGGCTGTTTTTCTTCCCTGGTATGTATTCCCAGTTAATATGGTACTCTTGTAACAACAATATCCATCGAGTTAATCTCCCGTGACTGAGTTTACATTGCTTGAGGAACGAAATGGATATATGGTCACTCCTCACTGTGATTGTGTATCCCAGAATATATAAGTCCTGAATTTGTTGCAGGCAAATACAACACTAAGCAATTCTTTTTCCGTAACGTGATAGTTTCGTTCACATCCATTTAATATTCTACTAGCGAAACTTATAACCATATGTTGTCCCTTCTCATCCTCCTGGTATAAAACAGCACCTACACTAACGTCACTCGCATCACAGTTCATGAAGAATGTTTTTTTTTTGAAGTCTGGATAATGTAATATGACTGTATTTAAAAACTTTTCTTTTATCTGATTGAATACCTCGTTTTGTTCGGACCCCCATGTCCATTTATCTTTAGTTGATAATTGTTTTTTGAATTTGGCGGTTAAATTAGAATAATTGTCTTGGAATTTCCTATAATAATTACAAATTCCAAGGAAAGATTGCAGCTGTTTTTTGTTTTTAGGCGTTGGAAAGCATTGTATAGCTTCAACTTTTTCTGATGATGGAGATATGGCTTCCTCCATTAAATTAAATCCCAAAAATTGTACTTTACGGCTATAAATTTCGATTTGTCCAGCTTAAGGGTTATGATGTTATTGACAATTTTTTTAATACTAGTTCCACTCTAGCACAGTGTTCATTCCAGTTTGGCAATGTTATCAGCAGGTCATCTACATATACGGTGGTAAAATTCAATGCGTCTTGTCCCAATATTTGGTCCATGCATTTGCCAAACACTGCGACCGAATTTATCAGTCCAGATGGTAGTCTCTTGAACTGATAGTTCCTTCCATCGAACAGAAAAGCTAGGTATTTTCTGCTATCCGGATGTAGCTCCACCTGCCAGTATCCACATACCGTATCCCACACACTAATGTACTTCGTACCGTGGAGTTTCTTCAAAATTTCTTCAATCTCACCTGGAGACGTTCTGTCATTCACAATCATTTTATTTATCTCTCTCGCATCAAGACATATCCTCACTTTTCCATTCTTTTTTGGTATCGCCACTATTTGACTAGTATAGGGTGACTGACTCAATTCAATAATGTCGTCTTCCATCATTTGGTGGATTTCCACTCTAACCGCGTTCTTTTGTGAGTATGCGATGGGATAGGACTTTGTCTTGAAATCTACGGGTTCTCTGAATTTGATTCTACATTGGTAGTCCTTTACCTTACCTGGGGCGTCTGAAAAAATATGTCGATATCGGTTGTAGATATCGTTGAGCTCCTCTGCTTGGTGTATACTGATCTGTTGGTCTTGTTCTTCTCATTGGAATGTTCTTATCTCCTCCAATTTTCTTGACCATAATTCTTCATCATTTCCCTCGTCTAATATCCTTCTGTGTGAGTCGTGGCAAAAATAGTTTTGAATAATTGGGCAGCTGGTTGTTATTGAAGGTATTTTGCCGCTGTCCACTAGATCGGCTGTCCATATTCCTTCTTCCATTGTTAGGGATACATTTCCTCACTGTAGATTGATTATGGCAGAGTGTTGTCTCAGTATATCACAACCAATAAGTATTGTGAATGGCAGTCCACTGGCAACAAGAAATGGTATAGGTATTGTTACTACTTGCTGGTAATCTCCAATGATACTTGCTTCCTTATAGTTTTATTTTGCCTACCCGTAGCACCGATGATTGTAACATTGTTTATCGGCAGAGTGGGTATTTGTATGCGACTTCCTTGCTGTATCCTATTTAACTCCACGTGGTCGACCAAAGAGATGTTGGATCCTGTATCGATCATTATGGTTGATGTGGTTCCATTTATTTGGGCACTTATGTATACAATCTCATTGTTCCTGATTGGCATTGGGTTATTCTTTTCTTCTATTATTTCTTCCCTAATATTTTTCAAGTAATTAGTCTGTATTATAGTAATCGTCTTGTCAGTCATTGGTTTTAATTCCCCAGGAGATTGGTCCAGTGATGGGCTGTTTTCAGTTTTCACCGACCTTACTCGTTTAAATGAGGAATGACCTCATTGTTCCTGGCTTCAGTTGGGTTTATGTTTTGGCTCGTTTGTGGCTCCTGTCGGTTGTCAGAGTTATTTCCCTCATTTCCGGCGTTTTCCTCATATGAGTTCGTTCGTGTGTTCGGTACTTGGTTATAGTACGTTTGGTTATTACTTGTTCGAGGATAGTTCCTTCCCGGACTTCGTTGGTTTTGATATCGCACACAGTTCACCTGTGGCCGATATCCTCGGTTTTGGTTATTACCGTTCCCTGGGCGATAATAGTTGTTTTGGCCGTTTCGTTGGTAATTACCCTGGTAGTCATTGTTTCTATAATTCCCATTAACATTACCATTTTGATTATAAGTCCTTTGTGCGTTATTTCCCTGTTGGTTATTCTGGTAACGAGGTGTGTTATTTCCACGGTAATTATTGTGGTTGTTCGTCGGCGGCTTATTCTCATTCTGCTGGTTTGGTGGTGGTTGACCTTCATTATTTTTACTATTTCTGGAGCTCATGAATTGGTTCTTTCGATATTGCCACTCATGCTCATGGCTTTCTAACAGACTGGCCATGTCCTGAATCGTTTTCACCTGGCTATACATTCGTGCCTTTTGTATTGCATCGTCATAGTGGTACGACAGTTGTATGACCAGGCACTCTTCAGGAATGCGGGGTTCCAAATTTCTGGCCATGCAGATCTTCCCCAGAAAATATGATGTGAGGGACTGTCCACTCTGGTTCTCGTATCTTCCGTTGCTCAGGTTATTTCGGACCATATTTTGGGTCTATTCTGACCAGTACTTCGCCTTGAATTCCTGTATACTCTGGATGTCCGGTCTCGTGGCGGTCCACCAATGATCATATGTTTCTCTAAACATCTCATCCAGCATTCCTCTCACGGTTGTCCAGCGAGTTTCTTGATTTTTTGCAATCAATTCTTCAACCCTCTTCAGAAATTCAATGGGATTACGCTTGTAGTTGCGGAAGTTGATGGTTTCATGATTGTCATTGTTTATGATGTGATTGCTGTTACATGGTCGGTCACGCCAGGCGTCCACTTCTTCCTGCAATATTTCTTCGCGTCTATGTATTTTGTCAATTCTTTGTTTGTTCTTGTCAACCTTGCTGTCAATTTTATTAAAGTTACTGTATACTCCTTCCATCCTTTCTCCCAGATCCGTTCGTATGACAGTTATCTCCTTCTGATTTTCTTCCCGGACTTGACGCATGTCCTGCTCCGCCTGTTCACATTTTTTGGTGGTTTCCTCTTGAAACTCATCAATTCTCCTTTTGTTTTCACCTTCGAGGTCGTTCATTTTATTTATTACTTCCTTACGGACTTCTGAAACCGTTCGGTTGGTTTTATCTAATTTCTCCAGCGTCTCCTCTAATGTCTCATTGGTTTCTGTGATCGTCTGTTTTATTTCTTCACGGTACTCCCTTAATTGGTGCATCATTTGCTGCTTCATTTCTTCTTTATTTTTCTCATGGTCCTCCTTCAATTGTTCCTTCAATTCTTCTTTCAACTCTTCATTTCTTTTTTGGATGTCCTCCATCAATCGCTGTTGTAAGGTCTCTTGGTTTCTCTTCATTTCTTCGCTATTTCTGTCTAATTTTTCGTTTATTTTTTCCTCCTGTTTCTTAAAATTGTCATTGGTTTCTTCCTTGTTTCTGTCCAATTTTTCCTCCATTCGTTTGTTATTTTCGTTTATTTGTTTAAAACTCTCGTCATTCCTGTCGAATTTATCGTTAATTTGTTTTAAATTGTCATTAGTTTCTTCCTTCATACTATTCATTAATTCTATTAATTTGATTAGATTCGGGTCTCCTCTAGCTTCCTCCTTATCCCCCACCATTTCCACATCCTCAACCGATGTAACTTCCTTTTCTTCCACTCTGACTTCTTTTTCGGCCTCCTTCGTCCGTCTCGGTGATGACACCCTCTTATGCATCTTGTTCTCCTTTTCGTAATTGCCGCTAGAATTGTATCCTTCCTCTATTTCTAACCTCACTAGTTGGTCGCCAATTTTATAACGAGACCTCTTCCCGGTCTTATTATCGTGTCTATTTTCAATTAAACGATGTCGTACTCTCACGGTCTTATCAAGTCGTCGTCGCTTTTAAACGTACCTCACGCAGACTGCGTCCGTCATGAACGTACGAATAACCAGTACCAAAATCCTTACCTGTACTTATTTTCTATATTTATATCCCGAAAGGCGCCAAATTTTCAGAAAACAATTAAAAGATTTCAAAATTAGTTTGTCTCCTGTACAGTGATGATGAATTCGAATTACCTCGCAGACTGGCGGGAACTCGAATTTCGCTTGTCTTTGGAAGTGTTGCCAACATAAATTTTTGGCAAAGAATTCTATTCTCTGCTAAATAACACAACATACATAATACAATTTTAATAAACACAGGACAGCTAGTAAAGATTCGTACTTATTTATTTGATTCTATAATTCACCAATTTTTTAATAACTGTTGTACAGTAAATAGTATTATAATAAAGTTTAGCCTCGGCAACAAATTAAATTTCACTCAGCAGAGAGCAAAGGTGGCAGCGCAGCCGTATGAAGCTATAATGGCTACGACGTTCTTATTTATACAATTTATTCTGCCAGTGAGTTCTTTTGGTTACGAAAAGAGTTAAAACAAGATGTTAAATAAAGTACACCACCTTACAATTGTGGTACTTAAATACGAAATTTAAATTATTATATTTTCTTTATTCATTTGTGTCTTTTATCATTAATTGTCATCTTAATTTCTGTAAATCTTTTCTCTTACCTGTTATCATTTCTCTAATACTTGTGGATACCCTATATGATCTGATTTCTGCAACGTTATAATGTTTATCAGTGCTTCAACCAGTGTTGGTTCACACACACTGGGACTAAATACTAAACAAGCATGTAGTTACAAATATGACTCATGTACTACATTAAAGTACAAAGATACACACACACACTTCACTGTTAATTTACTTGTAAAGACTGTGTTATGCACTCCACTACTTTATTGTAAGCTTACCTTCTTAATTTTGATTTCAAAATATTTTAGGTTGTTAACTATCATTTCTCTCCCATGAACCTTAACTATGAAGACGTACAGAAATATGTATTTTCATAAGATCCACATGATATATTGAGACTACTTTTAATCTCTTTACTTAACATTTTTGTAACGTGAATAAGTTATTTAAAAAAGTTAACAGTTCACAGTTATTAAAAGCTTGCACAACACACTTAGAGGATTACAAAGTGCACAAAAATTTGCAATTAATCACAAGGAGTAAGAGATCGGGATGCCAGCTGTCATCATGCAACAACTCAAGTTCTATTCCTTACTACAGAAATAATTAAGTTGAGATAAGTGTAAAATATGTTATTAAGAAAATTTTGTTTTGTTTACTGTGTAAGACTATAACAAATTCCAGAACACAGAAGCTGTCAAGTGTTCATAATTGGAAACCAAAACACATGTGCTTGGTATACTACGGGATGTAACATTAGTGGAAAAAAACTAATAAAAAACTGGACTCTTCCATCAGCAAGAACAGTCAGAGAACTTACAGGAACCTATATGTCAGCAACTTTGGTGTTACACGTGTGGACATGTTGAATCCAAAAGACCTATCCCTCTTATCTTCCTAACTACTAATTAAAAAATGGAGATAAAAACCAAAAGATGAGAGAAAGGAGTTAATAAATAAGAGTTACAGAAAAATGGGAGAGAAGTTCCTAGCAAGATTTCAAGAAAAAAGTATGTGCATGTTAAGTCTTGAGGTGTTAGCAACATGGACGACAACAACAATAAACTGTAAGAAATCAGTTGCTAGACACATTTACCTGTCTATTAAGCCAAGGTCTAACGTTAAAATTGACATTGAAATGATATTTGAAGATTTGATAAATTTCAAGAAGTGATAACATTAGACCACAGACTAATAGCCCAGTAAATATTTCTGACAACTATGACAACTCGGGCTATGAGAGTTTATGTTCACTTAAACTGCAAGAAAAATATTTTTAACTATTTAAAGATTAACGGAGGTTACTGTCTTGTATTTAATTTTAAATACTAAATTATACACAAGTAATAGAATATTAAGTAAATAAAGATAATGGTAGAAATTAGAAAAGTTTATAAAATTTTCAAAATTTTATTATTATTTATAAGATTCTACTTTCTTTCTAAATAGAAAAGAAGATATTATTAGTTAATACTAAGTTTAGATCTGCTTAATAATTAAAACAAATCCTCTTCAAAGGCAAGTGAAGTATTTTTTACCACTATCTTCTTACAACTGCGGAAGTACACGTTGCAAATTCCTGACTCATTAGACATTATAGACCCAAGTGCCAATGTTCATCTCAGTGTCTTCTTTGTAGGTGTTTCATTATTAACATTGTCAATTATATCAGCGTTTCTAAACATGAACAAACTCGCTTTTCAAGTTTGTAGCATTTTTTATCCACAAAAGTAATGAGTTGCTAATGGCTTTTCATGTTTTCCGTATGAAATGTTTTTTGTCAACTGATGAGGAACTGATGATCTTTTATGTAGAGCACAAAATGTTAATTTTTGCAAAATCAATCACATACGATACTTTTAGTATTTTGAATACCCTATTATATTTTTGGAAACTCGACTACTGATGTACAGTAATTTTGAATCATTTATTTGTTTGTAAATAAGCGTGCGCGCTCGCGCGCGTGCATGTGTGTGTGTGCGTATACACTTGCAGAGATGCGTGGCAATGAAGGTATTATGCCCGTGAAGTATTAATTCATGTTTGTAGTAACACAGTTTTGTGTAAGAAGTATGGCTGCCTATTAAATTATAATAATACAATAATAAAAATCTGTGCGTTTAAATGTAGCTCATTGTTTATTTATGGTTATGTGTAAACAGTCAGCGTGATATTTTTAAGTGACAAAGAGGCAGTTTATTATATATAAAACTGTACAACTGAATCTAAATGCTGCACGCGTGTGCATTAGCACTCCTACCCAATGTGCATGGGTTTATTTGTTGCACAATAAGAAAATATAGTTAAATATAGAGGGCGTTACTGTCCCAGATGTCGATGATGCATGATTGACCCATTTAACACTAGGAAAAAATGGTCCCAGTAAGGAACTGACTCTACAAGTGGATGCAAACAATGCTTTAAAATTCTCCTGAATAACACTTTAATATTAACTTATATAAATTAGATATATATGCTTATTACATTTTTAATGTATTCACATTAATAAAATGTTTTGCCAATCGTAATGCAAAAAGTACTTCTTAATAAAGTATGTCCACTACAGAATTAACAGATGGTACAAAAAATAACAGAATGATATAATACAGAAGAATAAAGGTTTATATAAAACATAGAACACAATTATAAACAACAACTTGACAGGAAAATATTTTCTTTTTTTATAATAGACAGTCAGTGCTTGCAATAGAAGAGCGAAAAATAGTGCTTCTGACACATTTCACATGATTGTAGATTAATGAAAAATGCAAAAAATATGAAACTGCATTGTTAAGTAGAGAAATAAGCAGGAATTTGGTGGTCTATTTTTTAAATTTTATTTTAACAGATTAAAAAGCATGGTCTTACATGGTATCATTAAGTAATAGTAATCTTTTCTCAGTACTGGTAAACAATAAATAAAAATCAAACATACTAGAAAAAATGGAATTTATCAAATACATTGTGCAGAATGTGATGCTATTTTTATTGGACAGTGTGGCCGTGTTCTGAAACATGACATTTCTGAACATATGCAAGCAATTTTAAGTAATACAGCGAATACTGGTTTCACAGATCATTGCTTAAAACACAACCATTTTTTAGACACAAAAAAAATAATACTACTGTATAACATAGGAAAAGGTAAAAAATAGATTTATTGGAAGTTTTATAAATCAGGAAATCAATTAAAAGTAACAAAAATGTAACAAATGAACGAACAGAATTCTTTGTATTTCCTTTGTGAAAAGCCGTTATTTAGTTTAGTCAGTTTTAGAATTTGCGTCCTATTATACTTAGTTTTCACAGTCACTTGACCTTCCCTATAATAGCTCCTCCACCATATACACACCCTCCTGCACGTTCTTTGTATTTAGTTGCTCTTAACAGTGCTTTAAGAATATCCTAATAAGTTAAAACCGCCATTATCCAAGCACCTATTAAGTCTGGGAACCAGCTTTTGTATCCCCGTGTCATAGAAGTCTGCCCCCAACCCTTTGAACCATGTCATGACCTCTTCTTTTACCTCGTCATCATCATCGAACTTTTTTCTGGCCATATATTGTTTCAGGTGAAGGAACAAGTGAAAATCACTGGGCGCGAGGTCCGGGCTATGCGGCGGGTGATCCAAAACATCCCATTTCCAACTGCACGCGTGACCTCTGCGCTGCTCGGCAGTTGGAAATGGGATGTTTTGGATCACCCGCCACATAGCCCGGACCTCGCGCCCAGTGATTTTCACTTGTTCCTTCACCTGAAACAATATCTGGCCGGAAAAAAGTTCGATGATGATGACGAGGTAAAAGAAGAGGTCATGACATGGTTCAAAGGGTTGGGGGCAGACTTCTATGACACGGGGATACAAAAGCTGGTTCCCAGACTTAATAGGTGCTTGGATAATGGCGGTAATTATGTAGAGAAATAAAGATATATGTATTTACGTAATTGTCAGTTAATGATTTGTAAATAAATATTTTTAGACCAATTACGACCTTTGTATCTTTACTTTCCAGACACGCCTCGTATTACAAAATTTGAATGTATGACATTAATATAAAATTGCAGTTTTATATACGAATTATTTAATTCTTAAACTTTTTGAGCCCAACATACCCACCTTTAATATTCTTTTACACTATTTGTACATTTTTTGTTATTGTACTGTTTTTATTGACTTATTATATTTATTTTCAGACACAGAATTTAAAAGCCTCGCCACATTCTCCTATACAGCAAATTCAATCCCCAGTAGCAGACGAATACTCATTACTGAACAGGCTTCCAGAATGTTCAGAAGAAGATATACATTTAGCATTAGAACTTTCTGTCCATTATCTAATTTCAAATGTGCTTATGTTCATTTATTTTAATCGTATTAACAGTCGACAACAAGTGCTTTTTATCAGAGATCTGTCATCAGAATTGGTGAGTTGTTTATACTTATGAAAATTTGTGTGTATTGTAGGCTTACTTTGCTGATACAACAGTATGTTTAAGCTAGACCATTATTATATTATATTGTATAATAAATTTCATGTTGTTTAGTATGTTATATCTGGATTTATATACGAATCACAAAATCTGTCTAATTTTGTCGTATTGTAAGGTGGAATACATTCACTGTTTGTAAATGATTTTCTTTAAGTCATTGTATAAGAAATAATGCAATATATCATAGGGTTATCTCTAAAATTATCTTCCTTGTTATCTCTAAAATTATGTTCTAAAAGCTTTTCCCTTATTCCGAATTTTAATTCTCCAAATAATCCAAATAATTACGAAATATGTTTAATAACATGTTAAATAACTGTTATTTAACATATTTTCTGCTGTGTTGGTCATTGTGACCGAAGAATCACTTTATATTGTGTATAACAAAGAATGTACCAGGAGGACAGAATCACCAACACTGGCAGAAAACATGTTAAAAAAATTTCAGTATGAATGTGAAAAGTATATGCTGAAATATTCCTCACATATTGCATAAAACCACTCTGATGAGTGTTGTTAAGTGTAATAGACAAAAATCTGTTTAATCCAAAATTATGTTTTAAACACGAGCATGTGCACTCACTCACACGCATACACACACCTAAGGAAATTAAAGACATAGTGTAGTGTTAGCCACATTCTGTTGTTTGTATTCTGCACTGATGCTAAGTCTGTATCAAGGATAATAAAATGGGTAACCTTGAATGTATGTTTCACAAATAAAAGTATACAGGCTTCGTTCTGAAAAACAAGCTTATTTTCAGCTCACTATTTGTGTATGTAGACGAGGTAATTCTGCTGAGAATACTTACATTTCATGTTTTTACACCACAGTCTTTATAAATTGCATGTTATAAATTTGTTTCTATAAATTGATGGGGGTATGTTCACATTTTTAATTTGCATTAGGTGTAAATACGTAGTACAAATGAATAATTGAAATACGTGTTTTTCAGAGTCTATTTGTCGAATATGTAAGAAGATTGTGTGTTGACATTGGTGCTATAATAGGTCCCAGTCTGATGATACCAGTACATCCAAATCCATTAACTTACTCTGTGGCCTCTGAAGATGAATCTGGTAAGTGTTTTGAGATACAGTAATTCAGTTGTTTAATGTAGGCCAAAGTTCTGATTGAACTTTGACAGTCTGTATGCATTGCTCAGTGTATACAGGTGTTATCGAAAAATTAGGGGTTGGTTGGTGTGTTACAGTGGGAGGATGGTCTTTTTTTATGTCAGCTGTCATATGTACTGTACCTGTGCATATGCATCCTCTGTAGATAGTACTGTTGTTTAAAAACTTCATTCTGTTCAGATAGATGTTTGAATTCCAAACATCTTGTTTCATTTTCTAATGTAATGAAAAGTACTACAGATGATGACAAATATTATATTAATTTATATGCTTATACTATTCTGAGACTCCAGTTTCAGTCCAGAGTACTGCATCCCATAGAAAATTGTCCTGTGTCTGCAACTGATGCTTTTTTATATGTGTGCATCGATTATGTTATTATTGATGTAAACTGTCACTATTGTGAGCACCTTGAACATATATTTTTATTTTATGCTTGTTGATTATTTTAATTTGAAGCATTTTTGTGCAGTTGATATTCTAGTAATCATGAAAAGTGCTTGCAGATTTCCTGAAAACATCTTAAAGTATTCACAGTCAACATAAAATACAAAACTGATTACTTGCAGTACATGCATTCTAAATCAGAATTAATAAAATTATTTGAATTAATTCAACATACCCTTTAATTCCACAAAAAATAATATAATATATTTACCAAAAACATTTTCGTTTCATCTCTGTTAAGTGTGTTCATCTCTGTTAGCTGTTCATTTAGATTACTGAAAATATTCAGTAATAATCCTATACAATAATAATTTATTATATTATAACAATGTATATTATTTCATTACTTCTTTGTTTATTTTTAATTATTTAGGTCTAAACAAGGATTATTAAAAATTTTAATTTGTGTTATTTTATCATAGGGTTACATTTTTAATGTACAAGATTCAATAAAGTTATTCAATTCATATTAGTAATTGTAGTGTGATTAAATGTTCATTATAGTTAAAATAGCGTATAGTGTGATGGACAAACTCTCTATGTACGAGGTCTGACACAAAAATAACGAGACTGTTAGCATTGCTAAGGAACTACTTATCGTGTTGTATTGTGCATGCACTGTGTTCGACCTTGAACTGTATTCTTACGCGGTGACAAGTTACAAGTCGCTCGGTTGACTCAGTCGCAGTGAGAGAGCAGTTGAATACAGTTGTGTTTATACGCTTCGCCAGAAAATGTTGGATACGAAAAGTGATCAGCGCGTTAACATCAGGTTTCTTGTGAAACTTAAAAAGTCGGCAACAGAGACTTACCAAATGTTGTTGGAAGCTTATGACGATAAATGTTTGTCGTGTGCACGTGTCTTTGAATGGCATAAGAGATTTTTAGAAGGCAGGGACTCCGTGAAAGATGACGACCATCCAGGCTGACCACGCACATCAATAATCAACGAAAATGTAAAAGTTCGAGACACAATATGAAAAGACTGAAGATTGAGTGTCCTTGCTGTTGCTGAAATGTTGCATATGAACAGAGAAAGTGTTCGACGTATTTTAACAGAAGAGTTGAACATGTATACTGAAATGTGTGTGCAAAAATGGTCCGAAAGTTTTGTCAGATGAACATAAGGAAAGGAGAACGGAACTTTGTTGTGACCTTTTGGAACAGATTGATGGAGAGCCCAGTTTTTTTAAGAGTGTTATTACAGCTGATGAGACGTGGATATTTACGTACGATCCAGAAACAAAGCGGCAATCAATGCATTGGAAAACACCATCTTCCCCAAGAGCAAGAAAAGCACGCATGAGTCGTTCGAAGTTCAAGGCAATGCTTATCGTTTTTTTCGATATCCAGGGCATCGTTATGGCAGAATGGGTACCCAGTGGTCAAACAGTTAACCAACAGTATTATAAACAAGTTTTGGAAAAATTGCGTGAATGCGTTAGAAAGAAGCCCCTGAATTGTGGAAGAATGGGTGGATCTTGCACCAGGACAATGCACCTGCCCACAATGCATTATCAGTCAAACAATTTTTGGCCAGCAAAAACATCACAGTCCTTGAACATCCTCCATTTTCCCCCGATTTAGCACCGTGCGATTTTTTTCCTATTCCCCAAAATCAAGTCGGCGCTAAAAGGGACCAATTTTTCAACGGTGGAAGAGCTACAGGCGAAAACGGCAGAGCTCCTGCACAGCCTGACGGAAAGCAATATGCAGAAATGTTTTGAGCAGTGAAAGGAACATATGCAGAAGTGTGTGGACTCAATGGGGTCCTACTTTGAAGGCAACCACAAGTAATTGTACATATCAGGTAAATAAAAAAATTTCAGCATCAGTCTCGTTATTTTTGTGTCAGACTTCGTACAATGAAAACTCCTTGTCCTACTCCAAGAAGTATGTCAAGTTTAAGCATCCCTACAATGTACAGAACTACACTAAGATAATTTTGACAATCTGTTAAAAATAACTTCAATTTCAGAAACTTTCTTGTAATCTTAGAAAGTTTTTATTATTGTTCAAGTTGCTGTAGAATAAAATGCTCTGCTTTTGTAGATGATGTACAAACTAATCTTTTTATTTTTGAGTTGTTTTATAAATTCATTTGAAAATATTAACATTAATTTTTACTTCTCATGTGTAAACTCTGAACTCTGTTGACTACAAGTGGATTAGTGATAGCAGCAAGAAGCAAATATGTGACATTTTCATTTAATAGTATGACCAAAACAGTAATTTTTGTGTGTCACAAGAAAATACATGGGTAAAAATCTTCACTTTATATGTGTGTGTGACTGTGTGTTAAAATAGAGTAACAGAAGCATTTCTTTCTTTTACTATATTAAGAACTCATGCATTAGACTTATTTAATTCATTACCTTAATGTAATCTGTCTTGCAAATTATTGTTTTCATTAATACAACATGTTTTGGAAACTAGTTCCCATCATTAGGCCTTAAAATTTGTATCGTGTCATAAGGACACGTCAGTGAAATTCAAACTGTCATTGTATAAATTACTGAACAAACACAATAACACCCATGACACTACAAAACTTGGCATAATAACGTTAACTCTTAATAATGGCATAAATAAATAATAATGGCATAAATAATAATTTATATTATAATGACTGGTTTGAATTTCACTGACGCCCTTATGAGAGTTAGGACCTGATGATAGGAACTTGATTCCATAGCCTGTCGTATTAATGAAAACAATAAGTCACAAAGTGGATTACATTAAGGTAATTAATTAACATATTGCTAACTGGAGACTGTATATAATGTAGACATATTTACATAGGTAAGCATAGCTACTATTCATCGTTTAACATAAAATTTGAAATAATGGCAGGACAATTAATTTTTCTATACAATAATTTAACGATATCAAAATGATATTTATGTAAAGCAATAGGGTATAGTTTTCATGCATTTGAAGATTTATTACTGGTATTTCGATTTTATTTTAGAAATTGTGGAAACTACAATAATGTAAGAATAGTTAATTAGAATATGGGACTGTGGATGTGCATAAATATTTTAAATGCAACTAGAAAACAAAAGAATTATTACAAGTGTTGTAAGTAAAACAGAGTAAAAAAAATAATTTTCCCAGGTTTTAAAAAAATTTGTAATATACTAAGCAACAAATGAAACAGTATATTTGTTTTCTGCATATTAATTTTCTGCTTTAATAAAAGTAATGAAAAATGAATTGTAATGAATGTACAGGTGTAACAAAAAACAGGCATTTTTGAATGCAACAAATCAGATACTTCTTTTAACTACAAAAAATCTAAAACACGTACACCACATCTTTATACATTGCTATTTGAAAATGTGCATGGTCATGTTCGTGTTTTAAATATAATATCCTGCAGGTGGCCACCATTTCAACATTGACACTCACACATCCTGGCATAGAAATCATTCATAACACATTCCAACATCTCAATAGGAATATTTCTGATTTCTGTATAGGCATTGTTTTGAGTTCAGCAGTTGTATGTGGGCACATTTCATATACCTTTAAGGTATTTTAATATACATTTATTGTAATATACATTTAAGGTATTTTCGTAGAAAATAATCACAAACTGACAAGTCTAATGAGTTAGGGGCACAATGGAATTTCACATTTGTGGATATGATGTGGTTTCTAAAAAGTTGGTGCATGGCTTCCATTAAAACTCATGTAAAGTGAGACAGTCTATCTTGTTGAAACCAAAATAACTCGTCTGATTGTAAGAATGCAAGGTGAAGTGTGACAAATGTGCCCATCAGTCAGCATATGTGTGAGATGTTAACATGGTTACTAGTCCTTGCTCATCCTTGACAAACGGGCTGATTAATCCCATTGAAGAACTGCACACTTCATTGTGACTCAATGACTCTGTAACAGCTGTTGATGCAAATGTTGGGGATTATCCTATGACTAATAAGAACAGTTTTGTTTATTCACAAAACCACTAAATTGGAAATGGGTCTCATCTCTTATTCACAGTAAACATCTAAAACCCCCACAGAGAGATTCATTCACTGTTGACAGTCATTTTAATTATTCTGCTGCATAGTGCATATCTTGTTGTTATGTTCTATTCTCTTACTTACCAGTTTTCATCACGTTACTTCTACTTACCTCAAGCAATACCTTCACTTACCCATTATACTTGCACGCCACCCTGACTTATCCAACACAGAAGATTCCAAATTATTTATAGGTCGCCACGATATTTTGTGGTTTAATATCGAAACCTTGAAACACTTTTATTTAATTGCCAGGTTCGTTAGGCGAAATTTTCAATACGGTATAGGTGATGTTAATGTGGCATAATAATTAAACTAACACATGGTTACGCTAATAATTCATTTTATTAATATTCATATTATAAAATTACTTTCTTCTCCGTTTATAACTTTTATCAAATTCTTTACTTAATGTTCTACTTTAAAACATTCTGTGAAAACATTCTACTTTGATTACATTTCTTTTTCTATTCTTTCTTAATCATGAAAACTGCAAAATCATTATATGGTGTATTACCTTTTTCTAGTACTAAAATATATTTTGAAAACAAAAAAACTTCAACTAACTTAATTCTATTTTTTAAAACGACCCAGTTTGCTCACTCTCCATTCATACAGTTTTAAAACCCCATTTTATTTAGTTAGGGCCCTAAAAAAAATGAAGTTATTTATATGATATAATTGGTAGTCGATTACTTAGCACCTGGCGTCTCTGATGGTCCCGTGCCGTATTGCGTATATGTATGAATGTTTGGTCCGTTTATCACATTTCTTAATTTTCTTGCTTCACTACACTAACTTTGATTTGATATGTTGTTTCGCTGTCGAATTTAACTGGTTAATTCAAAATTTAACACTTCGTGAATATGTTAGAATAGATTTTTAGTTCGCGAACTTTTGTATTGACCCCGGCCGGGGGAGAGGTATTTCGTCGACTGTTGAGACAACGACTAACAAAATCCCCACCTTTTCTAGCTGCTTCTGGTAACACACGCTGCCTTTTGGATTACAAAGTTTTTCGTCACTGTATCGGTAACATGGGTTTGCATTGTGCCCAGGTGTTTGACAATGCCGACCGGTGAAAATATTGAGGCTGTGGAAGGCGTGGCCTCTCAGTGTATCCGCCAGCATCAGACCGCATGGAAATAAAGTTTTCGCATGTCACCATTTTTTGTGGCGTTGTTTGGAGTCTGATGTGCGTCGTCTATGCGCGCATGTTCATGTTGTGCGTCTTTGTACGTGCCAAAATGCTTAATTACCCTGGAGTTACACCCGACATCGCATTCCACTACCACCTCGCTGTTCACAATTTCACTTCACTGTTCCTTTGCTTGACGACAACTTTATTTAACATGGTACTGGCCACGCAGATGGAAAATAAATTTATATGATTTTAAATAAAATAAAACCCTCTCCTTTTAGCCCCGTTACAATACCCCCCCAATGAGAGATCTTCGGCTGAAACAGAAGAACTCTCATTGCCTAACCCCTAAGAGGATCGGTGAGGATATGGTGCCAACAACCCCCCATTAATTCTTAACGCATCATGGGTAAACTACCCCCCTAGCTCGGCGACCATGGCTGCACCTTACTGAGATTACTGGACTTCTCTGCTCGAGATCCCAACACCACAAAATCGGACAGATACGCACCATAGTACACCTAACCTTGTAACATTCCACCCCAAAAACTCCAAACCTGGCCCTATACCATACCAAATCCTCAACCGGTATGTTCCCCTTACATGCATACTGGGTTGCCTTTAGCAAGTACTGGGTGCGTACACATACTTATTATTACCTTTTTCACAAACTTCATAAAATATCTTGTCTTTCAAATTTCAATTTCTTTTCACAGTTTAGCGTTACGTTTCAAATCAAAACACAGCAGCTAATTAAATTCAAATCATTTAAATTTTGTTCAAAATTAATCTAAGTTCAAAATCAAACTTTTACATTTCCATTAATTTCATTAAAATCTCAAATCTTTTACCTGAATCTACCTTTCTCCATTACTACTACTAACAGTCATAAAAACACCTAAATGGAACATCTTATTAAATCATAAATTCACTTATCCTTACATTGGATTATACCTATATACTAAACAATATAATTCAATAAACACACTAGGAATACATGTAAACAATAATATACGTGAAACTCAAAACATCACCTTTACGGCAGGCATAAAAAATAATTTTTTTTTTCTTTTTTTTTTCAAAAAAAATTTTAATTTACCAAAATATCTCTTTTATCAATCTCAAAAAAATAAAATCATCTAATTTAATTAAGTAACACCATTGTGTGAATTAATTATTAGAAAATGGTTCTATCTCTAACATCAGTCATCAGCTGATCTTTCTGGGTCAGGTGGCTGACCTTGTCCTCTATACACCATATAAAATTATACCATGAAAACACCACATAAGTTCATAATCCTTACCCTCTAACCTAATAAAATTAATGACACAATAAAACATAATAAACACAATATGATAAACATCTACTGTACCCATTTCTCAAATCAAAATAAAATTATTTAATTAGCTCAGTAGCGAGTCACCATCATTAAGTTACAAAAATTTTTTAATTCGTTACTCCCCTGAGTAACCCCCCTGCCACACACACTATGACCCCCCCTGGAATGTGGCGTCCAGTTGCGTCCACAAGGACTGAAGTTTTGGAGGAATTTTGTCATCTCCTCCTTGCTTCTGCGTTACATATTTTAAAAAGGGTCAGATATAATATCTGATTTTACATATTTATAACCTTAGTGGCGGGTCTATCACCTGTTTTACTGTTCCCACGCGAACAAGGTGATAGCCGCTGTTCCATAGTTCCGGGGATTCCCCTAAGTGGCCCCCCGTTAATTTCAAAGTTCACCAATTTTAAGGGCAACCAACTATGGTCAGTTTTACAATTGCTGCCCACAGCTGGCTGTCGTCCAAAACCACGATTAGTGCTGGTAAGGCAGTAATCGCCCGAAGAGGCGGGGAAATCAACTTTCATTTCATGCATGTTCTACTTCATCTCATAATACACTGCATGGCAACAAATCAACATATAATATTAAATTATATAAAAAGTTGTGCAGTGTATATTGCACCAGTTTGGCCTCCGATGATGGTAACGTACCTTGATGTTACTCGTCAACACTCATCGCTATCTACAGTGACACATGCCGCCACTGCAATAGCATAACTAATAGCTAAACTTAAGTCCTTCTGCATTTACTAACTACATTCCACAAATAATTTTCTCTTCTAAATACACCAAACAACCCCCCAAAATTACCCTTTCATCTTGCATAAGTGAAACCTCGGAATGCGAGTAACGTGGTCTACGAGTGTTTTGCAAGACGAGCAAAAATTTTAAATAAATTGTAACTTGATAAGCGAGCGAGGTTCCGCAATACGAGCGTCACGTGTGCCTACGTTTTCCCCTCCCCTCTCTGCCTCTCTTTCCTGGGCAATTGTGTGTAATATTCTCCCGCGCTGGACTTCAGTTGGCGTGCCTCGCTCGCATAGTCAACACCGTACGAGCGTATACATGTTTTGTTTCTTTCATTAGTGTTATTAGTGTTATAACTGTACTGCAACAATGGGCCCAGTGAAGGAAAAGAAGGCTGAAAAGGAATTCGGTCGGAAGAAGGAGATGATTACGATGGAAGTTAAAAAGGAAATGATCGAAAAGCATGAACGAGGTATGTGAGTGGCTGATATCGCGAGATTTTATAACAAGTCTACGTCAACGATTTGCACAATATTAAAGAAGAAAGAAGAAATAAAAGGGCTAGATGCAGCAAAAGGAGTCACAAGAGTATCAAAGCAACGGCCACGTGTTCTGGAAGATGTAGAAAAGTTGCTTCTCGTTTGGATAAATGATAAGCAACTAGCAGGTGATACTGTGACCGAGAATTTAATCTGCGAGAAGGCAAAGACGTTGTACGCCAACCTCGTAAGTAAACTGCCATGTAGTACACGTACGTCAACAGAAATCGAAGAAAGCTTCAAGGCCAGCAGGGGATGGTTTGATAACTTTTAAGAGGAGAAGTGGCATCCATAGTGTTGCGAGGCACGGGGAGGCTGCAAGTTCGGATGCTAAGGCAGCTGAGGCATTCACTGCTGAGTTCCAGAAGCTCATTGTTACCGAGTGTTACCTGCTGCAGCAAGTTTTTAACTGCGATGAAACAGGACTTTTTTGGAAAAAGATGCCGAAGAGGACCTACATTACAGCAGAAGAGAATGCAATGCCCGGTCACAAGCCCATGAAAGACCGTTTAACCCTGTTATTGTGTGCTAATGCCAGCGGGGATTTAAAAGTAAAGCCCCTGCTTGTGTATCATTCCGAGAATCCACGAGCCTTCAAGAAATGCAAGGTGCAGAAGAGCCAGTTAAATGTTATGTGGAGGTCCAACACTAAGGCTTGGGTCACTCGTATGATCTTTGTTGAATGGATGAACGAGGTCTTTGGTCCTGTAGTGAAGAAATACGTTTTAGATAATAATCTGCCGCTCAAAGTCTTGCTGGTTATGGACAATGCTCCTGCTCATCCTCCAGGCCTTGAGGACGACTTACTGGAGGAATTCAAGTTCATTAAGGTTAAGTTCCTTCCTCCCAACACTACTCCAGCCTATGGATCAGCAAGTCATTTCGAACTTCAAGAAGCTATACACTATTTCAGCGATGCTTCGAAGTGACCGAAGGAACAGACCTTACCCTCCGAGAGTATTGGAGAAATCATTTCCACATCGTGAACTGCCTGAAGATCATCGATAAAGCATGGGATGGGGTCACCAAGAGAACTCTCACTTCTCCTTGGGGAAAACTGTGGCCTGACTGCGTTCTTGGACGTGACTTTGAGGGGATTGCTGGTGAAAATGAGCCGCCGATTGTCGATGAAATTGTGTCCTTAGGGAAGACCATGGGGCTGGAGGTGAATGACGCCGACATTCAAGAGCTGGTGGAAGAACATAGCCAGGAACTGACCATCAACGAACTGATGGACCTGCATCGCAAACAACAGGAGGAGGTTATGGAGGAGATCTCGTCCGGTGAAGAGGAGGAGGAAAAGTCAGAGGAATCTCTCACTTCAAATGAGATTCGGAAGAAGTGCAAAATGTGGGGAACGGTGCAAAATTTTATAGAAAAACACCACCCGAATAAGGCTGTAGCAATTCAAGCGATGAATCTGTTCAATGACAATGCAATGTCACATTTTCGTGAAATCCTCAAAAAGAGGCAAAAGCAACAGACATTGGACAGGTTCCTTGTTAAAGTTGCACGAAAAGAAAACAATTCTAGTGAGCCAACAGATAGCAGTGATTCCGTTAGTGAAATTCGTGCTACACAATAACCCTTCTCATGTCATCTCTCTCGTCTCCCTCACACCAACAGTGACTCTATTGTAAGGTAAAGTGCAGTTTAATTTGTTTTACGTTATACTGTATTTTGTATTAGAAATGTTATGCGAATAAATATTTTTGTGTTGTGGAACAAATCATCCGCGTTTCAGTTGTTTCTTATGGGAAAATTTGCTTTGATATACGAGCGCTTTGGATTACAAGCACGTTCCCGGAACGAATTATGCTCGCAATCCAAGGTTCCACTGTATAACATAATAAACATGAACAATATCATTGCTACATTTAACCAAACAATTCACATTTAAATAATTTTTATACAAAATTATCAACATTACAACTTGAACTTTCTATTAACTCTTTTTATTTATACTCTAAATTATTTAACATTTATTGGACCATTAGATTCTCCCAAAAAATTCAAATTTATTATTAACATTCATTTTGCATCATTTCACAATAATATTTTACCTGAGTTAGCTTCTTTCAAACTCATTTAGTGTCATTATAAGACTTTTACTTTACTTCAAGGTCATTATCAAATTCATACTTACATATGGTCAATCACTCCATCTAATAAATACATGATTACTGTCATTAATTCCAAATACAAACAACTCATCACCACAATATCCCGTACAACCATATGTACCTTCTGAAACATTTTAACAACCATATTATTCCACAACTAAATACATTTTACATTTATTCAATTACTGTTTATTCTCCAGTATAAACCATATAAAATCATTTAAATTCATTATCTAAATCTCCTTATACAATATTTTAAATTAATCAATCAATACATCTCAAATTATTTTAATTCCATCAATTATTAAAAAACACAACATATTTTAGTTACTTCACTCCAAAACAATTACAATTCATTTATTACCTTCATAATTCTTGTTATTTATTTAGTCTACCAAAATTTTATTATTATTATTATTACATCAATTTCGACTACATACACACATTGTTTTACATAAAACACATGTTACAATACAAACACAATTAATTTCACTAAAATTTATTTACAATCTCTTGTCATTATTTTTCTGTTTACCACACTTCATTTCATAAATTAGCAAGGTCATAACCATAAACTAAAATATTTAAAATGTCCATTCATTGAGTTTATATTTACCCTCCACCATCATGTAATAGTCTTATTTTTATATAATAATTATCATTCTTACTCGCACTCAATTCATTATTATTAATATAATAATTCTCTAATATTTCCAATTGTTCCGTAAAACCCACATAATAATTTACTGGATTATCCCACATTATTATCAAATCATATCCTGTCTAAATCATTGATTTTGGTCTTGTCACCGTCTGTATTATTATCTATCACCCCTAAGTATTTTAACCTCTCAATTTCAGAATCATCTACTACTAATACTCCACGTCTATGCACAGGTAAGCATTCAATATAATTATCAACGTTATCATTTATTTCTGCACTATCTTCACAACAAGGTAAGTCAACAATATTACTAATTCTCTCTCTCTCTCTTTATTTTCTCCAGTAGCTCTTCGTAAATTCTAACAACATCAAATAATATTATCTCTCTCTCTCTCTCTCTCTCTCTCTCTCTCTCTCTCTCTCTCTCAATGTGAATAATTCTACCACTCTCTCACAAAACCTCTCATCATAACACCTTCTCACTTTTTCTCTCTCAATCCACACAAAAGGCAACATAACGTTATCATAACTCATCTTGGCTTTTCCCAGGAACTCATGATATACAAAAGGGGACCTACTTAGAGACACCTTGTCTCTATAACCACGTGAGGAAACTCTGTCCTCATAACTCACTATTGGAGTCTTTACTCCATTTAAATCATGGGGAAAATTTGCCCTTTGTAAACCCAACCTCTCTTCAACCACCATCTTATAACTACTCTCTTTTTCCACTAAAACTGCATCTCCACTATTATTACTCACTTTATTTTCTAACACATTTTTAATTATCTTGTTGTTATTACTTGTTAACTCATTATTATAATTATCGGTACTCACCTTGTTCTCAGTTACTTCATTAATTACATTCCCACTACCGGTATTTCTTGTCATGTTATCAACATCATCTTGTGTTTGTTTTATTAGATTATCAAACATTTCATTAATCTCTTTAAAATTAGCGTCATTTTTAATATTCTGTTCTTCATATCTTATTTTCTGTTCATTAATATCTTTACTCAGTTGGTCAAATTTGGTATCAAATTTTTCGTCATTTGCATCAAAACGTTGATTTAATTCATTGAATTTGTTATTCTGTTCATTAAATTTAGTGTCAAAATGATCATTTAATGCATCAAATTTCTTATTGTTCTCACTAGACATCAGTTTAATTTCCCCCATTATCTCACGCAACCACTTCTCCGTTTTATTACTTTCTTCTGTATTTTCCATTTTTTTATAAATTTAATTATTCTTTATTATACATAACTTAGTTATTAGTTATTATATAACTTAGTTACTATCTAAACAAAATCTCGTAACTTAACTCTTTAACAGTATTTTATGTCTTAACCTCTATTCACACATCTCGTAATTTTTTTATTACAAAAAACCGCCCATTATCATCACCTATTTCGTACTTCAAATCAGTCCTAAACCCATATGAATTACTTCATTTGAGTTATCCTGGCAGGGTCGCCATTTGTTACGTTCTATTCTCTTACTTACCAGTTTTCATCACGTTACTTCTACTTACCTCAAGCAATACCTTCACTTACCCATTATACTTGCACGCCACCCTGACTTATCCAACACAGAAGATTCCAAATTATTTATAGGTCGCCACGATATTTTGTGGTTTAATATCGAAACCTTGAAACACTTTTATTTAATTGCCAGGTCCGTTAGGCGAAATTTTCTAAACGGGATAGGTGATGTTAATGTGGCGTAATAATTAAACTAACACATGGTTACGCTACTAATTCATTTTATTAATATTCATATTGTAAAATTACTTTCTTCTCCGTTTATAACTTTTATCAAATTCTTTACTTAATGTTGTACTTTAAAACATTCTGTGAAAACATTCTACTTTGATTACATTTCTTTTTCTATTCTTTCTTAATCATGAAAACTGCAAAATCATTATATGGTGTATTACCTTTTTCTAGTACTAAAATATATTTTGAAAACAAAAAAACTTCAACTAACTTAATTCTATTTTTTAAAACGACCCAGTTTGCTCACTCTCCATTCATACAGTTTTAAAACCCCATTTTATTTAGTTAGGGCCCTAAAAAAAATGAAGTTATTTATATGATATAATTGGTAGTCGATTACTTAGCCCCTGGCGTCTCTGATGGTCCCGCGCCGTATTGCGTATATGTATGAATGTTTGGTCCGTTTATCACATTTCTTAATTTTCTTGCTTCACTACACTAACTTTGATTTGATATGTTGTTTCGCTGTCGAATTTAACTGGTTAATTCAAAATTTAACACTTCGTGAATATGTTAGAATAGATTTTTAGTTCGCGAACTTTTGTATTGACCCCGGCCGGGGGAGAGGTATTTCGTCGACTGTTGAGACAACGACTAACAAAATCCCCACCTTTTCTACCTGCTTCTGGTAACACACGCTGCCTTTTGGATTACAAAGTTTTTCGTCACTGTATCGGTAACATGGGTTTGCATTGTGCCCAGGTGTTTGACAATGCCGACCGGTGAAAATATTGAGGCTGTGGAAGGCGTGGCCTCTCAGTGTATCCGCCAGCATCAGACTGCATGAAAATAAAGTTTTCGCATCACCATTTTTTGTGGCGTTGTTTGGAGTCTGATGTGCGTCGTCTATGCGCGCATGTTCATGTTGCGCGTCTTTGTACGTGCCGAAATGCTTAATTACCCTGGAGTTACACCCGACATCGCATTCCACTACCACCTCGCTGTTCACAATTTCACTTCACTGTTCCTTTGTTTGACGACAACTTTATTTAACATGGGACTGGCCACGCAGATGGAAAATAAATTTATATGATTTTAAATAAAATAAAACCCTCTCCTTTTAGCCCCATTACATTGTGTGTATTGAGATCACATGCTGAAGAAATTCATCCTACAGAATGTTTTGGACTTTGTATTACAGCATTTTCCACTCTTTTTATTCTTTTATGTTTTTGAATAGCTGAAGGTTTTTCCTACAGTGTAACTCTCATAGCTTCAAAATTTCTCACCCATAACCAGATTAACATGGAATACAAATATTTGTCCTGAAACTAAAATAACATTTATTTTTAACTCCTATGTTCTCATCTAATAGCAGCAGTTACCGCTACAGCACTCCACTGGCCATATACTCCACTGTCTCGCTTCTCTGCAAATGGTGATACATGGTGAATCATTTAACCAGTCAATAAGTATTGCCAACATTATTGTAATAAATTTTGCTAAGAAAACAAAAAATTCCTGTTTTTTACCACAGTTAACTCATATTATATCATAATGTGTATTTCCTTAATATAAACATAGCAAGCATATTAATTAGTAGCCTCTGCTGCAGTTAACTACTTTCAGTGCACAAAGTACATTGCAGAGGTTATTTTTTGGTAATTTTTGTGCATCCTTTGGTTGTTCCCATAAAAAATCTAAATAAACAAATATGTTATCAAGTGAACACAAAGACGTTTTATCAAACAGGCCGTCTGGTAATGTACCCCTCACCACTACAAAATGATTAGCTGTTATGTATGACCAAATAGTAGCTAGCCTATTTAACAAACATATTAATTTCATTGCGTCCCCATAGCAAGATTGAAATTATACTTAACGATTCATAAAATGTTAGTATCTATTGACAAATGTGTTTTCCACGTACGTGTATTTGATCATTGCTACTGGGCTTATGTTTTTTATGTAAAGAAAATGGTGTAGTTCCATGTAGTAGTTTCATTTATGTAGTTCCATTTAAAATACATCAGTCTATTTCAGCAAGTTTTAAGTATTTATTGTCTACAGATATATCTATGTCCACTGGTGGAGAAATTCCAAAACCCACAGTAGTGCCTGAAACAGATGAAGCTACAGATGATTCATATGAAGAAGAAAAATTAGTAGGGCATCCAAAAGGTCCACAGTTTTTGGTACTGGCTGCTCAGTTATTGAAACAGATCTTCAATTTAGTGGAAAAGCCACAACAATAGTGAAATGTGCAACTACAGTTGACTGGATGCCACGCAGATTTTTTATGAATATTTGTGTAATATTTGAATTAAAAGTATATATTTTTAAACTCCCATTTTACGGGTTTATTGTATATCCATAAAAACTTGATAAGTGTAAAAAACAACAAAATTAAATGTAGTGAATTTTTTATGACTAAAATGTTTTTAATACTAATACAATTTAATAAAAAGTAAAGGTGTTTTATTAAAAGTATTATCACCTGTTCAATTTTTCTCGATATGATTTACCTAAAATGGAGTTCAATTAGTAGTAATTACTTTTATATATGTCATACAGAGTTTAAAACCCTGTAACAGGTGAAAATGATGAACCTTGTTATGTTTTGAGTCTTAACTTTTTGTTGGTTTGTGTCTGTTTGGTGGTTCCCAGAGACCATGTTTTGTAGTAACATAATAGACAATAAGAAAAGCTGTTTAAGGAATCTAATAAATATGAGAAGTTGATTCTGAAATTTTCAAAACAATTATTAGACATCACTACTTATATTTATAACACAACACTGCAACTTCACAATGAATTGAAAGTCATTTTCATGCTAAACTAATGCTAAAACATGAAGCATATAAGTAATGTAAACTATATTTTATCACACAAGTGATAATGTTTAATGAACAGTGCACTGAAAACCTGAGGAGTACAATATATATACTACATGGCTACATTACATAGAATCTGGAGAGGGAAAGCATAGCAGCACTGGCACTGCCAGTTGCGTGGGGGACAGTACATTCCCCTACACCGCTTCACGATTGTACAGTCAACTTATAGTATTATCAACTAGCGAGTGCGGCTGGGGGAAGGTCAGGCCCACTCACAAACATGCAGCCCCACACACACAAGCGCAGGTGATTACGACCGGCCGGATTCTCGCCGCATTAGTCACCTAGTGGACTTCAGTTGATCAAACTTTGATTTATTTTAGTTGACATTTTATCTTAAAATGTTTAATATATATCAATTCTACACACCATTACAAGAAAAATGATACCAAACAATCTATAATTTACTGAAATGGAGCCCAAAATATCAGCTATGTTTGGTACAAAATTATTGACTGTAAGATGATTCATAGGTGTGAATCATAAAGACAGTGACCTTATCCATTTTGTACAAACTATGAGTTAATTATAGATTGTTTGGTATCATTTTTCTTGTAATGGTGTGTAGAATTGATATATATTAAACATTTTAAGATAAAATGTCAACTAAAATAAATCAAAATTTGATCAACTGAAGTCCATAAGGTGACCTATGCGACGAGAATCCGGCCAGTCGTAATCACCTGCGCTTGTGTGTATGCGGGCTGCGTGTTTGTGATGGGGCCTGACCCTCGGCCAGCCGCACTCGCTAGTTGATAATACTATAAAAGTCATACGTGACTTGAAACTTTACTCATCCAAATATTAGAGTTAGAGCATTATAATACTTAAGCTGTATGCGTATGATGTCAACATTGTTATTCTGTCGTTTCAAAAATTATTAAATTACTTTGACCATAAGCATAAACAATATAAGCAATAAACTCCACAATCTCAATTAGGTATTGATCTATAAAACAACTAGTCATGTTTCCATTGTTGATCAACTTACATGGATCATTGTTACTTCAGTTTGGAGCTTAATATGCCAATAAGGCTACTCACTGTTTAACTTTTTTTGTACTCTTCATACATGTAAAAAGTTATGTTACTTTTGCTCATGATTTTTTTGAACGACAACATGAAAATTTAGCTGGTAGAGAAAGGTTTTGCTATTACAAATAGTGGTATAGTCGGCCTATAATCTAGTGAAATTATGAGAAACAAGTGAATTTAATGTCCATTCAATTAGTAAGTTTCTAATGTGATATTGTATATATCATGTTATAAACATGATATTACGTTATATACAGACTGGGGAAGGTTCATAAAAATTGTTAACTGATCAAAGTTAAAGTTAATGTCCAAAAAAACTAAGTTAAAATTATAGTTAATGGTTACAAAACCTCACTGATTAAAGTTAAAGTTAAAATTAACTGATTAAAAGTTAAAACATTTTTGTTTAGCTTTTTTTGTTTTATTCTTATTGAGTAAACTACTTTGGTTTTTGAAATAATTAAAATCGGATTAAAATATGTTGTTGAGTTTATAGACAACTTTAATTATTCTTTACAGTTACTACTGCATTATTCAATTTAGTATTTAATCTACAAATAAGTGTTCCATAGTTGGAAATAGTGCTTGAATCAGTTATACCTATTACTAATGCTTGAACATGTTATGAACAACAAAATCCAATATATTTTTTTTTTATTAACATTTTTGTAGGCAACTTAAAATGCAATATAGACACATAATAAGGCTTCATGAAGTAGGCTCTCTCGTTAAACTGTTAATGAGTGATTTAGTGCCCGTTCACTTGTTAGTGATGTGTGTGTGCGCGCACTCGTGTGGCACTGTGTGGGCTAAAATCTGACGCCTGGTATCTTAAAATGTGTAAGTTTTTGCCAGCAAATGCATTTGTTCATATGAACAATTTGAATTCATGTGTTTATTTGCCCTGCAATTGGCAGAATTTGCCAGCTTCAATTCTGCAGTATTTGACTGCAATCGCTGCTACAGTGTGCTAGGGGGCCTCGGTTACAACAGAAGTTAAGATAGAAATGTTATCTACTTTTCTAGAATAGAGTAATGCGCATAATTAAACAAACCACCCCTGCCAGACGGGCGTTCCTAAGGAGACCTAACGGTAACCTGTCCATTGTCTGTCAACGGATTAGGATTACCTGGAACAAACTTTCTCCAACATTGGTTTCAGAAATGATTCTGCCTAGTCTTCCTGTTGGGAAGCCAAAAGATAACTTGTTAACTTTTTAATCATAAGCGAGGAAATTTAACGATTAGTGATTAAAGTTATCCATTTTAAAATTTAATGATTGTGTTAAAAGTCAACCAATTTTGTAATGATAAATTAATCGTTAATTTTTTTAATCATTAATCTGAAGTCTGGTTATATATATATTGTATATTTATTTTATGTATATTGTGTTATATATTTGAGAATTATGTACAACCCTGACATTGTATTGTGTAACCCTTGATATTGTTTATCAAATGCACAGTTTGGATATAGGGTTATAATATATACTGTGGTCTTGCTTGGGACATACTGTAAAAGATTTAAAATAAATTTACATATAAAAAATGTTTAAATATTTTAGAAATAATAATATGAATAATAATAACAAAATGGGCGGACAGGTAGTAGTTGGAAATAGGTTGTTTTACAAAGTCGGTAGGTATTAATAAGTCTGAACAAAGTGGCTTATCTGACAAAACAATAACGGTACATTGGTAAAGGGTAGGCTGTTATTGTTGTGGATCATGTAAGTTATTTCTGTCAAAGCGGATTTACAAAGTTACTTTCATAATAGTTTTTATGATGGGATATATAAGAGAAATATTTCAAACAAAATGACTGATTTTGTTATAGAACCTGTCTCCAATAAAATAGGTGTAATGTACAAAAAAAACAATGATCAGTATCACTAAGTAAATCATGGCTGTATTTATTTTGAGCTTGATGCAAAAAATGAAGTAATGACAATTTGCTTTTTACGTTTAAACATAATTAGTGCGGTCCAAGTCACTGTATGATAATTATATAATTTACCTTATAATTTCCGTCAAGTGACGTCTAGCGTAATTTGTGCTGTGTTATGCGTTTCAGGCCATATGACCCATCTTCAGACCTTCACTCCGTTCAGATAAGGAGCTCGTTATACAGGGTCCGCCAGTGAAGTGGGAAAATTAAAAGTACCCAATTTTTTCATGAAACATTTATTATCAGAATTTTTTTTACAGATTTGAGTTGAGTAAAGTATGCCATTATTTTACTTTTTAAAAATAACGCCGCTCAAGTGAGAGCCATTTCTATATAAACATTCTTCTAATCTTGACCGAAAATTGTCCATCACTCGACGAAGCAGGTCAGGTTGAATCCGTGCAATTTCTTGTCTGATATTCGTTTTAATTCCGGTATGGTGTGCGGTTTATCAGTGTACACCCTGCTCTTCAGAAATCCCCAAAGAAAAAAGTTGCATGCGGACAAATCTGGGGATCTTGCAGGCCACGAGATGTCGCCATATCTGGATATGAGTCTGTCCGGGAAGAGTTCTCTTAAAGCATCCATGGACACACGAGCAGTATGACTTGTGGCCCCATCCTACTGGAAAAAATTAATTTCCGGAAACCTAGGGAGCTGTTGCATCAAAAATGTTCTGACCATGTGTGTGTAGCGGTCTGCATTGACAGTTGTGGTGTTTCCTCTATCGTCTTGGAAAAAATATGGCCCAATAATGCCAGATGATGAAACTGCACGCCACACCGTAACTTTCGGACTATGTAATGGCTTTTCATGCAACTCACCTGGGTTTTCATCATTCCAATATCGACTATTTTGTTTGTTTACATATCCATTCAAATGAAAATGTGCTTCAACTGATATAAACATGCGGTGAATAAAGTTTTCATCATCATTTACACATCGCAATATTTCTTCGCTGAAAATCCTGCGACCCAGCATATCGCCATCTTCCAACTCCTGGATTACTTGAAGTTTGTAAGGATGAAAAGATAAGTCTTTATGCAAAATTCGTCGTAATGATGTGTCACTAATGTTTAGTGCGGATGCATGTTTCATTGCAGAACGTTGTGGACTACGCGTCAATGCTACTCGAACTCTTTCAATGTTTTCCTCTGTTCTTACAGACCTTGTTGCTCCTCTATGCTTTAAGTTTAATGTGGAACCAGTTTCTTCAAACTTTTTCACCCATGACATAATTGCATGAGTGGACGGCACTCTTCCATGTCGTGGAATATTGAAATGATTACGAAACAATCGTTGTACAGAAGTCACACAGTCACCATTCTTATAAAACGATTTTACGCAGAAAGCACGCTGTGCACCAGACCACTGCTCCATGTTTAACAAAATGGCATTAAATGTAAAACAACAATCGAAAACCTCCACGCCCTCTCGTGAGCAGAAAATGAACTATTGGACTTTCAAAATTTCCTGCTTCACTGGCGGACCCTGTATAATAAAATCCATATTAAAACAAACACATAATAAACAAATACGTAAAATACAATGAATGAACATATTATAAGCGTACTATTAACCGACACGGTGCACCGCGTGTAGCATGTCAAGACTGTGTCGATGGGCACTGTTATCTAGGTTGCTAGGGACAACAAAATATATAGAATTTGTTGATTTGATTATTGAATAATTTGACATAAACGAGGAGAGTTTAACTAAGAGAGATGCTCAATAAAAAACTGATTTAATTTAAAATACTAAGTACAGAGATAGTTAAAATAAATGAATGATAAATTGCAATAGTTTGATCAACTAAAAGTTAACCATATTATATAATTGGATAATATAAAAACGATACACAAAGTAACTAAAAATAAAGGAAGAACTCGGATTGCCAAATTCCCGATAATGAACAAATGTTAAATTAACAAAGTAACGAAACCAGAGAAATAACTACCTGCATAAAGATATAATCCTCTAAAACAAACGAAACTAAAATAACCACCAAATTACATTGGAACTTGCAGTTTACACAATCCAATAGAAAAACGTAATTGGATTCGAATTTCGGCGAAACACGTAACCACAAACTCGGACATTGGTGAACAGAAGGAGCGGTATTTCTGCATCATCCAAGGACCAAGAATTCCACTTTTATTTCAACTTTGGAGAGAAGACGGACGAAGATAAGTTCATCTGCATTTGCTATTGACCAAACACTACCAGAGGTTAGCTGTACACAGCCTCATCGAGTTGCGATGTCGAGCGGACGGTAAAGCAACAATTATTTAAATATTATTTAATAAAATTTAACTCTATATTGTAATACCTTGTATTCCTATTTATGCATTTTCTGATCTTTCTAACAGTTGAAAGAACCTTCACACCCTGTATTTAAAGAATTATAAAAACCATAACTGAATTTAATATAAAACCGCAACAGTCGGAATAATAGAAGAGATGGGGACAACCGACCCAATAACTACAGACACCATGTAAATTATATATACTCCCGACCTCAAAATAATCAGAGACGGTATTACCCGAGGACACACCAGAATAACAACTACTATAATCAGTCACGACGTGAGGACGAAAACCAAAATGAAAGAAATTATAGGGCAACGGACCATAACTCAGAGGACAGACACGAGCCATTACAGAACCAGCCTCAGAACTCACCAGAAAATAGAGAGGATGAGGGAAGCCCTCATTTAAATTAATAGAGGCAGTGAGAACTGAAAAATACCCATCACTGAACCAATCTCTTGGGGACCAACGACCGATAACTAGACATACAAATGACCAGACCATAACTATCATCACCAACCATTATTTGAAAAATATTAGGGAAGACTTATTGGAAGAGGATGATAACCATGTACACAGTAATAATAATAATGAAATTATATATGTAATAGCTAAATTAAATGGAATACAGTCGACAATTATGATAGATACGGGGTCCAACATCTCGTTAATAGATAGTACCGAACTGGAAAAAATCTAGCGAGAAGGCCAGTTACCTATACCCACCTTACCTGTGAATAATGTAATAATAATTGGAGCCACTGGACGGCAAAATAAAACTGTTAAAAAGCAAGTATCGCTCGACCTCACCAATAATAATTTAATAATACCAATAGGGTTCTTAGTCGCAACGGGATTACCGTTCAACGTACTGATTGGATGTGACATATTACGACAACATTCAGCAGTAATTGACTTAAATAAAGGAATAGTATCATTAACATCCGAAGAAGAATTATGGACAGCAGAATTGGTAGACGCTAATAGAACCGTTCCAGTTAACGACAAATGTCAGGTCATAAAAAGTTATTTTTGTATGAACAATAAACTGCAAGAAGCAATCCAATATGAGGACGACGATCCAGAACTATGGCAGAGTAAGTTAGAAGAGATACAAGAGTTCCAAAGAGAAAAAACCTGTCAACAAATAAGTAAGGTACAGGCCGAAAATTTAATTGAAATATACAATAGATATAAACACATATTCTCCAACGCTCCAGGTAAAGTTAAGGGTTACCAGTGTGAAATAAATTTTAAGGAACCGGTGGACTTTCGTAGAAAATCCTACCCGATAGCATATTCAATAAAAAACGAAGTTCAGGAAGAAATAAATCGTATGCTCAAAGATGACATAATAGAATATAGTCAGTCACCCTATACCAGTCCCATAGTGGCAATCCCAAAAAAGAATGGAAAGGTGAGAATTTGCCTGGACGCTAGGGAGATAAATAAAATGATTATAAACGATAGGACTTCCCCTGGCGAGATCGAAGAAATCCTGAAAAAATTTCACGGCACCAAATACATTAGTACTTGGGATACGGTATGCGGATACTGGCAGGTTGAGCTGCACCCAAATAGTAGAAAATATATGGCGTTCCTTTTTGACGGAAGGAACTATCAATTTAAAAGATTACCTTTCGGATTAATTAATTCTGTTGCTATATTCGTGAAATGTATGGACCAGATATTGGGACAAGAAACTCTACAATTCACTACAGTATACGTAGATGATTTACTGATAACATCTTCTCATTGGGATGAACATTGCGAAAGGGTAGAACAAGTACTGAGAAAGCTGTCTGAGAATAATATAACACTTAAATTGAACAAATCTAAATTTATTGCTAACCAAGTAAAGTTTTTAGGTTTTAATTTGACAGAGATTGGTATATCACCTTCAACAGAGAAAGTAGAAGCAATTCAACAGTTCCCTACTCCAAAAAACAGAAAACAGTTACAATCCTTCCTTGGAATTTGTAACTATTACCGCAAATTCCAAGATAATTATTCAGAAATAACTGCTAAATTCCAAAAACAGTTATCATCCAAGGACAAATGGGCATGGGGACCAGAACAAGATAAGGTTTTACAACTAATCAAAGAAAAATTTCTAGAGACTGTTATGCTGCACCACCCTGACTTTAATAAACCCTTCTATCTAAATTGTGATGCAAGCAATGTAAGTTTAGGAGCCACTTTGTATCAAGAAGATGAAGAAGGACATCACATGGTAATTAGTTTCGCCAGCAGAGTGCTAAACAACTGCAAACGCAACTATAACGTCACTGAAAAGGAGTTGCTAAGTATAGTATGTGCATGCAATAAGTTCAGGATCTATATACTTGGATACCCAGTGACCGTAAGGAGTGATCACAAATCCATCTCATTCCTAAAACGATGTAAGCTCAGTCATGGTCGATTAACTAGATGGGTCCTTGCACTGCAAGAATATCACATTAATTGGGAATATATACCTGGAAGGAAGAACATAGCAGCCGATATCTTGTCCCGAATAAACATACAAGACCAATCGTTCGATGGAGAAAAGGAACAAATTGCTAAGGTGCACAATATTATTAAGAGTAGGAAGGATTTAAAAACCATAACAAACAAAATTAATCAACATCAAAAACTGGATCCCAAATTAATGAACATACGCCAGAAGGTGCAAAATGCTGATGAAATTATTACCAAATACTACTGTGTACATGATGATAGATTATTTATTAAAGTTACCCCTCATCAAGAAAGCTGGAAATTAGTAATTCCAACAGCTGTGGAAAATAAATTAATATTAGATTACCATATAAGATATGGACACATGGGAGCCATAAAAATCGTTAAAGCCCTGGAAGAACAAGTGTACATAAAGAATATAAACAGAAAGGTACAAAAATCAATTCAAACCTGTCACATCTGCCAAATGGTTAAATGTAACAATGAGAAGAAGGAGGTATTAAGGATTCCCATTACATCCAAACATAAACTGGAGAAAGTATTCCTGGACATATGTGGACCGTTCCCACGCAGTGGAGGGAAGCATAGATATAAATTTATTATTATTATTTTCGACCATTTTACTAAATATACTAAACTTTACGCTATCAGCAGAGCCACTACCAAGAAAATTCTGGAGATAGTCATTGGACATTACATAGTAGAGATTGGTAAACCTACATCCATTATCACAGATCATGGTACGCAGTTCAAAGGAAATAAATGGAGGGATAGTCTTCTAAAACATGGTATTAGAACATATAAGACTTCAGTCTACCACCCCAGCAGCAATCCTGCGGAGCAAGTATTGAGGGAGGTTGGCAGGATACTCCGAACTTACTGTCATGACCAACAGAGGAGGTGGCACAAATACTTGTTACCTACCGAAGAATTTCTCAATATATCTTACCATCAATCCATTGAAAATACACCGTATACTGTAATGTTTTAAAAGCCTCCACCTAGGGAAATCCAGGATATCATCAATTTTCCAATTAACCCCGAGTATCAATTTGAAAGCATTAAATTTTATAACCGAATAATGGAGAAGGCAGAACAACAGAAAAAGAAGTATAAAAAGAATCATCCAAAACCAATAAATTACCAGGTTGGGGAAAAAATATTAATAAGGAATAGAGAGTTACCCAGTACTCTAGAAGGAATAACGAAAAAATTATTATTATTATATACAGGACCCTATGTAATAACAAAAAATAATAACAATAATACTTACAAAATAATGAACCCTATCACGAAAAAAATTAAAGGAACATACAATCAAGAATCTATAAAAAAATATCATGAAGAAACACCATCACCAATCATCAAGGACTGACAAAGACGGACGAAAATATATGAGAATAAAAAACCACAAAATCCAAAAAGTATGTAAGTACAACTTACTAAATATTTTGAAACAATATGATTTAATAAAAACCACAAAATCCAAAAAGTATGTAAGTACAACTTACTAAATATTTTGAAACAATATGATTTAATAAAAACCACAAAATTCAAAAAGAAGTAAGAACGTCTTACTATATGGTTACAAAGAAATTATTTTGAAGATTTAATAAAACCCCAAGATTAAAAAAGGAAGTAAGAAAATATTACTATATGTTTATAAAGAAATTATCCTAAATATTTAAGAATAAAACCCCAAGATTAAAAAACTATATAAAGAAAAACTTATACGAAATAATTAAAAAACGATATGATTTAAAATACATGCCAAAATGCCAAGAGAATTGAAGAACAAATTAAATAATTGTTTATGACCAGTATAATTTTAAATGGAACAAGAAAAACTGTATGTCAACATAATTAGTGGTAATGTAACCAGACGAGATGGAAAAATAAGAAGAACAATGGATAATTTAATGACTATAAATACAATGAAACTAAGTAATGATGATAATTAAGGCAATTACAATTTAGAATTTCTTGGAAATGAGAATAACAAATGAAGAGATAGTACTTAGATTTGCTGTCACACAAAAGAAGATCAAAAATAGTTACAAATAATGACTGTCAAAAATGTTATCTGAAAATAGTTAATGAAAATAAGATGGAATCACGAAGGAAGGAATATATGAATAATTAAATATAAAACGCGACAGCGTAATGAATCCCCAAGATGTTTATTATTAATTAAATAAAAAGATTATTATGATATTATTGTATATATTATAGCTGACCGTAGATGAATTCCAGCAGTATTATATTGAAGTGTAGTGTGGGCAGCAGAGTATGAAGCCAAACAGTTCCTCTCTGAACTGTACCAACTCACCTGTTAGGGAAATTGAATATTTAAGGGATATTAGAACCGCTGCGAAGAATGACATCAGATTCCAAAAAAGTATGAAGGAAGAAAACAGAAGGAAGATAGCTGACAGAAGAATAATGGAGAAACGCATTGATAGCAGTAACTAGCAATAGGAGAAAAGTCAAACTAAGTTTTACTGATTATTGTGACCAATCATTGACAAGTAATGTTTGATAAGAAAAAGGTAAATACAAGTCCAAAATGTCACATTGAGAATTCCATCATTGACCATTGAAAATTTAATATGAATATAAGGAGGTTATTCAAGGGCATGGAAAAGATATAAGTTTATTTGACCCAAATTATATTCAGGTAAATTAAACTTCTTGAGGAGGGGAAGCATATGTAACTTAACAGAAATACGGTCCTCGACGTTACATAAATAAAATGATAAAATTAGAATAGGGAACAAAATATATTAATTTTCCACACTTATAAAAAGGTCAGAAATCCAACCCATAATTGTTTAAAGGTAATACGAATGCAAGGTAATAAAATAAAAAAGATAAGCATATAATAATGTTAATAGTAATAAACCTCAAGGTTCAGTGAGAGGTAAATAACAGACATTGACACATATTGTAAAAAAAAACTAATGTTGACTATTTCAGAATAATTGATGTTTATAAAATAGATAAGAAAGAGTAAATAGTGTATGACCTAAGTTACTCAAAAATACTTGTTATTAATTGTATCATGTTATATTGTTATCATGACCGTGATGTTATATTTTGTGTTATCATGTGAAAGTTTTCCTGTTGATAGAATATCAGGTAATTAAATATTATGTATTATTAATTTACCGTTGTAGAGCTGTGGTTGAACTCAGTTATTGAGTACTAATTAATTTCATTTTTATGTGTTATCCATAGGTCAAGATAAAGTTGTTGTTAGATATTATAAAGTTAATTATTTGTATACATGTACTTAGATAATAAGATGATTATAATTGTAAACTTGGATAAAAAGGCTATAATTGTTAACAAGGTACCAAAGGAGTTTAATACCACCATATCATAAATAGATAAAAGGTTCTATAATATTGCAGATAGTAACAAGTTAAATTCAGAAGTAGATCAAGGTATAATGATAGGCCTAACAACCAATCACATTATATAGTAAGTTAGATCAGAAAGGTTAGGTAAAGAAATTAGTAACAAATACTAAATACAATCTAATGAGTTAGTAGAAGTTAATAATAATTAATAATAACGAATAAATAAACTCAAATTAAACAAATTATTATAATGCCATAGTGCAATGATACCGATAGATAATGTTTGGTAACGGAAAAATAATATTTGTTAAAATTAAACAGACTAAGAGTAAAAGACAGCGAAATATAAGAGTTAGTAAACAAGCCATAAGTAAGATTATATTCGGATATAATGGAAGTTTAGAAAGGGATTATTTTGATGAGTGGAAGAACTTTGTATGAAGGGATTATAAAATGAGATTATATCGAATAAGAATAAAAAATGGTTGCTAGGGACAACAAAATATATAGAATTTGTTGATTTGATTATTGAATAATTTGACATAAACGAGGAGAGTTTAACTAAGAGAGATGCTCAATAAAAAACTGATTTAATTTAAAATACTAAGTACAGAGATAGTTAAAATAAATGAATGATAAATTGCAATAGTTTGATCAACTAAAAGTTAACCATATTATATAATTGGATAATATAAAAACGATACACAAAGTAACTAAAAATAAAGGAAGAACTCGGATTGCCAAATTCCCGATAATGAACAAATGTTAAATTAACAAAGTAACGAAACCAGAGAAATAACTACCTGCATAAAGATATAATCCTCTAAAACAAACGAAACTAAAATAACCACCAAATTACATTGGAACTTGCAGTTTACACAATCCAATAGAAAAACGTAATTGGATTTGAATTTCGGCGAAACACGTAACCACAAACTTGGACATTGGTGAACAGAAGGAGCGGTATTTCTGCATCATCCAAGGACCAAGAATTCCACTTTTATTTCAACTTTGGAGAGAAGACGGACGAAGATAAGTTCATCTGGATTCGCTATTGACCAAACACTACCAGAGGTTAGCTGTACACAGCCTCATCGAGTTGCGATGTCGAGCGGACGGTAAAGCAACAATTATTTAAATATTATTTAATAAAATTTAACTCTATATTGTAATACCTTGTATTCCTATTTATGCATTTTCTGATCTTTCTAACAGTTGAAAGAACCTTCACACCCTGTATTTAAAGAATTATAAAAACCATAACTGAATTTAATATAAAACCTTGAATCCGATCGATAATCGATTACTTCTGACTTATAGCCTTTCGTATCTAAAGTAAGAGAACAATTTTGTTGGACATTAAATATTAAATATTAATAAAGAATCATTTCAGAATTTCAATATCTTCTCATTTATATAAGATTTAATGGAGTGTGAATAAGAAATAAGATAGGTAGAGTATAACCAATAATCACCGTACGCGGTGGGTTAACCTACAAATTTACCTTGTTTGGGAACCACAGCACTATTCGCGGACTTCTCAGATATTAAAGAGAGGAGAATTCAATAAAAATTTCTGCCATTCTCTTCAAAACAGAATAGGCTTGAGCGGAATTTTCGAATAACACCCTACATACATAATTTTCACTCACATTAACAGCATTATATTAAATAGAGAGATAAAGGAGATATAATTAACAATATCACAACACCTACTAAATTAAGATACATAAGAAAGTGGCACATTAAAACAAGAGAGGAAGGAGTTACATAATAAATTGGTGAACACAACAGTGGGGTTTAACCCGAACACAGATATATAAGTTATAATATCTACATATGACGCCCATAGAGTGGGACTAATTAATCAATCTATTCACAATAAAACAAATTAAAAACTTATTTGGATGAGATTGCATCATTATCAAATTTGCATTGATATATATTAAATATCCATAGTTATCTATGGCTTCCCAACGAAGGGCTCGAGCAGCATGAAAGGTAATTACAATTTATTACTGTTATTACATTTATTATTTATTAATATATGCATTTATTTACATATTTGTATCTTGTATTGTTACATTCTACACTGTTCTAAGTTTTATATGTCGAGTGTGGTGTTAAAAGTCTGGAAATTACACTGTATAAAAAGTTTTACATGCACAAATATTAATTACAGCCCTAACGCAGATGGACGCTCACAATACCCATTGTTAATAAACGTATATTCAAGTGACAAACTCTGTAACACGAACACACACAAATATTAATTATACCGCAGATCAACGCTCACAATACTCATAGTTAATTAACATTAATTCAAATGACAAACTCTGTAACAGCAACATGCACAAGTATTTATTATACTACAAATCGATTCTCACGATACTCAAACACATTACAGTAGCGTGCAAATTAATCCAAACACAGATGTTTTTCCATAAAAAGCTACTTTATTCACAAACAAAACCACACAAGTACATTTAGAAAAATAACTAGTAGCTGATATGCCCTCCTTTGTTCTTAATGAGGTCAGAGACACGTTTCAGCATCGATTCGAGAAGTGTGTTGCAGATTTTTTTTATTTCTTCATCATGAAACCATACCTTTATGACAGCTTCAATCAGTGCATTTTCTGCGGTACTGTTCATTTTTTCCACTCTCCGCTTTGCGATAGCCCACAAGTTTTCTATTGGATTCAAATCCGGGGAATTGCCAGGCCAATTTAAAACAGAAATTTTGTGTTGTTGAAAAAAGCTTTTACTTTTTTGGCAGTATGACATGGTGCTAAATCTTGCTGGAACGCTCCGTTGCCTTCTGGGAACAGGTCCTGAAGTTGTGTGATGACTCTTGTTTGCAGAATGTAAACAAATGCAAGCCTTACTTCTAAAGGCCCTGGATCATTGGTTCCAGTGAATGGTATGCTAAGAAGTGATGAATACATCAAAGAAAAAGCTTTTTTTCAACAACACAAAATTCTGTTTTAAATTGGCCTTGAAGCTAGGAGATGCCACAGCGGTGGCTTATCCGGGCGTCTAGTCTGTCGCGCGCGCGAGCTACTTGAGTGGCCCAGTATAATAAGGCCCTACAACGACTGATGTTGCAGTAGTTATCAAGAGTGTGACAAACTTAATGTAGTAATTTGGGCTAGGGATGATAAGAGACTATACATCGGGATTGCAGAAACAAACTGGATTCACGATGCTTTGCAAAACCCTTATGTTTTGTCGAGGAGGAGGTGGGTATCACTTTACATTGAAACTAAGGGATTCTAATAGTGGAGGAGAAACAAATAAGAAAGGTTCAGCTTTACAATTTTTTTTTGTATAGGCCTATGGTTGGAAAAGATAAGTGTAATCATTTGAATTATTTCAATCAACTGTTAAATCAGTATATCGGAGACATATATGTTAAAATATAAACGGAAATACTCATATTCATTCGTACCAATCAAACTAAGTTAAGAGCTGAAAATTATGAGGAATGCATTAAGAAATTGGCTGTTTGATATAAAACCGTCGAGCTTTACTGGTGGAGTGCGATATGCACCAGCGAACTCAAGACACTTTTTAGTATGTTCCTGGTTTAATAATAATGTTCACTACAAATCTTAAATGGAAAGAGACTGTTCGGGAATTTCATGTGTTACTCATCTGAAGATAGACATGACTTAATAGCACGAGTGATTTATATTAAACTTAAAAAAACTGATTCTTAGTACAATTGATACTACTAACTGCGTATTAAATAGACATATTGACAATCAAAATTATATTAAAACACATATTAAATATTGGTATGGAGAACCATACGTGACTTCCATGTTCTAAGATTTATTTTTAAAATCATTTACGAAATGAAATGTTTCCATAGAAACTACTTCTTTCCACTTATTGGTTCAGCCTTAACCACAGTACTGTGGTCACTAACGTATACCACCACACGTTATCGCACTCGATTTTCACTGATGATGGCAGTCGATGGCATTGCCGAAACGTCTGGTTTTGCAGAAAACATTGGACTATGGCCAAACAGCCCGGGAAGGAATTTTAACAACAAACTACTACTTTGTTGCCAATAACGTAGTACACATATAAAAATTATCGCCTCCCCCTTCAACTATAATTTTCGTTTATAGAAAATTACTCCCACCCCGTTCAACTATATATAAAACTTCATTTATAGATATTTCTTATACGTTTCTACAGTGGATTATTAAGATCTTCTTATCAGGATACTTTATTTATCAAAATTAAGTACTTTACTCTTGTTACACCAAAAAATGTTTCAGGCAACCTGCCCTTTCCCCATAACCGATCTTCACCAAAATCAATAGGCCTTGAGTCTTCTACAACTCAGGCACAATATGTAAAAAATTATTTGATTCTGTTTTTTTTTCGGCAGTTATCGTTCGTCATGAAAAAATTTCTCTTGTAACAACATAAAATGTTGCAGGTACACTACCCCTTTCCCTTAACCGATCTTTATCAAAATCAACAGGCCTCGAGTTCTCTACAATTTAGGGAAGTATGCAAAAACTTATTTGATTATGTTTGAATTTATGGCAGATATCGTTCGTCATAGAAATATTGGTATGGAGACAACACGTGTGGCTTGGTACGACCAATTACAATATAAATCAAATATACTGTACGATACCGCTATGCGATATGGTCAAGATAAGACTTAGATTTCGTCAGTACGGCGCGTGTTGTCTTGCAAGGCACACCTAACATTGACGTGCTCATTTTTGAAGCAAGTTCTGTACATAGTTTAATGCCGTATTGTGTTTTAGTATTTTGACACATGTCATCATTGATGACATAGATTAGTTTTTATAAAGTTCTGATGATGAGGCAAGTGCCTCGAAACATGTAAACACGAAATAACATCACGGAAAGGCCATAGACGGTGAGTAACAGTGTATTTGGTTAACAAACACGTGGCTTGGGACTACAATAGGAGTTATTCCATTTAAATCCTTGTATGTAATGTGGGCGCCACATGGGTTTACTTCATGAAAGGTTCCCATGAAAAAACAAATTGCTAAATTTTAAAATTGTACGTGTTCACTTTATATCTTGTTTAAGTGCTTAGGGCATTTAGAATAATTCAGATATAGTACTGTAAGATTTCTGCTCAAAAGTATCTCAATGTACTCTATGCTGAGTATTGCTTATCTAAATGAAATAATTGGAACTAAATTTTATGCTGTATAACATTACGGGTTTATTATACCCTTTAAAATCAACTCAAATGAAAAATACAATTGTTACAGTAATACAATTTGGATGGTAAGTTACCCATCTACTATCTGGCCTAGCTCAATTAAGAACAATATAAAACTCTTATGGTTATTAACAAATTTTAATTTTATTTTATAAGTTACCTCACGGGTAGGTTCTTGAAAATACAAATAGAACGTTATTAAATGCCTTGATAGACATTACTGTGATAATAATTCATATATGGGCCTCTTTAAAAAACTCACAATTATTTTTGAGGTTAACGATCGTTTCGTATGCTTATATCCTAACAAATATTATAATACTTAACTCTAACACAAATATTCTTACATTGGATTATTTAATCCTCTAAATAACTTGATACAGTGTTTGCTATTAAAAGTTTGGTTGTCTTTGCGTCAGTACAAAAGTGTTGATAATTATGATCAGTGAAAACAGATAAACAATAAAATTGGTCACAGTACTACCTTGCTTTTTTAATCTTATAGATTAAAAAATTAAACACTTTAGTGATCGGATTATATTGATCACTACATAACTGCACTTTATTCGCACTAGGAACGAGAAATCACCCTTTTCTAACTAATAGCGGGTCGTTAACTTTACTGGTTAAAATGCTTTCGCTCTTCCGAACACACGCACTAATTAAAAACATTCACTATTACTTGTCGATGCACTTTCGTGTGATGAATCGCTGTTCTATTAATTATTTTGGTAAATTTTGAAGTATTTACTACTATTATATTGTATTAAGTTATTAAAATTTAAAACACTGTCGAGCGGCAACTATATGGCTCGAGATGAAGGAAGCGAATGCGGAATTTTTAGCGTTTCTCTGGTTATATACCCCCGGCTTAGATCACCTTTAGGGAAAAATCTCGCTATATAAACTCCTCTGTGATTGGTACAACAAACCGTTACGATGACGTATTGTTTTTGTTAACTGCCACCGGAGCGTATCTTTCGCCTAACTGTCGTTGTTGTCCGTATTCACTGACAATTTCTTAACTTTGATAAAAAAATGATGCTAACATCACTATTAACTTATTATAATTCCGATCTGTAGGTTATTATTATCAAATTAAAGTTTAGTCTCTGCTCTTTAATTTGATATGGCTTAGTGCCGGTTTTAACTTCGCTTTCTCTGACAATACATACACATAATGTTTTGAAACATGGTTTCTTATTGTCGTCTGCTAATAACGCACAATGCGATTATTTTCCTAACTTTTACATTTGGTTATTTGTCTCTAGGTTCTCTTTTGAACGTTACTACATGACTAAAAATACATATTATTACAATTAAAAGCCGTTTACAGCTGCACAATATTAAATCCTACTATAATTATGATAATACCGTACTCTAACCATTCCTTACTCTCTATATACATTTTTATTTGGCCTATTCATTTTAAAGGCATACTATTTTAATTGAATGATGGTATTTCACACTTCAGTAGTTATTTTTATTATTCTGTAATTTGAATGTTCATTAAGGGTCCTGTTTCCCTATTAACTTAATGACATAAATTCGTTTAGGCATGGTCTAGATACATTCATAGCACCATGTTTATTCCTTAATTATTATTACTAATTACATTTCGTTTAATTAGGAAGTTGCTTATACACATAAGATTTCCTTTTATAAATCCTTATTCTATAATGTTACATCTTTGTTGATAAAGCTAGCTTTTGTAGCTTTGTGGCTACAGCTAGTATAATAGTAGTCTTGGTTGTTTACATATCATTGTTCCTTTATTTTCAGCAAGAATGCTGTTATTGTCATTACTTTTATTAAAGTCATTTGTTAGTTAGTTTTACTTTTACATGACTCTACACATTAATGTCATGGACTGGCTCGCTTGACAGCTTATTTGTGAACTTTGTATGTCCATTAGTCATAGTCAGTCATTGTGTTTAAGTTGTAGTGTCAGGCAGTGTTTCTTCACTGCTTCTTGGTATCCCTCCTCTTCTTTCTTCTATGCTGGTCCCTTCTCTTCTTGGTTACATTCATTACAAATGATTCATTTTATAACTTTAGTGTCATAATTTACCCTTCTGGTGTGTGTTTTGGTTATGTAACATTTTGTGGTGTTACATATACTCCCCTCTCAAAATTGATAATTTGAGAAAAGTTCTATAGTTTGAAGAAATTATCACTTTGTTTTATTTCATCATAATATTACTGCTTCTATCTGCATTAAGTTCAATAGTCTGTTGGTGTGTTGCTCTAGACTGAGTTCTTTGCTAGTATTAGTTTCAGCTCAATAGTATTTTTTAAGTTTCTTATACTCTTAGTCATTTAGTTATAACATATCTTAGTTCTTAAATTAACAATTTCCCGTTTTACAATAACACATTTTTCTTTACATTAAACACATCTTGATTCTTGTGACAAATTTCTTTGTTCTTTCATTTACCTCACAGTGGTTTATGTATAATCCTTGACATATTACAATTCAATTCCCTAACATTTATAGTGGGTTCGGATTCAGAGGGGCTCTATGTGGCATCCATTCTCCGTCGTTCCTCAACTATACATCCTCAGAATCAGAGGAATCTTCATCTCTGTCTGGGACAATAAAAAGTTGCACTTAACAACAGTTGCACTATCACAACATATAAAACATAATATATCATTTATTTTTTCAATATAAGACATCATTCAATAGAATCTCAAAGGATTAGAGGTTTCATTATTATCACTGTTCATGCTTTAACATTTTATCTAACATACTTCTCTTCACAGGTCATTATTTTATTTATAACTTGACACATTGGCTATATTATTTATCAGCCTTGTTGCTATTCTTCGATACTAGTTTGTAAGTTGTTTTGGTTATTTCACTGTTTTTAATTTACACACTTAAATTTACCACTATATAATGATGCAGTTGGTCTTTAAATTCTTCCTTAGTTTCACCATAGTTCACTCTTAACACTGTTTATACACTGGGTTTTTAACACTTTGTTCGTTATCTTCTTTGATTATCAGGGGTTTACAATACTCATTTAATAAACATTTTGTAGTACACAATATTTGATAAACATTCTTGTTATATACGATATTCATTTGATAAACATTTTGTTGTATACCATATTTGATAAACATTTTTCTTTATTATTTAATTACTTTTCTCATTCCTTGTTATAGCCTTCTTCTGTATTACTTGCTTTGTTGTTTTGCTTCTCTGCTCCTTCAAGTGATAGTTGTTTACCACTTATTCTGGATTTTAATTTCACTTGTTGAAATTAATATTGGAGTATTAGAGTAATATTGTAGTATAAGTTTACTATTATAGTATATTAGGTTTATTCAATAGTATATTAGGGGGTCTTTGCGCTTTCACCATTCTATTGGGCTCATCATGGGTCAATTACATTTTCTTGGATTCATTTTTGATTTCTGCTTATAGTATTACATATCTTGGTACTGTAAACATTATGACATTCTACATCTCATGATAAGTCTCATTATACATATTTTTTCAAGGTTGCTTGGTTATATGTACCCTTGACCTTCTTACTTATTGGATCAGAAATTTCATAAGTATTGTTCTGATTGTTCTTTCTTATTGTATAAGGGCCTGTATACAGTACTAGCAGTTTCTTAGCAATACCCTCCATCGTACTGGGTAATTCTCTATTTCTTAGTAGTATTTGGTCACCTACATGATACTGTATGATTTTTGATGGTACATTGTGTTGATACTTTCTTTTCCTTTGTGCTAATTTCTCGACAATCTTATTATGGAAATGGATTCTGTCGAATTGGTATTCCTGGCTTTGTGGAAACTGAATAATGTCACAAATTTCTCATGGTGGAGGTTTCTCAAACATGGCATTATAAGGTGTGGTTTCTGTTGATTGGTGGTAAGCTAGATTGATAAAGTCTTCTGTTGCTGAGATATACTCACTCCACTTCCTTTGCTGGTTGGAACAATAGGTCCTGAGAATTCTTCCAACTTCTCTCAGCACTCTTTCGGACGGGTTACTGCTGGGATGGTACACTGAGGTTTTATATGTTTTCACCCCATGGTCCAGCAGTGTGTCCCTCCATCTTTTGCCCTTGAACTGGGTACTATGATCCATCCGTTATTATTGTTTTCGGACTCCCCACTTCAGGTATATAGCTTTGTATAATGATATTAAGTATCTTATTTGTAGTGGCACGATTTATTGGATATAACTTCGTGAACTTTGTGTAATGGTCGAAAATTATTATGAGATATTTATATTGACGTCGACCTCCACTTCTAGGGAATGGACCGCAGATGTCTACAAAAACTTTTTCTAACTTGTTTGATGAAGTTATAGGTATCATTAGTCCATCTTTCCTTGCGTTGGTGCATTTCACCAGTTGACATATGTGGCAACTCCTGATATAATTATGCACTCTTCTGTTTATGTCCTTAATATAAAGGTGTTCTTCCAGTGCTCTTACCACTTTAAGTGCTCCCATGTGTCCATAACGAATGTGATAATCCGTTATGATATCTTTTTCTAATGTTTTGGGTATTGCCAATTTCCAGGTATTGTTATGGTATTTTGTCTTAATGAATAATAAATTGTTGTGTAAACAATAGTATTGTATTACTCTATTGTCTTGTGCACTTAGTCTCTGATGGATTTGTATTAATTTGCTGTCTTGCTTCTGGTGTTGCTCTATTCCTTGAACAATTTCTTCTAAGTCTGACCGACTCTTAAGGATGTGATAGACCTTTGCAATTGTTTCCTTCTCTCCTTCATAGGTCTGGTTGGTTATATTTATGCGTGACAATACGTCTGCTGCTATATTCTTTTTGCCTGGAACGTACTCCCAACTGATGTTATATTCTTGTAAGACTAGGGTCCATCTTGCTAAACGACCGTGACTTAATTTGCAGTTTTTTAGGAAGGATATGGACTTGTGGTCTGTCCGTACTGTTATTGATATCCTAAAATATAGGTCCGGAATTTTCCGCAGGCAAATACAACACTTAACAGCTCTTTTTCTGTCACGTAATTTCGTTCGCATTTGTTTAGTGTTCTACTGGCGAAGCTTATAACCAGATGGTTCCCATCTTCATCCTCTTGGTACAGTGTAGACCCTAAACTGATGTCACTTGCGTCACAATTGAGGTAAAAAGGTTTACTGAAATCTGGGTGATGTAGCATCACTGTCTCTAGGAATTTGGTTTTGATTTGTTGGAACACTATATCTTGAGTTGGTCCCCACGTCCATTTGTCCTTTGAAGATAATTGTGGTGATAATTTTGTAGTTAATTCTGAATAGTTATTTTGGAATTTGCGATAATAATTGCACAGGCCTAAAAAGACTGCAATTGTTTTTTGTTTCTTGGGGTGGGGAATTGTTATATAGATTCTATTTTTTCCTTAGATGGTGTTATTCCCAGTTCTGTCAATTGGAAGCCTAGAAATTGTACTTCTTTGGCTATGAGTTGTGATTTTTCAAGTTTCAATGTGATGTTGTTTTCAGACAATTTGTTCAACACATGGTTTATTCTATGACAATGTTCTTCCCAGTTTGTAGACGTTATGAGTAGATCATCTACATAAACGGTAGTGAACTGGAGCGCTTCTTGGCCTAATACTTGGTCCATACACTGGATAAATATTGCTACAGAGTTCACTAATCCGAAGGGCAATCGTTTGAAATGGTAGTTGCCCCCTTCAAAAATAAAGGCTACATATTTTCGGCTGTGGGGGTGCAGTTCCACCTGCCAGTAGCCGCAGACGGTGTCCCATGAACTAACAAATTGTATGCCATGAAACTTCTTTAAAATTTCCTCTATTTCGCCAGGAGATGTTCAGTTATTAATCAGGTTTTTATTAATCTCCCTAGCATCTAGGCAAGTCTCACTTTCCCGTTCTTCTTTTTTATAGCTACAATAGGGCTAGTATAAGGTGACTGACTGCACTCAATGATATCATCCTTTAATAATTGGTTAATCTCGGTCCTAACTGCTTCTTTTAAAGAATAAGCAATTGGGTATGACTTCCGATTAAAATTTACGGGTTCTTTAAATCTCAACTCAGATTGATAATTTTTTACCTTCCCCGGGATGTCTGAGAATACATGCCGGTATCTGTTGTGTATTCTGACCAACATTTCAATTTGGTCTGGGCTTGGTGAATGGTCTCTTGTGGTTGACTTGAATTGTCGGATTTCTTTTATTTTTTCATCCCACAAAATGTCATTTTGGTTGATACTCAACTTCTTCTATAGGTGTTTGATACCTAGGATTTCTTACTTCTCTGATGTGGAAAATGGTCTTGAAGAGCTTCCTTACTCCCAATGATCTCAGCCGTCCATTCCAAATCTGGAGTACTCAGTGTTATTTTTGCTCTACTCATGTCGATAATTGCTGAGTATTTCCGCAGGATGTCGCAGCCAATTAAACTGCGAAATGGTAATCCGTTAGCTACCAAAACTATCATTGCGATCTTGACTCCATGACTGGTCACTTCAAGACTGACCTGTTTCTTGACGGTTTTATTCTGTCGTCCAGTCGCTCCCACTAATATTATATTGTTAATCGGTAGGGTTGGTATTACCGATTTGCCTTCTTCCTGGATGTGGTTGATTTCCGTGCTATCCATTAACGAGACATTTGCGCCCGTGTTGATCATCAATGTGGTGGCCACTCCGTTTATTTTGGCGGTCACATATGCTATGTCATTGTTGCACTGATGGTGGTCAATTTCTTCCTCTTCCAGCAGTTCTTGTCTGATATTTTTTAAATAGTGACTTCTTATTATTGTTATTGTTTGGTTCGAAGTCGTTTCGTAATTGCACCCAATAGAATGGTTCAGTGAGGGGTCTATTTGGTTTCTCACTGCCGCGATGCATTTAAAGAGAGTTCATTCTCTTCATCGCGTCTGTCCGGTGTGTTTACCTGACTCCTCTCTTCCATATCGGGCCGTCCTCCATGGTGATTCTGGTCCTTGTTTGGCATGAAATGAACTTGTGGCCAATAATCGTTGTTGCGGCTGTCGCCTTCGATACTCCTACTCCTCCGTTGTCCGCCTCTTGCATTTCTTCTGTCTTCACGCTGGTACTCCTCGTCATCGTGTCCGTTGAAGCTACGGCGCCTTGGATAGTACCGCCTCCTTCCCTGCTCATTGTTGGCCTGGACATAGTTGGCCCTTCGGTATTGCTGCGGTTGGTTGTTTCCACCCGGGTTCTGGGGTCGGTTGGGCTCGTATTATGATTATTATTATTATTATTACCAGCGTAATTATTATTATTACACTGATTATTTGGCCGATAATTGTTCTCGTTATTTTGGTTCACATTATTATGATTATAATTATTAAAATTACTTCGGTAATTCCGGAAGTTAGTGTTGTTATTATTTTGGTTACCACTTCTGTCGTGGAAGTTCTCATTCCTCTTGCGGCTCCTTCTATAGTAGCCCTCGTGTTCGCTATCCTCAAGCAGAGCTGCCATGGCTTGGACCGTTTTTATTTGCCCCCATTGACGTGATCTGGCTACTCCCTCCTCATAATGATAAGCGAGCTTGGTGACCAGGCACTCCTCTGGTATCCTTGGTTCGAGGTTTCGTGCCAAACATACCTTACCAAGGAAGTAAGAAGTTGGAGTTGTTCCTCGACTGGCGTCATATTTGCCGTGACAGATATCATCCCGCACTATGTTCTGCGTAGACTCCGACCAGTATTTGGCCCTGAACAGTGTCTTGAACTCCTCATAACTTTGGACCTCGTGGCGGGTTGCAGTCCACCAATTATCGTGGATTTCTTTGAAGTATTCATCAATCAAACTGCGTATTACCGTCCATCTGCTTTCCCGGATTCTGGTCAGGTTTTCCTCCACTCGTTCCAGAAATTCAGTCGGGTTCTTCTTGTAATTTTTAAAGTTGATAACATCACGGTTATCCATGGGTTGTAGGTAGTGACCCTGTGCTGGTCGGTTACGAATGGTTTCGAGTTCTTCGCGTATTTGCAGGATCTCCCGTTGACGTAGTTCCTCGATTTTCTCTTTGTTGGTGACAGTTAGGGTTCTTATAATGTTCACTGATGCGTCTATTTCTTCACATCTTTCTCCCACGTCCATTCTTACTCTTTTTATCTCGTCCTGGCTCATCTTCTTCAGAGACTCGATCCTGGCTTCATTAATTTCTTCTATATTGTTGATTCGTCCATCGACCTCTTCTCTAGTACATTGTAAATCTTGGCTGTGTTGTTCACACCTCTCGTGTACTTCCGTGATCTCTCTTCTAACTACTGTTATTTCTCTGTCTATTTTGGTGTTTGTTTTTCGTTATTCTCCTCCATCTTCTTGCTGATATCGTCCATTTTCTCCTCCATCTTCTGGCTGTTGTCATCTAATTTTTTATTTAAATATTCCTTCAATGACTCGATATTCCTTTGACTATCTTCCTTCAATGCTTGGCTGGTTTCGTCCATTTTCTTATTTAATGATTCCATATTCTTCTGATTCTCTTCCCTGGATTTCTTATTATCTTCCTTTAATGACTTAATATTTTTATTATTATCGTCTAATTTTTTGTTTAAATTTTCCTTCAATTCCATCGTCACTCTCTTCATGGTTTCCTGGAAGTTAATCTCCCCTGGTTGCGTGGGCTTCTCAGGTTGTCTGGGTTGCTCGGGTTCTGCATGAGGCGTTCCCTGTTGTCGGTTTTCTACATGATTGTTGGTTGCAACTTCCATTTCGGTTGTTGGTTGGATCTCCTGTACCTCCATATTTGCTTCGGTGTTCGCTTGTGCCCCTTCTCCTTGGCTGGCCTTGTACTTAGTATCGTGTCTGTGTGTGTGAGGCATGGTAGTTCTATTGTATTTTCCGGGCTAATTTAATATTAAAAATTTATTAATTTAATATTTTTAAAGCCGCACTCTGTTGGTCGCCAATTTGTAACGAAAACGTTTATAGGGTGTTTAAATCTTTTAGTTACAGGTTAAAAAATGTTTAATGAAGTCTCTATTTTGTATGCAGTAATTATCTTTTGTGATAATTGGTAAATATTATTTATGTAATTATAGTGTGATAATTTTTATGGATAAAATAGTAATTGCTGGTCAGTAAATGAATGTAACGGTAGCGTCGATCTTGAAGTGGAACTACTCTTCTTGGAAAAATGTCGTCAGTGTAAGTACCGTCAAGTATTGTCTGGACAAATAAATTAACATAAAGAACACTTTAACGTACCTGGTAGTAGTACTTGAAGTTCTGACGTTCACTTACCCTGAATAAACTGTCAAGATTCTTTTATAACCAGCTTATACTTTAGAAACAAGGTTTTACAACTCCTTGTATGTAATGTGGGCGCCACATGGGTTTACTTCATGAAAGGTTCCCATGAAAAAACAAATTGCTAAATTTTAAAATTGTACGTGTTCACTTTATATCTTGTTTAAGTGCTTAGGGCATTTAGAATAATTCAGATATAGTACTGTAAGATTTCTGCTCAAAAGTATCTCAATGTACTCTATGCTGAGTATTGCTTATCTAAATGAAATAATTGGAACCAAATTTTATGCTGTATAACATTACGGGTTTATTATACCCTTTAAAATCAACTCAAATGAAAAATACAATTGTTACAGTAATACAATTTGGATGGTAAGTTACCCATCTACTATCTGGCCTAGCTCAATTAAGAACAATATAAAACTCTTATGGTTATTAACAAATTTTAATTTTATTTTATAAGTTACCTCACGGGTAGATTCTTCAAAATACAAATAGAACGTTATTAATTGCCTTGATAGACATTACTGTGATAATAATTCATATTTGGGCCTCTTTAAAAAACTCGCAATTATTTTTGAGGTTAACGATCGTTTCGTATGCTTATATCCTAACAAATATTATAATACTTAACTCTAACACAAATATTCTTACATTGGATTATTTAATCCTCTAAATAAATTGATACAGTGTTTGCTATTAAAAGTTTGGTTATCTTTGCGTCAGTACAAAAGTGTTGATAATTATGATCAGTGAAAACAGATAAACAATAAAATTGGTCACTGTACTACCTTGCTTTTTTAATCTTATAGATTAAAAAATTAAACACTTTAATGATCGGATTATATTGATCACTACATAACTGCACTTTATTCGCACTAGGAACGAGAAATCACCCTTTTCTAACTAATAGCGGGTCGTTAACTTTACTGGTTCAAATGCTTTCGCTCGTTCCGAACACACGCACTAATTAAAAATATTCACTATTACTTGTCGATGCACTTTCGTGTGATGAATCGCTGTTCTATTAATTATTTCGGTAAATTTTGAAGTATTTACTACTATTATATTGTATTAAGTTATTAAAATTTAAAACACTGTCGAGCGGCAACTAGATGGCTCGAGATGAAGGAAGCGAATGCGGAAATTTTTAGCGTTTCTCTGGTTATATACCCCCGGCTTAGATCACCTTTAGGGAAAAATCTCGCTATATAAACTCCTCTGTGATTGGTACAACAAACCGTTACGATGACGTATTGTTTTTGTTAACCGCCACCGGAGCGTATCTTTCGCCTAACTGTCGTTGTTGTCCGTATTCACAGATAATTTCTTAACTTTGATAAAAAAATGATGCTAACACTCACTATTAACTTATTATAATTCCGATCTGTAGGTTATTATTATCAAATTAAAGTTTAGTCTCTGCTCTTTAATTTGATATGGCTTAATGCCGGTTTTAACCTCGCTTTCTCTGACAATACATACACATAATGTTTTAAACATGGTTTCTTATTGTCGTCTGCTAATAACGCACAATGCGATTATTTTCCTAACTTTTACATTTGGTTATTTGTCTCTAGGTTCTCTTTCGAACGTTACTACATGACTAAAAATACATATTATTACAATTAAAAGCCGTTTACAGCTGCACAATATTAAATCCTACTATAATTATGATAATACCTTACTCTAACCATTCCTTACTCTCTATATACATTTTTATTTGGCCTATTCATTTTAAAGGCATACCATGTTAATTGAATGATGGTATTTCACACTTCAGTAGTTATTTTTATTATTCTGTAATTTGAATGTTCATTAAGGGTCCTGTTTCCCTATTAACTTAATGACATAAATTCGTTTAGGCATGGTCTAGATACATTCATAGCACCATGTTTATTCCTTAATTATTATTACTAATTACATTTCGTTTAATTAGGAAGTTGCTTATACACATAAGATTTCCTTTTATAAGTCCTTATTCTATAATGTTACATCTTTGTTGATAAAGCTAGCTTTTGTAGCTTTGTGGCTACAGCTAGTATAATAGTAGTCTTGGTTGTTTACATATCATTGTTCCTTTATTTTCAGCAAGAATGCTGTTATTGTCATTACTTTTATTAAAGTCATTTGTTAGTTAGTTTTACTTTTACATGACTCTACACATTAATGTCATGGACTGGCTCGCTTGACAGCTTATTTGTGAACTTTGTATGTCCATTAGTCATTGTGTTTAAGTTGTAGTGTCAGGCAGTGTATTCTTCACTGCTTCTTGGGATCCCTCCTCTTCTTTCTTCTATGCTGGTCCCTTCTCTTCTTGGTTACATTCATTACAAATGATTCATTTTATAACTTTAATGTCACAATTTACCCTTCTGGTGTATGTTTTGGTTATGTAACATTTTGTGGTGTTACAACGTGTGTGTTAATTTGTGATAATCTCATTTGCGTGTGCGTTTATTTAGTCGCACTTGAATGCGTCACTGTGTTATAAATGCTTCGTGTAGCCTGTGTGTCCTTACCTGTCCTATCTCACTAGTTTTTCCTTCTCGATAGGCGCCAAATTGTTTTGCAAGAAAACAATTAAAAGATTCTATCTCAGTTGTTTACGGTACTGTAGTGTTTGATTCGAATTATTCGCCGACTGGCGGGAACTCGAATCTCGCTTGAGTGGGGGGACGTGTTGCCAACATAAATGTTGTTGGCTAATTCTATTCACTGCTACAGAACACAACATACATAATACACTTGAAATAATTACAGGACAGCTAGTAACGATTCACACTTATTTATTTGGCTTTATAGCTTATTAATTTTCGATAATGTTTGTACAAATGAGATTAATATAATAGTTTTTTAGCCTCGGCAATAAATTATTTGTTCACTCAGCAGAAAGCAGGGCTGGCATTACAAGTTAATCAGACGCCATGATGGACGACGTTTTCTTATTTATACAAAATAAAATTGCCAATGAATTCTTTTAAGTACGACAAAAACGTTTAGAACAAGATATTTAAATAAAGTACACCACCTTACAATTGTGGTAATTAATTATGAAAAAGGTTTACATTGAATTCAACTCTGTGGTGTTAAAAGTGTGTGCCAGTGTTATTCGTCTAATACATAGGTTATAATTCGGTTAGTTGGCTTTCATAAATAAGTTTTATTAATTAATCTTTGAAAGAAATAATATCGTCAGTTATAGTGAGAGTTCAAAGTGTAGTGAGAAAATTTAAAGAGAATTTTATTCCGAAATTCGCTTAACTCAGCAATACTTATCAATCAGTTGTTTTGAGGTGTAGTGTCATACAGTTGAAATAGGTTGGGTTCATCGATTGGGTCTTCAATCTTCAATCATTTTGGGATTTAGGTACGCCTTGCTTCTTTTCCGTATTAGTTGATCAATTTTAATTAATGTGGGTTTAATTAAGCTGGTCTGTCACCTGGGTTGAATGTATTAATCCCTCATCAGGTAGTTTGGTTCTTCACTTCAAGAAATCTGGTTACTTTGACTGTTTTTAAATAAAAAATTGGGCCCTTTACAGCTTGGCGTCTCTTCCTCGTGAGCGTCACTATAAGATTAACCGTTTTTAATGGAATATTCATACCTAACGTTCAGTTGTCATGGTAACTGATTTATTCTGATTGGCTATGCATGACTTAAGACCATTGTTAGAATATTTTAATTTTTATTCAACATGATTAAATATCTTCTGATTGCTATTATTCTTTGGTCTTCTTATTTAAGTATGAGATATTATCACTACTGTTCGTATTATCTTTCAAAGATCATTTTGACATCCCACAAAGCTGGGTTTGCTGATTTATTAGTGTTTGAACAATCTTGTTGATATTATTTAATTACATTTCTTTCTTATTTTATGTCCTTAATTTAACATTTATCTCTTAATATGATCCACTAATTACCATTGATTAGTTGCTTGCCTTTGATTTGCTAATATCATATTTAATTTCTTACAATTTGTTGTTATTGGTTTCTTACAGTTAGGCATTTCATAGGCCTAGGTAGTAATTGGCTATTTTTCTTAATTTATACAGATTACATATTATTTTACCCTTGTACCTGTTTTGTTTTGTGTTACACATGATTTGTTTACTTGTTGAATGGTTTTGTGTCTGTTTTATAATAATTGTATGTTTTTTTATTAGTTTTCATATTATGGTTTGTCTATTGTTTTCTAACTGCCTTTTCAGTATTATTAGATTTGTATTAATTTATCTTTTTTCTTATTTATGTTGCCATGGTTTATTATGGGTTATTATTTACTATTCTCTATTAAATATAGTATAACATTTAGGTTTATGGCCTGTATAACTCTTCATCCATATTCCTATACTTAAACTTAATCAAACAATACTTTAACTGTTATTATACTACTCTTGTTTACATTTGTTACTTCTTATTTATTTCTTGGTGATAAACATCATCACATCATTTAACTTGACTTAACTAACTCTCCCTTAAAACATAGGATGTTTATTGAATTTGTCTTTACATTCTTTATCATATTCTTTCTAAAATAAACTTTACCTTCTATCCATGGTAACACCAACATTTTGACTCTCCATGGGATTCCTCCCCTGAATACCATTGTATTCCTTATCTATAATTAGTCATACTACTAATAATAACAAAATCCTTATTCAATAGCACTTCTCACCAACAAATCTTTAGTGTTTGTCACTGATTGTTTGGTGTTCATACCTATCAATAGGGTTTCTATTTAATTTTGGAGGTTTTACACTATCACTTTGCACTTTTTACATTTTATTTAAGTGTTACTAGTGGGTATTACCTAACATCAAATTCTCTTTCTCACTTTACAATGTTCACTATCTCTCTATCTCTCACTTTACATTGGTTAATTATACTGTTAACAAGTTCATGTCATATTTGAGTGATTTATAATAGTTACTCTGTATTTATTTGGTTAGTGTACTTTGTTTATCTTTAAGTTATTGTATTTTAACACTTATCATTTACATTGCTTATTTGGTTGGTACTAATAATTATCATTTACATTTATCATTCATTGCTTTCTTTTTCACTACTTTATTTGAGTGTAACATTTCTCCTTTTTTGTTCTATATTATTCGTTTGTGTCTTTTCATTTCTTTTCATTTCATTTCATTTCATTTATATTTTGGTTTTCACCTTCTCATCTGGTTTCATTTTATTTGGTCAATCACTGGTGTTGGGACTGGTTCTAGCTATTCACTTATTTTATTTGTCTTATATATCCTTTCACTGGTATTGGCTGGTTCTACTTTCTCACTTATTTTGTTTGTTTTGATATATCCTATCATTGGTATTGGGGCTGGTTCTACTTATTCACTTATCAATCTATTGGGTTATTTTGGTTAAATCGCATTGTACTATTGTTTTCAACGTTTACTTCGTAGCTTGCTGCATTTCTCTTCTCAGAGGTTACTTTTACTACCGGTATTACTTTTATTTGCTTGCTCGCATAATTATGTTAATTACCCATTCCTTTATCTCTGACTCACCCCTTTTTATTCATAGTGTTAATCATTTAGTGCATTATTCTCATCATGTTGCTTCATTAATGCATGTTGAAGGTGTGTACCCTTACATATTGCCCTGCCACTAAAATTGATTATTTCAGCAAATATCGTTCAGGTGTTTGATTGAAATTATCAATCACTTATTTAATTTATTTCATTAATCACTGGTTAGTTTTGAGCTATTGGTTCTTAATGTTTTATTTAGTGTCAGTATTCTCCTTGATTTCCTGTATTATATTCTTGTTTAATGTTTTTTATCCCTTTAATATCTAATTCCCTAACATTTCTTCCCTAACATTATATTGAATTGGATCGGAGGAGGGTACTTTTGACTCCTTTTGCTCCGCTGTCAATTATACCATCTGGGTATAGAGGAACGTATCGTCTGCCTAGGCATATGATTGCTGGATCATCTACAGTCAATCATTAACAAAATTATATAAGTAGTCTAACTATGACTATAAATAAATATCATTATGGGATTCTTCATATTATTGTTATTTAGTTTATACAATACATTATTTCAAATTATAGTTTATTTATATTTTTTTTTCTTTTTCTTCTGATTCATACTCTTTAGCTCTTAGTGATACGACATTATTGATGGGTACAAGACACATGATATTGTTATTATTAGTTTTTTATTACTTCTCTTTCAACACTAATGATTTATTAATCGGATTCAGGATGCTTTTCTTGCATTTAATAATATTTTTTCATTGAAGATTGGTTATATGTTCCCTTTCTTCTTTGTGTATTTGGGTCTACGATCTCATAGGTGTTATTCTGATTATCTTTACTCACTATATAAGGTCCGGTGTAAAGTAGCAATAGCTTCTTGGCTATCCCTTCCATGGTACTTGGTAACTCTCTGTTTTTAATTAATATTTGCTTTCCGATCTGTTTAAGGGTTTTGGTTGTAATTGCTCATATCGTTGTCTGATCTTGTCCGTCTTCTCGAGTATCTTGTGGTGAAATTGCACGTTATCGAATTGGTATTCTGCTCCATTGGGAAATTGGATTAATGAAGTAATTTCTCTTCTCACCGCTTCCTTCCACGAAAATGCGATCGGGTAAGATTTTTTTATCGTAGTTGACAGGCTCTCGGAATTCAAATTCGCACTGATAATCTCTGACCTTCCCAGGTGTATCTGAAAATACGTGTCAGTATCTATTGTACACGTCTATAAGTTGTTCCGCTTGTTGAACGGTTAATTGTGCGTTCGTCTTCTCTCTGTGGAAAGTTCGGATCTCTTCGATTTTTTCGTGCCATAGTTGTTCATTGTCGGTCTCATCACAAATTCCATTATTCGGTGTCTGTTCCCCAGTATCTTGGAATTTCTGGATATGGTACATGGTTTTATTCGACTGTATTTCGTCACTACTGGTTAACTCTGTTGTCCATTGCAAGTCACCCTTCTTCAAGAATAGTTTAGATTTACTTAAGTCAATTATGGCTGAGTACTGGCGCAGCATATCACAACCAATTAGCATCTGGAATGGTAATCCACTGGCTACTAAGAATGTCATTGTTACGGTTTGTCCATCTCTCGTCAGTTCGAGTTGTACCTGTTTTCGGACGGTTCTATTCTGTCATCCGGTCGCTCCTACAAGGACAATGTTGCTGATGGGTAATGTAAGTATTGTCGTTTTACTCGCTTCTTGGATTTTATGAAGTTCGATAGTATCGATTAATGAAATGTTTGATCCCGTGTCTATCATTACTCGCGTTGGTACTCCATTAACTTTCGTCGAGATATAAGCAATTTCACTGTTGTGGTTGTTATCAGATTGGTTATCTTTTTCCTCGACCAATTCTTCTCTTATATTCTTTAAATAATTATTTCGTACGATCGTAATTGTGAGTTCATCGTTTGCTTGAGCAACGTTGCGATTTAACCCAATAGACTGGTTCAGTGAGGGTACAAGTAGATTTTTCACTGCCGCTCTTAGTTTAAAGCCGTCTCGGGCTGTTCGTCACGCCTGTCTTGTTGACTTGTTGGCTGACTTCAGCTCGTTGACGGTCGGGGTTCAGGCTGGTATGATCTTCTTCATAGCGCTCATGCCGGTATACTTCTTGGCTACGACTTCGGCCTAAATTGGTTCTGGTATCCCGTCCGTAGTTGCTGTTACTGTACCGGTGTCCGTAGGCGTTTCGGTCAGTACTTTGTCGTCCTTGATAATATGACCTGCCTCTCCCGTCATCTTCGGCCCTCACATAGTGTACTTGGCGATAGTTATGATCTTGGTTATTGCGATTCCTATTGTCATTGTTATTATGATTGAAATTTTGCCGGTTGTAGTTTGAGTTATTCGGCCTATAGGGTTGATGTTGTCGATGATTTGGCCGGTTGTATTGGTTATTTTGGTTGTTTGGCCGATTGTTGTTATTATAACCGTTGTTTGGTTGACTGGCCGGATTATTATTTTTTGGTTTATTATATGATCCATTGGGGTGGTTATTAGTATTATTACGGCTGTTATAGTTTGAGCGGTAATTGTTGTTATTAAAATGGTAGCCGTTCTGGAAGCTTTTGTTGTCACCCCTATCGTCCCGCTGTCGCCTCCTGCGATAGTATCGCTCCCTTTCATAGTCTTCTAACAGGGCTGCCATCGATTGTATCATTTTGATCTGAGTGCCCAGTTGCGCTCTGGAGACACCCTCTTCATAATGAAAAGCAAGTTTTGTTACCAAGCTCTCTTCAGGAATTTTCGGCTCTAGGTTCCTTGCTAGACAGACTTTCCCCAAAAAATATGCTGTGAAAGTCGTCCCTCTGCTGGCATCATATCTGCCGAAACATATGCTATCTCGGACGATGTTTTGAGTTGCCTCCGACCAGTATTTCCTCTTAAACACGTCTTTGAACTCCTCGTAACTCGTGAGGTCGTGTCTCGTTGCCGTCCACCAATTATCATTTATGTCCCGGAAGTACTCGTCCAGGTATCCTCGGATGATGGTCCATCTATTCTCCCAAGTCTTTGCCAGCTGTTCATCAACTCTCTCAAGGAACTCCATCGGGTTACCCTTGTGTTGTTTAAAATTTATGACCTCCCGGTTGTCCATGGAATTGTGATATTATGGGTGGTCTGCTATTAATGATTTCCAACTCCTCTCTGATTTTGGCGATCTCCCGTTTCTGGATCTCTTCAATTTTATCTTTATTGTGTTGACCTTGCCCGCGAACTTCGCTTACAGTGGTGTCGATCTCCCGGCATTTCTCTCCGAAATCTGTCCGCACCTGTGTTATGTTTTCTTCGGTTGCGGTTCGTAGGACTCCATTCGAATCTGACTGTCTTCTTCAAAGTTAGTCATTCGGTTGCCGAAGTCTTCCTCCGTTTGTCGTAATTCCTGATTCATGTGTTCCCATTTTCCGTTTATTTCAGAAATCTCTTGTCAGATCCCCGTCATCTCCTCCTCAATCTTCTTATTTATCTGTTCGTTATTATTTTCGATAGTTCTGCTTAACTCTTCTTTCAACTCCTCCAGGTTTTTCTGGTTGTTCTGTTTCAATTCTTCTTTTAAATTTTCCATGTTTCCTTCCATTTTCTTATTATTTTCGTCCATCTGCTGGCTGAGTTTTTGGTTGTCCTCTTTTAATTCCTCCTTATTTTTCATAAATTCTTCCTTGAAATCTTCTCTTAATGATGCTATATTTTTCTGGTTATCTTCTTTTCCGTTGTCCATTTTCTTGCTCAATGACTCTATATTTTTTTTCAAAGTTTCTTCCATCATTATTCTCATCATTTCCATGAAATCTGTATCCCCTGGTTGTGTGGGTTTCTCCGGTTGATTCTCTGGCTGCACGGCTTTGACTGGCTCCCTGGGGGGTAACATTTGTTCGGAATCCTCGACCGAAGTCACTTCCTTGTCACCCACTCGGACTTCTTTTTCGGCCTCCTTCGTCCATCTCAGTGATGACGCCCTCTTATGCATCTTGTTCTTCTTTTTTCGTACTTGCTGCTAGATATTATTCTTCTCGTAAATCTAGCCTCACTAGTTGGTGCGCCACTTTGTAATGAATCTTTGACGTGTGTGTTAATTTGTGATAATCTTGTTTGCGTGTGCGTTTATTTAGTCGCACGTTGAATGCATCACTGTGTTATAAACGCTTCGTGTAGCCTGTGTGTCCTTACCTGTCATATCTCACTAGTTTTTCCTTCCCGATAGGCGCCAAATTGTTTTGCAAGAAAACAATTAAAAGATTCTATCTCAGTTGTTTACGGTACTGTAGTGTTTGATTCGAATTATTCGCCGACTGGTGGGAACTCGAATCTCGCTTGAGTGGGAAGACGTGTTGCCAACATAAAATTTGTTGGCTAATACTATTCACTGCTATAGAACACAACATACATAATACACTTGAAGTAATTACTGGACAGCTAGTAACGATTCACACTTATTTATTTGGCTTTATAGCTTATTAATTTTCAATAATGTTTGTACAAATGAGATTAATATAATAGTTTTTTAGCCTCGGCAATAAATTATTTGTTCACTCGGGAGAAAGCAGGGCTGGCATTACAAGTTAATCAGACGCCATGATGGACGACGTTTTCTTATTTATACAAAATAAAATTGCCAATGAATTCTTTTAAGTACGACAAAAACGTTTAGAACAAGATAATTAAATAAAGTACACCACCTTACAATTGTGGTAATTAATTATGAAAAAGGTTTACATTGAATTCAACTCTGTGGTATTAAAAGTGTGTGCCAGTGTTATTCGTCTAATACATAGGTTATAATTAAGTTAGTTGGCATTCATAAATAAGTTTTATTAATTAATCTTTGAAAGAAATAATATCGTCAGTTATAGTGAGAGTTCAAAGTGTAGTGAGAAAATTTAAAGAGAATTTTATTCCGAAATTCGGTTAACTTAGCAATACTTATCAATCAGTTGTTTTGAGGTGTAGTGTCATACAGTTGAAATAGGTTGGGTTCATCGATTGGGTCTTCAGTCTTCAATCATCTTGGGATTTAGGTATGCCTTGCTTCTTTTCCGTATTAGTTGATCGATTTTAATTAATTTGGGATTAATTAAGCTGGTCTGTCGCCTGGGTTGAATGTATTAATCCCTCATCAGGTAGTTTGGTTCTTCACTTTAAGAAATCTGGTTACTTTGACTGTTTTTAAATAAAAATTGGGCCCTTCACGACTTGGCGTCTCTTCCTCGTGAGCGTCACTATAAGATTAACCGTTTTTAACGGAATATTCATACCTAACGTTCAGTTGTCATGGTAACTGATTGATTCTGATTGACTATGCATGACTTAAGACCATTGTTAGAATATTTTAATTTTTATTCAACATTATTAAATATCTTCTGATTGCTATTATTCTTTGGTCTTCTTATTTAAGTATGAGATATTATCACTACTGTTCGTATTATCTTTCAAAGATCAGAAACTTTGTGTTCCGAGTCGTTAATATAATAGTTGTATTTACATAAAATGTTGCTGGTAAACTACCCCTTTCCCTTAACCGATCTTCACTAAAATCAACAGACATTGAGTCCTCTATAGCTCAGGAAGGTATGCAAAACATTATTTGATTCTAATTGAATTTACAGCAGTTATCATTCGTCATAGAAAAAATTACCCATGTTAAAACATAAAACGTTGCAGGTAAACTACCCCTTTCCCTTAACCGATCTTCAACAAAAACAATAGGTCTTGAGAACTCTACAATTCAGGACTGTACGCAAAACATTATTTGATTCTGTTTGAATTTGTGGCTGTTATTGTTTGCCATAGACAAATATCTACAGACACACAGACACTTTTCGAAAAGTGACTTTTTACTTCCATGTTCCTTAAGGAAATGGAAGTATGGTGATGGCAAAAAAATCGTGTTCGAGATTATTGAAGATTGTGATTGTAATACACTCAAAACATGAAAAAAGTCATTTTTTTGAAAAGTGTGTGTGTGTGTGTGTGTGTGTGTGTGTGTGTGTGTGTGTGTGTGTGTGTGTGTGTGTGTGTGTGTGTGTGTGTGGATTTTTTTTCTATGGCAAATGATAACAGCCGCAAATTCAAACAGAATCAAATAATTTTTTGCAAACAGACCTGATTTGTAGAGTATACTCAAGACCTATTGTTTTTGGTGAAGATCGGTTAAGGGAAAGGGGTAGTTTACCTGCAACATTTTTTTTTATCAAGGGTAATTTTTTTTCTATGGCAAACGATAACAGCCACAAATTCAATCAGAATCAAATAGTGTTTCGCATACAGCCCTGAATTATAGAGTTCTCAAGATCGATTGTTTCTGGTGAAGATCGGTTAAGGGAAAGGGGTAGTTTACCAGCAACGTTTTATGTTTTAACAAGGGTATTTTCTATGGCAAACGATAGCAGCCGCAAATTCAAACAGAATCAAATACTGTTTTGGATACAGCCCTGAGTTGTAGAGTTCTCAAGACCAGTTGGTTTTGGTGAAGATCGGTTTAGGGAAAGGGGCAGTTTACCTGGTAACATTTTATGTTTTAACAAGGGTAATTTTTTCTATGGCAAACAATAACTGCCGTAAATTCAAACATAATCAACTACTTTTTTGCATACCTTTTTGAATTATACAGAATTCAAGGTCTGTTGATTTTGTTGAAGATCGGTTAAGGGAAAGGGGGTAGTTTACCTGCATCGTTTTGTGTTTTGACAAGGGTTATTTTTCTATGACGAACGATAAGTGCCGTAAATTCAAAGAGAATCAAATAATGTTTTGCATACAGCCCTGAATTATAGAGGTCTCAAGATCTATTGTTTCTGGTGAAGATCGGTTAAGGGAAAGGGGTAGTTTACCAGCAGCGTTTTATGTTTTAACAAGGGTATTTTCTATGGCAAACTATAACAGCCGCAAATATAAACAGAATCAAATACTGTTTTGGATACCACCCTGAGTTGTAGAGTTCTCAAGACCAGTTGGTTTTGGTGAAGATCGGTTTAGGGAAAGGAGTAGTTTACCTGGTAACATTTTATGTTTCAACAAGGGTAATTTTTTCTATGGCAAACGATAACTGCCGTAAATTCAAACATATATAACGTGAAAATTGCACTCTTAACAATTTTACGGGGACAAAGTCATGTTGTACCCAGGGAAAAATATAAATTTGTAGAAAGCGGGGAGAAAATAAAACTAAAACTACCGATTAGAGCGGTGGTACTTCAAAGTAAGAAATATTAAAATGTTGTAGCAGGGCGCGTAGTTGTTCATACAGACGACCTTGCGTTGACGCCCGTGAGTCGGCTAAAAACTATGAAAAGTAACAGCGGACGAACCGTCATAAAACTGTATTATTTTCAAGGGTGTCAGAAAACGTCCCTAAGATTGTAAAAAGTTAAGTGCATCTAACAAAAGGAACCGATAGGTTAGACAGAGAGCGAGATGGAGAGAGACGCTAAGTTTCCTACCACATTTTCACGCACAAATAGTTGACGAATAACGGAAAGCGTCATTTTTTACGCGGGATGTGTTCACTAGACAGATTGGGTAAATTTGAAATTAGCGGTATGTCAGACCAATCGGCGTGTATTTTGTCGATAATTGATGAGGGTAGTTTGTAGCAATGTATAAAAAAACGAAGCGTAGGAAGTTAAGTTAGTCTACGGAGAGATTACAATACAAAGACTCGTTTTTAGTGTATTAAGAAATTGTCAGTAAATTAAATAAGTATATTCCAATCGCAACGGAAAAGTCAGTTACGGTAACGCGATATTAAGCCTTGTGGAAGTTACGTATAATAAACACTTAATAAGCGTTAATAAAAAGAATTTTCAGAGTAACTGGAGAAGATAAATTAAATTCGAGTAATGTATCCAAGTTTTACTTAATACAACATCAATCGTGGAATGTCGAAATACATAGCGAAATTAAATGTGTCAAATATCATTGTACGGGACAGTCAGTCAAGATATACGGCACATGTGTAATTATCACTAAGTTATATTAAGTGAATTGTGTAATACCTGTGAAACCAGTTTAAATAATGCAAACTAACAAGGATAACTGTTCAACGGTCAACGTCGGAGCACCAGCCTGGAACCCGCAGAATTGATGACATCACATCGCAGAGTGAATTCAACATACACGTAAATAATAAATGAACACTCATTTTAATATTGCTTATTAAATTTAAATGTATGTCGATCATATTTGGTGACTCAATAAGTCTAAGAATCCATTGCTAAGAAATAAACACTAACAGATTTTATAGTAAATTTATTGAAGTACTGACTTATAAATTTTGTAATATGTGAATGCAAATCGTTATTAAAAAACTTAATTAATAACAATCAAATTGTGTTCATTTATTACTGGCACCCTGGGATATTTCTTAAGAGTCGGTACACAAAAGTAAGTGTGATATCTTGTTGCAGAGAATTAGTGTGTGATAAATATCAATATTGTCATTGAGTAATTTAACTTGATAAACTCTTACTTTATACATGCTTGTAGGCCAAGTAGTATGCAAAGTGGTAACGTGAAATAGTAGTAAAGCCTATTAAAAGTGTATTACATTCTGGCGCCCAGAACATGGGATTATTGAGTCACTAATAGAATAGTAAAGTAAGAATAAAATAGAATTAAGAATAACAATAATATAAGATATAGTTGTATGATTACGTGGAGTAAGAGTAGGAAAAACAAAAACACACAGAACAACACGCACGAAGTAGACAATAACATGAATACAGAAACAACATCCCACGATAACGAAATGTAGTGCGATATAAACAATCAGCTTGGAGATCCTCAGATGCTCGCACACATTTCAATGGGGAATCAAGAGTCAGGGACGCGGGGACCGAACGACGAAAATGCAGAGACACAACACAACACAAGAACACTAGTAGAGGTTAGAGAGAGGATGGCATATCAGACAGTACCAGAGACAGACAAAGACACCAATATACATTATAACATCGCCAAATCCAGATCATATTTGATATCTATAAGTATGTAAGAAATAATATATTTTAATAAATAAATAATAAAGAGAATAAGAATAGTAAATGTAATTAAGATTGAGGGAGGAAGAATAGTAAACCAAAGGTGATTATTAAATAAAAAAATGCAACTAGACTGACAGACAAATTACATTGACCCAACCCCAGAGATTGGCCAGATAATAACCAAAATAAAGTGAAACAAGTTGGAAGTGAAGGAGAAGAAAAATGAAATTAAAAATGGAACAAACCAACTATAAAGAAAATAAAGTGAACCAAGGTGATAAAACACAGACAAATAGTGTAGAATAGGGAAGGGGGAGATGATACCATCCAATATCAAAGAGGAAACGAAACCAATGAATAACAAATATAAAAAAGAAATATTAGTATTGTCTAAGTGACAAATGTAATTCATATAAATAAAAAACCGTTAAATAAAAATACACTAACCCACGAACTAGTAGTATATAAGTAAGAAATCTAGAAAAAGACATGAACTTATTAGATATAAATAAAATTTGTAAAGATAGTGAGATAGTGAGAAATATAATGAAAGTAACTAAGTGACAAAGAAAAGTAATAATAGGGATTACCCACCAATAAACGCTAAAATAAAAACTTTAACAAGTGATAATAGTGAAGGTGCAAATACCTCAAAATAATGAGTGTATCAGTGATAAACACCAATTAATTAAAGGTGAAAGTGATGTGTGAAAAAGGATATTGTAAATGATAGTATGATTAAAAAGATAGTAATAGATAAGAAAACACTTAATAAATCAATGATGAAACAATAATTGATTTAAGAGTGAGCTTATAAAAATTATATAGTTAAGGGTAATTAGAAATAGTATTTAAAGTAGAGATAGATAAAGGATACGATGTTATTCAGGGGAGAAAGCCCATGTAAGATAAACAATTTGTGTTAACATGGAATGGAGAAAGGGATTAGTAAAGAATTAAGAAATTAAGAATGTAATTAATAAACACCCTATGTTATAAGGGAAAATAAATTAAGTAAGTTTGAAGGAAGTGATGATGTTTCTCACTCAAAATAATAGTAAAAAAATGAAATGTATGTTAAACCAACAGTAACAAATAACTTGTAAAGAATTGTTCATTTTAATTTTATGGATAGGATATGGCTGAAGGAAGCTTACAGTCCATAGGCCTAATTGTTATATTTTAGGTATTAAGATATAGAAAGTAATCTTGACACATAATCAGAACACAAACAAATTCAAGACACAACGACCACTAAACGAATCAATTATAACAACAGAACAAAACACGTTGTAATAAAATAAAATATAATTAGAATATGATAAGTAAAAATAATCAATGGCTACTTAGGCCTAGGAAATGTATAACTGTCAATAACAAATGATTGCAAATTGTATAAAAGCAACCAAGAAATTAATAAATTGAAGGCGAGTAAATGGCCGAGAATAATTTGTAAATCAGTTTAAAGGAAAAATATTAGAATAAGAACTTAATTTAAAGGAGAAATGTAAATACCAAATATTAACATAAATGTACAAACATTGATATTTCATAAAACCATACATTATGTGATACCAAATTAATCTTTGAAAGGAAATAATAACAGTGGTGATAATATTTAATATGTAGGGAAGATGACAGAAGAATATAATCAATAAGAAGATATACAGCTTCTTATATATAGCTTCTTTGAAATAAAAATTTCAAATTTGATAACAATAGTCTACTTCAGAATTAACCAATCAGGATTAATTGGTTACTATGACAACAGTCGTTTGGTTACTAATTTTCTGTTAGATTTCTTTACTCGTCATATGACGCTCTTGTTGAATAGACGCCAGTTTTTGAACGATCAAAATTGTTAATTAAAACATCAAAATATCAAACGAAATTACTAGCAAGTGAACACCGAGGAAGCAGACGATGGCTGAAACTATTTAACTGATGTCGAAGCCGAATTAAAGACAAAAGAAAAAAATATATTGCCGATTAACTTGGAAAAGATGCCCGAAGCCCCGAACAATTGAAAATTAAATATGATTGCAGCCTAATTCATTATTACCAGATCAAATGAGTTCATCCAGTCTACTGAAGTGTTAAGTATCTATTAAATTACCCAAATTTCCGAATAAACTCATGTTAATTATTTCTCACTGAAAGCTGAACTCTCACTAAACTGCACATAATTACTTTCAAAGATTAAATTAAAAAACTAAGACACTGAAAATTTATCAACTAGCAAAGTTAACCTGTCATTAGTTAGCGATATCTTGTAACAATTTTACTACACTCCAATAAACAAATTATAACTACACAGTATATTATTTAAGTTTAACTGATGTAAGGGTGTGTATTTTTATTGTTGTAATAATTAATAATCCTTTTAACGCAATCTCAAGAACCCGAGACGATCGAACAATAATAATTTTGTGTATAATTTCAACAGACGCCATTACTGAAAGTCTGTTGTTACGTTCAGAGATCGATTTGTCAAACCCAAGAGATGTGTCTCATATAATCTACCGGTGCAATTGTATTACAAAAGAAAACATAATTTGTATTAACTGAATAATTAATCGTTAACCAAAAATAAATAAGTACTGAGTGTAACCACTGTGTTATAATTTCATTAGGAGGTGGATAATAATTTGTGTACATTTTAGCAGATAGGTAGTATTGACGGCAAGCGATCGCACAGCCAACGCAACGAACTACTGGCCGATCCAGACGGCTAAGGCGAGGTGGGAACAAATTGAATTCTTCAAACCACCTGAGCTGCGCTTGTCATACAAACTTAAAACTTTTTTAATTGTTTTAATAAAACAATTAGGCGCCACCCGGGATTTTCACACCCCTAGTGAACAACAGGTAAGAACATCGAGACCTGGTTATTCGTACGTTCGCAACGGACGAAATCTGCGTTAGAAGTTACGTTCTAAAGCGACGACGGATAGAGAAGACACATTACACCCAGTATACTTATACACGTTTAGGATTAGACGGACGTTCGTCAGGTAACAATATATATATATATATATATATATATATACACAATACTCCAACAACTGTTACAACAATCGAAAGAAACAAAAGAACAAGCGGGAAAAACAACACGACAGATAGCACAGCGAGCGACACAACAAAAACAATACGAACAAAAATTCAAACAAGCGTTACACAAAATGCAAAAACAATTACAGGAACAAACGGCCAGTGGCGGCTTGCCCATAAGGGCTCTCGGGCGCAGCCCTCCCAATAAAATAAAAAGTAATAATTAATTATTAATTTTTCACCAAATCAATTAAAAAAGTTCCTATACGCATCAAAACAATAATACAACGGAAAACATTTGACGTTTAAAGTCCGGAGTTGAGTTGCGGGCGTTGGCCATAGAGCCCAAACCTACTGTGTGCAGTGTAAATGGAAAATACAGCATACAGCTCTAACCGTGCGGTGACGTCAATCAACTGTGTTCTTACGGACATGCTGGGACTCCATCCTTGGCCACGCATGCGCAAATCATCTCAGCCAGCGCCAGCGGCCAGCAGTGTAGCAGTTATTGGCACTCCTTGTTTGCAAACAGAGTTATTGCGTTTAGTGTGTGATTAATGTGTGTCATAATGAATAACACGGATTCTAACTTTGTAATTACGAATGATGTAAGTAAAATTATTAGCCAAGGGATAAAGAACTTAGAGCACAGGGTTGAACCTAAAAGATTAGGGCCTCCTAGGCCTAATATGGTGATTAATCAAGTACAAAAATCCACTAAGAGTAGGAATAGCTACAATCGGAAATTTAGTATTCATTTGTATAATTATGCTGATTGGTTGTATGGGTGTGGAATAAAAAACTCATTTTTCTGTTACCCGTGCATAGTAATGGGCGTACAGGATCGCACCTGGACTGTAGATGGTGTCTCGGATATTAAGCATTTGAGTGGGAAACTTAAAAAACATAAATTAAGTGAAAAACATATAAATGCGTGTATGGAGTATGCAGTACTTGGGAAGGTTGACATTAGATCTCAGTTAGACAGTGCATATAGATTAAGAATTCAAAAGTTAAATGAGGAAGTATCAAAAAATCGGTACATTTTAAGTAAGTTGATTGATGCTGTGAGGTTTTGTGGGGCTTTTGAACTTGCATTAAGGGGGCATGACGAAAGTGGCACTGACATTTAACAACCCTGGCATATTTCGTGGTCTTGTCAACCTAATGGCAGAGTTAGACTCTACATTAAAACAATATATTGAAAAAAGCAATAACCGAGTATTTTTAGGGCTTTCCAAAACCATTCAAAATGATTTACTTGATTCCATATATACCGTGAGCTTGGAAATTATATGCGACGAAATTACTCAAACTATATATATTGCTATTGAAGCCGATGAGACAACTGACTGTGCTACATTGTCTCAGCTAGTGTTTGTTGTCAGATACGAGTTAAATGGGGTTGTAAATGAAAGTTTTGTTAGTTTTGTAGTACCCAAAGGTCATGACGCAGCATCTGTTAGTGAAGCAATTTTTAACGAGCTGGAAAAGCTAAAAATTGACAAAACACCTGAAAGAGTGATTGCTCAAAGCTACGATGGCACTTCTGTCATGAGTGGCCAGCACACAGGTGTGCAGCAAGAGTCAAAGCTGTGTACAAAAATGCACATTTCGTACACTGCTACGCGCATCAACTAAATTTGATCATTGAATGCTGCGCAACACAAAATAAACAGATAAAAATATTTTTCAGTAATGTTGAAGCATTTTCATCCTTTTTTTCACAATCGACTAAAAGAACAGCAGTACTTGACGACATTATGAAAAAACGAATACCAAAGAGCTCTGGCACTCGTTGGAACTTCAAGTCTAGAATTGTCAGCACATTATTTAAGTATAAAAATGAAATAGAAGAATGCTTAAATAAAATATTAGACGACGACAGCAATGATTATACAACTGTAAACAAAGCAGTTGGTTTAAGCAACCTTCTTAAAGACAACGATTTCATTTTCTGGGTAACATTTTTTAATAAAATAATGCCCCATTGTAATATTTTGTACAACGAGCTTCAGAACAAGACAATCGACTGCATCAAGGCCTTAAAATATATAGGCGAATTCAAGTCTATAATCCAAAAAATAAGAAACTTGCCTGAGGTTGACCAGCCCAGTTCTAGCGAACTTGATGGAACTGAAAATGATTTATCTTGTTCAGGCCCCAGTAGAAAACGTGGCCGATTTGAAGATTGAAGACACTTTGTGGCAAAAGAAGTGTGTGATGTTATCATGACTGGAATTGACAATCGCTTTAATTTCTTAGATCATTTGTCGGTAGCTAAGTTATTTCAGCCAAGTTTGTTTCCTGAGTTCAAAAATAAATTTCCTGAAAATGAATTAGAAATTGCTGTAAATTTATTCCAGTTGAATAAAATAGAACTGAAACAAGAGTTGGTAGTAATATACAGTAGAAGTGATTTTTCTGAGGCAACAGGCTCATTACGGTTGCTTAATTTTATTTATGATAATAATCTGAGAGATGTGCTCCCCGAATCAGTGAAATTACTTCAGATCATCTGCACAATCCCAATGACCACTGCAGCTAGTGAAAGATGTTTTTCAACTTTAAAGCGAATAAAGACTTTTAACAGGAGCACAATGAAAGAAGGTAGACTCAGTGCACTCGCCATGTGTTCAATTGAAAAGAAATTATTAGCTACCCCCAATTTCAATGAACGTGTGATCAACCACTTCGCTGCACAGAAGGAGAGGAGGATGGACTTCTGGTACAAACAATATAACTAAAGGTATGAATTTTCAGTCGTAGATTAATTTATTTTTGATATTAAATGTGACTAAGTATATTTAAAGTGGTAGAAGATTAATACGTTGTTACTTAATACGACTTCCTCCTGAATTCTGATGCTTGGTCTAAATTTAAAAATATAGCTTTCACATTTGCCCTGTGTATATAGCTATGTACTTCTGTTCTATAAAATATTTTGAATTTCCACTCTTATTATTCACATATCTTAAAAATAAAATACTTACAGTAAAATCAAATGTTATAAGTAGACCAATTTTGACAATTTTATAAATTTATAAAAACACATACAAGAAAGTGAATGAGTGTGTGTATCTGTGTGTGCGCGTTCGTGTACGTGTGTGTTTGTGTAGAGATAGTTATGACCTTATGAAAGAGGCCCTCCCAAGTTCATAACGACGAGCCGCCACTGCAAACGGCACAACAAACATCAGAACAGATACACAAACAAAATATGGAACTAAGAAACGAAGTAACCACGCAACTCAATCAAGAAAAAGAAAATAACCAAAAAGTTCTCCAGAAGTTTAGAATAGACACTGATAATAAGGTCCAAGAAAGTTGTGACAAGATTAATACCGAGATTAGTGCCAATACAAAACAACAGATTAAAGAGCTTGAGGAAAAGTACAACAATAATTTTAAAATAATTACTGAAACCGTAAGTGCAAACAATAAAAGATGTGTAGAGAACACGGCAACTATAAATGAATTGAAGGTGGAAAAACTAAGAGAGTTGGAAACTAAAATTGACAGCAAGTCTGACGAGACATATCTTAAGTTACAACAAATACAACGGGAAGTACAACAAATACAACGGGAAGTCAGAACTAAACTAGCGTCAATAAGCAACACACCATGTAGTCGGGGCATGACAAATGAACAAATTAAGGACATAAAATATAATGGTACGGGTGATTTCCCGATGGAATTTATTAAAGAGTTGAACGAAATATTCAGAGAACATTATCAAGAGGCTGGAAACATCAAGTGGATAGCAAGACATCTTGAAGGAGAGGCAGCAGTGTGGTGGAGATTAATAAAAGATAGCGTTAACAATTTTGTTGATTTCACTGACGCATTTATAAATAAATATGGGAATGATGTCATTCAAGAAAAAGCAAGGAATCACAGTAGGTCAATTTCTAATAATCACAGATGTTCAGTTTATGATAGGCTTGTGAGAAGATCCCGTTCAGATTCAAGTCACCGAAGACGGTATCGCTCTCGATCTTTGTCAAAAGGTGGACGCAAGCGTTATAGATCATGGTCCAGATCTAATGAAAGGTACAGATCACCATTTCGTAAAAGGTCCCCATCATATCGTGCTGATAACAGCTACTCACGAGGAAGAGGCCGACGTGACAGCCCTCCAGGGGAGAGAGATAGATCATGGAGAGTACGTATATTGTTGTACGGCTACAATGAAGAGAAGAGTGAAGGCAGAAACCAAGAAGAGGGAAGGTGCGACTACCAGGATGTATCCGGGGAAATTTTAACATACGACAATTGAAACCTTATTATGAGCAATGACCCATTGCTACACACACGAACACTGACACTACACAGCTACTAAAACAGACTGTAATAGCACACAAACGGCTATATATGTAATAATTGTAAGATTAGAATACTGTTGTAATGAATAGGATGATCGTTGTTAATTATTCCATTAATGATTCCAAAAGGTATTAGCGTAGTTGTTGTAGATTTACTGCATTATAAAATGAGTTAAGGGAAACTAGAACGTAAACAAACCTTAGGTAGAATGCCATTGTATAACACTGGGGTCATTCCATATCAAATCAACCAGGGGTCTGAACCTCAGTGTCTCAAATATTGGTAATTTTTTGTATATTTGTTGTACTTATAAAGTACTTCAAAAATACAAAGTTTCAAATTTTTTTGTTGGGTAGTTTTTTTTTAAAGATTTTTTAAAAACTGCACAAAATGCCATTTTTCACTTTGTTTTGAAACAGAAAACTGTGTATAATTAAGGAACCGTTAGACCTAGAAAGCTCGTTTATAGCTCATTGTAAAGGTCTTTGTAAGGGCTTTAATTTGATATGTAACACAACCTACTTTGAACAAAAACCTTTTTTTGGCATGTTTTCAAAAAACGTTTTTTTGAAAATTTCAAAAACACCATCATCGAAATTTTTCAAAAAAATTTATGTTATTTGTAAAGACATTGACTAGAAATATGCAAAGTTTGAAAGTGGAGAAATGATGGTTTTTTTTTTAACAAAAATTTAAAGGCATCAGTGTGGAGGTCGTATTCACGTAAATTTGCATTACAATACCAACAGTTACATTTTATGTCATTTTTAGTTTGCCTTAGTACCATAATGATAAATTACAAACAATTACTAAGATTCACCTACAAATTCTCTTGAATAAAGTGTCCCATATTGATCTTGCAGTGAAATGATTTTAAGCAACAAAAAAACTCATTTATTAGTTGTATATTTTACGAATTAAAACATGTGTGTAGAAGATTCTAGTCTATATATACACTACACAGTGCAGTCTTATAAGAACAAATCATGTTTGTAAATTAAAATAGTGCTTTTGAATATTAATCATTTAGAGTTCACACATAAGTTAATAATAAGTTGTTCACATTTTCTTCAACTGTTGTTCAAGTAAGTGAGATGAGTCTGCCATTTCTTCTGTGGTCAAAGTATACGTTCTTCCTGTAGCAGTTCTAGGTTCAACCTTTTTCAGAAGGGTGTCTGTTGACACATCCAAAATATCCAACCGTGGTTGAGGATAGAAAAATGATGCTGCAGGTCCTCGGGGATGTAAAAAGCTCACTTTAACTTCATTTGTCTCGTTGTTTTTCCCTAGGATGCATGCAAGCCACCAGAAGTTATCATACATGACAGTTACAAAACCTGATTCAATTTCTTCTAATTCAGCTGTTACACTATCTGTTATAACTGGTGCTTGTAGCTTTCTTTCAGTACTTGAAGAAAACAATTTTGTTGCCATTTGTGTGTCAGAAATAGGGATAACTGCATGTAAATTATGGGTCCCTTTTATAGTTTTTGTTTTATCAAAACGTGTTGCTAACCTTTCTTCATTTTCATTGTGTTCTTCTATTGTACAGTATTTAAACTTGATGCCTGGTATGTTGGTTGCTGTAAATTCATATAATTGATGCGGTGTCATTATTTGCTGGTCATACGGTCGCTGTAAACTTGCTTTCATAGCTAATCTTTTAACAGTCCCCCCTAGACCATCACAGGCACTTTTACCATGTGATGTGGCAAAGAAATGCCACTCAGCATCAATGCCAAAGTCTTTTTTGTGCAAACAAATGTTCTGGAAATTCTTACGGTTTTTATATTGTCCTGCACAACCATCTGAGAAGTAATAAATTATTTTAATCCCTGGGATGTCTTCTTTTAGGGCATTAATCAGGTGTGTCTGAAAGAGATTGAATGCAACAGTGTTGTGGGTAAGGCACTCTGATATAAAAACGTAATTTAAGTGCTGTATTTTACTGTCTTCTCCTCTATAGTAGACAACAAAGGGATGGAGTGTTGCCTGGCTATTGGTCCATTGGTAAGATTGAACCTCATCTTGGAGGACAAATGAATAATTTTCTGAAAAATCACAGGTTACAACCACTTCACCTTCCTCTAAGTTAGTTTTTGTTTCACGGTAAAACTCTTTTTGCATGTTTGCTAAAAAATAGTGTATCTTTAACTTTAAAATAGCTTCACTGAAATCTTCTATGAATTCATCCTTTTCTTTTACAACAGTCTCTAATGTACATCTATCTACAGACATCCACTTTTTAATTGTTACACTATCTATCATCTCATCTTCAAACTTCTGGCGCAGTAAAGCTTTCAAAGGTTCTATCCCGGGACACTCTTTGCATGTGTTCAGATAACAGATAGGAGATGCCGGGTTGCACATAATTTTTTACAGGCAGGTTTGGTAGTTTTTTAATGCCACTTCATCTCCATCCAGTACAAAGCTGTGCATTTTTGATCCATTCATCAATTTTACATTCTGATGAATTAGACAGACACATACTGTATGGGTGCCACTCTTTCCGGCCAAAATGCAATTTTTTGGACGCAAATCACAAAATTTTGAAAAACCTATTTGGTGGCCTGGGTTTTCTTCCTTAAAAATTGTATATGCTTCATTCAAATTGAGTAAAATTAATCTTTTTTGAAGATGAAGTTTGTCCTCTTTGCCTCTACGCACTGTGACAACATCTTTCTTACCAGGCATCACTCTACTTATGTCATCACAATTGTAAAAATCAATAACTATCTCTACTGTTGTTGTGTCTAGGGTTTTACCTGGTTTGGGATTAGGAGTTGAAAGGACACCTTTTTCTTTAACTAATTTTTTCACTGCTCTTGCCATATAATCACTGACACCAAATTCATTTGTAATTCTACTTCGGCTCCAGCTTTGTGGCAAAACCGAAAGTATCATCAAATTTTCACTTCCCTTTGTTGTAGTCAAGAACTTTTTTGTCAACTGTGTTATTATTTCCGATTCATCTTTTTCAGCCTGAATTTCTTTAGTTTCAGGCTTGGCAATTTTAGTACTGACAAAATTCTTTTCAAGAGATAGTTTAACTTTATCAAATTTTTGTCTAGCATATGAGTCTGTTTTCAGTTTTTTTTTTCTTTATTGGGGACTCGACTACCAATTCCAGTGATTTATTCAAATAGTCTAATGATGAGGTGGGATCTGTATAGCTACAATCTTCCTGACTATTATCCCCTGTCAATTTATCATCATCATTTGAATTTGAATTATTTTTGTACCGTTTGCAAATTTTAAGCCTGCAACCATCACAAACCTTCATTCCTTCCTCAACACCTTCGAGGCCTAAAGTACACATCCAGTTAGTTACATTCCGCAGGTTGTGGGACTTAAAATGGTGTGTCTCCTTCAAAGGATTACAGCATTTTACTGAAAACACAGCCCAGTTGGCTAATTTTTTTAGTTTATCATTGTCAGCCATTGTAAATAAATGAGCACAAATATAAAATGAACCCAAAATGTAAATATTTTCAAAATAGAACTGTTTTCCAAAAAATTTTCACTAGGTCACGTTCACAATCGGAATAAACACGCACTACACCAACAGCTATAATGAAAATTAAGAGTACATTTCTTAAAAAAAAAAAAAAAAAAAACAGTACAATTTAACACTATATATTATACCTATATTGTACCACAACTCACAACTAACTTGGACAGAGAATGAAACACAACTGATCTGAGTGAGAGAATTTGCGTCGTTATCGATATGTGCGCATTACGATCGCTTACACAACTTTGTTGTTGTATTTTCACTAGGTCACGTTCACAATCGGAATAAACACGTACTACACCAACACCTATAATGAAAATTAAGAGTACATTTCTAAAAAAAAAAAAAAAAAAAAAAAAAAAAAAAAAAAAAAAAAAAAACTACAATTTAACACTATATATTATACCTATATTGTACCACAACTCACAACTAACTTGGGCAGAGAATGAAAGAAACACAACTGATCTGAGTGAGAGAATTTGCGTCGTTATCGATATGTGCGCATTACGATCGCTTTTACAAACTTTGTTGTTGTATACATTTCACTCTCGCATTCGTGTTTGGATTTCTCCTGCCGCTCTGCCTATAGAAGCGGCCTCGCCATAACGTCTCTACGTTTTAACTCTATTACTATAGATTCTTTGCTGGTACGTTTTCGAGATTTTTTCAACACTGGTACTTTTTCGAGATTTTCTCAGACACCGGTACTTTTTGGTTCATCTACCGGCCGCTCGGCGCGCTCGAGAACATGGCGTTCTAGCGTGCGTGGCATAGAAAAATAAATCAATTGGTGTCATAAACTTTTAAAACTGTGATTAATTTCATCAAAATTTTTTTAGGCAAGTCTTAGTAATTGTTTGTAATTTATCATTATGGTACTAAGTCAAACTAAAAATGACATAAAATGTAACTGTTGGTATTGTAATGCAAATTTACGTGAATACGACCTCCACACTGATGCCTTTAAATTTTTGTTAAAAAAAAACCATCATTTCTCCACTTTCAAACTTTGCATATTTCTAGTCAATGTCTTTATAAATAACATACATTTTTTTGAAAAATTTCAATGATGGTGTTTTTGAAATTTTCAAAAAAACGTTTTTTGAAAACATGCCAAAAAAAGGTTTTTGTTCAAAGTAGGTTGTGTTACATATCAAATTAAAGCCCTTACAAAGACCTTTACAATGAGCTATAAACGAGCTTTCTAGGTCTAACGGTTCCTTAATTATACACAGTTTTCTGTTTCAAAACAATGTGAAAAATTGCGTTTTGTGCAGTTTTTAAAAAATCTTTAAAAAAAACTACCCAACAAAAAAATTTGAAACTTTGTATTTTTGAAGTACTTTATAAGTACAACAAATATACAAAAAATTACCAATATCTGAGACATGAAGTTTCAAATTAAATTCTTCATTTGATATGGAATGACCCACTGTGTTAGGATGAAAGTGAAAGTGGGACAGAATATCTTAACTTAGTGGTTTGACCAGTTGTCAAGCTAGGGGCGGATAGTCTGTTTGTAAACAAACATTGAAATGCCGCTGACACTTAGGGTACAACAACAAATAGTCTGTAGATAATGTTCCAATGTTGTGTAATATAAATTAGAAGTATTTAATATAAGGTGATGTGTAAACAAATGTATATTCTAGTAAAGTATTAGACTAATCAGTGATAATAAAATATAATTAGAATGGAATTAGGGATGCAGCAATAGAATCAATTCCAAATTTTAATAAAAATTTGACATAATTCGATTGGGGGATGATATAACGTGAAAATTGCACTCTCAACAATTTCACGGGGACAAAGTCATGTTGTACCCAGGAAAAATATAAATTCGTAGAAAGCGGGGAGAAAATAACTAAAACTACCGATTAGGGCGGTGGTACTTCAAAGTAAGAAATATTAAAATGTTGTAGCAGGGCGCGGTAGTTGTTCATAAAGACGACCTTGCGTTGACGCCCGTGAGTCGGCTAAAAACTATGAAAAGTAACATAGCGGACGAACCGTCATAAAACTGTATTATTTTCAAGGGTGTTAGAAAACTTCCCTAAGATTGTAAAAAGTTAAGTGCATCTAACAAAAAGAACCGTTAGGTTAGACAGAGAGCGAGATGGAGAGAGACGCTAAGTTTCCTACCACATTTTCACGCGCAAATAGTTGACGAATAACGGAAAGCGTCATTTTTTACGCGGGACGTGTTCACCAGACAGATTGGGTAAATTTGAAATTAGCGGTATGTCAGACCAATCGGCGTGTATTTTGTCGATAGTTGGTGAGGGTAGTTTGTAGCAATGTATAAAAAAACGAAGCGTAGGAAGTTAAGTTAGTCTACGGAGAGATTACAATACAAAGACTCGCGTTTTTAGTGTATTAAGAAATTGTCAGTAAATTAAATAAGTATATTTCAATCGCAACGGAAAAGTCAGTTACAGGAACGCGATATTAAGCTTTGTGGAAATTACGTATCATAAACACTTAATAAGCGTTGATAAGAATAATTTTCAGAGTAACTAGAGAAGATAAATTAAATTCGAGTAATATGTCAGTTTACTTAATACAACATCAATCATGGAATGTCGAAATACATAGCGAAATTAAATGTGTCAATCATCATTGTACGAGACAGTCGGTCGAGAGTAGTTATCAATCTGGTGTTGGACGCACTTAGCTTTAATAAGGATATACTGAGTATTCAACAAGTGTATTAGTATACGGCACATGTGTAATTATCACTAAGTTAATTAAGTGAATTGTGTAATACCTGTGAAACCAGTTTAAATAATGCAAACTAACAAGGATAACTGTTCAACGGTCAACGTCGGAGCACCAGCCTGGAACCCACAGATTTCATGACATCGCATCGCAGAGTGAATTCAACATACACGTAAATAATAAATGAACACTCATTTTAATATTGCTTATTAAATTTAAATGTATGTCAATCATATTTGGTGACTCAATAAGTCTAAGAATCCATTGCTAAGAAATAAACACTAGCAGATTTTATAGTAAATTTATTGAAGTACTGACTTATAAATTTAGTAATATGTGAATGCAAATCGTTATTAAAAAACTTAATTAATAACAATCAAATTGTGTTCATTTATTACTGGCGCCCTGGGATAATTCTTAAGAGTCGGTACACAAAAGTAAGTGATATCTTGTTGCAGAGAATTAGTATGTGATAAATATCAATATTGTCATTGAGTAATTTAACTTGATAAACTCTTACTTTATACATGCTCGTAGGCCAAGTAGTATGCAAAGTGGTAACGTGAAATAGTAGTAAGGCCTATTAAAAGTGTATTACATTCTGGCGCCCGGAACGTGGGACTATTGAGTCACTAATAGAATAGAAAAGTAAGAATAAAATAGAATTAAGAATAACAATAATATAAGATATAGTTGTATGATTACGTGGAGTGAGAGTAGGAAAAACAAAAACACGCAAAACAGCACGCAATAAGTAGACAATAACATGAATACAGAAACAACATCCCACGATAACGAAATGGAGTGCGATATAAACAATCAGCTTGGAGATCCTCAGATGCTAGCACACATTTCAATGGGGAATCAAGAGTCAAGGACGCGGGGACCGAAGGACGAAAATGCAGAGACACAACAGATTACACAAGAACACTAGTAGAGGTTAGAGAGAGGATGGCATATCAGACAGTACCAGAGACAGACAAAGACACCGATATACATATATATATATTGCGACAACACAAATTACTAAACTATTGGCGCATAGGATATGATAGTATGTGTAATTCAAATTACAAGTCTATATTGGAGGGTTTAAGATTATTTATTGTACAAACACAAGTTATAGTTTATATGGTATATTTGAAATGTACAGAATGTAATGTTTGATATAGAGTCTTTCTTTTAAAGTGTTAAATAATGTTCATACGCAAGACGTAATACGTTACATAAGAAGACTCCCACGATGATGTTGTTGAAGAGAAGGGCCGGTCTTTGCGGTATAGATGGATCGTCAGGTGTGGCTTACAAATGACAGACGTTTCACCAGAAACGTTTACAGCTGGGCTGGCGTCCTGTAACAGCTTGGCTGATGTCCTGTAATAGCTGGGCTGATGTCCTGTAACAGCTGGGCTGATGTCCTGTAACAGCTGGGCTGATGTCCTGCAATTCCCACGATGAATCCGACACTTCGCACACACAACGGTACTACGGATTTTATCACTCGCAAAACTTATATAGAGTTTAAGACCAAGTAATATCTCAGGTGACAGTGAGTTTAATCAATAACGGTATATTGAGCTTATACCTCTCCGGCTTCTTCAAGTGTTCTCGCGAATAACAAGGTCTACCGCGATCAGCAGACCACCCTATGAGGAAATCTTGCACTAGCACGGAAACGTCTTGATGGAACTATTGCGTAACAATTAATACTACTGTCACTGCGGAAAATCTCGCACAGTGATACAGTTACACTCACTTCTTACACACGTAAGACTACAATATTAATATCGTGTGTAAAGATATAAAATCAATTGTTATGCGTCACACGCATTACTATCCCCGAAAAGTCTTAACAGATCCTTGCAAGCGGTAGAGTCTTGTACAAGGATTGTATGTACCGTTCGCGGTAGCAGCAGTGAAGAACTGCTTGTAATTTTACGCACAATGCGTTAAAACACTGATGTGTGCAAATGTACTACACACACAGTTCTGAGTCTTCCCGTGTCACTAACGACGAATAGTCTTTACAACACCTTGCAAGCGGTAGAATCTTGTACAAGGAGTGCACGACCCGTTCGCGGTAGATGGCGTAGAAGAACTGCCTGTGTAACGACAGGCTTAAGAAAATTTCCAACCACCAGTCCGCATTCTATTGGTGGATGGAAGTCACATGGTTAGTAAAAGTGACAATGCACTTTTCATGCATCAGAGTGCATTTACCTTGTAACAGCATGCATAGCGGTAATGACTTGCCCCGCCTATCATGATCCTGTGATTCGTTGCAGGATTAACTCCCTCCCGCATAAAAAAAAAAAATTTTTTTTTTTTTTTTTTAGTTAACAACAAAAAATAAAAATATTTTTTTTTTTTTTTAATATAACCACAACAACTTCCTAATCCTGAAATAATAATAATACCCTCAAACTAAAATCAAATAAACATCCTCAATTAATACTAACATTACCAACTGTCACTTTGACAGAAGCATCAATTCACAAGACACGTGGTAACCTTCAAACCAAAACAAACACACATGTTCTTGACACACAGATAACGAAATCTTATGCAGGATCATAGCGTACACAGACAACATTCCTTATCTAAACTAGATTATTGTTCACTCTCAGAGTCATCTTACATACAACATTTAAACCTGAACTTGACATATTTAACATCACTACACATTCTTACCCCTATATCCTGACATTAATTTCTGAGTTTACGGATCCTTTGTATAATACTTCCTCAATGAGGACGCATGGAATTTACCAATCGCACGGTTGGTATTTGGGTTGGTTAAGATAAAGGTATTTTTCCCAACTTGCTCCGACAGGGTATACGGACCATTATACAGCCTAAAAAACTTCGCGGCTGTGTTGTCCTCCCTTCTTCCAACATTTAATGCTCGTAAAAGCACACTCTCTCCAGTCTTGAACTTGACTAGTTTATGTTCCGCATTAAATTTCTCCGTGCGCTCCTCGGCGCACTTTTTAATGCGTCTTCTCGCCTCGATTTTCTTTATCTCAACTGGTATAGGCATATTATGTGTCGCTATCCTTTCAATGTGTTTACCCCAGACCCGGCCTGGCATTTCTCCGGTTTGGAGTTCATTCGGAGTATACCCAGTAGTAGAATTATAATTTCCATTTATGGCATACTCAAAAAATTCTAGGAATTCCGGCCACTTACTCTGGTTAGTATTACAGTACGTACGGAACAACCGTCCCAACTCCTTGTTGACCCGCTCGGCCAAGTTACCTTGCGGTCTCCGGATCGCTGTCAAGACCGTCTGGACCCCGTGTTTCTCAAGCTCGGAGTGCCACTTGGTGTTCGTAAATTGCTTACCTTGATCTGAGAGTATCTTCCTTACGGGACCATTTTTCGGCATGTATTTATTTAGCATAATGTTTATGACAGCCGACGTAGTAGGTCTACCAATAGCATATAGGCTAACATGTTTGGTAAAGGCATCCGTAACAACCACCAGGTTCTTCATTCCACGTGCCGCCCGAGGAAGTGGACCCAAAAAATCAATGCATACAAGGTCATTTTTATTACGGACGACAATGTTACCCATTTCAACCTGTGTATGTTGGTTCGGATATTTCGCTGTTTGGCAGATGTGGCATGAGCGGAGTATGGCCTTTATTTTCCTGGTCATATTTAGCCACACAAAATCCTCCCGCATTGCCAGGTAACATTTATAAGGCCCCGCATGAGCCAGACTCTCATGACACATCCAGGTGAGGTCTTCCACCATGGCGTCCGGTACCATAATCTTCCATCCGCCATTGATAATTTTATACACTACGTCTTTATATATTCTGTACTTAGGGTTTTCTTGTATCCGGATAGCGTCACATATCCGCTTCAACTTTGTGTCACGCTGCTGTTCCATACCAATATTTCTTAGCTTATTTTTGAGACTGTCTTCTAATTTATATTTGACAGCTAGAATTTGAACCTCCTGGTTATTAGACGCATGACGTTCTTCCACCATTGGAGGGTATCGGCTTAACGTGTCAGCTGCTTGGTTCTCGCTTGCCTTACAGTACTTAATGGTAAAGTCGTACTCTTGGATGGCCATGATCCAACGGGATATGCGAGCGTTCGCTAACTTGCAGCGCAACATGAACGATAAGGCCTGGTTGTCCGAAAGGATTTCGAAGTGTTGTCCAACCAGGTAATAACGAAATTTACTAATGCAGTACACAATAGCCAATATTTCTTTCTCCGATGTGAAATAGTTACGTTCGGCCCCTTTTAGTGACCTACTACTGTGCGCAATTATTTTGTTTTCGCCCTTCTCATTCCGTTGGTAGAGTACCCCTCCAATGGCATAATCAGAAGCATCGCAATTCAGGACATATGTGCCCCTTTTCTCAGGATGAAACACGTGCAGGTTTCTACTATACAAATTTTTAGTCGCGTCGAAAACATGCTGATGACGCTCCTCCCATCTCCATTTATTACTCCTACGAAGTAGTTCTAACAACGGCTCAATTGTCCCAGAATATTCTGGAGTAAAACGTCTGAAGTAACCAGTCAATCCGAGGAACGCTCTGATATCCCTGGGTTTTGTGGGTTTCGGGAACTCCATGATCGCATGTATTTTTTCCGGGTCCGTTGTTATACCTTCCGCTGAGATAATATGACCCAAAAATTTAATTTGCGATTTCCCGAATTCACACTTTTCAAGATTGAGAGTCAGGTTAGCGGCTTGCAATTTCTGAAATACAATCTTGAGATGTTCAAGATGTTCTTCAAATGATTTGGATATGACCAAAATATCATCAACAAATATGCTGACGAAGTCCTCCACCTCGGGTCCCAGAGCTAACTCCAAACATCTGACCATGGCCGCTAAACTGGTAACCAAACCAAATGGAACTACTTTAAACTGATAGCATTTATTTCGATATAGAAATGCTGTGTATCTTCTCGACTCCTTGGCAAGGGGAATCTGCCAGAATCCACTTTTGAGATCAAGGCGAGACATGTATTTAACCCCTTGACATTTTATGAATAAGTTCTCCGCATTCGGAGCACAGTCGTAGCATTTTTTTGTAATAGAATTTAGATTTCTCATGTCGAGACATAATCGAATGTCGTTATTTTTCTTTTTAACAACAACCATAGGATTTAAAAAATTGCTATCAGTTCGTTCAATCACACCATTCTGAAGCATACTCTTAACTTCGGCATCAACCTGTTGTTGATAGTGAAGGGGGATGGGGTACGTCTTCCGTACAAATTTATTTTCATCCGTGACCTGAATACTGTGTTCATAAACATTCGTGACGGTAGGATTTTTGGAAAACACAGATTCAAATTTATCAAGCATACTTTGCAGCTTATCTTGCTCATTGCTCGTTATCTGCCTGCTGTGAGTCCGCAGATTATGTGTTATCTTATCGGCAAGTTGAACCGCTGGGCGAGTTATAGTAATAGGTTCACAATCAGACCCCCACTTACCCCTCCTGCGTCCTAACCTGATATTGTGTTTACTATTATTTACTGTACATTCTAGTAATTTATTTGGAAAATCAATGGTCGCGTGCAGTTTATTTAATGTGTCCACTCCCAAAATAACATTATACACGAGTTTCTTGACCATAAGCACAGTGACCTCTATTTCCATTCCCTGAATGGATACTGTTATCATAGCTTGACGGTCAACCCTCTGAGATTCACCCGTCGCTGATTTTATGATTTTGTGGGCTGCTGGCAGAATCGGGATTTTTTTAAAATGTTTCCTGTGCCTCTCTAGGAATCGCTCATCCATTAACGAAATTTCTGCGCCGCTGTCAAATAAAACTTCGCCGACACATCCGTTAATTTTCGCGTTGACAATGAGGTCAGTGTCATTTTCAACGCTAATACCTTTCTCATTTTCCTTACTATGGTTATTGCAAATTAAACTATCTCTAATTACGGCAGGATATAGGCCGGACACTACAAAGTTTTTCTTATAATTAACATCTTTCACATTTGATTTATTGAACTGCTTTTTATATTTACACCGGGCTTTTGAAACTTCATTCCTACCTTTACGTGTATTAGTTATTCTGTTGCACGGACTCACGCCGTGCAGCCTTACACGTTTTTTGACTGTTCTATATCGGAATCCTCTTCCTCTACTACTGCTACTTTATTGGCACTAAATTTTTGATTGGTATTTCTATTCGACATCTTAGGTCTTTGTTGTTGTTGCGACTGTGTTTGCTTAGTTTGATTTTGATATTGAAAACTTTTATGCGGTGTTTCATTACTGTTACCATTGGTAATCGGGTTGTCGATACCTTCCCATTTTGCAAGTAATGTGAGTAGCTCATTCCACGACTTAACTCCTTGCGTAAGGACGGCCACCTGTATCCCGCGTCCAAAGTGGTGCGCAAGTTTACTTACCATGTCAGGTTCGGTTAAGCTAGGCTCAAGATATCTAGCTCTGGATATCAACTGCATCACATATTCATCTTTAGGACCTCTGGTATTGGAATATTTTCCAAACTCCAGCTGCGTACGTATCTTCCGCTGGATCTCCTCATTCCAGTATCTAGCTCTGAAATGTCTTACCAGGTCTTCCAACGTGTTGATTTTATCCTGGACGATACTAAACCACTCCGCAGCGGTACCCTTAAGTCGCCGCACTATGAAATTAATTCTATCCGCTTCACTTAAGGTATCACCAATTTGCTCCAGATCCCGCTGGCAACTTTGAATGAAATCCATGGGGTTTTCATTCTGCCGCCCATAAAATCTTTGCTGTGAATTAACGTCATCCAAAGTCTTATATACATACGTAGTACAGTTTAGTGGTGACGAGGTACTTTGCAATCGTGACACTTGCTGTTGCAGCTCTTGAATCCGCACGTCTTGCTCGGCCATTAATTCACTCACCGTGGATCTGTGTTGTATTACCTGCTCCTCCATTCCAGCGAGTTTCTCACCATACTCATTAAGTCGTGACTTATTAACCTCCAAACTCGCCTCTATATCAGCTTTCATAGCTTCCACGGTCTCGCTAATACGCTTTTCTGCCGCTTCTATCATTTGTTTGCTTTGTTTAGATTGCTCCTGCACAGCCGCGTATAATTTCTTGTTCTCATCATAGAGTGACTTGTTTTGTTTCCCGGCTTCTATTTTACCAGATTTAATTTCTTCTTTACTGGCTTTCTGCTCTTCTTTAATTGCTTTCATTTCTTCTAATAAGGCCGCTAAAGCATTCTTGATTTCAGCAGTATCCGCCATAATGATTAAAATTTAATTTAAAATTTTAGTAAATTTAAATTTATTGATTTATACGCAAAGCAAGTTATTATTATCACAACAAGATTAGAACATATGGTAACCAGTTTATATGCACACAGAAAGCAGTTCAAAACATCAACATGTAAATACCTTATCTAACATACAACAACTAATAATCTACCTCCAATATACTGATAAAATCTGTTCATATATGATATACAAGAGAATATGCACTAATGAAAAATTATACCCTCAGATTTTCATATGAACAATACACATACAATTTTTATGTTAATTATATTTATACGTCGGATTTTTCCAACAAATTTTATATTCATAGACAAATATGTAATAGCGTAAATTTACCGCTATTTAACGAGCCCTACGTTGCTAAGCGCCAAAATATCTCTATGCGACAACACAAATTACTAAACTATTGGCGCATAGGATATGATAGTATGTGTAATTCAAATTACAAGTCTATATTGGAGGGTTTAAGATTATTTATTGTACAAACACAAGTTATAGTTTATATGGTATATTTGAAATGTACAGAATGTAATGTTTGATATAGAGTCTTTCTTTTAAAGTGTTAAATAATGTTCATACGCAAGACGTAATACGTTACATAAGAAGACTCCCACGATGATGTTGTTGAAGAGAAGGGCCGGTCTTTGCGGTATAGATGGATCGTCAGGTGTGGCTTACAAATGACAGACGTTTCACCAGAAACGTTTACAGCTGGGCTGGCGTCCTGTAACAGCTTGGCTGATGTCCTGTAATAGCTGGGCTGGTCCTATAACAGCTGGGCTGATGTCCTGTAACAGCTGGGCTGATGTCCTGTAACAGCTGGGCTGATGTCCTGTAACAGCTGGGCTGATGTCCTGTAACAGCTGGGCTGATGTCCTGCAATTCCCACGATGAATCCGACACTTCGCACACACAACGGTACTACGGATTTTATCACTCGCAAAACTTATATAGAGTTTAAGACCAAGTAATATCTCAGGTGACAGTGAGTTTAATCAATAACGGTATATTGAGCTTATACCTCTCCGGCTTCTTCAAGTGTTCTCGCGAATAACAAGGTCTACCGCGATCAGCAGACCACCCTATGAGGAAATCTTGCACTAGCACGGAAACGTCTTGATGGAACTATTGCGTAACAATTAATACTACTGTCACTGCGGAAAATCTCGCACAGTGATACAGTTACACTCACTTCTTACACACGTAAGACTACAATATTAATATCGTGTGTAAAGATATAAAATCAATTGTTATGCGTCACACGCATTACTATCCCCGAAAAGTCTTAACAGATCCTTGCAAGCGGTAGAGTCTTGTACAAGGATTGTATGTACCGTTCGCGGTAGCAGCAGTGAAGAACTGCTTGTAATTTTACGCACAATGCGTTAAAACACTGATGTGTGCAAATGTACTACACACACAGTTCTGAGTCTTCCCGTGTCACTAACGACGAATAGTCTTTACAACACCTTGCAAGCGGTAGAATCTTGTACAAGGAGTGCACGACCCGTTCGCAGTAGATGGCGTAGAAGAACTGCCTGTGTAACGACAGGCTTAAGAAAATTTCCAACCACCAGTCCGCATTCTATTGGTGGATGGAAGTCACATGGTTAGTAAAAGTGACAATGCACTTTTCATGCATCAGAGTGCATTTACCTTGTAACAGCATGCATAGCAGTAATCAGACTACTCGTATCTCATGCATGCTGCCTACATATTAATAATATACATGAACGTAAACAATAGTCCGACAGGTATAGGGATTGTAGTGATACACACGTCTCAGTTCAGTTAATGGCCACACAACGATAATACTTCACGCGCCACCCGGGAAACGTTTACCCTCGCGCACGCGCGCACATTTCCACTAACACAGTACATGGATCACCATAAATAATAATGCACAGTTTTTTTAAACTAAACCCTTAACCTTACTAAATACAATTGATAACAACCAAACTTAACCATCTACCAAAATATAATATGAATGTCCGTTGTCTGTGTAATATATGACTTGCCCCGCCTATCATGATCCTGTGATTCGTTGCAATATATTTCAATCACTTTCTGCTACAGTCCGTTTCTTGATGTATATAATACTATAATACTTATAACTATTTTACCTCAAGATGTATTTTTTCTTTAGGGACATGTTTCGGGAGATCCTGTTCTCCCATCTTCAACCTTCGCCATCTTGCTTCTAGAAGCAAGATTGCGAAGGTTGAAGATGGGAGAACAGGATCTCCCGAAACATGTCCCTAAAGAAAAAATACATCTTGAGGTAAAATAGTTATAAGTATTATAGTAATATATATATATATATATTGTAACATAACCAGATGTTACATAACCTAGACATATACTATCAGATTGAATAAATGCATAACGATAATGTAAATGGATAATGTAATGATAAGAGTAACCAAGAAGAGAGGAACCATGGAAGAAGAAGGAAGATGAAGTGCCACCACAAGCAGTAAACCTAAACACTGCTTGACACTACAACCATACTATAACTGACACAAACTAATGGACAAATTAAATTCACTTTAAGCTGTCAAGCGAGTCAGTGAATAACTCAAATGGGACATGACATGTTAATAAAAATGATTAAATAAGAATCTGAATAATGTGATATCAGAATCAGCAGTTGGCTGAGAATTAATCCACTATAACTAGTAATTATTAATGCCAAAAAACTAAGATTAGATATGGCAACAATATGAGAACGAAGCTATATTATAGTTTCAAATATGCTTATGACAAGTAAACATGTTTGTAAGAGGGAACCTTATACAAATAAGCTACCTCATCAAAGTACCGAATTGTGAACTAATACATGTTAGTAAGGCAGAAATCCGATGCAAACGGTATGCCTCAGCAATGCCTAAAACAAACCATCATCGGTAAGGTGATTAGTAGACAGTACTAGAAGTGTAAATCGTATACACTGATCAATCTGTATACCCAAACATAACGATAAGCATTATTAATATGATATAATTAATAGTTCAATTTTTAGTTAATAGAACGGAGCAAAATAATGTGAAACAAAACATCATAGTGAGTAAGGATAGTTAATAGCAATGTATAAGTTAAGGTTTAATCATAATACTCAGTAATTAAATATCAGTACAGATATAATAGTGTTCTAACATAAACGTTTAAGTGAAAAAACGCGATGTGGAACACAAACAATATTAATAAGAGAGGGTAATCACCTGTTTCGATTAGCAGACGACAGTGTGAAGCCGAGTACCTGAACATTGTTTATTTAGCAATGTCAGTAAAAGTGTAAATAAACCAGTGTCAAACTATATCAAATTAAAGAGGACAAAATATCCTTTAATTTGATAGCGATACGACCCCAATCGCAACTATAATAAGTGCGTGAAAGGCGTTAGCATCATTTCAAAAAATGCATGAGAAATCTGGTTATCAACACTAACAACAACGACAACTGTCAATCATTCCGGCGAACGTCGGTTAGAAAACCGTTAATGACGGTTGGAAAAACGATACGTCACTGTCATCACACCTGGCTAAGCCAATCACTTTTTAATTTCATTCAGCGTGGAAGGTGCGCTGGTCTTGTCAAAAATTTTACTAACTGATAGCGTCATTACAATAGTGCAAGGATGGAAACATTTCGGCAATAACCAAAGATAACTTCAAGATATTCTACAAGGAACCAGTGTGTTTAAGTGCAGTATTATTTCATTTAGTGCGGGAAAAATAACGAACAGAAGAAATAATTAAATAATGTCATATATGGTTCTTTTAGTTAGAAGCGAACCAATTTTCTCTGTTCATGTGCGAGTGTAGTGAATAACAATGATCATTATAATCCAATCATTGATGTGTAATTGAATTTTAATCGAAAGATTAAAACACAAAGGTAACAGCGTAACAATTTATTCATTACTCCGAGCGCCATAACCTGTATGTTTTGATAAACAGATCTGTACTGACGCATAACACTGAAACATTTTTCTGTACTACACCATGTCTAAATTTATTTAATGGATTTGTCAATACTAGTTAAGTTGAATGTTAGTTATAAGTGATCTCAAAATATAACTTTGTAAATCATGAATCAAGCGTTACGAATGCATAACCTATAAAATAGGTTATTTTTATTTTTATTTTATATTAGTAACCTCAAAGGCATTACTAGTCTATATTATATCAGAAAATCATTAGCTATTGTGTAGGCATGAGCATTCTTTTTTGTGTTTCAAAGAACTTACACCTGAGATTTAAATAATATTAATGCTTAAAGTAAAGGGTACCTGGACTTAACCAGAATTATTATGTATGCTCTGAGCCAGTTGTATCGGGTATGTAACAAGATATTTGCAATTGTACATCATTGTATCCTTTTAATTATATTTGTTTGAATTCTCTATCAAGGGTATGAATAAAACCCCATTATTAACAGCATAACTCGACTTAATTTATTTCTAAAAAGTAACTGAATAATTCATTTAGAAGAATCAAAACAACCTTCTGTTGAGATTAAATATTGTGGAATTGCATGGCCATAAGGGCAACAAACACAATTTTAACTTTTCAAAATTATTATTTGATACAATTACTGGGTTTTCCACGGGATTTTCCCAAAATAAACCTGTGTGGCGCCCATTATTAAACAAGGTAAGCTAACCTTGTAGGTAAAGTGAGTTGGTTTTGTAAACCGTCTTGGCAGCTTATTGAACTTCCAGAAAACACGAACAGGTACGTGAAAGTGTATTATATTTATTCTATTGTCCAGACTTTACGTACTTAGACGACTATCAACCTGGAGGAGGAGTTTCGCAGCTAGTATCATCAAGACGGTCACCAACAGCAAGCGACCAGCTAGTACACTTTATTTTTAAATTTAAGTAACTTTATTGTTTAAATAATATTAACGCAACTATTTTATTTTTTTTATCTAAGGGAATTCTTTTCAGACAATTATAATTCTGCAATTGTAAACACACTTTGAGTAACCTCGAATGTTACATTTTAAATTACTTTATAAAATTAGTAGCTTTCAATTTTCGACAACTACAACCTTTAATATTTCAAATATTATTTTAAACATAAACATGTAACGTATTTGTAGTACGTTACAAATTGGCGACCAGCAACGTGAGGCTGAAAAAGATATTAGATAAAAATATTTTTCATAATTATAATCAGCCCGGCAGACACAAAAGAACTACCATGCCTCGCACACCAATGGGAGAGACAGAATTCGAAAAATGGATGATAATGACGATGGAGTCAATACTTGAGGATAACCGGAAGTGGAGAGAAGAACGGAAGGTATCCGAAGACAAAAACATGGAACAAATGAGTCCAGAGCCTGAGGATAATGAAGAAAGAAAGGATGATGACAAACCAGCGATAGAAGAAGTACCCAATGATGAAACCATAGAAGAATTAAGCAGGCCATCCGAAGACGATGTCAAACAAACCGAGAGTGAAGGGGACTCAAATACATCATCATCTGAAAAGGAGCTTGACAGACACCAAGAAGATATTCAATATAAGGAGGTCGATACCGGAAGTATAGAGAACACTCAGGTAATTAAGGAAGCGGAAGAATTAGTAGCCGAGAAGGAAAAATTGGAACAAAATAATCTGCCACAAGAATTACCCGGAAATAAAAACACCGAACAAGTGAATTTAAAAATTAAAAATCGTGAAGAAAGGAACAAAATAATTAAGAAAACGGAAGAAAAGGAGGCGAAGATAAGAAGAATACTACGCCCAAAGAAGACTAGGGTAACAAAAGAATTAATCGAAATGACTCGAAGTGGTCTAATTAATATGATTTATTTCCCAGTCAACAACCGTAAAGAAGGAATCTATAGGAAGGAGTACCGAAGGAGCTTCATGAAGATGAACGAAGAGAAGAAATGTGTTACAACAAAGAAGACTATAATCAATAAAATACTTGAAGCAGATATTTCCAAAGGGAGAATAAGGCATTCCAAAAAAAGGAAAGGGTATCAAGAACAGCTGGACCGGATCATTGAAGGGTATGCCCAAGAAATAAAGGAATTACGGAAGAAGAGGGACCAATCAATGGAAAAATCCAACCAGGAAACTAATGACGATCAACCAGAGTTAGAAGAGGTACTAGACGTTAATAATAACAAAGACCAGGAATACACTGGACACATGGATACCAAAGATGATGAGAAGAAGAAGGCGAGAAAACAGGGAGCCAATGACTATCTGGTAGCCGCAAAGTGGAAGAACCGCATGATAGGTAATTACAGAGTGCCAAATACCACAAACATGTAGCACTAGAGACAGAGATGGAAAAGGATACCTGTGAAACGTAATTGTCCCAAATAATGAACCCAATAGAGTGGAAAAGCCCAATGTAACCCCAAATATGTAGACCATAAATGTGATTATTGTTAAGAACAGAATAAATTATAGTGGTATACAACATTTACCACCGGAATAGTTAGGGTATATAAAATAAGAAAAAAAAATGTTTTAAAAATAACTACTATAAACGGATTCATTTAGTGATTAGAAGGATCATGTATTATGCCCAAGATATTGAAAGTAACTAATTGTCTATAGCAAACCTATTTGCCATATTGTGTTATAAAAAGTGTGTAGGATTAAGATATAGGCCAAACTATTTGTTACCTATTAAATAAGAACCAGATCTATCATACTAGATGGTAGAAAAATGTGTATTGTAAACCAAATAATTTAATGAGAAGAAAGACATCTATTATGTCATAGAGAGCCAAAAGTGGCATATAACAAAAATATACCTAGGATAATGGCATAAAATTACTTTAATACTCCTATGTTAGATTAATTTAAAGAGGAGCTACTACTATTTTATAACTAAAATTACTATGCTATACTTAAAAAAAAAAAATGTTTATCAAATGAGTATGGTATATAACAAAATGTTTATCAAATGAGTATTGTATACCTCTCATAAAACTAAAATATTATATAAAACCATCCAGAATAAGTGAAAACCACCATCACTTGAAGGAGTAGAGAAGAAGAAAACCAAAGAGAGTAACATGAAAGAAGGATATTATTATGGAAAGTAGAGAGAGAGAAAAATGTTTATTAAATGAACCATGTAACCCCAAGAATGTCTATAAAATCAGATATTAATATGTTGTTATTATATTATCACATTGTATTGTAATTATCAAATATTGTATACTCCATAAACAAGAATTAAAATCATCCAGAATAAGTGTGAATTATCAGACACTTGAAGGAGTAGAGAGGCAGAATAACAAAGAGAGTTAATTATAAAGATGGCTATTATTATTGTGGAATGAAGAGAAAGAAAAATGTTAATTAATTACCAAATATTGTATGTAACAAGATATGTCAGAGAGCATCTAACAAAAAATATTTAGTATATGAATACTGTAAACCCTGATCATTCAGGATAAATGTAAGTTATTGACGAGAAAAAACCTAGTGAACTATTGTAAGAATGAGATATTGTAAACTCTATATGTAAGGAACAACTGCATAATTATATAAGGATCAATGTAAGTGTGTAATTTTAAGAATACTCAAGTAAACAAAAACAAATTGTCAACTAGTATAAAAAGGTAACAATACGGCTAATAAAAAAGCATGGCCGAGAATGTCAAGTCTGAAAAGAAATAATTACCTGTGAAAAGGAAGTATGTTAGAAAGTATAAGAGAAGGAGATGTGATACAAATGAAAACCTCTGATACCTTGAATATTATATTGAAGATGTTAGATTATTGAAAATGAATGATATGTTATATTTTATGTGTTGTGATAGTGCAACTATTGCCAGGTGCAATTTTTATTTTTTCTCAGACAGAGATGAGTATGCCTCTGAATCTGAGTATGTGTAATGAGGAACGGCAGAGAATGTATGCCACAGTGAGCCACTCTGATTCCGAACCCACTACAAAAGTTAGGGAGTTATATAGTAATGTATCAAGGACTATTATTAAAGAATCTGTGAGGTAAAAAATGAAAGAACCGTTGAGATAATCACAAAAGTAATGATATGTAATGCGAAAGAAAAATGAAATATGATAAGACAGGAAATTGTTAATTTAAGAAGTGAAATCTATTGTAATTAAATGACTTAAAATGTGAGAAACTTGAAAAAATACTAGTAAGCTAAGAATTATATCACTAGACAAGAACTCAAGCTAGTGTAACACACTAATAGTATGTTAAAGGTCAATGTAAAGAGTATGAGACAAAAAACAGTAGTAATATACTAAAAACTGAAATGAAATGATAATTTTATCAAAAATCAAATTTTCTCTCAAATTATCAATTTTGAGGGGGGAGTATATGTAACATAACCAGATGTTACATAACCTAGACATATACTATCAGATTGAATAAATGCATAACGATAATGTAAATGGATAATGTAATGATAAGAGTAACCAAGAAGAGAGGAACCATGGAAGAAGAAGGAAGATGAAGTGCCACCACAAGCGGTAAACCTAAACACTGCTTGACACTACAACCATACTATAACTGACACAAACTAATGGACAAATTAAATTCACTTTAAGCTGTCAAGCGAGTCAGTGAATAACTCAAATGGGATATGACATGTTAATAAAAATGATTAAATAAGAATCTGAATAATGTGATATCAGAATCAGCAGTTGGCTGAGAATTAATCCACTATAACTAGTAATTATTAATGCCAAAAAACTAAGATTAGATATGGCAACAATATGAGAACGAAGCTATATTATAGTTTCAAATATGCTTATGACAAGTAAACATGTTTGTAAGAGGGAACCTTATACAAATAAGCTACCTCATCAAAGTACCGAATTGTGAACTAATACATGTTAGTAAGGCAGAAATCCGATGCAAACGGTATGCCTCAGCAATGCCTAAAACAAACCATCATCGGTAAGGTGATTAGTAGACAGTACTAGAAGTGTAAATCGTATACACTGATCAATCTGTATACCCAAACATAACGATAAGCATTATTAATATGATATAATTAATAGTTCAATTTTTAGTTAATAGAACGGAGCAAAATAATGTGAAACAAAACATCATAGTGAGTAAGGATAGTTAATAGCAATGTATAAGTTAAGGTTTAATCATAATACTCAGTAATTAAATATCAGTACAGATATAATAGTGTTCTAACATAAACGTTTAAGTGAAAAAACGCGATGTGGAACACAAACAATATTAATAAGAGAGGGTAATCGCCTGTTTCGATTAGCAGACGACAGTGTGAAGCCGAGTACCTGAACATTGTTTATTTAGCAATGTCAGTAAAAGTGTAAATAAACCAGTGTCAAACTATATCAAATTAAAGAGGACAAAATATCCTTTAATTTGATAGCGATACGACCCCAATCGCAACTATAATAAGTGCGTGAAAGGCGTTAGCATCATTTGCAAAAAATGCATAAGAAATCTGGTTATCAACACTAACAACAACGACAACAGTCAATCATTCCGGCGAACGTCGGTTAGAAAACCGTTAATGACGGTTGGAAAAACGATACGTCACTGTCATCACACCTGGCTAAGCCAATCAAAAAATAGCTTAGTAATTAATACAATCGCCTAGAGCCGATCAAACGATCGGGTATATAAGGAACTGCAGCGGATTACCGCCAGACACTTTTTAATTTCATTCAGCGTGGAAGGTGCGCTGGTCTCATCAAAAATTTTACTAACTGATAGCGTCATTACAATAGTGCAACGATGGAAACATTTCGGCAATAACCAAAGATAACTTCAAGATATTCTACAAGGAACCAGTGTGTTTAAGTGCAGTATTATTTCATTTAGTGCGGGAAAAATAACGAACAGAAGAAATAATTAAATAATGTCATATATGGTTCTTTTGGTTAGAAGCGAACCAATTTTCTCTGTTCATGTGCGAGTGTAGTGAATAACAATGATCATTATAATCCGATCATTGATGTTTAATTGAATTTTAATCGAAAGATTAAAACACAAAGGTAACAGCGTAACAATTTATTCATTACTCCGAGCGCCATAACCTGTATGTTTTGATAAACAGATCTGTACTGACGCATAACACTGAAACATTTTTCTGTACTACACCATGTCTAAATTTATTTAATGGATTTGTCAATACTAGTTAAGTTGAATGTTAGTTATAAGTGATCTCAAAATATAACTTTGTAAATCATGAATCAAGCGTTACGAACGCATAACCTATAAAATAGGTTATTTTTATTTTTATTTTATATTAGTAACCTCAAAGGCATTACTAGTCTATATTATATCAGAAAATCATTAGCTATTGTGTAGGCATGAGCATTCTTTTTTGTGTTTCAAAGAACTTACACCTGAGATTTAAATAATATTAATGCTTAAAGTAAAGGGTACCTGGACTTAACCAGAATTATTATGTATGCTCTGAGCCAGTTGTATCGGGTATGTAACAAGATATTTGCAATTGTACATCATTGTATCCTTTTAATTATATTTGTTTGAATTCTCTATCAAGGGTATGAATAAAACCCCATTATTAACAGTTATAGTAAAAAATAAAACCATAAAATAGTTTTTGTGATTTCCACTCATCAATTTATTAAAATTATAAAACCATGACAGCTGTTTCGGCAACACAGTGCCTTCATCAGATAGTATAAGCTGACTAATTTTCGTACAAATGATACAGAATATAAAATATAATACAAGTGCTGTTGTATAGAGAGCGATAGTAATCTCGTTTTATATTATATTTAGTACTTGTATTATATTTTATATTCTGTATCGTTTGTACGAAAATTAGTCAGCTTATACTATCTGATGAAGGCACTGTGTTGCCGAAACAGCTGTCATGGTTTTATAATTTTAATAAATTGATGAGTGGAAATCACAAAAACTATTTTATGGTTTTATTTTTTACTATAATTTACAATGGATTTTCACCAAGTAAAGGCATCAAGCATTAATCATTATTAACAGCATAACTCGACTTAATTTATTTCTAAAAAGTAACTGAATAATTCATTTAGAAGAATCAAAACAACCTTCTGTTGAGATTAAATATTGTGGAATTGCATGGCCATAAGGGCAACAAACACAATTTTAACTTTTCAAAATTATTATTTGATTCAATTACTGGGTTTTCCACGGGATTTTCCCAAAATAAACCTGTGTGGCGCCCATTATTAAACAAGGTAACCTAACCTTGTAGGTAAAGTGAGTTGGTTTTGTAAACCGTCTTGGCAGCTTATTGAACTTCCAGAAAACACGAACAGGTACGTGAAAGTGTATTATATTTATTCTATTGTCCAGACTTTACTAGACTTTACGTACTTAGACGACTATCCGAGATTACTGCCAATACAAAACAACAAATTAAAGAGCTTGAGGAAAAGTACAACAATAATTTTAAAATAAGTACTGAAACCGTAAGTGCAAACAATAAAAGATGTGTAGAGAACACGGCAGCTATAAATGAATTGAAGGTCGAAAAACTAAGAGAGTTGGAAACTAAAATTGACAGCAAGTCTGACGAGACATATCTTAAGTTACAACAAATACAACGGGAAGTCACAACTAAACTAGCGTCAATAAGCAACACACCATGTAGTCGGGGCATGACAAATGAACAAATTAAGGACATAAAATATAATGGTACGAGTGATTTCCCGATGGAATTTATTAAAGAATTGAACGAAATATTCAGAGAACATTATCAAGAGGCTGGAAACATCAAGTGGATAGCAAGACATCTTGAAGGAGAGGCAGCAGTGTGGTGGAGATTAATAAAAGATAGCGTTAACAATTTTGTTGATTTCACTGACGCATTTATAAATAAATATGGGAATGATGTCATTCAAGAAAAAGCAAGGAATCCCAGTAGGTCAATTTCTAATAATCACAAATGTTCAGTTTATAATAGGCCAAGGCTTGTGAGAAAATCCCGTTCAGATTCAAGTCACCGAAGACGGTATCGCTCTCGATCTTTGTCAAAAGGTGGACGGAAGCGTTATAGATCATGGTCCAGATCTAATGAAAGGTACAGATCACCATTTCGTAAAAGGTCCCCATCATATCGTGCTGATAACAGCTACTCACGACGAAGAGGCCGACGTGACAGCCCTCCAGGGGGGAGAGATAGATCATGGAGAGTACGTATATTGTTGTACGGCTACAATGAAGAGAAGAGTGAAGGCAGAAACCAAGAAGAGGGAAGGCGCGACTACCAGGATGTATCCGGGGAAATTTTAACATACGACAATTGAAACCTTATAATGAGAAATGACCCATTGCTACACACAAGAAACACTGACACTACACAGCTACTAAAACATATTGTAATAGCACACAAACGGCTATGTATGTAATAATTGTAAGATTAGAATACTGTTGTAATGAATAGGATGATCGTTGTTAATTACTAAACTGTATAAGGATTCCAAAAGGTATTAGCGTAGTTGTTGTAGATTTACTACATTATAAAATGAGTTAAGGGAAACTAGAACGTAAACAAACCTTAGGTAGAATGCCATTGTATAACATTGTTAGGATGAAAGTGAAAGTGGGACAGAATATCTTAACTTAGTTGTTTGACCAGTTGTCAAGCTAGGGGCGGAGAGTCTGTTTGTAAACAAACATTGAAATGCCGTTGACACTTAGGGTATAACAACAAATAGTCAGTAGGTAATGTTCCAATGTTGTGTAATATAAATTAGAAGTATTTAATATAAGGTGATGTGTAAACAAATGTATATTCTAGTAAAGTATTAGACTAATCAGTGATAATAAAATATAATTAGAATGGAATTAGGGACGCAGCAATAGAATCAATTCAAAATGTTAATAAAAATTTGACATAATTCGATTGGGGGATGATATAACGTGAAAATTGCACTCTCAACAATTTCACGGGGACAAAGTCATGTTGTACCCAGGAAAAATATAAATTCGTAGAAAGCGGGGAGAAAATAAAACTAAAACTACCGATTAGAGCGGTGGTACTTTAAAGTAAGAAATATTAAAATGTTGTAGCAGGGCGCGGTAGTTGTTCATAAAGACTACCTTGCGTTGACGCCCGTGAGTCGGCTAAAAACTATGAAAAGTAACATAGCGGACGAACCGTCATAAAACTGTATTATTTTCAAGGGTGTCAGAAAACTTCCCTAAGATTGTAAAAAGTTAAGTGCATCTAACAAAAGGAACCGTTAGGTTAGACAGAGAGCGAGATGGAGAGAGACGCTAAGTTTCCTACCACATTTTCACGCGCAAATAGTTGTCGAATAACGGAAAGCGTCATTTTTTACGCGGGACGTGTTCACTCGACAGATTGGGTAAACTTGAAATTAGCGGTATGTCAGACCAATCGGCGTGTATTTTGTCGATAGTTGGTGAGGGTAGTTTGTAGCAATGTATAAAAAAACGAAGCGTAGGAAGTTAAGTTACAATACAAAGACTCGTGTTTTTAGTGTATTAAGAAATTGTCAGTAAATTAAATAAGTATATTTCAATCGCAACGGAAAAGTCAGTTACGGGAACGCGATATTAAGCCTTGTGGAAGTTACGTATCATAAACACTTAATAAGCGTTGATAAGAATAATTTTCAGAGTAACTAGAGAAGATAAATTAAATTCGAGTAATATGTCCAAGTTTACTTAATACAACATCAATCGTGGAATGTCGAAATACATAGCGAAATTAAATGTGTCAAACATCATTGTACGAGACAGTCGGTCGAGAGTAGTTATCAATCTGGTGTTGGACGCACTTAGCTTTAATAAGGATATACTGAGTATTCAACAAGTGTATTAGTATACGGCACATGTGTAATTATCACTAAGTTAATTAAGTGAATTGTGTAATACCTGTGAAACCAGTTTAAATAATGCACACTAACAAGGATAACTGTTCAACGGTCAACGTCGGAGCACCAGCCTGGAACCCGCAGAATTGATGAAATCGCATCGCAGAGTGAATTCAACATACACGTAAATAATAAATGAACACTCATTTTAATATTGCTTATTAAATTTAAATGTATGTCAATCATATTTGGTGACTCAATAAGTCTAAGAATCCATTGCTAAGAAATAAACACTAACAGATTTTATAGTAAATTTATTGAAGTACTGACTCATAAATTTTGTAATATGTGAATGCAAATCGTTATTAAAAAACTTAATTAATAACAATCAAATTGTGTTCATTTATTACTGGCGCCCTGGGATAATTCTTAAGAGTCGGTACACAAAAGTAAGTGTGATATCTTGTTGCAGAGAATTAGTATGTGATAAATATCAATATTGTCATTGAGTAATTTAACTTGATAAACTCTTAAACTCTTACTTTATACATGCTCGTAGGCCAAGTAGTATGCAAAGTGGTAACGTGAAATAGTAGTAAGGCCTATTAAAAGTGTATTACATTCTGGCGCCCGGAACGTGGGACTATTGAGTCACTAATAGAATAGTAAAGTCAGAATAAAATAGAATTAAGAATAACAATAATATAAGATATAGTTGTATGATTACGTGGAGTAAGAGTAGGAAAAACAAAAACACACAGAACAACACGCACGAAGTAGACAATAACATGAATACAGAAACAACATCCCACAATAACGAAATGGAGTTCGATATAAACAATCAGCTTGGAGATCCTCAGATGCTCGCACACATTTCAATGGGGAATCAAGAGTCAGGGACGCGGGGACCGAACGACGAAAATGCAGAGACACAACAGATTACACAAGAACACTAGTAGAGGTTAGAGAGAGGATGGCATATCAGACAGTACCAGACAGACAAAGACACCGATATACATATATATATATATATATATATATATATATATATATACACACACACAATACTCCAACAACTGTTACAACAATCGAAAGAAACAAAAGAATAAGCGGAAAAAACAACACGACAGATACCACAGCGAGCGACACAACAAAAACAATACGAACAAAAATTCAAACAAGCGTTACAAAAAATGCAGAAACAATTACAGGAACAAACGGCCAGTGGCGGCTTGCCCATAAGGGCTCTCGGGCGCAGCCCTCCAAATAAAATAAAAAGTAATAATTAATTATTAATTTTTCACCAAATCAATTAAAAAAGTTCCTATACGCATCAAAACAATAATACAACGGAAAACATTTGACGTTTAAAGTCCGGAGTTGAGTTGTGGGCGTTGGCCATAGAGCCCAAACCTACTGTGTGCAGTGTAAATGGAAAATGCAGCATACAGCTCTAACCGTGCGGTGACGTCAATCAACTGTGTTCTTATGGACATGCTGGGACTCCATCCTTGGCCACGCATGCGCAAATCATCTCAGCCAGCGCCAGCGGCCAGCAGTGTAGCAGTTATTGGCACTCCTTGTTTGCAAACAGAGTTATTGTGTTTAGTGTGTGATTAATGTGTGTCATAATGAATAACACGGATTCTAACTTTGTAATTACGAATGATGTAAGTAAAATTATTAGCCAAGGGATAAAGAACTTAGAGCACAGGGTTGAACTTAAAAGATTAGGGCCTCCTAGGCCTAATATGGTGATTAATCAAGTACAAAAATCCACTAAGAGTAGGAATAGCTACAATCGGAAATTTAGTATTCATTTGTATAATTATGCTGATTGGTTGTGTGGGTGTGGAATAAAAAACTCATTTTTCTGTTACCCGTGCATAGTAATGGGCGTACAGGATCGCACCTGGACTGTAGATGGTGTCTCGGATATTAAGCATTTGAGTGGAAAACTTAAAAAACATAAATTAAGTGAAAAACATATAAATGCGTGTATCGAGTATGCAGTACTTGGGAAGGTTGACATTAGATCTCAGTTAGACAGTGCATATAGATTAAGAATTCAAAAGTTAAATGATGAAGTATCAAAAAATCGGTACATTTTAAGTAAGTTGATTGATGCTGTGAAGTTTTGTGGGTCTTTTGAACTTGCATTAAGGGGGCATGACGAAAGTGGCACTGACATCTAACAACCCTGGCATATTTCGTGGTCTTGTCAACCTAATGGCAGAGTTAGACTCTACATTACAACAACATATTGAAAAAAGCAATAACCGAGTATTTTTAAGGCTTTCCAAAACCATCCAAAATGATTTACTTGATTCCATATATACCGTGTGCTTGGAAATTATATGCGACAAAATTACTCAAACTAAATATATTGCTATTGAAGCCGATGAGACAACTGACTGTGCTACATTGTCTCAGCTAGTGTTTGTTGTCAGATACGAGTTAAATGGGGTTGTAAATGAAAGTTTTGTTAGTTTTGTAGTACCCAAAGTTCTTGACGCAGCATCTGTTAGTGAAGCAATTTTTAACGAGCTGGAAAAGCTAAAAATTGACAAAACACCTGAAAGAGTGATTGCTCAAAGCTACGATGGCATTTCTGTCATGAGTGGCCAGCACACAGGTGTGCAGCAAGAGTCAAAGCTGTGTACAAAAATGCACATTTCGTACACTGCTACGCGCATCAACTAAATTTGATCATTGAACGCTGCGCAACACAAAATAAACAGATAAAAATATTTTTCAGTAATGTTGAAGCATTTTCATCCTTTTTTTCACAATCGACTAAAGGAACAGCAGTACTTGACGACATTATGAAAAAACGAATACCAAAGAGCTCTGGCACTCGTTCGAACTTCAAGTCTAGAATTGTCAGCACATTATTTAAGTATAAAAATGAAATAGAAGAATGCTTAAATAAAATATTAGACGACGACAGCAATGATTATACAACTGTAAACAAAGCAGTTGGTTTAAGCAACCTTCTTAAAGACAACGATTTCATTTTCTGGGTAACATTTTTAATAAAATAATGCCCCATTGTGATATTTTGTACAACGAGCTTCAGAACAAGACAATAGACTGCATCAAGGCCTTAAAATATATAGGCGAATTTAAATCTATAATCCAAAAATAAGAAACTTGCCTGAGGTTGACCAGCCCGGTTCTAGCGAACTTGATGGAACTGAAAATGATTTATCTTGTTCAGGCCCCAGTAGAAAATGTGGCCGATTTGAAGATAGAAGACACATTGTGGCAAAAGAAGTGTGTGATGTTATCATGACTGGAATTGACAATCGCTTTAATTTCTTAGATCATTTGTCGGTAGCTAAGTTATTTCAGCCAAGTTTGTTTCCTGAGTTCAAAAATAAATTTCCTGAAAATTAATTAGAAATTGCTGTAAATTTATTCCAGTTGAATAAAATAGAACTGAAACAAGAGTTGGTAGTAATATACAGTAGAAGTGATTTTTCTGAGGCAACAGGCTCATTACGGTTGCTTAATTTTATTTATGATAATAACCTGAGAGATGTGCTCCCCGAATCAGTGAAATTACTTCAGATCATCTGCACAATCCCAATGACCACTGCAGAAAGTGAAAGATGTTTTTCAACTTTAAAGCGAATAAAGACTTTTAACAGGAGCACAATGAAAGAAGATAGACTCAGTGCACTCGCCATGTGTGCAATTGAAAAGAAATTATTATCTACCCCCAATTTCAATGAACGTGTGATCAACCACTTCGCTGCACAGAAGGAGAGGAGGATGGACTTCTGGTACAAACAATATAACTAAAGGTATGAATTTTCAGTCGTAGATTAATTTATTTTTGATATTAAATGTGACTAAGTATATTTAAAGTGGTAGAAGATTAATACGTTGTTACTTAATACGACTTCCTCCTGAATTCTGATGCTTGGTCTAAATTTAAAAATATAGCTTTCACATTTGCCCTGTGTATATAGCTATGTACTTCTGTTCTATCAAATATTTTGAATTTCCACTCTTATTATTCACATATCTTAAAAATAAAATACTTACAGTAAAATCAAATGTTATAAGCAGACTAATTTTGACAATTTTATAAATTTATAAAAATACATACAAGAAAGTGAATGAGTGTATTACGCGTTCGCGTGCGTGTGTGTTTGTGTAGAGATAGTTATGACCTTATGAAGAGCCCCTCCCATGTTCATAACGACGAGCCGCCACTGCAAACGGCACAACAAATATCAGAACAGATACACAAACAAAATATGGAACTAAGAAACGAAGTAACCACGCAACTCAATCAAGAAAAAGAAAATAACCAAAATGTTCTCCAGAAGTTTAGAATAGACACTGATAATAAGGTCCAAGAAAGTTGTGACAAGATTAATACCGAGATTAGTGCCAATACAAAACAACAAATTAAAGAGCTTGAGGAAAAGTACAACAACAATTTTAAAATAAGTACTGAAACCGTAAGTGCAAACAATAAAAGATGTGTAGAGAACACGGCAGCTATAAATGAATTGAAGGTGGAAAAACTAAGAGAGTTGGAAACTAAAATTGACAGCAAGTCTGACGAGACATATCTTAAGTTACAACAAATACAACGGGAAGTACAACAAATACAACGGGAAGTCAGAACTAAACTAGCGTCAATAAGCAACACACCATGTAGTCGGGGCATGACAAATGAACAAATTAAGGACATAAAATATAATGGTACGAGTGATTTCCCGATGGAATTTATTAAAGAATTGAACGAAATATTCAGAGAACATTATCAAGAGGCTGGAAACATCAAGTGGATAGCAAGACATCTTGAAGGAGAGGCAGCAGTGTGGTGGAGATTAATAAAAGATAGCGTTAACAATTTTGTTGATTTCACTGACGCATTTATAAATAAATATGGGAATGATGTCATTCAAGAAAAAGCAAGGAATCGCAGTAGGTCAATTTCTAATAATGACAGATGTTCAGTTTATGATAGGCCAAGGCTTGTGAGAAGATCCCGTTCAGATTCAAGTCACCGAAGACGGTATCGCTCTCGATCTTTGTCAAAAGGTGGAAGCAAGCGTTATAGATCATGGTCCAGATCTAATGAAAGGTACAGATCACCATTTCGTAAAAGGTCCCCATCATATCGTGCTGATAACAGCTACTCACGAGGAAGAGGCCGACGTGACAGCCCTCCAGGGGAGAGAGATAGATCATGGAGAGTACGTATATTGTTGTACGGCTACAATGAAGAGAAGAGTGAAGGCAGAAACCAAGAAGAGGGAAGGCGCGACTACCAGGATGTATCCGGGGAAATTTTAACATACGACAATTGAAACCTTATTATGAGAAATGACCCATTGCTACACACAAGAAACACTGACACTACACAGCTACTAAAACAGATTGTAATAGCACACAAACGGCTATGTATGTAATAATTGTAAGATTAGAATACTGTTGTAATGAATAGGATGATCGTTGTTAATTACTAAACTGTATAAGGATTCCAAAAGGTATTAGCGTAGTTGTTGTAGATTTACTACAATATAAAATGAGTTAAGGGAAACTAGAACGTAAACAAACCTTAGGTAGAATGCCATTGTATAACATTGTGTTAGGATGAAAGTGAAAGTGGGACAGAATATCTTAACTTAGCTGTTTGACCAGTTGTCAAGCTAGGGGCGGAGAGTCTGTTTGTAAACAAACATTGAAATGCCGTTGACACTTAGGGTACAACAACAAATAGTCAGTAGATAATGTTCCAATGTTGAGTAATATAAATTAGAAGTATTTAATATAAGGTGATGTGTAAGCAAATGTATATTCTAGTAAAGTATTAGACTAATCAGTGATAATAAAATATAATTAGAATGGAATTAGGGACGCAGCAATAGAATCAATTCAAAATTTTAATAAAAATTTGACATAATTCGATTGGGGGATGATATAACGTGAAAATTGCACTCTCAACAATTTCACGGGGACAAAGTCATGTTGTACTCAGGAAAAATATAAATTCGTAGAAAGCAGGGAGAAAATAAAACTAAAACTACCGATTAGAGCGGTGGTACTTCAAAGTAAGAAATATTAAAATGTTGTAGCGGGGCTCGGTAGTTGTTCATAAAGACTACCTTGCGTTGACGCCCGTGAGTCGGCTAAAAACTATGAAAAGTAACATAGCGGACGAACCGTCATAAAACTGTATGATTTTCAAGGGTGTCAGAAAACTTCCCTAAGATTGTAAAAAGTTTAGTGCATCTAACAAAAGGAACCGTTAGGTTAGACAGAGAGCGAGATGAAGAGAGACGCTAAGTTTCCTACCACATTTTCACGCGCAAATAGTTGACGAATAACGGAAAGCGTCATTTTTCACGCGGGACGTGTTCACTGGACAGATTGGGTAAATTTGATATTAGCGGTATGTCAGACCAATCGGCGTGTATTTTGTTGATAGTTGGTGAGGGTAGTTTGTAGCAATGTATAAAAAAACGAAGCGTAGGAAGTTAAGTTACAATACAAAGACTCGCGTTTTTAGTGTATTAAGAAATTGTCAGTAAATTAAATAAGTATATTTCAATCGCAACGGAAAAGTCAGTTACGGGAACGCGATATTAAGGCTTGTGGAAGTTACGTATCATAAACACTTAATAAGCGTTGATAAGAATAATTTTCAGAGTAACTAGAGAAGATTAATTAAATTCGAGTAATATGTCCAAGTTTACTTAATACAACATCAATCGTGGAATGTCGAAATACATAGCGAAATTAAATGTGTCAAACATCATTGTACGAGACAGTCGGTCGAGAGTAGTTATCAATCTGGTGTTGGACGCACTTAGCTTTAATAAGGATATACTGAGTATTCAACAAGTGTATTAGTATACGGCACATGTGTAATTATCACTAAGTTAATTAAGTGAATTGTGTAATACATGTGAAACCAGTTTAAATAATGCAAACTAACAAGGATAACTGTTCAACGGTCAACGTCGGAGCATCAGCCTGGAACCCGCAGAATTGATGACATCGCATCGCAGAGTGAATTCAACATACACGTAAATAATAAATGAACACTCATTTTAATATTGCTTATTAAATTTAAATGTATGTCAATCATATTTGGTGACTCTATAAGTCTAAGAATCCATTGCTAAGAAATAAACACTGACAGATTTTATAGTAAATTTATTGAAGTACTGACTTATAAATTTTGTAATATGTGAATGCAAATCGTTATTAAAAAACTTAATTAATAACAATCAAATTGAATTCATTTATTACTGGCGCCCTGGGATAATTCTTAAGAGTCGGTACACAAAAGTAAGTGTGATATCTTGTTGCAGAGAATTAGTATGTGATAAATATCAATATTGTCGTTGAGTAATTTAACTTGATAAACTCTTACTTTATACATGCTCGTAGGCCAAGTAGTATGCAAAGTGGTAACGTGAAATAGTAGTAAAGCCTATTAAAAGTGTATTACATTCTGGCGCCCGGAACGTGGGACTATTGAGTCACTAATAGAATAGTAAAGTCAGAATAAAATAGAATTAAGAATAACAATAATATAAGATATAGTTGTATGATTACGTGGAGTAAGAGTAGGAAAAACAAAAACACACAGAACAACACGCACGAAGTAGACAATAACATGAATACAGAAACAACATCCCACGATAACGAAATGGAGTTCGATATAAACAATCAGCTTGGAGATCCTCAGATGCTCGCACACATTTCAATGGGGAATCAAGAGTCAGGGACGCGGGGACCGAACGACGAAAATGCAGAGACACAACAGATTACACAAGAACACTAGTAGAGGTTAGAGAGAGGATGGCATATCAGACCGTACCAGAGACAGACAAAGACACCGATATTTATATTATAATTTAACGGGCATTACTGGGTTAATCCCCACTGTTGGGTTCGTCAATTTATAATATACCTTATGCTGGTCGTGTGTTGATTTATATTGATAATCTATCTTTCTCTAACGCCTCACGTTGTTGGACGCCAATTTATAATATACGGGCTCTTACGGTTGCGGGATTATCGTTATTTCAGCCCCAACGTTGCCGGCGTCAATTTATAATATACCAAGTACCTTCGTCTCTGTTTCTCTTCTCTATTCTAATTAATTAAGGTAACAATTTATATTAAGTTTTAATTTATTAGGTGTCGTGATGTTGTTAATTATATCTACCTTATCTCTCTATTTAATATAAGGGTGTTGATGTGAGTGAAACTTATGTAGGTAGTGTGTTATTTGAAAATTCAGCTCAAGCCCATTCTGCTTTGAAGAGAATGAGAGAAATTTTGTATGGAATTCTCCTCTCTTTAATACCTGAGAAGTCCGCGAATAGCGCCGTGGTTCCCAGACAAGGGAATTTTGTAGGTTAACTCACCGCGTACGGTGATTATTGGTTATACTCTCTATCTATTTTATTTCTTATTAACTCTCCATTAAATCATACATAAATGAGAAGATATTGAAATTCTGCAATGATTCTTTATTAGTTTTTACTTCCATGTTCCTTAAGGAAATGGAAGTATGGTGATGGCAAAAAAAATCGTGTTCGAGATTATTGCAGAATATGATTGTACTACACTTGATTAACTGCACGTGTTTACAGAGGAACGATTCATAGACAGACTTTTCATCTTTAGGGAATGGACCCTCTGCAAGATGCTGAGGGTCCATGAGTGACTTCGGAGCGCTCCTTCTTTTCCTTTTTGTTGCCGATATTTGGCCATAGTCCAATGTTTTCTACAAAACCAGACGTTTCGGCAATGCCATTGACTTCCATCATCAGTGAAAATCGAGTGCGATAACGTGAGGTGGTATACGTTAGTGACCACAGTACTGTGGTTAAGGCTGAAGCAGTAAGTAGAAAGAAGTAGTTTCTATGGTAATATTTCATTTCGAAAATGATTTTAAATATAAATCTTAGAATATGGAAGTCATGTATGGTTCTCCATACCGATATTTTACTTCCATATTCCTTAAGGAATGGAAGTATGGTGATGGCAAAAAAAATCGTGTTCGAGATTATTGCAGATTCTGATTCTACTACACTCAAAACATGAAAAAAAGTCGTTTTCCGAAAAGCGTCTGTGTGTGTGTCTGTAGATTTTTTTTTTATGGCAAACGATAACTGCCGAAAATTCAAACAGAATCAAATAATTTTTTGCATACAGCCCTGATTTGTAGAGTACTCACGATCTATTGTTTTTGGTGAAGATCGGTTGAGGGAAAGGGGTAGTTTACCTGCAACGGTTTTTTTTTATCAAGGGAAATTTTTTTTTTTGGCAAACGATAACAGCCGCAAATTCAAACAGAATCAAATAATGTTTCGCATACAGCCCTGAATTGTAGAGTTTTCAAGACCTATTGTTTTTGGTGAAGATCGGTTAAGGGAAAGGGGTAGTTTACCTGTAACGTTTTATGTTTTAACAAGGGTATTTCCTATGGCAAACGATAACAGCCGCAAATTCAAACAGAATCAAACGATTATTTGCATACAGCCCTAAATTGTAGAGTTCTCAAGACCTATTGTTTTTGGTGAAGATCGGTTGAGGGAAAGGGGTAGTTTACCTGCAATTTTTTTTTTTAACAAGGGTATTTTCTATGGCAAACGATAACAGCCGCAAATTCAAACAGAATCAAATAATGTTTTGCATACAGCCCTGATTTGTAGAGTACTCGAGACCTATTGTTTTTGGTGAAGATCGGTTAAGGGGAAGGGGTAGTTTACCTGCAACCTTTTACGTTTTAACAAGAGTAAAGTACTTGAAAATTTATTTAAACTTTTTGAAACAATGGTAATTGTTAAAAATAAAATAATTTTGTTCCAGGCAATAAAATTAAAATTTTTTCATTTTAATGTAAATTATGTTTGAGTTAATATCTTTATATATACAGTGGAACTTGGTTATTACGGCCTCGGCTGTTTCGTCAACTCGGGTGTAGCGTTATTTTGTCATAAGTCCGGTCAAACTGATATCTTTAACATTATAAAAATTCCCGGTTTTAACGTCACTAAATATTGTACTACTCTGTTATAGCGTCAAATATTTCTCAGATATTTTACTCTAAATTTCATATAAACGTATATATGTGCGCGCGCGTGCTAGCCCATGGCTACAGACATACATTGTATGCAAGCGATAAGCACTGTAACAGGACTGCCGGCGCCAGCCATTTTACGTGCTCCAACGGATGGCTAGATCGATTGAAGGCCCGACACTCGATTTCCTTTGCAAAAATTTGTGGTGAGGCAAAATGCGTAGATCTGAACGTTACAGGCGATTGGGTGCGTAACACTTGGCCAGAAATTAGACGATCATATAAAGATGAAGACATCTTTAATGGACATGAAGCCGGAATTTTTTATAAATTAACTCCAGATAAGACTTTCAAATTTAAAAATGAAAAGTGCGTTGGTGGGAAGCTCTCTAAACAAAGAGTTACAGTTTTTGTTTGTGCGAACATGACGGAAACCGAAAAAAGGAAACTTTTAGTTATCGGGAAAAGTTTGCATCCTAGATGTTTTAAAAACATCAAAAAACTTCCTGTAAGTTACACTGCCAACATAAAAGCGTGGACGACTTCTAGTATTTTTGAAGATGACTTCTGTACGTGTGTATGTCACTGAACTCCTCCATGTATAAAATAATATATCGTTCGTAGCAGGTAAGCATATCTCAGTTATGTAATGTTTACGTTTCCATTTTATTATTATGCCTACAGCAATAAAAAGGCAGGTAAGACACACACACACACACACAATTCACGTTATTTCTGGCCTCACTCATGTTTATTTTCTTACATTTGCACGCTTTTTAAATGGAAAGTGCCGAAACCCATACCAACATAACGCGTGCAAGCCGAAAAAATGGACATCAATTTGCTTCCTGTGGATCGCTGGGCAATGTAACTGCACGTGTTTACAGAGGAACGATTCATAGACAGACTTTTCGTCTTTAGGGAATGAACCCTCTGCAAGATGCTGAGGGTCCATGAGTGACTTCGGAGCGCTCCTTCTTTTTCGCGTGTTTGTTCTGTGAAACATACACTGTAGATTCGCAGCTTTACTCTAAGCAACGCTCAATAGGAAATGTTGAAAATTTTTGTCCACAGTGTACCCTCATTCACACTAAACCTGCTCTGATGTTTTAATTACGGACATCATAATATTAAAACTTTGGAAACTTGAATGATGCGGTTTGGAAGCTCTTGAAGAATCGCGAGTTATTCCAAAGACGCTAATAAGGAAGGCTGGATTTGTTTGTTAGAAAGAAGTGGACTGTATTTAAGATATTGAACATGCGTTTATTGAATAATTTGGTTTGTTAGTTACGATCGGCACGTGCGGAAGCATTTGAGGCGATAATGCCCGAGATTAATTTTGAATGAAATCGTGGTCCATTGTAGATGGACGCAGTTAGACGATTAAAGTGAAATGTTATAAGTGCATGCTGAACAATAGCCAAAAGCCGCGGCTGTAAGAGATGTGTTTAACGAGAGTTGCGCTCGGAGTCGTGTTATAAACTGAACTAAAACTGGCTTGCAGTCGGCTAGGCTGGCCGGTTGCAAGGTTTGATAAACGCGTGACGTCATCCGCGCGTGCCGTGCAATGTTAGTAGACTGCTTACAGCTGATAAACCAGTACAAAGTCTAAACATACTGCCCGCCAAAATCGGGACGATTTTGTACATTAAAGGTTAAATTGAACAATATAATAATTAGACTTACATGTCGTAAGCGATACAATAATTGGCGCACTGGCCAGAGAGCAATGACATAATGGACATAATATGAATTCAATTAACAATCACCAAACATACAATAAATTGACCCTTACGCCAATAGCAAGGGCTTACTGACGTTAAAATTACTCAAAACATAATAGTAATACAATACGCACAATAATTAAGTAGGTATTGATCGTTCCCAAATGATACCCCTTGATATTTGCCAAGCATTACAATAAATTGATAACACCATAAAAAATACAATAATTTCCCCATGATATTGACATAACAACCCCAATGAATTATGTTTTGACCCTTAGAAAATGCAATACATATAGAATAATTGACACTATAACTGACACTTGTGGTTCTCAGAATTTGAATCACACCAACATATTAACAATACACAACATCCATAATAACTGATAGTACATATGAGACACAGTCACTATTTCTGTAATAGCTTAACAATGTTACAATGCTTATGATACAATTGACTTGTATGCTCGCCCCGGGGAATGTCCCGGGCGTGTTCCATGTAATGTGACACGCACACACTCACACACGCACACACCGTAAGGCACGCAAACGACTAGCTCGTTGCCACCGGAAGGGGGCATAATTTGTGGATGGGTCGGCGTAAGATACCTAGCGCGGTGCGTACTTCTGCGACGCGTACTAAGGAATCTTGACCCGGAAAAACATTGGTAATTACCCCACGCTTCCATTCTAGAGGGGGGGAATTGTCATCCAAAATGAGGACAAGTTGTCCGACCTTCAAATTCTTAAATGGGGTGCGCCATTTGTTGCGCTGCTGCAGCTGGTGCAGATAATCCCTAGACCACCGTTTCCAGATGGTCTGCGTAAATTTTTGGAGCAGAAGCCATCTGCCCAAATGAGTATTATTGCCTTGTGTATAGTCGGGTTCCGGAAGTGCCGTCAGTGGAGCACCGACCAAAAAATGAGCGGGTGTTAAGGGTTCAGGGTCTCTAGCATCGTCGGACACCGCGCATAACGGGCGTGAATTAAGGCAAGCCTCAATTTGAGAAAGAAGGGTAGAATATTCCTCAAAATTCAAGATCGTACCGCCAATTACGCGACGTAAATGGAATTTAACACTCCTTACACCACTTTCCCACAAACCACCGAAATGAGGGGCTGAAGGGGGGATAAAGGATCATTTGATGCCGTGGAGACCGCAAAACTCCAGAAGTTTGTTCAACTTCCTTGGAGGTTAAAAATTTGTAACAATCATGCAACGTGTGGTTGGCACGACGAAAATTCGTGCCATTATCCGAAAATATTTGCGCGGGAATACCTCTGCGCGATATGAACCTTTTTAAAGCCGCTATAAAGGCGTTGGAAGTAAGATCCGACACCAATTCTAAATGGATGGCCCTAGTACACATGCATATAAATAGAGCGATATATGCCTTGGTCGTGGACTTAGAGCGCTGCCCGCCATGGCGCAAAAACACCGGACCTGCGTAATCCACGGCCGACTGTGAGAATGGCCTTGACGGCGTGACCCTAGAAGAGGGTAATTGACCGAGTAATTGATTCGCGCCTTTAGCCCGGAAACGAAAACAAGTGACACACTTATGTATCACTGAGCGGATATAGGACTTATCGTGTATGATCCAATACTTACGCCTAAGCGAAGCTTGAGTTGATTGCACTCCAGCGTGCAACAAACGGATGTGTTCGTATTCAATTATTAATCTCGTGAGATGAGAGTGCGGGTGTAAAATTATTTGGTGTTTAGTCTCGTAGCTAAGTGGGGAGAATTGCAAGCGTCCACCCACTCTTAAAATGCCTGATTTATCCAGGAATGGGTTGAGAGCAAGAATTTTACTACTGCGTGGAAGGCACCGGTGTGCCTCAAGTTCCCTAACCTCTACGTCGAAATGCAACTTCTGAGATTGCCGGACAAAAACCAAGAGCGTGTCAGACAATTCTTGAGCCGACAAAAAGGACGTGTCTCTATCAAACCACCGCGAGCCTAGAATTGCGAAGAAATCGACGGCAGTATGCGAAGACGCGAATAAGCTTCGTAAGAGATGAATAGTTTTCAATGTAACTATGTGTTGAGGACGCGACAATTAGTGAGGTTTGAGCCTGCTTGCGACGTTCCTCTTCAATGTCGGGAAAGGTACAGGGAGTATTAATGTCGAACGCGCTTATCTGTTTCAGCGGAGCGACCCTAGATTTAGCACACAACAAGTTTGATGATATGGCGCCGTTCGAATAGACCGCCCGCACATAAATGCAACACGCGTAACCTTTAACCGAAGCGTCGGCGAATCCGTGCAGCTGCAATGAACTAACTGGGTAACTGTTCAACTCTTAACCGACCTCGTAATCTCAAAATGGGTGTCAGAGACTAATTGGGCGTATAATTCCGCCCATTGATTGGCTAGTGACCCGGACAAGGGTTCGTCCCAATTAATGCCCGCCAACCACAACTGCTGCACGAAATGCTTGCAGCAAAATGTGATGGGAGCAATTAGACTTAGTGGATCATAGATCCCGGCAATGATTGACAACACGCTTCTCTTGTTGAGAACGGTTAGATTGTCATCACCCCTAACGGTGTACAAAAAGTTATCCCCCTCAACATTCCACTGTATGCCCAAGGTACGCACGTTCTGACCCTTGCTGAAGTCACGGGTTACTTGGGCGCGAAGAGTCATAATCTTATGGTGGTTAGAGAACCATTTGTGTAACGAAAAACCATACCTCCTCAACAACTTCTCGATCTCGCATTTCATTTCAGCTAAGCTGTTCGGATCATCCGAACCCGTTATGAGATCGTCTACGTAAAAGTCATTTGCTATGGCCTTAGCAGCGGTAGGGTAATCGGCTTTATTTTCATATGCTATTTGAGCCAGACAACGCGTAGCAAGGAAGGAGGCACTAGCAGTGCCATATGTAACCGTCCTTAACGCGTAATGTCGCAATTCCTTATGCGGTGCATCACGCCAAACAATGCGTTGCAAGTTTGAATCCTTAGGATTAACAATGATCTGGCGATACATCTTTTCAATGTCCGCAATAAGCACGTATCGGTGGGTGCGGAACCGAACCATTATCGAAAACAGATCCTGCTGGATCGTAGGACCGACCATTAAAGTATCGTTAAGGGACAAATTATTGGTGGTTTTAGCGGATGCGTCAAATACCACGCGCAATTTAGTGGTTAAGCTAGAGTCTTTGAAGACTGCGTGATGGGGCAGATAAAAGATCTCTGACCTGTCAAGCGACAGATCGTATTCATTAAGCGGCGACATGTGGCCAAGTCTTAAGTAGTCACTCATGAACTCACTATAATCCTTGTAAAGGGTAGGGTTCTGCTTGAATTTGAATTCTAACGATTGGAATCTTCGTATTGCTCCGCGGAGAGAATCTCCCAAATAAGATTTATCAGATCTGCGGGGCAGGGCTACCACGAATCTCCCGTCGCGATTGCGGCTAGTGTTTTCCACGAAATGCCTTTCACACGGTGAGTCCTCAGATCGGGCTTCGCGACTAGAGATCTCCTCCAACTTCCAAAATTCCTTTAGTTGCGAGGAAACCTGATTATCATCCTTACAGACCATAAATGAAGAAACCGTTTTAGTCATATCGACGTTGAATGGTAAGTCACCGGCCAAAATAAATCCTAACTTGGTTTCCTGAATTATAGGAAAGTGTGGTCCGCGCGTATATTTCACAGGTTCAATTAATTGTAGAAAATATTGAGCGCCGATTAATATATCGACTTGCGATGAGCAATGTAGGTGAGGATCCGCCAAGAATATGCGCTTGGGTAAATTTAAAGAGGTAAGATTGAACGACTCCGCCGGTAAATTATTAGTTATACTGGGTAATACTGCACAACGTACGTTTAACGTGAAGGGTTTATAGCGTGAATGTAGCCTTACGTTAGTACTGAAGTCAGCCTGGGAAAGCGAGTTGTTTATACCCGTGATGGGCAATTGCGATTTAACTAATTGGAGGCCCAACCTGCGGGCGAAATCCATTGTGCAAAAGTTCGCTTGAGAACCGGAATCCAGTAATATCCTAACGGGAAATTTTTTGCCGACTTTATTGTATGTCATACAGACGGCGGTAGATAACAATACCGATTTATTGGTCTGTGATTTCAGTGAGCACTGGTTGTTAACAGAAGTTACGTCCCTGTTGGGGACATGAATCATGGTGTGGTGACGCCTAGAACATTTTTTACATGAAAATTTGGAGGGACATTTTGAACCCTCGTGTCCCGAACGGAGACAGTTTAAGCAAAGTTTGTTTTTTAGTAACGCATTTTTTCTATCAGGGATAGACAGCGATATAAATTGTGGGCAATCGCTAAGTCTATGTCCACCGTTACATAGCCTGCATAAATTATTTCTAATATGTGAGTGGAATGCGCCCTTTGGAGTGCTTATCTGTTTAACTGCTTTGCGATAAGGAGACTTATCGCTTTTGTTCAACCTGCTCGTTGGGCTAGTCGCGTTATCGATATTTTGCAGTAGTTTCCTACGTGAATTTAAAAAATTTATAAAATTATTAAAATCAGGGAGTTTATGCTCCGATAAACTCTCTTTCCACAAACGTAAAGTGTAACTGTCAAGTTTTTTGGCTAGATAATTTACGACAATAATTTCAAACGTGTTGACTGGCAGTTTGAGATTATTTAAAGCGTTTATATTTGCATAGATTTGATCAATAAATTGCGATATGCTACCTTGGGATTCCTGCTGAACTAATGGTACGTCTAGGACATTCCACACGTGGTGAGCGGAGACAATCAGCTTACTATCATATCTATTCCTCAACAGATCGATAGCCACCGCGTAATTCTCATGTGTTATGGGTAATGATTTTATTACGTTAAGCGCCTCGCCATGTAATGACGAGTGCAAATAATGAAGCTTCTGTATGTCTGTCAGGTCTGTTCTGACATGAATTAGTTCCATAAAAATATGGTAATAATGTTGCCATTCCACAATACTACCCTCGAACCGTGGTAATTTTATTGGTTCCAATTGAATGGGGGTTGTTTTAGGCTGTTTACCATCAGTATTAATTAGTGGTTTTTGGTTCAAGTGCTCAGATTGCTCCAACAAGTGTTGCAATTTACATTCTATAGCACAGAGATCGTCCTCCGTTTGCACTCTATCACTTGTTGACGCAACGTCTGCTTCCTCAGCCTCGATTTGTGACTGTATCTCGTCATATTTGGTGGATAATTCCATCAAATGACGCAGTTTTATTTTGAGCGCATGAGGATCGCTGTTTAACAAATCAAAATTATCCGCGAAGGTATTTATTCGGGATATTGAGGCCTTAATTGTACCTCGTTTTTTTATCAGAGCCCTTACATCGGCTATTATTACAGTTTGAGATAAAAAAGGGAAAGATATTTAGAAACAATTGAGCATCGAGCATGTGAACCACAAACTTAATTTTGAATGAGTTTAAATACGTTTGGTAGCTAGCGATCGTTGGTTTGAACATAAACTTATTTAATTAATAAGTTAATTGTTTATATAAATATGTCAAAAAATACACACTGGGTGAAATATTATTAAAAATAAATCAAATATAGGTAAAGTTTATAGTCACGTGGCCGTCGATCCATTCGTGATGAAGCTGGCTTCGATCCCGTTTGGAGCTGCTACACCTCCTGTCTCTGCCGGTCAGCCGTTGCCTCATGTTGTACCCTCCATCAATTAAAGCTGTGGAATCTCGAAAATGTTGTCCTGTTTCGTCCCGTCGTCTCTGGTCTACTGCTTGGCCGAATCTTGTCGAGATGACTGCGACGTGCCTCACGATAATGGTGTCGCTCAGGACGAAAATGATGCCCGTCTGTCGTGATTAACTTCAGATTGGTTTTTCCAGAAATGATGTATATAAATAAATGCTGTCGCCTGTGTACTCAGGTATGAGAAATCTGTGCCGTTGGGACCAAAAATGATGTAGTTTGTTTTGGCCTGAAAATATGAAATCCTGCCTGGTTGGACCAAAAATGATGTCGTTTTTGGCCTGAAATGTGATATCCGGTCCGGTGAGACCAAAAATGATGCGGTTTGGAAGCTCTTGAAGAATCGCGAGTTATTCCAAAGACGCTAATAAGGAAGGCTGGATTTGTTTGTTAGAAAGAAGTGGACTGTATTTAAGATATTGAACATGCGTTTATTGAATAATTTGGTTTGTTAGTTACGATCGGCACGTGCGGAAGCATTTGAGGCGATAATGCCCGAGATTAATTTTGAATGAAATCGTGGTCCATTGTAGATGGACGCAGTTAGACGATTAAAGTGAAATGTTATAAGTGCATGCTGAACAATAGCCAAAAGCCGCGGCTGTAAGAGATGTGTTTAACGAGAGTTGCGCTCGGAGTCGTGTTATAAACTGAACTAAAACTGGCTTGCAGTCGGCTAGGCTGGCCGGTTGCAAGGTTTGATAAACGCGTGACGTCATCCGCGCGTGCCGTGCAATGTTAGTAGACTGCTTACAGCTGATAAACCAGTACAAAGTCTAAACACTTGAGCACTACTTAATGGAGATCAATCATTAACTTATACAAGCCATTAATTTTATGCATATATTTTATATATATGTGTACAACATTATCGGCAACAAAGAAGTAGTTTTTGTTAAAATTCCTTCCCGGGATATTTGGCCGTAGTCCAATGTTTTCTACAAAACCAGACGTTTTGGCAATGCCATTGACTTCCATCATCAGTGAAAATCGAGTGCGATAACGTGAGGTGGTATATGTTAGTGACCACAGTACTGTGGTTAAGGCTGAAGCAGTAAGTAGAAAGAAGTAGTTTCTATGGTAATATTTCATTTCGAAAATGATTTTAAATATAAATCTTAGAATATGGAAGTCATGTATGGTTCTCCATACCGATATTTTACTATTTAATATCCAACAAGATTGTTCTTACTTTAGATACGAAAAGGCTATAAGTCTGAATTAATCGATTATCGATCGGTACAAGGTTTTATATTAAATTCATGTTAATTTCAATGGTCAACGATGGAATTCTCACTGTGACTTGTTGGACTTGTATTTACCTTTTTCTATTTAATGACAGTTCATTAATCATATTAACTTTCTTGGTTTTTTTTTTTTCTTTAAACAGTACTTGTCAATGGTTGGTCACAATAATCAGTAAAACTTTAGTTTGACTTTTCTCTTCTATTGCTAGTTACTGCTATCAAGGCGTTTCTCCATTATTCTTCTGTCAGCTATCTTCCTTCTGTTTTCTTCCGTCATACTTTTTGGAATCTGATGTCATTCTTCGCAACGATTCTAATATCCCTTAAATATTCAATTTCCCTAACATTCCCTAACATGTGAGCTGGTACAGTTCAGAGAGGTACTGTTTGGCTTCATACTCTGCTGCCCACACTACACTTCAATATAGTACTGCTGGAATTCATCTACAGTCAGCTATAAAAATATAATAATATCATAATAATCTTTTTATTTAATTAATAATAAACATCTTGGGGATTCTTTACGTTGTCGCGTTTTATATTTAATTATTTATATATTCCATACTTCGTGATTCCATCTTAATTTCATTAACTATTTTCAGATAACATTCTGACAGTCATTATTTGTAACTATTCTTGATCTTCTTTTTTGTTGTGACAGTAAATCTAAGTATTATTTCTTCATTTGTTATTCTCATTTCCAAGAATTTCTAAATTGTAATTGCCTTAATTATCATCATTACTTAAGTTCAGTGTAATTATAGTCATTAAATTATCCATTGTTCTTCTTATTTTACCATTTTGTCTGGTCACATTACCACTAATTATGTTGACATACATACATTTTTTTTCTTGTTCCAATTAAAATTATACTTGTCATAAACAATCATTTATTTTGTTCTTCTATTCGTTTGGCATTTTGGCATGTATCTTAATTCATTTTTTTTTTTTTAATTATTTTGCATAGGTCCTTTTTGATATAAAATTTTTAATCTGGGAGTTTTATTCTTAAATATTTAGAACATTTTTGTAAACATATAGTAATATTTTCTTACTTCCTTTTTTTTTTAATCTTGGGGGTTTTATTCAATCTTCTTAATAATTTCTTTATAACCATATAGTAAGACGTTCTTACTTCTTTTTGAATTTCGTGGTTTTTATTAAATAATATTGTTCAAAATATTTAGTAAGTTGTACTTACATACTTTTTGGATTTTGTGGGTTTTTTTTCATAAATCTTCGTCTTAGTGTTTTTATTAACATTATTTTTTATTCCTTATTTAATATTATTTCGTTATTTCTTCTTTCCAAGTGGTTGCCTGGTCGGTTTTCAGAAAATCAGTCCCATTTTTCTGGTTGACTACTTCTTCTTCTAACCATGGTCCATTAATTCGTCTGCATTCGTCGTCCGGATTACTGCAGTGTTCATACCAATTTTTACACTTGTTAAATATCTCTCGTATATTTGGTACTGTAACTCGGCTGATACAAAGTCTTCATTTAAGTCACGGTTCTCGGTCATATTTAGATCCTTCTTAATTAATAGGTATTGTATCTCCTCTATTTTAACGTAATCACTCATATATGCTACTATTCCATTCTCTTTGACCTCTGTATTATTTACACAATGTTCTGCTGGTATACTCCGTATTGAAGATATAATTGATGTGGTCAGATACTCTTTGATCGTCGAGATATTTAAATGATATTTAAATTTATTTAAGTTCTTCTTTATTATATTATGGTGGTTTATTTTTGCCATTTTTATATAAAGTTTTTTATATAATTCATACCTTTACATAACTCCCTTCGTTCAGTAATTGGGAGGTTGAATGCACTAATTAATCCACCCTTACTCATCTCCATTTCTTCTTTTGTATTGACTATTTTCTTTCTCCATATTTTCCTTATTTTCTTGATATTCTCTTCCATGGTTTGGATCTTCTCCTTGTTCTTTCTATTTTTATTTTCAGTTAGCAATGCATTTTGGTCTTCTCTAATTTCTGTTTCCTTGCTACTCTCTTCTGTGTTCAGATTTACTATAATACCTTCGGAAGTGCTGTTTAGTGTTTCATTCATATTATTTAAACACATCTCCATTTCTTTATTTGTCTCCTCCTTGTATTTATCTACTTTTGGGCTAAGTGTGTTAGCATTTTCAAACTCCCTTCGAAAGTTTCCCTTATCTCCTTATTGAACTTCTCCATCTTACCCTCAATCCACTTTAAACTTGCTTCGTTTATTTTCTCAATTCTTTCATCCATTCGCCTTAAATTCTCTTCGTTTATTTGTATGATTTTTTCCTTGATTTGTCTTAAACCCTCATCATTCCTGTCAAACCTTTCGTTAATTTGGATTAAGCTTTCATTGTTCCTATCGAGCCTTTCGTTCATTAGTTTTAAGGTTTCCTTCTGTTTCCTAAAATTTTCATTCATTTTCTTGAAACCGTTGTCCATTGTTTCCTCTAGTTTTCTGAAACCTTTATCCGTTATTTTCTTTCTTTGTTCACATTGTTCCATTATAATTCTCAGCATATCCTTCATGCTCGTCTCTTCTTCTTGTGTGAATTCAGGCATTCTTCTGTTGCTTCACTTTGACTATTTCTACTTCTCTTTGCACATTTGATTGTTCTAAGTTTTTATGATTTGGCATTCCTATAAATTCTTCTGTCTGATTATGTTCTTTCCTCCAGTTACACATATCTTCTCTGGATAGTTCAAACATCACCCTTATCCATTCCCTTAATTCTGTGTTTTCTGTTTGTATTGGGTCTTCAGGTGGTCTTATTTCTCGTTTCCATTGTTCATAGTCTTCCTGAGTATATTGTTCTGTCACCTGGGCATATACTCCTGTTCTTTTGTTTTTCATTTGTTCTTCATTATCGTCCCATCTTTCCCAATCTTCTACACTCATCCTTTCCACCCTGTTATCGTCTTTTTCGTGGGTTGCCCCTATAGTCTCTTCTTTATTACACCTGGCATCTAACTCCCACATTTCATCATAAATCTCTCTCAAAGTCATTTTGTCGTTTGGTGTTCCCATTGCATTCGCACGACTCATCTGTGCTCTTTCATGATCACTGGTATTTTTTTTATGTATCCCATCTCCTTGCTGAATTTCTTAAATAGCACCGTCATCCACTCCGCGTAACTTAATCGTCTTTCTTGTTCGGGCATTTTTGTTTTCGGTTGTCTCATATCTCTCTATTGCATTTCTCTGTCTCCAACAGTTGCCTGCTCTAGTTAAGTAATATTTATATAATTATGGTTTTACTTAACTTAAGCACTACACTAGTTCAGCGCCAATCTATATTATACCCGTGTGGTTGTTTTAAGCCCCACTGTTGGGTTCGTCAATTTATAATATACCTTATGCTGGTCGTGTGTTGATTTATATTGATAATCTATCTTTCTCTAACGCCTCACGTTGTTGGATGCCAATTTATAATATACAGGCTCTTACGGTTGCGGGATTATCGTTATTTCAGCCCCAACGTTGCCGGCGTCAATTTATAATATACCAAGTACCTTCGTCTCTGTTTCTCTTCTCTATTCTAATTAATTAAGGTAACAATTTATATTAAGTTTTAATTTAGTAGGTGTCGTGATGTTGTTAATTATATCTACCTTATCTCTCTATTTAATATAAGGGTGTTGATGTGAGTGAAACTTATGTAGGTAGTGTGTTATTTGAAAATTCAGGTCAAGCCTATTCTGCTTTGAAGAGAATGAGAGAAATTTTGTATGGAATTCTCCTCTCTTTAATACCTGAGAAGTCCGCCAATAGCGCCGTGGTTCCCAGACAAGGGAATTTTGTAGGTTAACTCACCGCGTACGGTGATTATTGGTTATACTCTCTATCTATTTTATTTCTTATTCACTCTCCATTAAATCATATATAACAGAGAAGATATTGAAATTCTGCAATGATTCTTTATTAGTTTTTTACTATTGAATATCCAACAAGATTGTTCTTACTTTAGATACGAAAAGGCTATAAGTCTGAATTAATTGATTATCGATCGGTACAAGGTTTTATATTAAATTCAGTTATTGTTTTTTATAATTATTTTAAATACAGGGCGTGAAGGTTCTTTCAACTGTTGGGAAGATCAGAAAATACATAAATAGGAATACAAGGTATTACAATGTAAAGTTTTATTTTATTAAATTTTATTTAAGTAATTGAAGCTTTACCGTCTCCTGGACATCGCAGCTCGAGGAGGCTGTTCACGTCTAACCTCTGATAGCGTTTGGTCCGTATCGAGAGCAGATGAAATGATCTTCGTCCGTCTTGTTTCCAAAGTTGTAAATAAAGTGGAATTCTTGGTCCTTGGGTGATGCCGAAATACCGCTCCTTTTGTTCACCAATGTCCAAGCTTGTGATTACGTGTTTCTACGAACTCCGAATCCAAATACGTTTTTCTATTGGAAGGTGGAAATTGCAAGTTCCAATGTAATTTGGTGGTTATTTTAGTTTTATTTATTTTAGAAGATTAAATCTTATGCAGGTATTTATTTCTCTGGTTTTATTACTTTGTTAATTTAATATTCTGTTCATGATCCGAAATTGGGCAATCCAAGTTCTTCCTTTAATTTCAGTTACTTATTATCGTTTTATACCATCCAATTATACAATTTAGTTAATGGTTATTTGACCCAAACTATTGCAATTTGTCATTCATTTATTATAACTTTTGATGTATTTAATATTCCAAATTAATTCAGTTTTTTATTGAGCATCTCTCTTAGTTAAACTCTTCTCGTTCATGTCAAAAAATTCAATAATCAAATCAACAAATTATATCCATCTTGTCGTCCCTAGCAACAACCTTTTTTTATTCTTATTCGATATTGTGTTATATTGTAATCATTTCATATAATATTCTTCCACTCATCAAAATAATTCCTTACTAAACTTCCATTATATCAGAATATAATCTTATTTATAGCTTGTTTACTAATTCCTATATATTTTGCCGGTTTTTTACTCTTAGTCTGTTTCTTTTAATAAATATTATTTTTCTGTTACCAAACATTATCTATCGGTATCATTGCACTATGGCATTACCATAATTTGTTTAGTTTGAGTTTGTTTACTATTTATTATTAATTATTATTAATTTCTACTAACTCATTGAATTATATTTAGTATTTGTTACTAATTTCTTTACCTAACCTTTCTGAACTTATTTATTATATAATGTTATTGGCTGTTAGGCCTATTATTCTACCTTGATCTACTTCTGAATTTAACTTGTTAACAACTATAGCCTTTTTATCCAAGTTTACAATTATAATCAACTTTTAACTACGTACATGTATACAAATAATTATCTTTATCATATCTAACAACAACTTTATCTTGACCTATAGATAACACATCAAAAATGAAATTAATTAATACTCAATAACTGAGTTCAACCACAGTTCTACAACAGTAAATGAATAATACATATTACTTAATTACTTGATATTCTATCAACAGGAAAACTTTCACATTATAACACAAACTATTACATCACAGTTATGATAACAACATAACATCATACAATTCATAACAAGTATTTTTTTTGTAACTCAGGTCATACACTATTTACTTATTTTTATCTATTTTAAGAACATCAATTACTCTGAAATAGTCAACATTAGTTTTTTCTTTTTTACAGTATTTGTCAATGTTTTTTATTTACCTCTCACTGAACCTTGAGTTTTATCACTATTATCTTTATTACATGCTTATCTTTTATTATTATTATTACCTTGCATTCTTATTACTTTTATACAATGATGAATTTATTTTCTGACCTTTTTATTAGTGTGGAAAATTAAAATATTTACTTCCCTATTCTATTTTTAATATTTTATTTATGTAACGTCGAGGACCGCATTTCTGTTACGTTACATATGCTTCCCCTCCTAAAGAAGTTTAATTTACCTGAATTTAATTTAGGTCAAGTAAACTTATATTTTTTCTATGCCTTACCTTCATATTAATTTCAATGGTCAATGATGGAATTCTCACTGTGACTTGTTGGACTTGTATTTACCTTTTTCTATTTAATGACAGTTCATTAATCATATTAACTTTCTTGGTTTTTTTTTTCTTTAAACAGTACTTGTCAATGGTTGGTCACAATAATCAGTAAAACTTTAGTTTGACTTTTCTCTTCTATTGCTAGTTACTGCTATCAAGGCGTTTCTCCATTATTCTTCTGTCAGCTATCTTCCTTCTGTTTTCTTCCGTCATACTTTTTGGAATCTGATGTCATTCTTCGCAACGATTCTAATATCCCTTAAATATTCAATTTCCCTAACATTCCCTAACATGTGAGCTGGTACAGTTCAGAGAGGTACTGTTTGGCTTCATACTCTGCTGCCCACACTACACTTCAATATAGTACTGCTGGAATTCATCTACAGTCAGCTATAAAAATATAATAATATCATAATAATCTTTTTATTTAATTAATAATAAACATCTTGGGGATTCTTTACATTGTCGCGTTTTATATTTAATTATTCATATATTCCATACTTCGTGATTCCATCTTAATTTCATTAACTATTTTCAGATAACATTTCTGACAGTCATTATTTGTAACTATTCTTGATCTTCTTTTTTGTTGTGACAGTAAATCTAAATATTATTTCTTCATTTGTTATTCTCATTTCCAAGAATTTCTAAATTGTAATTACCTTAATTATCATCATTACTTAAGTTCAGTGTAATTATAGTCATTAAATTATCCATTGTTCTTCTTATTTTACCATTTTGTCTGGTCACATTACCACTAATTATGTTGACATACATACATTTTTTTTCTTGTTCCATTTAAAATTATACTGGTCATAAACAATCATTTATTTTGTTTTTCTATTCGCTTGGCATTTTGGCATGTATCTTATATCATATTGTTTTTTTTTATTTATTTATTTTTTTTTAAATTATTTTGCATAGGTCCTTTTTGATATAAAATTTTAAATGTGGGAGTTTTATTCTTAAATATTTAGAATATTTCTTTGTAAACATATAGTAACATTTTCTTACTTCCTTTTTTTTTTAAACTTGGGGGTTTTATTAAATCTTCTTAATAATTTCTTTATAACCATATAGTAAGACATTCTTACTTCTTTTTGAATTTCGTGGTTTTTATTAAATAATATTGTTCAAAATATTTAGTAAGTTGCACTTACATACTTTTAGGATTTTGTGGTTTTTATTAAATAATATTGTTCAAAATATTTAGTAAGTTGTACTTACATACTTTTTGGATTTTGTGGGTTTTTTTTCATAAATCTTCATCTTAGTGTTTTTATTAACATTATTTTTTATTCCTTATTTAATATTATTTCGTTATTTCTTCTTTCCAAGCGGTTGCCTGGTCGGTTTTCAGAAAATCAGTCCCATTTTTCTGGTTGACTACTTCTTCTTCTAACCATGGTCCATTAATTCGTCTGCATTCGTCGTCCGGATTACTGCAGTGTTCATACCAATTTTTACATTTGTTAAATATCTCTCGTGTATCTGGTACTGTAACTCGGCTGATACAAAGTCTTCATTTAAGTCACGGTTCTCGGTCATATTTAGATCCTTCTTAATTAATAGGTATTGTATCTCCTCTATTTTAACGTAATCACTCATATATGCTACTATTCCATTCTCTTTTACCTCTGTATTATTTACACAATGTTCTGCTGGTATACTCCGTATTGAAGATATAATTGATGTGGTCAGATACTCTTTGATCGTCGATATATTTAAATGATATTTAAATTTATTTAAGTTCTTCTTTATTATATTATGGTGGTTTATTTTTGCCATTTTTATATAAAGTTTTTTCTATAATTCATACCTTTACATAACTCCCTTCGTTCAGTAATTGGGAGGTTGAATGCACTAATTAATCCACCCTTACTCATCTCCATTTCTTCTTTTGTATTGACTATTTTCTTTCTCCATATTTTCCTTATTTTCTTGATATTCTCTTCCATGGTTTGGATCTTCTCCTTGTTCTTTCTATTTTTATTTTCAGTTAGCAATGCATTTTGGTCTTCTCTAATTTCTGTTTCCTTGCTACTCTCTTCTGTGTTCAGATTTACTATAATACCTTCGGAAGTGCTGTTTAGTGTTTCATTCATATTATTTAAACACATCTCCATTTCTTTATTTGTCTCCTCCTTGTATTTATCTACTTTTGGGCTAAGTGTGTTAGCATTTTCAAACTCCCTTCGAAAGTTTCCCTTATCTCCTTATTGAACTTCTCCATCTTACCCTCAATCCACTTTAAACTTGCTTCGTTTATTTTCTCAATTCTTTCATCCATTCGCCTTAAATTCTCTTCGTTTATTTGTATGATTTTTCCCTTGATTTGTCTTAAACCCTCATCATTCCTGTCAAACCTTTCGTTAATTTGGATTAAGCTTTCATTGTTCCTATCGAGCCTTTCGTTCATTAGTTTTAAGGTTTCCTTCTGTTTCCTAAAATTTTCATTCATTTTCTTGAAACCACTGTCCATTGTTTCCTCTAGTTTTCTGAAACCTTCATCTGTTATTTTCTTTCTTTGTTCACATTGTTCCATTATAAATCTCAGCATATCGTTCATGCTCATCTCTTCTTCTTGTGTGAATTCAGGCATTTTCTTCTGTTGCTTCACTTTGACTATTTCTACTTCTCTTTGCACATTTGATTGTTCTAAGTTTTTATGATTTGGCATTCCTATAAATTCTTCTGTTTGATTATGTTCTTTCCTCCAGTTACACATATCTTCTCTGGATAGTTCAAACATCACCCTTATCCATTCCCTTAATTCTGTGTTTTCTGTTTGTATTGGGTTTTCAGGTGGTCTTATTTCTCGTTTCCATTGTTCATAGTCTTCCTGAGTATATTGTTCTGTCACCTGGGCGTATACTCCTGTTCTTTCGTTTTTCATTTGTTCTTCTTTATCGTCCCATCTTTCCCAATCTTCTACAGTCATCCTTTCCACCTTGTTATCGTCTTTTTCATGGGTTGTCCCTATAGTCTCTTCTTTATTACACCTGGCATCTAACTCCCACATTTCATCATAAATCTCTCTCAAAGTCATTTTGTCGTTTGGTGTTCCCATTGCATTCGCACGACTCATCTGTGCTCTTTCGTGATCATTGGTATTCTTTTTTATGTATCCCATCTCCTTGCTGAATTTCTTAAATAGCACCGTCATCCACTCCGCGTAACTTAATCATCTTTCTTGTTCGGGCATTTTCGTTTTCGGTTGTATCATATCTCTCTATTGCATTTCTCTGTCTCCAACAGTTGCCTGCTCTAGTTAAGTAATATTTATATAATTATGGTTTTACTTAACTTAAGCCCTACACTAGTTGAGTTGAGCGCCAATCTATATTATAACTGTGTGGTCGTTTTAAGCCCCACTGTTGGGTTCGTCAATTTATAATTTAACGGGTATTACTGGGTTAAGCCCCACTGTTGGGTTCGTCAATTTATAATATACCTTATGCTGGTCGTGTGTTGATTTATATTGATAATCTATCTTTCTCTAACGCCTCACGTTGTTGGATGCCAATTTATAATATACGGGCTCTTACGGTTGCGGGATTATCGTTATTTCAGCCCCAACGTTGCCGGCGTCAATTTATAATATACCAAGTACCTTTGTCTCTGTTTCTCTTCTCTATTCTAATTAAATAAGGTAACAATTTATATTAAGTTTTAATTTATTAGGTGTCGTGATGTTGTTAATTATATCTACCTTATCTCTCTATTTAATATAAGGGTGTTGATGTGAGTGAAACTTATGTAGGTAGTGTGTTATTTGAAAATTCAGCTCAAGCCCATTCTGCTTTGAAGAGAATGAGAGAAATTTTGTATGGAATTCTCCTCTCTTTAATACCTGAGAAGTCCGCGAATAGCGCCGTGGTTCCCAGACAAGGGAATTTTGTAGGTTAACTCACCGCGTACGGTGATTATTGGTTATACTCTCTATCTATTTTATTTCTTATTCACTCTCCATTAAATCATACATAAATGAGAAGATATTGAAATTCTGCAATGATTCTTTATTAGTTTTTTACTATTGAATATCCAACAAGATTGTTCTTACTTTAGATACGAAAAGGCTATAAGTCTGAATTAATTGATTATCGATCGGTACAAGGTTTTATATTAAATTCAGTTATTGTTTTTTATAATTATTTTAAATACAGGGCGTGAAGGTTCTTTCAACTGTTGGGAAGATCAGAAAATACATAAATAGGAATACAAGGTATTACAATGTAAAGTTTTATTTTATTAAATTTTATTTAAGTAATTGAAGCTTTACCGTCCGCTGGACATCACAGCTCGAGGAGGCTGTTCACGTCTAACCTCTGATAGCGTTTGGTCCGTATCGAGAGCAGATGAAATGATCTTCGTCCGTCTTGTTTCCAAAGTTGTAAATAAAGTGGAATTCTTGGTCCTTGGGTGATGCCGAAATACCGCTCCTTTTGTTCACCAATGTCCAAGCTTGTGATTACGTGCTTCGACGAACTCCGAATCCAAATACGTTCTTCTATTGGAAGGTATAAATTGCAAGTTCCAATGTAATTTGGTGGTTATTTTAGTTTTATTTGTTTTAGAAGATTAAATCTTATGCAGGTATTTATTTCTCTGGTTTTATTACTTCGTTAATTTAATATTCTGTTCATGATCCGAAATTGGGCAATCCAAGTTCTTCCTTTAATTTCAGTTACTTATTATCGTTTTATACCATCCAATTATACAATTTGGTTAATGGTTATTTGATCCAAACTATTGCAATTTGTCATTCATTTATTATAACTTTTGATGTATTTAATATTCCAAATTAATTCAGTTTTTTATTGAGCATCTCTCTTAGTTAAACTCTTCTCGTTCATGTCAAAAAATTCAATAATCAAATCAACAAATTATATCCATCTTGTCGTCCCTAGCAACAACCTTTTTTTATTCTTATTCGATATTGTGTTATATTGTAATCATTTCATATAATATTCTTCCACTCATCAAAATAATTCCTTACTAAACTTCCATTATATCAGAATATAATCTTATTTATAGCTTGTTTACTAATTCCTATATATTTTGCCGGTTTTTTACTCTTAGTCTGTTTCTTTTAATAAATATTATTTTTCCGTTACCAAACATTATCTATCGGTATCATTGCACTATGGCATTACCATAATTTGTTTAGTTTGAGTTTGTTTACTATTTATTATTAATTATTATTAATTTCTACTAACTCATTGAATTATATTTAGTATTTGTTACTAATTTCTTTACCTAACCTTTCTGATCTTATTTATTATATAATGTTATTGGCTGTTAGGCCTATTATTCTACCTTGATCTACTTCTGAATTTAACTTGTTAACAACTATAGCCTTTTTATCCAAGTTTACAATTATAATCAACTTTTAACTACGTACATGTATACAAATAATTATCTTTATCATATATAACAACAACTTTATCTTGACCTATAGATAACACATCAAAAATGAAATTAATTAATACTCAATAACTGAGTTCAACCACAGTTCTACAACAGTAAATGAATAATACATATTACTTAATTACTTGATATTCTATCAACAGGAAAACTTTCACATGATAACACAAACTATTACATCACAGTTATGATAACATAACATCATACAATTCATAACAAGTATTTTTATTGTAACTCAGGTCATACACTATTTACTTATTTTTATCTATTTTAAGAACATCAATTACTCTGAAATAGTCAACATTAGTTTTTTTCTTTTTTACAGTATTTGTCAATGTTTTTTATTTACCTTTCACCGAACCTTGAGTTTTATCACTATTACCTTTATTACATGCTTATCTTTTATTATTATTATTACCTTGCATTCTTATTACTTTTATACAATGATGAATTTATTTTCTGACCTTTTTATTAGTGTGGAAAATTAAAATATTTACTTCCCTATTCTATTTTTAATATTTTATTTATGTAACATCGAGGACCGCATTCCTGTTACGTTACAATATATATATATACAATACTCCAACAACTGTTACAACAATCGAAAGAAACAAAAGAACAAACGGGAAAAACAACACGACAGATAGCACAGCGAGCGACACAACAAAAACAATACGAACAAAAATTCAAACAAGCGTTACAGAAAATGCAAAAACAATTAATTACAGGAACAAACGGCCAGTGGCAGCTTGCCCATAAGGGCTCTCGGGTGCAGCCCTCCCAATAAAATAAAAAGTAATAATTAATTATTAATTTTTCACCAAATCAATTAAAAAAGTTCCTATACGCATCAAAACAATAATACAATGGAAAACATTTGCCGTTTAAAGTCCGGAGTTGAGTTGCGGGCATTGGCCATAGAGCCCAAACCTACTGTGTGCAGTGTAAATGGAAAATACAGCATACAGCTCTAACCGTGCGGTGATGTCAATCAACTGTGTTCTTACGGACATGCTGGGACTCCATCCTTGGCCACGCATGCGCAAATCATCTCAGCCAGCGCCAGCGGCCAGCAGTGTAGCAGTTATTGGCACTCCTTGTTTGCAAACAGAGTTATTGTGTTTAGTGTGTGATTAATGTGTGTCATAATGAATAACACGGATTCTAACTTTGTAATTACGAATGATGTAAGTAAAATTATTAGCCAAGGGATAAAGGACTTAGAGCACAGGGTTGAACTTAAAAGATTAGGGCCTCCTAGGCCTAATATGGTGAATAATCAAGTACAAAAATCCACTAAGAGTAGGAATAGCTACAATCGGAAATTTAGTATTCATTTGTATAATTATGCTGATTGGTTGTGTGGGTGTGGAATAAAGAACTCATTTTTCTGTTACCCGTGCATAGTAATGGGCACACAGGATCACACCTGGGCTGTAGATGGTGTCTCGGATATTAAGCATTTGAGTGGAAAACTTAAAAAACCTAAATTATGTGAAAAACATATAAATGCGTGTATCGAGTATGCAGTACTTGGGAAGGCTGACATTAGATCTCAGCTAGACAGTGCATATAGATTAAGAATTCAAAAGTTAAATGAGGAAGTATCAAAAAATCGGTACATTTTATGTAAGTTGATTGATGCTGTGAAGTTTTGTGGGGCTTTTGAACTTGCATTAAGGGGGCATGACGAAAGTGGCATTGACATCTAACAACCCTGGCATATTTCGTGGTCTTGTCAACCTAATGGCAGAGTTAGACTCTACATTAAAACAACATATTGAAAAAAGCAATAACCGAGTATTTTTAGGGCTTTCCAAAACCATCCAAAATGATTTACTTGATTCCATATATACCGTGTGCTTGGAAATTATATGCGACGAAATTACTCAAACTAAATATATTGCTATTGAAGCCGATGAGACAACTGACTGTACTACATTGTCTCAGCTAGTGTTTGTTGTCAGATACGAGTTAAATGGGGTTGTAAATGAAAGATTTGTTAGTTTTGTAGTACCCAAAGGTCATGACGCAGCATCTGTTAGTGAAGCAATTTTTAACGAGCTGGAAAAGCTAAAAATTGACAAAACACCTGAAAGAGTGATTGCTCAAAGCTACGATGGCACTTCTGTCATGAGTGGCCAGCACACAGGTGTGCAGCAAGAGTCAAAGCTGTGTACAAAAATGCACATTTCGTACACTGCTACGCGCATCAACTAAATTTGATCATTGAACGCTGCGCAACACAAAATAAACAGATAAAAATATTTTTCAGTAATGTTGAAGCATTTTCATCCTTTTTTTCACAATCGACTAAAAGAACAGCAGTACTTGACGACATTATGAAAAAACGAATACCAAAGAGCTCTGGCACTCGTTGGAACTTCAAGTCTAGAATTGTCAGCACCTTATTGAAGTACAAAAATGAAATAAAAGAATGCTTAAATAAAGTATTAGACGACGACAGCAATGATTATACAACTGTAAACAAAGCAGTTGGTTTAAGCAACCTTCTTAAAGACAACGATTTCATTTTCTGGGTAACATTTTTTAATAAAATAATGCCCCACTGTGATATTTTGTACAACGAGCTTCAGAACAAGACAATCGACTGCATCAAGGCCTTAAAATATATAGGCGAATTTAAGTCTATAATCCAAAAAATAAGAAACTTGCCTGAGGTTGACCAGCCCAGTTCTAGCGAACTTGATGGAACTGAAAATGATTTATGTTGTTCAGGCCCCAGTAGAAAACGTGGCCGATTTGAAGATAGAAGACACATTGTGGCAAAAGAAGTGTGTGATGTTATCATGACTGGAATTGACAATCGCTTTAAGTTCTTAGATCATTTGTCGGTAGCTAAGTTATCTCAGCCAAGTTTGTTTCCTGAGTTCAAAAATAAATTTCCTGAAAATGAATTAGAAATTGCTGTAAATTTATTCCAGTTGAATAAAATAGAACTGAAACAAGAGTTGGTAGTAATGTACAGTAGAATTGATTTTTCTGTGGCAACAGGCTCATTATGGTTGCTTAATTTTATTTATGATAATAATCTGAGAGATGTGCTCCCCGAATCAGTGAAATTACTTCAGATCATCTGCACAATCCCAATGACCACTGCAGAAAGTGAAAGATGTTTTTCAACTTTAAAGCGAATAAAGACTTTTAACAGAGCACAATGAAAGAAGGTAGACTCTGTGATGGTACAATCATGGTACATTTTATAATTACCTAAAATATGGTAACGAGATCATAAATATTGTATTTTTCTATTTTTTGACATACCCAACCCAACCTCAAACACCCGATATCGAATCTACAGTGAGTGGACTATATCACAATATTTGCCAGGATTTGAACTAATTCATGACAAAAAATGGTGTCAAATCAAAAAAACAGTGTGCAGTTATTGCGATAAGCAGAGCCAAGCCTTAATTACGTCAGAGGCTGAGAATGTGTTGACAACGACAAAACGGCGATGTCAACAACTTAGACAAAGAAAATGTGATGTCAGTACACCCCACTTCCGCAGAATTCAACTAGGAATTGTCGTCATTTAGCTGCAGCGACTGATCAGTGCCGGCCGGCAAAACAAATTCACTCCCGGGTGAATTTTAACTTTTTAGACCACTATAGGTGGTTAATAAACAGTATAAATATATTAAATACAGTGCGCCAACTCCAAGATGTGACCGGGAAAAAATCGCCGAACTCGCGGTGCGCGAAGTTCGTACAAACCGAGAACGCACAACAACACGAAATTGGTGAGAACGTTCCTTTTACATTTTCAATCCTTTAATTATTTCCAAATACAAAATTTTAAATCAATTTAAAAAATCATTTAAATTTTTCATTATATTTAAAAGGAGCTCCACTATGCATAAAGTTGTACCATGAGAATGAAAGGGTGAGTGGTTGTGTGCGTGCGTAATTATTTCTAAGTGCTGGGTTGAGCAAGACATATAACTATATATCTGTGTTGAATTAATATGAAAGTTACTTTGAATTAATAAATGTATGTCTTCTCCTATAACATGTATTAATGCAGCGTATATTCTTTGTGTAATGTAATTCCATGTGGACAACGCCCATGGCGCAATATGTAATACTTATTAATGTTTAATATTAATAAATACTTTTATATGTTATTTGATGTGTCTTTATTTCAGGTAATTGGTTCCACTAAACTGGTACGTATTAACACGAATTCTGGACCTAAAAGTAGATTTCGATCATGCTGCTTTTGCCTTAACAAACATGGCACCCGAAAATTATTGACGTATAGACAAAATTTACATTTCACCATAAGTAATAAAATCAATTTATGTAATTGATTACAACTCAGTGCACTCGCCATGTGTTCAATTGAAAAGAAATTATTATCTACCCCCAATTTCAATGAACGTGTGATCAACCACTTCGCTGCACAGAAGGAGAGGAGGACAGACTTCTGCTACAAACAATATAACTAAAGGTATGAATTTTCAGTCGTAGATTAATTTATTTTTGATATTAAATGTGACTAAGTATATTTAAAGTAGTAGAAGATTAATACGTTGTTACTTAATACAACTTCCTCCTGAATTCTGATGCTTGGTCTAAATTTAAAAATATAGCTTTCACATTTGCCCTGTGTATATAGCTATGTACTTCTGTTCTATAAAATATTTTGAATTTCCACTCTTATTATTCACTATCTTAAAAATAAAATACTTACAGTAAAATCAAATGGTATAAGTAGACTAATTTTGACAATTTTATAAATTTATAAAAATACATACAAGAAAGTGAATGAGTGTGTGTATCTGTGTGTGCGCATTCGCATGCGTGTGTGTTTGTGTAGAGATAGTTATGACCTTATGAAAGAGCCCCTCCCATGTTCATAACGACGAGCCGCCACTGCAAACGGCACAACAAATATCAGAACAGATACACAAACAAAATATGGAACTAAGAAACGAAGTAACCACGCAACTCAATCAAGAAAAAGAAAATAACCAAAAAGTTCTCCAGAAGTTTAGAATAGACACTGATAATAAGGTCCAAGAAAGTTGTGACAAGATTAATACCGAGATTAGTGCCAATACAAAACAACAGATTAAAGAGCTTGAGGAAAAGTACAACAATAATTTTAAAATAAGTACTGAAACCGTAAGTGCAAACAATAAAAGATGTGTAGAGAACACGGCAGCTATAAATGAATTGAAGGTGGAAAAACTAAGAGAGTTGGAAACTAAAATTGACAGCAAGTCTGACGAGACATATCTTAAGTTACAACAAATACAACGGGAAGTCAGAACTAAACTAGCGTCAATAAGCAACACACCATGTAGTCGGGGCATGACAAATGAACAAATTAAGGACATAAAATATAATGGTACGAGTGATTTCCCGATGGAATTTATTAAAGAATTGAACGAAATATTCAGAGAACATTATCAAGAGGCTGGAAACATCAAGTGGATAGCAAGACATCTTGAAGGAGAGGCAGCAGTATGGTGGAGATTAATAAAAGATAGCGTTAACAATTTCGTTGATTTCACTGACGCATTTATAAATAAATATGGGAATGATGTCATTCAAGAAAAAGCAAGGAATCACAGTAGGTCAATTTCTAATAATCACAGATGTTCAGTTTATGATAGGCCAAGGCTTGTGAGAAGATCTCGTTCAGATTCAAGTCATCGAAGACGGTATCGCTCTCAATCTTTGTCAAAAGGTGGACGCAAGCATTATAGATCATGGTCCAGATCTAATGAAAGGTACAGATCACCATTTCGTAAAAGGTCCCCATCATATCGTGCTGATAACAGCTACTCACGAGGAAGAGGCCGACGTGACAGCCCTCCAGGGGAGAGAGATAGATCATGGAGAGTACGTATATTGTTGTACGGCTACAATGAAGAGGGAAGGCGCGACTACCAGGATGTATCCGGGGAAATTTTAACATACGACAATTGAAACCTTATTATGAGCAATGACCCATTGCTACACACACGAACACTGACACTACACAGCTACTAAAACAGATTGTAATAGCACACAAACGGCTATGTATGTAATAATTGTAAGATTAGAATACTGTTGTAATGAATGGGATGATCGTTGTTAATTACTAAACTGTATAAGGATTCCAAAAGGTATTAGCATAGTTGTTGTAGATTTACTACATTATAAAATGAGTTAAGGGAAATTAGAACGTAAACAAACCTTAGGTAGAATGCCATTGTATAACATTGTGTTAGGATGAAAGTGAAAATGGGACAGAATATCTTAACTTTGTTGTTTGACCAGTTGTCAAGCTAGGGGCGGAGAGTCTGTTTGTAAACAAACACTGAAATGCCGTTGACACTTAGGGTACAACAACAAATAGTCAGTAGGTAATGTTCCAATGTTGTGTAATATAAATTAGAAGTATTTAATATAAGGTGATGAGTAAACAAATGTATATTCTAGTAAAGTATTAGACTAATCAGTGATAATAAAATATAATTAGAATGGAATTAGGGACGCAGCAATAGAATCAATTCAAAATTTTAATAAAAATTTGACATAATTCGATTGGGGGATGATATAACGTGAAAATTGCACTCTCAACAATTTCACGGGGACAAAGTCATGTTGTACCCAGGAAAAATATAAATTCGTAGAAAGCGGGGAGAAAATAAATCTAAAACTACCGATTAGAGCGGTGGTACTTCAAAGTAAGAAATATTAAAATGTTGTAGCAGGGCGCGGTAGTTGTTCATAAAGACGACCTTGCGTTGACGCCCATGAGTCGGCTAAAAACTATGAAAAGTAACATAGCGGACGAACCGTCATAAAACTGTATTATTTTCAAGGGTGTCAGGAAACTTCCCTAAGATTGTAAAAAGTTAAGTGCATCTAACAAAAGGAACCGTTAGGTTAGACAGAGAGCGAGATGGAGAGAGACGCTAAGTTTCCTACCACATTATCACGCGCAAATAGTTGACGAATAACGGAAAGCGTCATTTTTTACGCGGGACGTGTTCACTAGACAGATTGGGTAAATTTGAAATTAGCGGTATGTCAGACCAATCGGCGTGTATTTTGTCGATAGTTGGTGAGGGTAGTTTGTAGCAATGTATAAAAAAAACGAAGCGTAGGAAGTTAAGTTAGTCTACGGAGAGATTACAATACAAAGACTCGCGTTTTTAGTGTATTAAGAAATTGTCATTAAATTAAATATGTATATTTCAATCGCAACGGAAAAGTCAGTTACGGGAACGCGATATTAAGCCTTGTGGAAGTTACGTATCATAAACACTTAATAAGCGTTGATAAGAATAATTTTCAGAGTAACTAGAGAAGATAAATTAAATTCGAGTAATATGTCCAAGTTTACTTAATACAACATCAATCGTGGAATGTCGAAATACATAGCAAAATTAAATGTGTCAAACATCATTGTACGAGACAGTCGGTCGAGAGTAGTTATCAATCCGGTGTTGGACGCACTTAGCTTTAATAAGGATATACTGAGTATTCAACAAGTGTATTAGTATATGGCACATGTGTAATTATCACTAAGTTAATTAAGTGAATTGTGCAATACCTGTGAAACCAGTTTAAATAAAGCAAACTAACAAGGATAACTGTTCAACGGTCAACGTTGGAGCACCAGCCTGGAACCCGCAGAATTGGTGACATCGCATCGCAGAGTGAATTCAACATACACGTAAATAATAAATGAACACTCATTTTAATATTGCTTATTAAATTTAAATGTATGTCAATCATATTTGGTGACTCAATAAGTCTAAGAATCCATTGCTAAGAAATAAACACTAACAGATTTTATAGTAAATTTATTGAAGTACTGACTTATAAATTTTGTAATATGTGAATGGAAGTCGTTATTAAAAAACTTAATTAATAACAATCAAATTGTGTTCATTTATTACTGGCGCCCTGGGATAATTCTTAAGAGTCGGTACACAAAAGTAAGTGTGATATCTTGTTGCAGAGAATTAGTATGTGACAAATATCAATATTGTCATTGAGTAATTTAACTTGATAAACTCTTACTTTATACATGCTCGTAGGCCAAGTAGTATGCAAAGTGGTAACGTGAAATAGTAGTAAGGCCTATTAAAAGTGTATTACAACCTGCCGCACATTCAAAGAGAATCAAATAATTTTTTGCATACATTCCTGAATTGTTAAGTACTCAAGATCTGTTCATTTTGGTGAAGATCGGTTAAGGGAAAGGGCTAGTTTACCAGGAACACTCTATTTTTTAACAAGACTAATTTTACTTATGACGAATGTTAACTGCCGCACATTCAAACAGAATAAAATATTTTTTTTCATACGTTCCTGAATGTTTAAGTACTGAAGATCTGTTGATGTTTGTGAAGATCGGTTAAGGGAAAGGGGTAATTTACCTGCAATGTTTTATGTTTTAACAGGAGTGAAGTACTTAATTTTGATAAATAAAGTATCCTGATAAGAAAATCATAATAATCCACTGTAGAAGCATAGATGAAATATCTATAAATGAAGTGGTTAGGTGAACGGGGTGGGAGTAATTTTCTATTAATGAAAATTATCGTTGAAGAGGGAAGGGAAATTTTTTTATATGTGTACTACGTTATCGGCAACAAAGAAGTAGTTTTTTGTGAAAATTCCTTCCCGGGCTGTTGAGCCATAGTCCAATGTTTTCTGTAAAACCAGACGTTTCGGCAGTCCCATCGACTGCCATCATCAGTGAAAATCGAGTGCGAAAACGTGAGGTGGTATATGTTAGTGACCACAGTACTGTGGTTAAGGCTGAAGCAATAAGTAAGAGGAAAAAAGTAGTTTCTATGCAAACATTTCATTTCATAAATGATTTTGAACATAAATCTTAGAACATGGAAGCCATGTATATGGTTCTCCATACCGATATTATATATGTACTACGTTATCCACAACAAAGAAGTAGTTTGTTGTAAAAATTCCTTCAAGGCCTGTTTGGCCGTAGACCAATGTTTTCTGCAAAACCAGACGTTTCGGCAGTGCCATCGACTTCCATCATCAGTGAAAATCGAGTGTGAAAATGTGAGGTGGTATACGTTAGTGACCACAGTACTGTGGTTAAGGCTGAAGCAGTAAGTAGAAAGAAGTAGTTTCCATGGAAATATTTCATTTTTTAAATGATTTTAAATATAAATCTTAGAACATGGAAGTCACGTATGGTTCTCCATACCGATTTTTTTTAAGCTGAGCAAAGTTATTCATATGTAGGATTCTTTGTGTTAGGTGAGAAAACACCAAGAAGAAAAGACCATCCGTTGTCACCACAGTTAATGAAGGTTTTGCTGTACCTTAAAAAGTAAAAGATAATATTGAAAATCCTGACTACTTACTGTTACTTCCATGCTCCATAAGGAAATGGAAGTATGGTGATGGCGAAAAATCGTGTTCGATATAATTGCAGATTCTGATTGTACTACCCTCAAAACATGAAAAAGTCATTTTTCGAAAAGTGTCTGTGTGCTTGTCTCTCTATCTTGTGTAGATTTTTTTTCTATGGCAAACGATAAGAGCCGCAAATTTGAACAGAATCAAATAATATTTAGCATACACCCCAGAATTGTAGAGTTCTCAAGACCTATTGTTTTTGGTGAAGATCAGTTAAGGGAAAGGGATAGTTTACCTGCAACGTTTTATGTTTTAACAAAGGTAATTTTTACTTCCATGTTCCTTAAGGAAATGGAATTATGGTGATGGCAAAAAAAATCGTGTTCGAGATTATTGCAGAATATGATTGTACTACACTTAAACATGAAAAAAAGTCATTTTTCGAAAAGTGTCTGTGTGTGTGTCTGTCTGTAGATTTTTTTCTATGGCAAACGATAACTGCCGCAAATTCAAACAGAATCAAATAATTTTTTGCATACAGCCCTGATTTGTAGAGTACTCACGACCTATTGTTTTTGGTGAAGATCGGTTGAGGGAAAGGGGTAGTTTACCAGCAACGGTTTTTTTTATCAAGGGAAATTTTTTTTTGGCAAACGATAACAGCCGCAAATTCAAACAGAATTAAATAATGTTTCGTATACAGCCCTTAATTGTAGAGTTCTCGAGACCTATTGTTTTTGGTGAAGATCGGTTAAGGGAAAGGGGTAGTTTACCTGCAACGTTTTATGTTTTAACAAGGGTGTTTCCTATGGCAAACGATAACAGCCGCAAATTCAAACAGAATCAAAAGATTATTTGCATACAGCCCTAAATTGTAGAGTTCTCAAGACCTATTGTTTTTGGTTAAGATCGGTTAAGGGAAAGGGGTAGTTTACCTGGAACGTTTTTTTAACAAGGGTATTTTCTATGGCAAACGATAACAGCCGCAAATTCAAACAGAATCAAATAATTTTTTGCATACAGCCCTGATTTGTAGAGTACTCAAGACCTATTGTTTTTGGTGAAGATCGGTTAAGGGGAAGGGGTAGTTTACCTGCAACGTTTTTTTATCAAGCGTATTTTCTATGGCAAACGATAACAGTCGCAAAATCAAACAGAATCAAATAATTTTTTGCATACGTCCCTGAATTGTAGAGGTCTCAAGGCCTTTTGATTTTGGTGAAGATCGGTTAAGGGGAAGGGGTAGTTTACCTGCAACCTTTTACGTTTTAACAAGAGTAAAGTACTTGAAAATTCATTTAAACTTTTGGAACAATGGTAATTGTTAAAAATAAAATAATTTTGTTGCCAGGCAATAAAATTATAATTTTTTCATTTTAATGTAAATCTGTACATAGTATAAAGTAAAGTCGGGCCGTTTTCTCTCTGTGTTTGAAATCGCTAATCTCAGGAAGTACTGAACGGATTTTATTCAAGTTTTCGCCAATAGATAGAGTGTCTATCGAGGAACATTTATGTGTATAATTAATACATATATGTTGTACATTAGCTTAGCTATCACGGTTTATGTCAAGTAAGTGGTATAGTTTACATCTTATATATAAAAATGAATGTTTCTTTGTTTGTCCCGTATGCGTTCCTATACCACTCATCCGATTGCGATGAAACTTCGGTGAGTTGTGCGCACGTCCGCGAAGGTTTCTTCCACATCTCCTCCTAAACCACTGTACCGATTTCAACCAAACTTGGCACAAATATTTTACGCAATGGGAGAACCAACATAGGATAGGTGTTTTTTCGATGGGATCCTTTTGGGGGTTCTTTGGGGTCTTCCACATCGCCTCCTAAACCACTGGACCGATTTCAACCAAACTTGGCACAAATATTTTACGCAAAGGGAGAACCAACATAGGACAAGTGTTTTTTTTCGATACGATCCTTTGGGGGGTCTTCCACGTCACCACCTAAACCATTGGACCGATTTCAACCAAACTTGGCACAAATATTTTACGCAACGGGAGAACCAACATAGGACAGGTGTTTTTTCGATACGATCCTCTGGGGGGTCCTTTGCGATCTTAAAAAACTATTCGATCTGGTTACTATGGCAACCCAATAGAATAGATTCTGTTCTAAATATATTATCGCATTAAATTGAAGACCACGCGAACGAAGTTGTGGGCAACAGCTATTTATTTTTAAGAAGCCTACTTTAATTAAACTTTATTAATTAAACTAACATTTTCATTACGTACAACGTGAAACTCCGTAGCGAAGCACGGGTATTCTGCTAGTCATGTATAAGAGAAAATATATCGTGCGTGGCAGGCAAGCATATCTCAGTTATGTACTGTTTACGTTTCCATTTTATTATTATCACTACCGCAATAAAAAGGCAGGGAAGACACACACACACACACAATTCGCGTTATTTCTGGCCTCATTCACGTTTATTTTCTTACATTTGCACGGTTTTTAAATGGAAAGTGCCGAACCCATACCAACATAACGCATGCAAGCCGAAAAAGTGTCCAGCGTGGATAGCGATTTGCTTCCTGTGGATCGCTGGGCAGTGTAACTGCACGTGTTTACAGAGGAACGATTCATAGACAGACTTTTCGTCTTTAGGGAATGAACCCTCTGCAAGATGCTGAGGGTCCATGAGTGACTTCGGAGCGCTCCTTCTTTTCCTTTTTGTTGCCGATATTTGGCCATAGTCCAATGTTTTCTACAAAACCAGACGTTTCGGCAATGCCATCGACTTCCATCTTCAGTGAAAATCGAGTGCGATAACGTGAGGTGGTATACGTTAGTGACCACAGTATTGTGGTTAAGGCTGAAGCAGTAAGTAGAAAGAAGTAGTTTCTATGGTAATATTTCATTTCGAAAATGATTTTAAATATAAATCTTAGAATATGGAAGTCATGTATGGTTCTCCATACCGATATTTACTTCCATGTTCCTTAAGGAAATGAAAGTATGGTGATGGCAAAAAAAATCGTGTTCGAGATTATTGCAGATTCTGATTGTACTACACTCAAAACATGAAAAAAAGTCGTTTTTCGAAAAGTGTGTGTGTGTGTGTGTGTGTGTGTGTGTGTGTGTGTGTCTGTGTGTGTGTGTGTCTGTGTGTGTCTGTCTGTGTGTGTGTCTGTCTGAAGATTTTTTTCTATGGCAAACGATAACAGCCGCAAATTCAAACAGAATCAAATAATTTTTTGCATACAGTCCTGATTTGTAGAGTACTCGCGACCTATTGTTTTTGGTGAAGATCGGTTAAGGGAAAGGGGTAGTTTACCTGCAACGGTTTTTTTTTATCAAGGGTAATTTTGTTTGTTTGGCAAACGATAACAGCCGCAAATTCAAACAGAATCAAATAATGTTTCGCATACAGCCCTGAATTGTAGAGTTCTCAAGATCTGTTGATTTTGGTACAGATCGGTTAAGGGAAAGGGGTAGTTTACCTGCAACGTTTTATGTTTTAACAAGGGTATTTCCTATGGCAAACGATAACAGCCGCAAATTCAAACATAATCAAATAATGTTTTGCATACTGCCCTGAATTGTAGAGTTCTCAAGACCTTTTGGTTTTGGTGAAGATCGGTTAAGGAAAAGGGGTAGTTTACCTGCAACGTTTTATGTTTTAAAAGGGTATTTTCTATGGCAAACGATAAGAGCCGCAAATTCAAACAGAATCAAATACGTTTTTGCATACAGCCCTCATTTATTGAGTACTGAAGACCTATTGTTTTTGGTGAAGATCGTTTGAGGGAAAGGGGTAGTTTACCTGCCACGTTTTTTGTTTTATCAAGGGTATTTTGTATGGCAAACGATAACAGCCGCAAATTCAAACAAAATCACATTATGTTTTACATACAACCCTGAATTATAGAGTTCTCAAGACCTATCGTTTTTGGTGAAGATCGGTTAAGGGAAAGGGGTAGTTTACCTGCAACAGTTTTTTATCAAGGGTATTTTACTTCCATATTCCTTAAGGAATGGAAGTATGGTGATGGCAAAAAAAATCGTGTTCGAGATTATTGCAGATTCTGATTCTACTACACTCAAAACATGAAAAAAAGTCGTTTTCCGAAAAGTGTCTGTGTGTCTGTCTGTCTGTCTGTGTGTCTATCTGTAGATTTTTTTTCTATGGCAAACGATAACTGCCGCAAATTCAAACAGAATCAAATAATTTTTTGCATACAGCCCTGATTTGTAGAGTACTCGCGACCTATTGTTTTTGGTGAAGATCGGTTGAGGGAAAGGGGTAGTTTACCAGAAACGGTTTTTTTTATCAAGGGAAATTTTTTTTTTGGCAAACGATAACAGCCGCAAATTCAAACAGAATCAAATAATGTTTCGCATACAGCCCTGAATTGTAGAGTTCTCAAGACCTATTGTTTTTGGTGAAGATCGGTTAAGGGAAAGGGGTAGTTTACCTGTAACGTTTTATGTTTTAACAAGGGTATTTCCTATGGCAAACGATAACAGCCGCAAATTCAAACAGAATCAAAAGATTATTTGCATACAGCCCTAAATTGTAGAGTTCTCAAGATCTATTGTTTTTGGTGAAGATCGGTTAAGGGAAAGGGGTAGTTTACCTACAACGTTTTTTTAAAAAGGGTATTTTCTATGGCAAACGATAACAGCCGCAAATTCAAACATAATGAAATAATTTTCTGCATACATCCCTGATTTGTAGAGTACTCAAGACCTATTGTTTTTGGTGAAGATCGGTTAAGGGGAAGGGGTAGTTTACCTGCAACATTTTTTTATCAAGCGTATTTTCTATGGCAAACGATAACAGCCGCAAATTCAAACAGAATCAAATAATTTTTTGCATACGTCCCTGAATTGTAGAGGACTCAATGCCTTTAGATTTTGGTGAAGATCGGTTAAGGGGAAGGGGTAGTTTACCTGCAACCTTTTACGTTTTAACAAGAGTAAAGTACTTGAAAATTTATTTAAACTTTTTGAAACAATGGTAATTGTTGAAAATAAAATAATTTTGTTGCCAGGTAACAAAAATAAAGTCATTTTGATTATAAAATATAAATATTTACAACAAGAAAAGAATTTTCAGTTTTCAAAATTTAAATATATTTTTATAAAACAATGGGTTCTTCATTGAGGTGGGGACCATGTCACTCACTCCATCTCAAGCCTCTCCCATTTTGCAGAAAAAGAGGACCCTGTCAAGGCTGATACTTTGACGACAGTGACAGGGCATTCCACCAAATTCAGCAGAGTGACAGGTAGGCCCAACTCTGATTGGCTCCTAAGATTTCCCCAGCGTTAGTAGGTTCTATGAAAATATTTTATTTCAAAAATGATTTTAAATATAAATCTTAGATATGTTTTATAAATCTCATGTTTTATGTTTTAACATGGTTATTTTTTATTTACTTCCATATTCCTTAAGGAATGGAAGTATGGTGATGGCAAAAAAAATCGTGTTCGAGATTATTGCAGATTCTGATTCTACTACACTCAAAACATGAAAAAAAGTCGTTTTCCGAAAAGTGTCTGTGTGTCTGTCTGTCTGTCTGTGTGTCTGTCTGTCTGTAGATTTTTTTTCTATGGCAAACGATAACTGCCGCAAATTCAAACAGAATCAAATAATTTTTTGCATACAGCCCTGATTTGTAGAGTACTCGCGACCTATTGTTTTTGGTGAAGATCGGTTGAGGGAAAGGGGTAGTTTACCAGCAACGGTTTTTTTTTTAGCAAGGGTAATTTTGTTTGTTTGGCAAACGATAACAGCCGCAAATTCAAACAGAATCAAATGTTTCGCATACAGCCCTGAATTGTAGAGTTCTCAAGATCTGTTGATTTTGGTGAAGATCGGTTAAGGGAAAGGGGTAGTTTACCTGTAACGTTTTATGTTTTAACAAGGGTATTTCCTATGGCAAACGATAACAGCCGCAAATTCAAACAGAATCAAAAGATTATTTGCATACAGCCCTAAATTGTAGAGTTCTCAAGACCTATTGTTTTTGGTGAAGATCGGTTAACGGAAAGGGGTAGTTTACCTGTAGCGTTTTTTTAACAAGGGTATTTTCTATGGCAAACGATAACAGCCGCAAATTCAAACAGAATCAAATAATGTTTCGCATACAGCCCTGAATTGTAGAGTTCTCAAGACCTATTGTTTTTGGTGAAGATCGGTTAAGGGAAAGGGGTAGTTTACCAGTAACGTTTTATGTTTTAACAAGGGTATTTCCTATGGCAAACGATAACAGCCGCAAATTCAAACAGAATCAAAAGATTATTTGCATACAGCCCTGATTTGTAGAGTACTCAAGACCTATTGTTTTTGGTGAAGATCGGTTAAGGGGAAGGGGTAGTTTACCAGCAACGATTTTTTTATCAAGCGTATTTTCTATGGCAAACGATAACAGCCGCAAATTCAAACAGAATCAAATAATTTTTTGCATACGTCCCTGAATTGTAGAGGTCTCAATGACTTTCGATTTTGGTGAAGATCGGTTAAGGGGAAGGGGTAGTTTACCTGCAACCTTTTACGTTTTAACAAGAGTAAAGTACTTGAAAATTTATTTAAACTTTTTGAAACAATGGTAATTGTTAAAAATAAAATAATTTTGTTGCCAGGCAATAAAATTATAATTTTTTCATTTTAATGTAATATAATATTTTTCATTTAATACAGCAATAAAAAGGCAGGTAAGGCACAGCCTGTCTGTTTGGTTGAAAATGATTTTAAATATAAGTCTTAGAATATGGAAGTCATGTATGGTTCTCCATACCGATATTTTACTTCCATATTCCTTAAGGAATGGAAGTATGGTGATGGCAAAAAAAATCGTGTTCGAGATTATTGCAGATTCTGATTGTACTACACTCAAAACATCAAAAAAAGTCGTTTTCCGAAAAGTGTCTGTGTGTGTGTCTGTCTGTCTGTGTGTCTGTAGATTTTTTTTCTATGGCAAACGATAACTGCCGCAAATTCAAACAGAATCAAATAATTTTTTGCATGCAGCCCTGATTTGCAGAGTACTCGCGACCTATTGTTTTTGGTGAAGATCGGTTGAGGGAAAGGGGTAGTTTACCTGCAACGGTTTTTTTTTAGCAAGGGTAATTTTGTTTGTTTGGCAAACGATAACAGCCGCAAATTCAAACAGAATCAAAAGATTATTTCATACAGCCCTAAATTGCAGAGTTCACAAGACCTATTGTTTTTGGTGAAGTTCGGTTGAGGGAAAGGGGTAGTTTACCTGCAACGTTTTTTTAACAAGGGTATTTTCTATGGCAAACGATAACAGCCGCAAATTCAAACAGAATCAAATAATGTTTTGCATACAGCCCTGAGTTGTAGAGTACTCAAGACCTATTGTTTTTGGTGAAGATCGGTTAAGGGGAAGGGGTAGTTTACCTGCAACGTTTTTTTATCAAGCGTATTTTCTATGGCAAACGATAACTGCCGCAAATTCAAACAGAATCAAATAATTTTTTGCATACGTCCCTGAATTGTAGAGGTCTCAAGGACTTTCGATTTTGGTGAAGATCGGTTAAGGGGAAGGGGTAGTTTACCTGCAACCTTTTACGTTTTAACAAGAGTAAAGTACTTGAAAATTTATTTAAACTTTTTGAAACAATGGTAATTGTTAAAAATAAAATAATTTTGTTGCCAGGCAATAAAATTATAATTTTTTCATTTTAATGTAATATAATATTTTTCATTTAATACAGCAATAAAAAGGCAGGTAAGACACAGCCTGGCTGTTTGGCTGAAAATGATTTTAAATATAAATGTTAGAATATGGAAGTCATGTATAGTTCTCCATACCGATTTTTTTTCTATGGTAAACGATAACAGCCGCAAATTCAAACAGAATCAAATGATGTTTTGCATACAGCCCTGTATTGTAGAGTTCTCAATACCTGTTGGTGTTGGTGAAGATCGGTTAAGGGAAAGGGGTAGTTTACCTGCAACGTTTTATGTTTTAAAAGGGTATTTTCTATGGCAAACGATAAGAGCCGCAAATTCAAACAGAATCAAATACGTTTTTGCATACAGCCCTGTGTTGTTGAGTACTAAAGACCTATTGTTTTTTGTGAAGATCGGTTAAGGGAAAGGGGTAGTTTACCAGACACGTTTTTTGTTTTATCAAGGGTATTTTATATGGCAAACGATAACAGCCGCAAATTCAAACAGAATCATATAATATTTTGCATACAGCCCTGAAATGTAGAGTTTTCAAGACCTGTTGGTTTTGGTGAAGATCGGTTAAGGGAATAGGGTTGTTTACCAGCAACGTTTTATGTTTTAACAAGGATATTTTTTCTATGACGAACGATAACTGCCGTAAATTCAAAGAGAATCAACTAATGTTTTGCATACATCCCTGAATTGTAGAGTTCTCAAGACCTATTGTTTTTGGTGAAGATCGGTTAATGGAATAGGGTAGTTTACCAGCAACGTTTTATGTTTTATCAAGGGTAATTTTTTTTTTGACGAACGATAACTGCCGTACATTAAAACAGAATCAACTACTCTTCTGCATACCTTTTTGAATTATACAGAACTCAAGGTCTGTTGATTTTGTTGAAAATCGGTTAAGGGAAAGGGGTAGTTTACCTGCAACGTTTTATGTTTTAACAAGGATATTTTTTCTATGACGAACGATAACTGCCGTAAATTCAAAGAGAATCAACTAATGTTTTGCATACAGCCCTGAATTGTAGAGTTCTCAAGACCTATTGTTTTTGGTGAAGATCGGTTAATGGAATAGGGTAGTTTACCAGCAACGTTTTATGTTTTATCGAGGGTGTTTTCTATGGCAAACGATAACAGTCGCAAATTCAAACAGAATCAAATAATTGTTTGCATACAGGCCTGAATTGTAGAATACCTAAGACCTGTCGTTTTTGGTGAAGATCGGTTAAGGGAAAGGGGTAGTTTACCTGCAACGGTTTTTTTAGCAAGGGTAATTTTACTTCCATATTCCTTAAGGAATGGAAGTATGGTGATGGCAAAAAAATCGTGTTCGAGATTATTGCAGATTCTGATTCTACTACACTCAAAACATGAAAAAAAGTCGTTTTCCGAAAAGTGTCTGTGTGTGTCTGTCTGTCTGTCTGTCTGTGTGTGTGTCTGTCTGTCTGTAGATTTTTTTTCTATGGCAAACGATAACTGCCGCAAATTCAAACAGAATCAAATAATTTTGGCATACAGCCCTGATTTGCAGAGTACTCGCGACCTATTGTTTTTGGTGAAGATCGGTTGTGGGAAAGGGGTAGTTTACCTGCAACGGTTTTTTTTTAGCAAGGGTAATTTTGTTTGTTTGGCAAACGATAACAGCCGCAAATTCAAACAGAATCAAAAGATTATTTGCATACAGCCCTGAATTGTAGAGTTCTCAAGATCTGTTGATTTTGGTGAAGATCGGTTAAGGGAAAGGGGTAGTTTACCTGTAACGTTTTATGTTTTAACAAGGGTATTTCCTATGGCAAACGATAACAGCCGCAAATTCAAACAGAATCAAAAGATTATTTGCATACAGCCCTAAAATGTAGAGTTCTCAAGACCTATTGTTTTTGGTGAAGATCGGTTGAGGGAAAGGGGTAGTTTACCTGCAACGTTTTTTTAACAAGGGTATTTTCTATGGCAAACGATAACAGCCGCAAATTCAAACAGAATCAAATAATGTTTTGCATACAGCCTTGGTTTGTAGAGTACTCAAGACCTATTGTTTTTGGTGAAGATCGCTAAGGGAAAGGGGTAGTTTACCTGTAACGTTTTATGTTTTAACAAGGGTATTTCCTATGGCAAACGATAACAGCCGCAAATTCAAACAGAATCAAAAGATTATTTGCATACAGCCCTAAATTGTAGAGTTCTCAAGACCTATTGTTTTTGGTGAAGTTCGGTTGAGGGAAAGGGGTAGTTTACCTGCAAAGTTTTTTTAACAAGGGTATTTTCTATGGCAAACGATAACAGCCGCAAATTCAAACAGAATCAAATAATGTTTTGCATACAGCCCTGATTTTTAGAGTACTCAAGACCTATTGTTTTTGGTGAAGATCGGTTGAGGGAAAGGGGTAGTTTACCAGGAACGTTTTTTTAACCAGGGTATTTTCTATGGCAAACAATAACAGCCGTAAATTCAAACAGAATCAAATAATGTTTTGCATACAGCCCTGATTTGTAGAGTACTCAAGACCTATTGTTTTTGGTGAAGATCGGTTAAGGGGAAGGGGTAGTTTACCAGCAACGTTTTTTTATCAAGCGTATTTTCTATGGCAAACGATAACAGCCGCAAATTCAAACAGAATCAAATAATTTTTTGCATACTTCCCTGAATTGTAGAGGTCTCAATGACTTTCGATTGTGGTGAAGATCGGTTAAGGGGAAGGGGTAGTTTACCTGCAACCTTTTACGTTTTAACAAGAGTAAAGTACTTGAAAATTTATTTAAACTTTTTGAAACAATGGTAATTGTTAAAAATAAAATAATTTTGTTGCCAGGCAATAAAATTATAATTTTTTCATTTTAATGTAATATAATATTTTTCATTTAATACAGCAATAAAATGGCAGGTAAGACACAGCCTGGCTGTTTGGCTGAAAATGATTTTAAATATAAATCTTAGAATATGGAAGTCATGTATGGTTCTCCATACCGATATTTTACTTCCATATTCCTTAAGGAATGGAAGTATGGTGATGGCAAAAAAAATCGTGTTTGAGATTATTGCAGATTCTGATTCTACTACACTCAAAACATGAAAAAAAGTCGTTTTCCGAAAAGTGTCTGTGTGTGTGTGTCTGTCTGTCTGTCTGTAGATTTTTTTTCTATGGCAAACGATAACTGCCGCAAATTCAAACAGAATCAAATAATTTTTTGCATACAGCCCTGATTTGTAGAGTACTCAAGACCTATTGTTTTTGGTGAAGATCGGTTGAGGGAAAGGAGTAGTTTACCTGCAACGGTTTTTTTTTTATCAATGGAAATTTTTTTTTTTTTGGCAAACGATAACAGCCGCAAATTCAAACAGAATCAAATAATGTTTCGCATACAGCCCTGAATTGTATAATTCTCAAGACCTGTGTTTTTGGTGAAGATCGGTTAAGGGAAAGGGGTAGTTTACCTGTAACGTTTTATGTTTTAACAAGGGTATTTCCTATGGCAAACGATAACAGCCGCAAATTCAAACAGAATCAAACGATTATTTGCATACAGCCCTAAATTGTAGAGTTCTCAAGACCTATTGTTTTTGGTGAAGATCGGTTGAGGGAAAGGGGTAGTTTACCTGCAACGTTTTTTTAACAAGGGTATTTTCTATGGCAAACGATAACAGCCGTAAATTCAAACAGAATCAAATAATTTTTTGCATACGTCCCTGAATTGTAGAGGTCTCAAGGGCTTTCGATTTTGGTGAAGATCGGTTAAGGGAACGGGGTAGTTTACCTGCAACCTTTTACGTTTTAACAAGAGTAACTTTTTGAAACAATGGTAATTGTTAAAAATAAAATAATTTTGTTGCCAGGCAATAAAATTATAATTTTTTCATTTTACTGTAATATAATATTTTTCATTTAATACAGCAATAAAAAGGCAGGTAAGACACAGCCTTGCTGTTTGGCTGAAAATGATTTTAAATATAAATCTTAGAATATGGAAGTCATGTATGATTCTCCATACCGATATTTTTCTATAGTAAACGATAACAGCCGCAAATTCAAACAGAATAAAATGATGTTTTGCATACAGCCCTGTATTGTAGAGTTCTCAATACGTATTGGTGTTGGTGAAGATCGGTTAAGGGAAAGGGGTAGTTTACCAGCAACATTTTATGTTTTAACAAGGGTAATTTTTTATATGACGAACGATAACTGCCGTAAATTCAAACAGAATCAACTAGGTTTTTGCATACCTTTTTGAACTAAAGAGAACTCAAGGTCTGTTGATTTTGTTGAAGATTGGTTAAGGGAAGGGGTAGTTTATCAGCAACGTTTTATGTTTTAAAAAGGGTAATTTTTTTATGACGAACGATAACTGCCGAAAATTCAATGAGAATCAAATAATTTTTTGCATGCTTCTCTGAATTGTAGAGGACGGAAGGTCTGTTGATTTTGGAGAAGATCGGTTAAGAGAAAGGGGTAGTTTACCTGAAACATTTTATGAATTAACTAGAGTAAAGTACTTAATTTTTATAAATAAAGTATCCTGATAAGAAGCTCATAGTAATCCACTGTAGAAACGTAGATGAAATATCTATAAATGAAAAGGCTAGGTGAACGGGGTGGGGGTAATTTTCTATTATTAAAAATTATAGTTGAAGGTGGAGGGGAGAATTTTTTATATGTGTACTACGTTATCGGCAACAAAGAAGTAGTTTTTTGTTAAAATTGCTTCCCGAGCTCTTTAGCCGTAGTCCAATGTTTTCTGCAAAATCAGACTTTTCGGCAGTGCCATCGACTGCCATCATCGGTGAAAATCGAGTGCGAAAACGTGAGGTGGTATACGTTAGTGACCACAGTACTGTGGTTAATGCTGAAGCAATAAGTAGAAAGGCGTAGTTTCTATGGAAATATTTCATTTCGAATATGATTTTAAATATTAATCTTAGAACATGGAAGTCATGTATGGTTCTCCATACCGATATTTACTTCCATGTTCCATAAGGAAAAAGAAGTATGGTGATGGCAAAAAAAATCGTGTTCGATATAATTGCAGATTCTGATTGTACTACCCTCAAAACATGAAAAAGTAATTTTTCGAAAAGTGTCTGTGTGTCTATCTTGTGTAGATTTTTTTTCTATGGCAAACGATAAGAGCCGCAAATTCAAACAGAATCAAATAATTTTTTGCATACAGTCCTGAATTGTAGAGTACTCAAGACCTATTGATTTTGGTGAAGACCGGTTAAGGGAAAGGGGTAGTTTACCTGCAGCGTTTTATGTTTTAACAAGGGTAATTGTTTTCTATGACGAACGATAACTGCCGTAAATTCAAACAGAATCAAATAATGTTTTGCATACATCCCTAAATTATTGAGAACTCAAGGTCTTTTTTTTATTTTGGTGAAGATCGGTTAAGAGAAAGGGCTAGTTTACCAGCAACACTTCATGTTTTAACAAGGGTAATTTTTCTTATGACGAATGATAACTGCCGCACATTCAAACAGAATAAAATACTTTTTTGCATACGTTCCTGAATGTTTAAGTACTGAAGGTCTGTTGATGTTAGTGAAGATCGGTTAATGGAAAGGGGTAGTTTACCTGCAACATTTTATGTTTTAACAATGGTAATTTTTTCTATGACGAACGATAACTGCCGCACATTCAAACAGAATCAAATAATGTTTTGCATGCATCCCTGAACTGTAGAGCACTCAAGACCTATTGATTTTGGTGAAGATCAATTAAGAGAAAGGGGTAGTTTACCTGCAACGTTTTATGTGATAACAAGGTTAATTTTTTCTTTGACGAACGATAACTGCCGTAAATTCAAATATAATCAAATAATGTTTTGCATACTTCCCTAAATTGTAGAGAACTCAAGGCCTTTTGATTTTGGTGAAGATCGGTTAAGGGACAGGGGTAGTTTACCTGCAACATTTTATGTTGTAACAAGAGATTTTTTTCATGACGAACGATATCTGCCGTAAATTCAAACAGAACCAAGTAATTTTTTACATATGTGCCTGAGTTGTAGAAGACTCAAGGCCTATTGATTTTGGTGAAGATCGGTTACGGGGAAAGGGTAGTTTACCTGATACATTTTTTGTTGTAACAAGAGTAAAGTACTTAATTTTGATAAATAAAGTATCCTGATAAGTAGATCATAATAATCCACTGTAGAAACGTAGATGAAATATCTATAAATGAAGAGGCTAGTTGAACGGGATAGGGGTAATTTTCTATAAACGAAAATTATAGTTGAAAGGGGAGGGGTTAATTTTTTTTTATATGTGTACTACGTTATCGGCAACAAAGTAGTAGTTTGTTGTTAAAATTCCTTCCCGGGCTATTTGGCCGTAGTCCAATGTTTTCTGTAAAACCAGACGTTTCGGCAGTGCCGTCGACTGCCATCATCAGTGAAAATCGAGTGCGATAACGTGTGGTAGAACCATACCGATATTATATATGTACTACGTTATCGGCAACAAAGAAGTAGTTTGTTGTTAAAATTCCTTCCCTCCTGTTTGGCCGTAGACCAATGATTTCTGCAAAGCCAGACGTTTCGGCAGTGCCATCGACTTCCATCATCAGTGAAAATCGAGTGCGATAACGTGAGGTGGTATACGTTGTAACGAAACAAAATGTTACAAAAGAATAGTAAATAATAGTGTAATCCGATCCAGAGAGGAAACAAGAAATAATAATTGAAAGCAAATTAAAGGAAACCTAGTTGGTTTGACTTATTTAATATTATTAAGAAACCCTGAAATAACCCAGCAGAATAGGGCAGTAAACAGACAAAAATTAAATAAATAAACCTAGTAAGCCTAAATAATCAACTTACCCTGAATAACAACCAAACCCAATAAAGAGTACCTAATCATAAATTAAAATTGTATAGGCACATTTTTAAGGATAGAAAAAGGGACACAAACCTTTACAGTGATGAGTGATATAATATAAATAGTGACACAGACTACCGTTAAACAGTGTTATTTATTATTTATAAAAAGTGTTTTATTATTATCATACAGACAATAGTTTAAAAGTATGAAATAATTAAAGTTGTTAAAAACAAGTATTATTATTAAGAGTTTTTGTTGTATGTTATAAGATTTTATGTTACCAGTTAATTTATGTAAATATATTTATCTCAGGGATTCAAAGTAGAAATTACAATCAACCATAACAAATTGTTCCACCACATATCATAGAAATTCAAATTAATAAGGTTTTACAGTTATAAACTGAGGCATGTTTAGTATCAAATTGTTTATAATTATATAATTAATCATCATGTAAACATTGCATGTATCATTAGAGTATAATAATAAAATTATCTATTAAAGGTAATTTAGAAAAATGTAAAGTAATTAATGGGTGTTGATCCTATAACACTTAACCTGTACATAAATGGCCAATCAAAATTTAAGAAGTTTGTATGAGTTCGGTGACTAAAAAAGAAGAAATAACACTTAATTGTTAATTGTGATGGAAAACAGTTGAATAGTGCGTGTCTAGATGTAAAAAAATAAAAATAGATAACCCGTTTGTGAAAGATCTGAATGACCATCATCGAAGATAATAATCCCTCCACTACAATTTTCATGAACAAGTAACACACACAAGCAAGAAATTATCTAGAATAAACCAGGAAACCTTCAGCAATATCGTCTAGATGTGTAAAGTATAATTTGACAATATTTTTATCCAAAAAGGAACAACCACTAGACAATATAACAATTTACACTAACACTAATCACTAGTAAACATTTTAAGTGAAAACAAATTCAATATCTAAGCGAACAGTGATTACAAGGAAACATTTATTTGGACACATTAATAAACTTCATTATTTTCTGAGACGGACAATATAGTAGCCACGATAATGACATCACTCTAACCTACATGCTTTTTACGAAGCATTGAATCTCATCAACTTTGTATGTTACTTAATATATAATTTTTGTAATTTTTTAGATTATACGTAATATTGTTTGTTAAGGTACTCTATATTATTAATTATCATGTAAAGGAACTTTTCGTAGCAGCCACAAGAATTCCCACGAAATATATTAAAATTATTTAATTATTAAATCCTGAGATAAATATCGATTGTGACAACCGTATGTATCGAATGGAATTTTCCAATAATTTGAATTTATGTTACAGAGATTAAACCATTATGTTATTAAATCATATCCATGCGTTATTATTTCAGGAACGTAATATATTATCAGCAGTTATTTTATAATTAACCAGGATAAGAAGAATTCGGGGAGTCATTGGAAGTACGCAAATTGCAAAACCAAGATTAACCTCAAATAATAGGTTAAAGTCTAATATCGAAGGTGACTTGAAAATTTTGGGATGACTCGACCACTATTTTTTGAATTGATTTTGGAGTTCTAACTACTGAACTGGAATAATTATAATTCTGATTCAGTAACCAAGGCAGAATAATTTGATTCTTTTACTTATATATTTAAATCACATTCGTAAACACACAACATAAATATTCCACGATCAGCTGATACACTATTTACAACTAGTTATTACAAATTAACATATACAAGGAATAAAACGGGCAAATCATTATACCATTAAGATACTACCGGTACACGAGTCGTATTATAAATTGGTGCACCAACTAGTGAGGCTGAAATTAGGGAATATTAGGTGAAGAAATTGAAACAAGCAAATTAATTTCCTAATTTTTAGCTGGCGACTGCTATAAGTTCCAAGAAATAATAAAGATGCGTAAGAGGGCTACATCATTGAAACGGACGAAGGAGGCAGAGAAAGAAGTCAGGATGGAAGAGAAAGAAGTGACATCGGTGGAGGATGTGGAAACGGTAGTAAGAGAGGAAGCCAGAGGAGGCCTGGATTTACAACAACTATGGGAATTAATTAAAGAAGACTCTAAGAAGCAGAAGGAAGAATTCACTGAAAACTCAAAGAAACAAAATGAAATGTTGAGTCAAAACTTATTAAAACAAATGGAGGAAAAATTTGATAGCATCAAGGAAGATAACAGACAAACAAATGAAAAAATTGATAGTATCAAGGAAGATAACAGACAAACAAATGAAAAAAATTGATAGTATCAAGGAAGATAACAGACAAACAAATGAAAAAAATTGATAGTATCAAGGAAGATAACAGACAAACAAATGAAAAAAAAATTGATAGTATCAAGGAAGATAACAGACGAACAAATGAGAAAATATACGGTATGAAGGAAGAGATTAACGAGAACTCAAGGGTACAAAACGAGAAAATGAGTGAAAATTTAATAAAACAGATGGAGGAGAGATTTGACCAAAACAAAAAAGAAACTAACGAAAATTTTAGGAAACAAAACGAAACCACTAATGAGAGTTTAAAACGGATAAATGAAAAAATGATAGTATTAAAGAAAGTACCAACGAAACCTTAAGGCAAACTATAAGTGACAATAATAACCAAATGAAGGAAGAATTCAGGCAAATCAATGAAGAAAATTTAAGAATAATTAATGGTAGAATTGAACAGGTCAATGATACAATTAACCAGAAGATGGACAAAATCGATGAGGAAAGGAAGCAAGAAATAGCTGATACTAATGAGAGATTGAGAAAAGCTAACGAAACCATTACACAAAATAAAGCAATGATAAATACCAGAATAGACCAGGTCCAAGAAAATAGTCGTATTCAAATAGAAGGAATACAAAAGGAACAAGAAAATTTAGTAAATTTACAGAAACAAACCGGAGAAAGGTGTGACAATATTAACACTACGGTGAATAATTTAACTTGTCAAGTACGCCAAAATCAAGAAGAAATTGAGTTAATTAGAACCAGACCAAATAATATTACTCATGTTTCCACAAATGAAACCAGAGAAGGGATTAATTTCAAAAATTATCGGAGAAACCCCATGGAATTCCTGGCCAGAATCGAGGAACATTTTAATAAACATCGAATAACTATCTGGAGCTCGATTAGAGAGATGTTGGATGAGCATTTTAGGGAGATTACGGACAACTGGTGGACAGCAACCAGGAATGAGATAGTGGACTACGCTCAATTTAAAAAACTGTTTAACGAAAAATATTGGTCCTAAGCCATACAAAATATTATAAGGGACAACATTTGTCAGGGAAGATATGATGGAAATAGAGGTACAGCTCCAACTACTTACTTCTGGGGAAAGGTATGTTTGTGAACATACAAAAAAAGATCGAAATATATTAAATAAATAAAATACTGCCAGGAACTTACCTGCTGTATAAATTTTCCTCAGAAGCCAGAGTCGCCACCTATATCTTTGAAGGACAGATATGGAGACCTTTACACTTTACCTTAAATAAAAACTGGACAATTTCGCCATCTGACTACCCCCAATAATAATTCAGAAGATACCCGGAACATTTAGACGAATCTTGCAGCACAGAAATGAGAAAGTTGTTAACTTACACCTTTTTGTTTATTATTTATACAATTATTAGTACTGAATGTATGATACTTAATATTGTATAATTTGAATAATAAATCTTATCACCGGAGTAACACGTGTTTTGCTCATTTACTTGCATTAGGCTTTTGGTCCAGAATTGCGTTAAGCAAGACAAGACAGAGGTATTCGGGTACTGAAATAACCATTCACACAACATGAGGATAACAAATTAGATTTTATTTAGTTATTACTGTTTACGATTACAAACAATTAGAGTCAATTAATACTTGATAAAATGCAAAATGGCGGCTTCATGACTTCCGTTTTCTAGCCATGCTTTCATGGTTACCTAGCCGTTTTCTTTGAAATTAAGGCTTTTATCAAATTCATTTACTGCAGTTAAAACTTCAAGAGAAATGTTTTTAAATTTTCTTTCTGTTAATAGTTACTCTAAACTTGATCACGAACCAACGCCTCAGATATATTTACTTAAGGTTGGCCAACTCTCACGTTCACACTATCACACACCACATTCATTTTTCTGATACTGAATACATTTTATTTTATAGATTTAGAGCTCATGTTTGAAATTTAGAAAGTAATTTTGAAAGGGCTTTCCTGAAATTGATGCGGCGTAGCCTCCTCAGAAGACTCCCATGTTGGCTGGCAGATGTTCGGCCGAATCTCTCTTTGTCCTTTTTTGTGCACTGAATTTACTAAACTTTTACATTGGTTGTCCACTGATGCTACATTATTGTTGATCATTACATTTTTTAAACAATTCTTTCATTTTTATGGCAAAAACTGCCCACTACACTGTTTGAGCATGTGCTCTCTTTGAGTTGTTACTGACGACTGGGGGCGATTCAGACGCAATTGTTATGTAAGTGGTCGTGCATCTGACGTCATTGTCTATTGTTCTCTAACCACTGTTTTGGTTAATATGTAATTGTTTTTTAACTCGTCATTGATTTGGTGACGATTTATTATCGTAGACCAATGGAAAGTCAGTATTGTCCGTGTTTTAGCGCCAACACTGCCATTTTCGTGGGTTCAATTTGCTCGTACGCCTCTGACCTTGGATCGTCTCTCCACCGGCGAATTTACATATTTATTGGGACTTGGGCCAAAACTAACCTTGTCTAACTTAACTTGATGATTACCATAAAATTCATAATAAAAATACCCTTACATCCCATTATTCCGATACAGACAATTATGTACTGTTACAAAACCCCCTCAATGAAAGGTTTTGTGTCGAGACACAAAAACTTTCATTGACTCATTCATACTTCTCTAAAAGGATCAGTTCAGATATGTGCCACAACCCCCTGTAATGTTAATAAAATAAAAAAATCTCAATCACTTACCCTTGGTTCCATAGTGTCAATCGTACCCGTCTGACCTTACTGGACTTCTCCTGAGAGATCCCTACACCATAAGGCCATGAGGCACTGCACGCTCCTGTTCTGACGCTCCGGCCAGCTCAGGATCGCGGTCACAACACCATAAAAACTCTGAAACATTCAATACAAAATTTTAAAATAGTGGTCTCATTCATTTACATATCCGCAACTGATATGTTTCCTCTTAGATGCATTGGTTTGTGATTTGAGGCGTTGGTTTTAGTTATTTACAAAGTACCAAACAACACAATAAAACATAACAAGATTTAGGATAGATAAGCCTTCTACTTAACAACACTCCTACATATTTGTATCAATTGCTTTGACTCCCGTCAATATTAACTTGCCTCTTTCATCATAAAATTATACTCTTATAATAAACACAACATAAATTTTTTGATTCTCAAACAACAACTACTATTTTTATTCACTTACTTCAATTAATCATTACATTTATTTAGCATGGCAGTACTTCACTACTATCTAAATTTCTTTGTTAATTTCTTTACTTTAATTTCAAACCCTTTTCTACAGAATCACTTTTTCCTAGAGACTGGTTACTATAACACAATTTTTTATGTTATTTTGGTCACTACCCTTACAGTAGCCTCCTAACCACACACTCTATCATCAACATAATAAAACATCATAAAACATTGTACATTACATATTAACATTGTTACATTTACCTTACATTAAACAATTTAAATTTACATGATTTGTACCAAACTTTATCACATTACTACTTCAACAATTCTCTATTAACTTTTATTCATTTAACATTCATTTAGATTCTATACAACAACAAAATTTCAAATATACCATTACCTTTCTACTATGAATTTTCCCTTTTCTAACCCTTTTATCCTGACTAGTTTGGGTGACTCTCAATTACTCACTATTTTCTCTATCTTATTTTGGTATTCGTCAATCTAACCTTACTCACCTCCTTTTTTCTACTAACAACCGCTTCTAACCATTAATACATTATGACACCAATATCTCAATAATAACCCCCTTTCACAAATCCCATTTAAAACCTCTGGCACCGCTCATTTTTGTACTAGTATGTGTGTATTCCCTCTAACCAACTCATTCCCTTATCGGTTCCTGACCCTTTCAGATAACCCTTTCCGGCACACAACGATCCCTTCCTGTCTCAACATCTCTCGTTGGACTCCTACACCAATACCCTTATTACAAAATATCACCGACAACAACAATAAAATTACCATCCACACTACTCACCTCTACATATAATCCCTACCTACTGTGTCCCTAAAATATCTAACACCTCTTTATATTTTATCAGCATCTCAACACTTTATTTTTCCTAACTCCCAATAACTTTATTCAACTAACTCCAATGCCCTGATTTATCCTTATTCCCAAACTCTTTACAACATTTCACATTAATATACCATTAGAAATTCATCATTTATCTGCTAACAACACCTTTCATATCCAAATACATTACCTGCTTAATCATTTATTAACCCTTTAGAATCTAAATCTCATAATATCATTTAAACTTTCTTCAGTTATTTAAAATCGTACCATACATGCTTACATAAAAAAAATACATAAAATACACAAATACATAGACATCAATACACAAAAATATACAATTCACATAATCACTAAATCATTTGCCATAATCAGTCCGAATCAGTCCATTTTTAAAAAACACTGTCCACACAATTAAATGTTCATAACACAATAAACAATTACCCCATATCGTCGAACAATAGTCTTATCTTATATCTATATACATTGCTTATTATTGAATCTCTTATATTAACATCATAAATGCATCTACCATTCAAATTTTCATTATTTTCCACAAACTCATTTAATCTGTCATGATTGGTCATTGTCCTGTCACCTCCAGTATAATTCGTCACCACTAGGTATGTTATAAAGTCATTATTTTCATTATCATCTCCTACGACTATATCAACTTCCTTACAAGGTAAGTATTTAATATTTTTATTATATATCATCTCTGTTCCTAACTTTTCCATAAATTCTTCATAAGTTCTATTTATTTTAAAAATCTCTATCTCCCTCTTTCTCTCACAATATCTCTCACTTTCAAAACATCTCTCTCTTTTAAAATATCTCTCATAATAACTCTCCCAATAACACTTCTCTCTCTCAATATATCTCTCTTTACACCCACTCTTTAAACCTTCAAAACACACTATCATTCCCTTATTATTATATTCTATTCCCCATAAAATTTCATTTATACTACCAACATCCACACTATTATCACCTATTACTATATTTTCATCTATTTTATCGTAATTTTCTACCCCACTTACCTTGTCATCTTTGTTCAATTCAAATTTGTTTAATTCTAATTTCTTCTTTTCTAATTCTATTTTTTCTAACTTTGTACCTATTTCACTTAATCTTTTGTCAAAATTGCAACCTTGTTTTTTAATTTCTTTTTTGATATCACTCAATTGTACATCGAATTTGATGCTCTGCTCATTGAAAAGCAGTTTCATCGTTTTTATTATGTCATTTTCTTCCATTCTGGTATTTACTATAGGCGTTGAGTTCGCCTGTGGCGTGCTCAACATCAATGATTCTGTGTTTGTATTTTCTACGTTAATGCTTTCGTTATCTGCCATTTTATCGTACTGATGGTACTAAACTTTGTTTTTATTTGTTGTGTACGTCTTTTATACTATAGGTAATCTCTGTAGATAACCTCTCTTTTCTGTTTATTTCTTTACCCATCTAACCTCCGCTTGTCTGCTTATTTATATATTTTTTATTAATATATAAAGTCCAAGTTCGGGCTGCCATCTGTTAACTTACACCTTTTTGTTTATTATTTATACAATTATTAGTACTGAATGTATGATACTTAATATTGTATAATTTGAATAATAAATCTTATCACCGGAGTAACACGTGTTTTGCTCATTTACTTGCATTAGGCTTTTGGTCCAGAATTGCGTTAAGCAAGACAAGACAGAGGTATTCGGGTACTGAAATAACCATTCACACAACATGAGGATAACAAATTAGATTTTATTTAGTTATTACTGTTTACGATTACAAACAATTAGAGTCAATTAATACTTGATAAAATGCAAAATGGCGGCTTCATGACTTCCGTTTTCTAGCCATGCTTTCATGGTTACCTAGCCGTTTTCTTTGAAATTAAGGCTTTTATCAAATTCATTTACTGCAGTTAAAACTTCAAGAGAAATGTTTTTAAATTTTCTTTCTGTTAATAGTTACTCTAAACTTGATCACGAACCAACGCCTCAGATATATTTACTTAAGGTTGGCCAACTCTCACGTTCACACTATCACACACCACATTCATTTTTCTGATACTGAATACATTTTATTTTATAGATTTAGAGCTCATGTTTGAAATTTAGAAAGTAATTTTGAAAGGGCTTTCCTGAAATTGATGCGGCGTAGCCTCCTCAGAAGACTCCCATGTTGGCTGGCAGATGTTCGGCCGAATCTCTCTTTGTCCTTTTTTGTGCACTGAATTTACTAAACTTTTACATTGGTTGTCCACTGATGCTACATTATTGTTGATCATTACATTTTTTAAACAATTCTTTCATTTTTATGGCAAAAACTGCCCACTACACTGTTTGAGCATGTGCTCTCTTTGAGTTGTTACTGACGACTGGGGGCGATTCAGACGCAATTGTTATGTAAGTGGTCGTGCATCTGACGTCATTGTCTATTGTTCTCTAACCACTGTTTTGGTTAATACGTAATTGTTTTTTAACTCGTCATTGATTTGGTGACGATTTATTATCGTAGACCAATGGAAAGTCAGTATTGTCCGTGTTTTAGCGCCAACACTGCCATTTTCGTGGGTTCAATTTGCTCGTACGCCTCTGACCTTGGATCGTCTCTCCACCGGCGAATTTACATATTTATTGGGACTTGGGCCAAAACTAACCTTGTCTAACTTAACTTGATGATTACCATAAAATTCATAATAAAAATACCCTTACATCCCATTATTCCGATACAGACAATTATGTACTGTTACAAAGTGGTAATGACGAAATAACTTAGTCTAACACATTTTTATGAAAAGAATCAATATCTTTAATTATCAAACATTGCAAAGTTAAGTGATTAGTTTCCAATAAATTTTCTCATATTGTTTTGAAATTTTCGTACCTCTTGTTCACACAGTTTTTTATTGGTATACTTAAATTACTTAAATTATATTACTTACACCTATGAAGACTGCCCAGCCTGCAATTTTTTACACACACACACACACACACACACACACACACACACACACACACACATTTTTTAATATATTACACTTTGTTTTGTTTTATAAGTTCATACTTTATTCGCACTATTCGCTGCCCGAACACGTGTTTTTCCGCCCGATTCGCTTACCCGTTATTTCACTGTTTGGTTATCACTCCATGCCAACATTTATACCTTTGGAACCCCTCTTTCAACTTTTAGACTTTATTAAAAAAAAACTTTTTTTTTTTTTTTTTATTTTATTTTATTTTATTTTTATTTTTTTAAAGAGGGGCCACTAGTTATTTAAAACTAGGCCAGAGCCTAGGGAAGCCAAAACTGCGCCGGGTCCAGTATGACGGGACTTGCAATTAAACTCATTGCTTAGCAACAATAACAATTTTATTTAGCTATTTCAAATAACATGCAAGTATCCTTTCATCAAATTAAATTACATGTAGACATCAGCATAATAATACCTCCTTACATGTAGACATCAGCATAATAATACCTCCCAAGTATAAATAACTATAACATCAATCAATATGCACACATAATTACACACAAATAAATAGTTACATAAATACACATGGCGGACACATATCGATATGCACACATATATATATACTACACACATGTTCACCTGGCAGGCAGCTCAGAAACATTTAACCATGCCACCGAAGAATAGCATCTTCAGTATCAGTGACCTAGATCCCCATCCCAAAATACTGTAAAAGGGTAAGGTACCCAGCCTAAATAAACCTTCATAAACCAAACCATAAACCAGTCCCGTTATGACTGCTTGCAACCAAAGAAATTATCACAAAATTTCAAAATTTTAGAAAAGCTCCCCCAGATAGGACTGCGCCATGGCCAGGTCAACATGGGCGCACGGCCGTACGAAGGTATAACAGAATTTATGAATAGCAGTAAGAATCAATAGTGTACTCATATTAACAACTGCACCAGTAGTACACTGGCTATGGCAGTAGAAGAACTGAATGAAATTTCACTTATATTGATTTGTTACTGAGTTAATATAATTTTTATAAAACATATAAAATATGGTTTATGATTGAACCAATAGTGTGCTCATATTAACAATTTAACTAGTAGTACACTGGCTATGGCAGTAAAAGAACTGAATGAAATTTCACTTATGTTGAAATGTTACTGAGTTAATATAAGTTTATAAACATATATAATATGGTTTATGATTGAACCAATAGTGTGCTCATATTAACAATTTAACTAGTAGTACACTGGCTATGGCAGTAAAAGCACTGAATGAAATTTCACTTATATTGAAATGTTACTGAGTTAATATAATTTTATAAAACATATAAAATATGGTTTATGATTGAACCAATAGTGTGCTCATATTAACAATGTAACTAGTAGTACACTGGCTAGGGCAGTAAAAGAACTGAATGAAATTTCACTTATATTGAAATGTTACTGAGTTAATATAATTTTATAAAACATATAAAATATGGTTTATGATTGAACCAATAGTGTGCTCATATTAACAATGTAACTAGTAGTACACTGGCTAGGGCAGTAAAAGAACTGAATGAAATTTCACTTATATTGAAATGTTACTGAGTTAATACAATTTTATAAAACATATAAAATATGGTTTATGATTGAACCAATAGTGTGCTCATATTAACAATTTAACTAGTAGTACACTGGCTATGGCAGTAAAAGAACTGAATGAAATTTCACTTATATTGAAATGTTACTAAGTTAATATAATTTTATAAAATATATATATAAAGACAATTTTAATTTAAAAACTTTATAACATCAGCCCCTAATAAAACACGTTTGAGTTGTTTCTACAGTGTTGGCTTGGCCACAGGCGAGGCCATGCGCACCACCAGTTTCAGCAACCTAAAACATGCTATAGACCTGTACTAACGGCACCAGCGGGTGACGTCCACAGGTTACAGCACCACCCCAAACCTTTAAATCTACAAAAAAAAACGAAACCCATATAGCTATGAATGCCCTTAATCAATGTAAGCATAATTCACCCCCTACAAATCAGTAAACTTAAGTCACCCACACTTTTACCCTTTAAAGAAAATTTCACAGCAAAATTCGGTAGCGCATGACCCCGTCCGGGCTCACACTTACTAAGGGGGCATAAGCCTTAATAAAATATACTGACAAGATTTAAAAGCACTTATTGTCTCGCTGGACTTGTGTCACAACAACTTTAATTGGAGAAGTTCCAGGAAGAGAATACGGTGTTCTACATTGTAGAGGCCAAAATATAGATAAATGGTTAAATGTCACCTGTGAAATCCGGCACAAAACCTGGTGTATTGTCCATTTCTTCCTCCCGACGGCACAGACGGAGAATTACTGGTGTAATGTCATTGGTGGCAGACGTTCGGCCACCCGCTGGAGTGGATCGAGATCGTCTTAGGTCGGGAACCCTGAACAATTATATATATTGACAATTACTTAATGTTACCCAATTCACGATCCCCCTAATATTCATGACTCCAGCAAAATCACACTCTACCACATGCTCAGATTAAAAGAAAATTTGCAATTTTTAAGAAAGCACAGAAGTTACCTTCAGTAGAAAATTTTAGAATTAAAATTACTAGTATTTATGGACAGTTCGTCAACGTAATAAACCCTTATTACAATATCGAGATGAGTTGCAAACTTAAACAGGTTCATAAAACATATACAGTTCATATACCTCTACATTTAGTGCATAAAACATTCTCTTATGCCCCCCTATGATTATAAAGAAATTATTATGATATAATTAGGAAAAATACACAGCTACAATTACTTTATAAATGCTTTAGCTCAGCCAGTGTTAACTTTCAAGGCATGCATACACAGAGTTTAACTTGCACTCGCCACGTGGTGACTTTCGTATTTATATCGCATTGCATCGGCATTACTTTAAGCTAAATAACTATTCTTTTCTTAAATAATAAATAAGTTACTTTTAACAGACTTACCGAAGAGTCGCTTAGTCGATTATCTAGTCATGATGGTTAATAGCAGAGTACAAAATCAAACTGATGTCCGCCGGGAGAAATTGGAACTGTTTCGAGTTCGGCTGCCTGACGAATACTGAACTCCGTAGTCACAAGAAAAATATCTCTATCACTCCCGCCTAGAGCGCGCACGGATCGCGAACAAGACAGATAATGGCTCATACATTGCTCAAATAATTAATTCACAAACCCCCGCAATGACCGTCACCTAATTAACTAGGAAAATGGCCGAGTATTCCAAAACTCGGCACACCTTGTTGAGTCCGTTAATCCCTTGGGTCCCGGTCGGTATTAACGATATTATTGAATTAGTTACGTTTTATAAAAACTCCACCGACCGGGCCCGAATGAAACTGTAGGCGTCTGTAGCTGAACTCTGTTTCTCGTGGATTGGGGAAAGCGTCTATAGCATGCGGACGGATATTAATGCCTGCCAGCGAATGAACTTCGTCGACGCTCATGGCCTGAGTTGTTGCAGATTAGTGGCTATGCCCATGATACATAGCAGTATTTTAGTCCAGTACGCCGATGATATTTAGGCGCTTATGGCTCGACGTCACCAAGTAGGCGTGACTTAAAGTTTCATATCCGTTGCCTGGTAGATGAAAGTGAATTAAAATCGTTTCTTGGCCATCTTAGTTTTGGACGGTAGCATCACCCCGCGCGTATGCCTGTGTCATGCATACGAGCGCACGGTCACACACAAACAAAGTTCTTGGAAACTAAGGTGGTGCGGATTCCTCTACCGATTGGACAACGTGATATTACTGCGTCGCCTTTGTTACACTTTGTTAAACTGCTCTTACAACACGTGGTTTGTCTCTGTTGAAATTAAATTTCACAAATATTTTTATAAATCCCCGAAAATGTAAATAAATAAAAATACCCACAAATGTGGCCCGTTACAAGACCCCCTCAATGAGAGGTCTTCTGTCAAAACAGAAGAAATCTCATTGATAGAACCCCTAAGAGGACCGGTGAGGAACTGGTGCCAACAACCCCCTTTAGCTCTTACACTTCATGGGTACACGACCCCCCTGGCTCGGTTACCATGGACACATCTGAACGAGATCACTGGACTTCTCTGTGCGAGATCCCAACACCGAAAAATCGACCAGACACGCACCACAGCGCACCTTACCTTCCATCATGCTACCCCAAAAATCCAAATCCCTGGCTTAGATCATGCCAGATCCTCAACCGATATGTTTCCCCTTTTTCTGCAAACTGGGCTGCCTACAGCAGATACTGGGCTCACACACACACACCTATTCTACATATTGTAAAATGAAATATTCTTTGAAAATTTATTTAAATTACAACTCATTAGCTGTTTTCATTGAAAATCAAAACACAAATTTTGCATCTATACTGAATTATTCTCTTCATTAGTTTTTTGTTGTTAAAAAATTAAATCAATGGAACATTTCTTAAAAACAGGAACATCCTTAACTTAATATGTGATTACACCTATACTCTAACAATACAATTCAATAAAACAATTCAATAATAAAAAACACAATTAGACCACAAACAATAAAATAATCAAAGTTTAAATATCCATTAGCTGGCAGGCGCAACCTCAAGAATTTTTTTTTTTTCAAAAAATTTTCAAAAAAAAATTTAAATTCAAAAATTCAAATTTCTTAAAATATTTTCTTTGCATATTGAAATTATTTAAAGTTTGTTCAAATCAATTAAAAACAAAAATTGGATTAACTTCCTTGCTAAACACGCCTAGTATATGACCTCACCCATCAGCTGATCAAAACTGGGTCAAGTCAAGAACCTTGACCTACATACGTTACACACAAGTTATATCTAAAAATACCTTATACCTCTGTAAAATTCTATCTTTAACCACAAAACACAATAAAATAAAACATTTAAAAGAACAAAATATTATTATAAATAACACTCAAATTGATATTTAATTTATTCAAATAAACACTTTCTAACTTTATATTTCCAAATTCTATCAAAATTTGTCACTGGTTTTAATTAAAAATTTTATATTCTTGTTATCAATCTCTTTCTCTAAATATCTCATTCTCACTTTCTCTTATTTTGGGTGATTTAATTATTTATTTTAGCTTGATATGCCACTTGGCATGTATACATATATAATCTTTCTCACTCTGACTCTAATACCACTAACAACTGTAACTCATATGACACCCATCTCTATCAAAATATCTATCAAACAATCTCTAAACCCAACTTGCTATTAAACTCAAATCTACATCATTCTCTCGATATATATAAAAAAATACTCTCTAACCCTTTGTACTTAGGATAAGTGTTTCCCCCCCCAAAAGCTCATTCCCTTAATCTGGTCCCTGGATTCTACCTAAGGCAACCCCTTCCCACCAAATCGGTCCCTTCCCGTCCCAACCCTTTTGTTGCGGACTCCCACATTACACTATCCCCTCTTACAAAATTGCCATCCCCAAATCTCAATCTAATTACCTCACTTCAACTACAAAAATAACATCATCATTTATAAACATCAATATATCACTCAATACTCTACATATATTCCACATAACTACTGTGTCAACATCAATACTTCTCAATATCTATTACATTAACTCACAACAACAGTACATTAACTCAAAACAATATTTTTCTCTCTACTACCACTTTAACTTTAACTTGGACTGATCTATATGTCCCACAAAATATTAATCATCCCATTTATCTTTTATTAACTTTCACAAATCATTACTTTATTTCTCACTTTATCAAATTACTTTTCTCATTATTTTAAATAGCAACTGTAATACATTGAAACATTACATTTAACATTAATTACCTTGAACATCAATAAACAATTTAACAGTGACATTTTACTACTGATCAGCTGATCTTCCTAACAAATTGAAAACACATTTCAAAATTATACACATTACATGCAATACATACAGTTATCAATCCTTACATCTACCATCATTGTTTCCCCTTTTTCTGACTCTGGTAATTTATGTTACCCGCCTGCCAGTCGGTTTAGTTATCTACTTGGTTTCAAAAGTACACACATTATATAAAACATATACTTTTTATCAATTCTTATATCTACCCTACTACAATAAAATACTACATTTAAAAAATACAGAATGAACACATTATACTGAATGTCTGAGCACCTATTTATTTAAGCGGAATAAAGCATGTTTATTAGAGCAAAATTAGAGTTAGCATTTTTAATTTACAAAATTTAAGTACGTTGCTCACCTGAGCAACCCCCTGGTCCACACACACTATTGTAATTTATGTAAGACTGTAGCGCCTTTTTGCTTCCACAAAGACTGCATATTTGGAGGAATTGGACCTCTCCGTGTCTTTGCTTCGGCATTTACATTTTAACGTTTGTGGATATCAACATATCCTTGGTATATATTGAAACGCCCTTAAGACGGGTCTACCACCTGGCTATGCTGTCCCCACGCGGACAGAGTGGCAGCCGCTGTTCCATAGTTCCTGGATTCCCCTAATTTTACCCCCCATTTAATTTCTACTATAAACCAATTTCAAGTCAGCTATGGTCAAGGGACTTGATATGGCCATAGCTGACCGCTAGCCAAATCCACGATTAGTGCTGGTAAGGCAGTAGTCGCCCGAAAAGTCGGGGAAATCTAACTTTCATTTCAATGCCTGTTCTACATTATCACTGTTATGTGCGGCACGAGCGTCTATCAGGGTACAAATTAAATTTGTACAAAAAGGTGTACCGCACATTTTCGCCATGTTGGCCTCCGATGGAGGTAACACTCTCTGTTACCCCCAACCCATTCCACTATCCACTAGGACACAGGCCACCCCAGCCATAGCACCTTAATAACTAAATAATACAATTTTTTATATACATTCTAATATAACATTTTCACCAATCATTAATCATTTAACTCATTCATCACCTTAAAACTTTCAAATTTATTATTAATAATTATTTTCCATTATCTTTCAGTTATTATTACAAATTTTTTTCATTTGTATTTAACACAATTATTTCAAATCATCTCAATATTGAATTAAAATCTTTTCATCTGAGTTACCTCTGTAAACATTTTTATTATAGCTGACTGGTATTATAAAATTTTTATACTTACAGTCCACTTAAACTGACATACACAAAATATATACACCATACACCAATACTTTCACGTAACCTCTGAAACATTTAACAAAAGGATAGTTATCAATTAATTTATCATTTAATTACCAATGTCCTATCTCGTAAAATAATTTAAATTCATTAGAAAATTTAATTATATAACATTCAAATCAATCAAACATATTTAAAACATCTCAGATTATTTTAATTAAATTATTTACTGAAAATACAAACTCCATTGCTATTAAAACAATTACAATTAGCCAATTACTGTTTTCAAAATTAATTTTATTATTTATTTAAATTGCCAAAATATTAATATTATTATTACAACCTCTACACACACTTGTTTACTTAACATTCTACAATGCACACAAATAAATTTACTACATTTTTATTTAAAAACTTTTGTTATTAACTGTTCCATTTTTTCACACTTCATTGTCCAAATCTGCCAGGTCAAAACCACAAAACAAAAATATTTATAATTTTCCTTTATTGTTTTATAGTCTACCCTCCATCGTCAAAGATTAATGTTGGTTTTATATAGCACTGTTCAATTTTATTGACATACATATTGTTGTCTTGTGTGTCATAACTAAACAATTTCAATTTATCCGTTATACCATAATAATCATTCACCAAGTCTACGTTAAGTATTTCTGTTAAGTCTCCATCAGTAAATATTTCCAATATCGGGTTAGTTACTTTTTTATTATAAATCAAATCATTATTATTTAGACACACTTCTAACCTTACTTTCCACTCATCATACTCTCTATTCAATTCATACAATTCTGTCTCTTTATCAACATACAATTCTCTATCTAATTCTCTCTTATCATAATACCATATCACACTCTCAATCTTATTCCAGACAGAGGGTACAAAATTATACAACAAAATTAAACCACTCAAATCTTCTACTAACACGGGACTCTTGCCCTTCTTAAACAATACTCGTGAACACTCTGGTTCAGAAAAAATAAGGGGAAAATTTACCCTCTGCCCCCATTCTACCACTATATTATCATTCCACTCTCACTCTAACTCATAAGCATACATTAACATTTCATTATCACTACATTCTGCAATTTCATCTGTACTCTCACTATTTATTTTCACCGTATCACTTTCTGATACTAACTCTTCAAATACATTACTATTCTCACTATTATTTTCATTTGTTAGCTTTTCATCTAGCATCACATTTTGACACATGTCATTATCATTTTCATTCGTATTATCTTTATTTGGATTCATTACAACTACTCCCATTCGCTCAATACTGTGTTCTAATTTATTCAAACTAGTTCTTATTGTTTCATTGGTATTTTCTAAACATTTATTCGTTTCTTGAATCTCACTTTTTAATTCATTATTCTGATTTTTTAACTCATCAAATTTACTATTCTGTACATTGAATTTAGCATCAGAATCACTCTTCTGTTCACTGAATTTCATATCTAACATTGTTTGTATCATTTTGAACATTTCATAACTACCGTCGGACCTTTTGCCTTGGACCGGCGTCGACTGACTTTATGTTTTATTGTCAGTGAAGCTGACTTCGTTATTATCTGCCATTTCGTATCTTGTACTTACACAACTGTAAATCATAACACAACCATAACCTATCACACGTATGTAATTATATACGATAAAAATTTTTACAAATTCGTCATTACCACATCCTATTTTCTGTGCATTAAAATAGGTCTATCTCGTATAAATAAAATTAAATGAAAATCCTGGCAGCGTGAGCCATTTGTGAACATACAAAAAAAGATCGAAATATATTAAATAAATAAAATACTGCCAGGAACTTACCTGCTGTATAAATTTTCCTCAGAAGCCAGAGTCGCCACCTATATCTTTGAAGGACAGATATGGAGACCTTTACACTTTACCTTAAATAAAAACTGGACAATTTCGCCATCTGACTACCCCCAATAATAATTCAGAAGATACCCGGAACGTTTAGACGAATCTTGCAGCACAGAAATGAGAAAGTGGTAATGACGAAATAACTTAGTCTAACACATTTTTATGAAAAGAATCAATATCTTTAATTATCAAACATTGCAAAGTTAAGTGATTAGTTTCCAATAAATTTTCTCATATTGTTTTGAAATTTTCGTACCTCTTGTACACAGTTTTTTATTGGTATACTTAAATTACTTTAAATTATATTACTTACACCTATGAAGACTGCCCAGCCTGCAATTTTTTACACACACACACACACACATTTTTTAATATATTACACTTTGTTTTGTTTTATAAGTTCATACTTTATTCGCACTATTCGCTTCCGCGGTGCTGCCCGAACACGTGTTTTTCCGCCCGATTCGCTTACCCGTTATTTCACTGTGTTTGGTTATCACTCCATGCCAACATTTATACCTTGTTGAGTCCGTTAATCCCTTGGGTCCCGGTCGGTATTAACGATATTATTGAATTAGTTACGTTTTATAAAAACTCCACCGACCGGGCCCGAACGAAACTGTAGGCGTCTGTAGCTGAACTCTGTTTCTCGTGGACTGGGGAAAGCATCTATAGCATGTGGACGGATATTAATGCCTGCCAGTGAACGAATTTCATCGACGCTCACGGCCTGAGTTGTTGCAGATTAGTGGCTATGCCCATGATACATAGCAGTATTTTAGTCCAGTACACCAATGATATTTAGGCGCTTATGGCTTGACATCACCAAGTAGGCGTGACTTAAAGTTTCATATCCATCGCCTGGTAGATGAAAGTGAATTAAAATTGTTTCTTGGCCATCTTAGTTTTGGACGGTAGCGTCACCCCGCGCGTATGCCTGTGTCATGCATACGAGAGCACGGTCACACACAAACAAAGTTCTTGGAAACTAAGGTGGTGCGGATTCCTCTACCGATTGCACAACGTGATATTACTGCGTCGCCTTTGTTACACTTTGTTAAACTGCTCTTACAACATGTGGTTTGTCTCTGTTGAAATTAAATTTCACAAATATTTTTATAAATCCCCGAAAATGTAAATAAATAAAAATACCCACAAATGTGGCCCATTACATGTTTGGCGAGACACCTAGAGCCAAGAATACCAGAAGAATCCCTAGTAACTAAAATGGCATACCATTATGACACAGGAATTGCCAGAGCACGCCTGGGAAGCCAGGTTAAAACGGTCCACGCAATGGCTGACTTATTAGAAAATTATGAACACGAGGGTTACTACAAAAGAAGCAGACAACGAACTGATCAGTGCGGTTCAAGAAATAATAACCATGGTATGAATCCTAATCACTATAATAACATAAATAACCGGAATAGTTATAATTTTAATGGCAACGATTGTAGTTCCAACCAAAATTTTAATCCAAATAATAACCAACAAGCAAATTTCAATCGAAACCCAATTAACCATAATAATAACAACAGGCCCAATCAAAATTACCATCCGGGTAATAGAAATAATAATAATTATAATAACTACCGAACAAACCAAAATTATAATAATTTTAGGAGTAACTCAGGAGTTAATAACAATAATAATCAGGGTAATTATAATAATAATCGTCCGTACCGACCCCGAATAAATTATATCAGTGCCGAAGAAGGGGATTACTGGAGATACCATCAACCTCGGAGGAACAGTTTTAATAACAGTTACGATCAAAGAGGAAATCCCAGAGGGATGAGTCACCATTATAACCGAGTAAGAAGTAGAAGCCAGGAGGACTTCCGAGAATCAAGGGGAAGTGAACAATTAGACAACCGAGAGGTTGAACAACCAGGAACCAGCACACCATTCCAGGCAAATCAACAGTCATGCCCGGAAAATAATCATGATAGCCTTAATTTAAACGGAGTGAGGCAGTAATAAACCCTCGCGACCCCTTACTGCTACTAACTACTGGGTACAATAACCACCAAATTAAAAAACATAGTAATAACAAATTACTGCCAACTAATTATGAAAAACTAATTATGGAAAATAAAAGTTTTTTGAAGTATAACAACAACCAAAGTTTAAGGACGGATAGTCAAAATCTTACTATTATTTACAATTATTATTTGAAAAATCTTTGAGAAGAACTGTTGGAGGAAACGGTGACAAGTAGAATCAACCAGCATAATGAAATTTTATACATAACCGCTCAAATTGAAGGAATTCCTACATGAATAATGATAGATACTGGTGCAAATATATCACTTATTAACGATGCTGAACTGGAGAGAATACAGAAACAAAGTAAAAATATAATACCTACCTTACCTGTCAATAATGTTATTTTAATAGGTGCCACTGGGCGTCAAAATAAAACAGTGAGAAAACAAGTGCCATCGGAAATAGAAAGCAAAGGTGTTACAATTAATATTATATGTCTGGTCGCAATCGGCCTACCATTCGAATTATTAATCGGATGCGATATGCTGAGAAAATATATTCCATCATTATGGATCTGAGCAAGGAGAACGTGTCCTTGAACTCAGAAGGTGTTATGTGGACGGCAGAGTTAATAGGAAGCGATGGTGCCCCTCTGAACCGTACCCATCACCAAGTTAGGGAATTAAATTTTTTAAAGAATGATACCCAATGCAGAAAAATAATCTATAATATGACAAATGAAGACCTGTGGAACAGTAAATTACAGGAGATAAGAGAGTTTAGACACCAAGGCACAAATAATTTGACAGCAAAACAAGTAGAAGATCTCATTATGATATATAAGAAGTATAAACATGTATTTTCAGAAAAACCAGGAAAAGTAAAAAACTATCAGTATAGAATGCAATTTAAAGAACCAGCAGAATTCCACAGAAAATCCTATCCTATACCATATTCATTGAAGGAGGCGGTTAGAGCTGAACTTAATAAAATGTTGTTAAATGATATAATTGAGCATAGCCAATCACCATATACTAGCCCAATAGTAGCAATTCAGAAGATTATAATCAACAATCCATGAAAAAATATCATGAGGAAGAAAAGGTAAAATAACATAAGTAATTATGTCATCACACCTAATGAAGTGTTCAGAAATAATTACTTCTGAAGGGAGGCAATTTGTAACGAAACAAAATGTTACAAAAGAATAGTAAATAATAGTGTAATCCGATCCAGAGAGGAAACAAGAAATGATAATTGAAAGCAAATTAAAGGAAACCTAGTTGGTTTGACTTATTTAATATTATTAAGAAACCCTGAAATAACCCAGCAGAATAGGGCAGTAAACAGACAAAAATTAAATAAATAAACCTAGTAAGCCTAAATAATCAACTTACCCTGAATAACAACCAAACCCAATAAAGAGTACCTAATCATAAATTAAAATTGTATAGGCATATTTTTAAGGATAGAAAAAGGGACACAAACCTTTACAGTGATGAGTGATATAATATAAATAGTGACACAGACTACCGTTAAACAGTGTTATTTATTATTTATAAAAAGTGTTTTATTATTATCATACAGACAATAGTTTAAAAGTATGAAATAATTAAAGTTGTTAAAAACAAGTATTATTATTAAGAGTTTTTGTTGTATGTTATAAGATTTTATGTTACCAGTTAATTTATGTAAATATATTTATCTCAGGGATTCAAAGTAGAAATTACAATCAACCATAACAAATTGTTCCACCACATATCATAGAAATTCAAATTAATAAGGTTTTACAGTTATAAACTGAGGCATGTTTAGTATCAAATTGTTTATAATTATATAATTAATCATCATGTAAACATTGCATGTATCATTAGAGTATAATAATAAAATTATCTATTAAAGGTAATTTAGAAAAACGTAAAGTAATTAATGGGTGTTGATCCTATAACACTTAACCTGTACATAAATGGCCAATCAAAATTTAAGAAGTTTGTATGAGTTCGGTGACTAAAAAAGAAGAAATAACACTTAATTGTTAATTGTGATGGAAAACAGTTGAATAGTGGGTGTCTAGATGTAAAAAAATAAAAATATAAAAATAGATAACCCGTTTGTGAAAGATCTGAATGACCATCATAACCCGTTTGTGAAAGATCTGAATGACCATCATCGAAGATAATAATCCCTCCACTACAATTTTCATGAACAAGTAACACACACAAGCAAGAAATTATCTAGAATAAACCAGGAAACCTTCAGCAATATCGTCTAGATGTGTAAAGTATAATTTGACAATATTTTTATCCAAAAAGGAACTTCTTGGATTTCGTTGTCCATGACGTGTCCGTTACTTAACTAAATATCACTATAATATTGACGACTCGGAACACAAAGGTTTTTATAAGTAAAAACGTAAAGTTTTACCTTACAGCCTAAACCGGCTTTCACCTATAGAAGGCTTCATCAGAGGCTGTCGTTAGTAGCGCTGCTCGTCTTGTTGTTGGCGACGAGAAAGTGTTTCGAAAGATTGAAGCTGTGTGTGTGTGGTGAGATGTGTTCGAATAATGCGTGCAATTTGAATTGTGTCTGTTCGTTTAGGATGTCGTTTTTATTTGTTTTTGTGTGTTTGTATATTTCTAATTGTTCTAGAGTGTCTAGTTTTCGGCCTTTTGTGTGTACGTGTAGTATGTTCTTGGATTTCGTTGTCCATGACGTGTCCGTTACTTAACTAAATATCACTATAATATTGACGACTTGGAACACAAAGTTTTTTATAAGTAAAAACGTAAAGTTTTACCTTACATCCAAGAATCCACACAAATGAATGGACAAAAAAACAAATACATATCATACAGACAAAACACGACAGAAAAATAAAAAACCTGACACCAATCAAAACAGATATAATTCCCTCGCACAAATTCTACCCACGTACAGTAAACCTCACGAACGTCACACTCACAAAAAACGAACAAACACTCCTTGATAAAGGCCTAAAACATAACATACATTACAAACATAACAACCAAACACTAACAAAGCTCATAATTGACACAGAAACAAATATACAAAACACAGCACCAGAACATCAAGACACATTAAGACATAATATAAACAACACAATAGGAGCACATAAGACACCAGACAACAACAACCACAACTCAGAAATACACACAGCCATCAAACTGAGGGAAAAGGCACACAAACACAACATCACATTTGTAAAAGCTGACAAAGGCAACACGATTGTAATTATCCCCACAGACAACCTACACAAAAAAGTACAAGACTTCATAGAACAGAACAACATCACAGAACTAAAACACGACCCCACCGACAGATACCAAAACTCAGTAAAACAAATAGTCAACAAAGCCAAACACATTATGACACATAAACAAAAGCCCTACATGAAACAAATCCGACCATCAGCACCTACACTCCAAGCGCTTCCCAAAATCCATAAAGAAGACATTCCGATCCGCCCCATTATCAACTACCGTAATGCCCCTGCACACAAACTGGCAAAATATCTAGACAAAATTATTAGACAACACACACAAATAGACAACAACATTGCAGTAAAAAACAACACTGACCTAGTAACAAAAATAAAAGACATACACATCCCCCATAACGCCACATTAGCCTCCTTTGACATTAAAAACCTGTACACAAACATCCCCATCTCTGAAACAATCACCATCCTACAAAACAAACTCAAACAGAACAACACACCAGACGAACTTATCAATGAAATAACAGAAACTCTGAACATTATCACAAAACAAAACTACTTTACTTATAACAATAAATACTACACACAGAACGATGGCCTACCCATGGGCTCCCCCATATCCAGCATTCTAGCAGAAGTCTTCCTCCAACACTTAGAAAAAACAAAAATACTCACAAACAATGACAGACACTCACATAAAATACTATATTGGCACAGATACGTTGATGACATTCTAATACTATACAGGGGAAACAAAAGGCAATGTGAACAGTTACTAACCCACATAAACAAAATACATAAAAACATAACCTTCACTGCCGAATACGAACACAACAATACCATAAACTTCTTAGACCTCTCCATCACAAAACTAGAACACAGGCACAAATTCAGTATATACAGAAAACCAACTACAACTGACACACTAATACACAACACCTCCAATCACCCAATACAACACAAACTAGCTGCTTTTAGAACCATGATACATAGACTTAACAACATCCCCTTAGATGAAATAGACTACAAAGACGAACTAAACACGATAAAATATCTAGCAGAATCTAACGGTTATGACAGAACAATAGTCAGTAAACTTCTACACAAAACACAAAACAAACAACAGACAAAGACAGAAAACAACAAATTCATAACACTAACATACATCAACAAACAAACAGAAAAATTGCCCACAAATTCAAAAAAACAGGGTACAGAATCGCTTACAAAACTACTAACAAAACAGAACACACACTATCAAAACGCATGCCCAAAGAACAAAACAAATTCGATCTACCCGGTGTATATAAACTAAATTGTTCAAATTGCAGTAAATTCTACATAGGCCAGACAGGACGTAGCTTCAAACAGAGATACATTGAACACCACAAAAGCACTCCACACCACTACAGAATCTACCTTCGCAAACCACCTCATTGAAGCAAACCACACATATAAAAACTTCGACAATAACATGAACATACTACACGTACACACAAAAGGCCGAAAACTAGACACTCTAGAACAATTAGAAATATACAAACACACAAAAACAAATAAAAACGACATCCTAAACGAACAGACACAATTCAAATCGCACGCATTATTCGAACACATCTCACCACACACACACAGCTTCAATCTTTCGAAACACTTTCTCGTCGCCAACAACAAGACGAGCAGCGCTACTAACGACAGCCTCTGATGAAGCCTTCTATAGGTGAAAGCCGGTTTAGGCTGTAAGGTAAAACTTTACGTTTTTACTTATAAAAAACTTTGTGTTCCGAGTCGTCAATATTATAGTGACATTTAGTCAAAAAGGAACAACCACTAGACAATATAACAATTTACACTAACACTAATCACTAGTAAACATTTTAAGTGAAAACAAATTCAATATCTAAGCGAACAGTGATTACAAGGAAACATTTATTTGGACACATTAATAAACTTCATTATTTTCTGAGACGGACAATATAGTAGCCACGATAATGACATCACTCTAACCTACATGCTTTTTACGAAGCATTGAATCTCATCAACTTTGTATGTTACTTAATATATAATTTTTGTAATTTTTTAGATTATACGTAATATTGTTTGTTAAGGTACTCTATATTATTAATTATCATGTAAAGGAACTTTTCGTAGCAGCCACAAGAATTCCCACGAAATATATTAAAATTATTTAATTATTAAATCCTGAGATAAATATCGATTGTGACAACCGTATGTATCGAATGGAATTTTCCAATAATTTGAATTTATGTTACAGAGATTAAACCATTATGTTATTAAATCATATCCATGCGTTATTATTTCAGGAACGTAATATATTATCAGCAGTTATTTTATAATTAACCAGGATAAGAAGAATTCGGGGAGTCATTGGAAGTACGCAAATTGCAAAACCAAGATTAACCTCAAATAATAGGTTAAAGTCTAATATCGAAGGTGACTTGAAAATTTTGGGATGACTCGACCGCTATTTTTTGAATTGATTTTGGAGTTCTAACTACTGAACTGGAATAATTATAATTCTGATTCAGTAACCAAGGCAGAATAATTCGATTCTTTTACTTATATGTTTAAATCACATTCGTAAACACACAACATAAATATTCCACGATCAGCTGATACACTATTTACATCTAGTTATTACAAATTAACATATACAAGGAATAAAACGGGCAAATCATTATACCATTAAGATACTACGGGTACACGAGTCGTATTATAACGTTAGTAACCACAGTACTGTGGTTAAGACTGAAGCAGTAAGTAGAGTATGGAAATATTTCATTTCGTAAATGATTTTAAATATAAATAAATATCACTATAATATTGACGACTCGGAACACTAAGTTTTTTATAAGTAAAAACGTAAAGTTTTACCTTACAGCCTAAACCGGCTTTCACCTATAGAAGGCTTCATCAGAGGCTGTCGTAAGTAGCGCTGTTCGTCTTGTTGTTGGCGACGAGATAGTTTTTCGAACGATCGAAGCTGTGTGTGTGTGGTGAGATGTGTTCGAATAATGCGTGCGATTTGAATTGTGTCTGTTCGTTTAGGATGTCGTTTTTATTTGTTTTTGTGTGTTTGTATATTTCTAATTGTTCTAGAGTGTCTAGTTTTCGGCCTTTTGTGTGTACGTGTAGTATGTTCATGTTATTGTCGATGTTTTTATATGTGTGGTTTGCTTCAATGAGGTGGTTTGCGAAGGTAGATTCTGTAGTGGTGTGGAGTGCTTCTGTGTGTTCAATGTATCTCAGTTTGAAGCTACGTCCTGTCTGGCCTATGTAGAATTTATTGCAATTTGAACAATTTAGCTTATACACACCGGGTAGATCGAATTTGTTTTGTGCTTTGGGCATGCGTTTTGATAGTGTGTGTTCTGTTTTGTTAGTAGTTTTGTAAGCGATTCTGTATGCTGCTTTTTTGAATTTGTGGGCAATTTTTTCTGTTTGTTTGTTGATGTATGTTAGTGTTATGAATTTGTTGTTTTCTGTCTTTGTCTGTTGTTTGTTTTGTGTTTTGTGTAGAAGTTTACTGACTATTGTTCTGTCATAACCGTTAGATTCTGCTAGATATTTTATCGTGTTTAGTTCGTCTTTGTAGTCTATTTCATCTAAGGAGATGTTGTTAAGTCTATGTATCTTGGTTCTAAAAGCAGCTAGTTTGTGTTGTATTGGGTGATTGGAGGTGTTGTGTATTAGTGTGTCAGTTGTAGTTGGTTTTCTGTATATTCTGAATTTGTGCCTGTGTTCTAGTTTTGTGATGGAGAGGTCTAAAGAAGTTTATGGTATTGTTGTGTTCGTATTCGGCAGTGAAGGTTATGTTTTTATGTATTTTGTTTATGTGCGTTAGTAACTGTTCACATTGTCTTTTGTTTCTCCTGTATAGTATTAGAATGTCATCAACGTATCTGTGCCAATATAGTATTTTATGTGAGTGTCTGTCATTGTTTGTGAGTATTTTTGTTTTTTCTAAGTGTTGGAGGAAGACTTCTGCTAGAATGCTGGATATGGGGGAGCCCATGGGTAGGCCATCGTTCTGTGTCTAGTATTTATTGTTATAAGTAAAGTAGTTTTTAGATGAAATAGACTACAAAGACGAACTAAACACGATAAAATATTTAGCAGAATCTAACGGTTATGACAGAACAATAGTCAGTAAACTCCTACACAAAACAAACAACAGACAAAGACAGAAAACAACAAATTCATAACACTAACATACATCAACAAACAAACAGAAAAAATTGCCCACAAATTCAAAAAAGCAGGATACAGAATCGCTTACAAAACTACTAACAAAACAGAACACACACTATCAAAACGCATGCCCAAAGCACAAAACAAATTCGATCTACCCGGTGTATATAAGCTAAATTGTTCAAATTGCAATAAATTCTACATAGGCCAGACAGGACGTAGCTTCAAACAGAGATACATTGTACACACAAAAGCACTCCACACCACTACAGAATCTACCTTCGCAAACCACCTCATTGAAGCAAACCACACATATAAAAACATCGACAATAACATGAACATACTACACGTACACACAAAAGGCCGAAAACTAGACACTCTAGAACAATTAGAAATATACAAACACACAAAAACAAATAAAAACGACATCCTAAACGAACAGACACAATTCAAATCGCACGCATTATTCGAACACATCTCACCACACACACACAGCTTCGATCGTTCGAAAAACTATCTCGTCGCCAACAACAAGACGAACAGCCTCTGATGAAGCCTTCTATAGGTGAAAGCCGGTTTAGGCTGTAAGGTAAAACTTTACGTTTTTACTTATAAAAAACTTAGTGTTCCGAGTCGTCAATATTATAGTGATATTTAGTTAAGTAACGGACACGTCATGGACAACGAAATCCAAGAATTTAAATATAAATCTTAGAACATGGAAGTCATGTACCGTATGGTTCTCCATATCGATTTTTTTTCATGTTTTGAGGGTAGTACAATCAGAATCTGCAATAATCTCGAACACGATTTTTTTCGCCATCACCATACTTCCATTTCCTTATGGAACATGGAAGTAAAAATCAAATATTCGCGTGCTAAGACGCGGGTAACAGGACATTTTTACGATTTTATTATCCGATAAAATATGTGCGATATTCATAACATATCGATGCTAATAATCGCAGTATCGTAAATGAGTGTATAGTTTCATTATTGGGAAAATACCGAAACATGTAACGTAATGTGCAAAATTTAGGATGGGAGGTTACCAAATTTTCTTCACTAACCTCGATTCGATATATCGAAAGTAGAGTTAGCGATTAGTAAGTTTGATAAATAAAAACATTATGTATAAATAGGCAGTTTTATTTTATTTAAATTTTTCAAAAATATATCAATCAGGTGCGAAACGTTTCAGGAGAGTTATGTCATAATTACTTTTCCGTTACAGTAGGAAGAAAATAACACGTAACATAATAGGTAAAGTAATGTGTTATAGGTTAGGGACAGTTCTATTGGATTGTTTATCATTTAGTGTTATTTGTTTTCTATTTAGTGCAGTAAGATATGATGACTTATTACTCAATCACATATGTATTTTACTAAAACTCTAATATCTTTATTGAGAAGTTATGAATGACTTTAAGTTAACTAATTAAAAAATAACCTGTATTTTGTAAGAAGTGGCAAAACGAGCAAGTATTCACGAGTCCCGACTTTGAATAGCATCTAAATATATGAAATACACACATAAAAAATTAGTTTTTTTTTTAAATATACATGATCATTAACGAATAACGGTTGATTCAAGTATGTCTATTAATTAATTCTGTTGTAAACGTTATGTTTGATTATATTATTTACTGTTCACATAGTCTTATGTAACATAATATTAATTTCTTCGGAAAGTTTCTTCAATAGTTTACACAGATTTTAAATTCAATTTCTGCGTATAATTTGTAAAAGCTTTTTAAACTTATAGATTTTTTCTATGTAAACATTATGTATTTTTCTGTGCTCTTCCATAACATTTTTTAAGATAATATTTTGTATGTTTCATTATTCCTTTGTAAGTAACTCGCTGAGTTTCCTGCAGGTCTCCTATATAATATCTTCAAATAAATACACTGAAATGTGCATCAGGTGAAAATAAACCTATTTGTATGTTTCAGGATAATAAATTTTGTTTTTGATGTGTAAAATACAAGAGGGTGTTTTTAAGCTTTACAAACCATAATTACATCGATCACGTGTAGTTTAGATGGTTTCGTTTTTATTATTTTAAATTGTATTGAATATTTTCTTAATAATGTTAGAAGTGGTAATTTGGTTTTATCAATATTTCTTTAAAAACAGTATACAGTTTATAGAATAATTTGGAAGATTATTTTGCTTTATATTGGCTTCGTAACTTACTGTAAACGTTTATAAATATAGGTGTACTGAGGTGCATGGTTTTAACAGAATCAACTCACAAAAAAGGGTAATTACACTATAAATGTATTCGTACATTTACTGTACAGATTGTGTTGCTTTTAAATTACTCTACTATTTATACAGTTATATACTGTATTTTCCTTGTAGGCTTATATGTATCTTTCTAACTAGATTATGTACAGGAAGCATTTTACTTCCATGTTTCATAAGGAAATGGAAGTATGGTCATGGCGAAAAAATCGTGTTCGAGATATTTCCTTTAATTGTTCTATTTGTCGAGGCTTTGTAAGTAAAGCCAAAGAGTAATAGGTAATTTGAGTATTAGAACCTAAAGGTTAATCAGCAACCTCTTTGTAGTATACAGTGTTCTGGTATCCACAGTGTTTACTTCCATGTTCCATAAGGAAATGGAAGTGGTATGGTCATGGTGAAAAAAATCGTGTTCGAGATAACGGCAGATTCTGATTGTACTACCATCAAAACATGAAAAAAAGTCATTTTACTTCCATGTTCCATAAGGAAATGGAAGTATGGTCATGGCGAAAAAAATCGTGTTCAAGATAATGGCAGATTCTGATTGTACTACCCTCAAAACATGAAAAAAAGTAATTTTTCGAAAAGTGTCTGCGTGTGTGTGTGTGTGTATGTAGAATTTTTTCTATGGTAAACGATAACAGCCGCAAATTCAAACAGAATCAAATAATTTTGTGCATACAGTCCTGAATTGTAGAGGACTCAAGGCCTATTGTTTTTGGTGAAGATCGGTTAAGGGAAAGGGGGTAGTTTACCTGCAACGTTTTACGTTTTAACAAGAGTAAATTGCTTAATTTTGATAAATAAAGTATCCTGAAAAGAAGGTCATAATAATCCACTGTAGAAAGGTAGATGAAATGATATAAATGAAAAGGGTAGTTGAAGTGGGGAGGTGGTAATTTTTTTAATAAATTAAAATGGTAGTTGATGATGGAGGAAGTAAATTTTATAAGTTTTAAATATGTGTAATACGTTAATGACAATAAAGAAGTAGTTTCTATAGAAACATTTCATTTCACTTTAACAAAATTCTATATTTTTCATTTTAATTTAAATCACGTATGAGTGAAAATATATCGTTCCTGGCAGGCAAGCATATCTCCATTATGTAATGTTTACTTTTCCAAAGTTTTATTATTGTGATTGCCGCGATAAAAAGGCCGGCAGCACACACACACACACACACACACACACACACACACACACACACACACACACACACACACACACACACACACACACACACACACACACACACACACACACACACACACACACACACACACACACACACACACACACACACACACACACACACACACACACACACACACACACACACACACACACACACAATTCGCTTTATTTCTGGCCTCAATCATGTTTATTTCCGTATGTTTGCATGCTTTTTAAATGAAAAGTGCCGAAACCCACACCAACACAACGCGTGCAAGCGGAAAAGGTGGACATCAATTTGCTTCCTGTGGATCGCTGGGCAGTGTTGTTGTATTAAAGCAATTAATACAATCTGTGTACTTATTTCTATTATGATATGAGAATTATAAACTAATATGTGCATGTGTGTACGTATGAAAAATATATAAATATTTTTCTCCTTTGGAAAATTGTTTGCCCCTCCTTGAAAATATTTTGACCTCCCTGAGGGCTAGTTATTTACTAGCCTGTGTGGAATATAGCGTTATGACATGGATCAGAATGGTGGGTGTTAAACAGGGGACACAAACGTATTATGGAAGAAATGTTTTGCTGAGAAATTTATAATTATACGGGTGGACAGAATAGTCGTTCAGGAAATCAGAAGACAAATGGAAAGAAAGAAATCAAGACTCGATTTTAAAAAAGAAAAATGACTAGTATAGTATTGACAGGAAAGACTTTGATAACGCTGTAGACATCCCTCGGCCCCTCACAGCGAGAGTCCAATTTCATTACAGGAATCAGATCGCAGCTACCTTTAGCTAGCTCTTCGTTCGACCTACAGACATTTTATCCAAAAGTACAGTCCTTCGTTATGAAGGTTGAGGATAGTCTTAATCCACCTGACATGGTGGTACCATTTTAGCTGATACATAATTTTTTCAGAACTTAAGCATCCACTTATTTAATTAATATTTAAATGATTTTAAATATAAATTTTAGGACATGGAAGTCATGTATGGTTCTCCATACCGATTTTTAAAAACTGTTATATTGTGCTAGGCCTATAGTTTTATATAATGTAAGCTTTGTGTGTGTGTGTGTGTGTGTGTGTGTGTGTGTGTGTGTGTGTTAAAGAAACGTACTTGATGTATATTATTTTCAGGAATTTGTGTGAACATTAACTGTAAATATAAGAAATTAGCAAAATGATGAAATCAAAGCATACTTCAAAGAAGAGTTTGAGTATGAAGCTACAGAAGGAACATGGGAAGTCCCAGAACAACAGTGGGAAAGCAAAGGATACAAAATCTAAGGGTCCAGATACTCCAGAAGAATATACAATTACATTCCCTGAATTAAAAACTGTGGATAAAAAACAACTCATTTGTTACACACAAGGTAATAGATATCTTTTATTTATTTACTCGAATTACTCATCCAATTATAAATGAATTTAAAGTGGATTACTGATTATACCTGTTTAGTTTTAAACAGAACCAAAGAAGAAGGCGTTGGTATGGAGGACTTGGACAAATTACAGCTGGAATTAGAAACTCTGTTGTCAGCGGTTGCAGTTCGAATACGGGAACTGAACAGTGAGATAACAACACTAAGTACAGCAGAGGAGAGAAAGGACAAAAAAGGAAAACTAGGCATTACACCTACAGTAACGGTGAATATAATTATAGCTTATATTACTATTGTGCAGATGCATTGTCATTGTAGATGTTTGAGATTAAAATGTGTAAACATCTGTTATGCATATGTTAAAACGTTTTCAATATGAAGGCAGAATCAACTTCATATTGTAAATCAGGCTTCTAATGTAAGATGCAGTCAAGAATTATGGGCTTAGAAGTTTGACTCATACTTATTGAACTGTTGAAATTATTAAGTAGTTTTTGATTAAAATGTATATAAATTCTTGTACTGTGATGTACATGTGTAAAATGTAGGTGTCCAAAATAAAGTGGTACAAAGTTTGTTCACCTTAGAGTAAGTCTTAATGTAAACAAAGTGGAGTGATACACAGAGGCATCACTTAAAACTTTCTTAACACGTTGGCTGTGGGTCATGGCCCAGGCCGTACTGCATACAGTCACTGCCATGCATGTCACAATACGGGCCATGCATCTCTCTATCCAATGTATTTTTTCATTGGATAGGCCATCTTTATAGGCCAGACGGGAAGATCTTTTTCTTCACATTACTCTGAACACCTAAAAGCTCTATCCAGCAACAACATACATTCCGCGTTCGCCACACACATACATACAAAAACCACAGCTACACCAACATAGAAAACAATCTTGAGATACTACACTACTTGCCTAAAAGTCGGAAACTTAACACAGCAGAACAATATGAAATATACAAACACTACACAACACAACCAAACAACATGCTTAACGACCAATTACACTTTAAATCACACGCACTCTTTGACACAATTATACATAAAACATACAATAATTCGGATTCTCCCACCAATTTCTTTCCACCCCCTCACTCAACCTACCAACTAAAAAACTGTTACAAGTTCCGGACATTCTGTATCACACCGCTGAAGAATGCGCACATCACACCGAAACGCGTACGGGATAAAACAAAGTAAGTTCACAAGTGAAAGTTTAACAATTAATATTCATTAAGTGGTGTGAATGAAGAAGATGAACATTCAAAATAACATGTAGATAGTGTTTCTTAATTGATGTATTCATCTTAAAAATTCTAGGAAGAATTCTTGGATTTCGTTGTCCATGACGTGTCCGTTACTTAACTTAATACAACTATTATATTCACGCCTCGGAACACAAAGCTTTTTAAAAGTAAAAACATAAAGTTTTACCTTACAACCGGAACCGGTTTGCACTTTTAAAAAAGGCTTCTTCAGAGGTTGCCGCTGGTAGCGCTGTCCATCCTGTTGTGGGCAACGGAATCGAATTTTGAAAGATCGATGTTGTGTGTGTGGGGTGAGATGTGTTCGAATAATGTGTGCGATTTGAATTGTGTCTGTTCGTTTAGGATGTCGTTTTTATTTGTTTTCGTGTGTTTGTATATTTCCAATTGTTCTAGAGTATCTAGTTTTTGGCCTTTTGTGTGTACGTGTAGAATGTTCATGTTATTGTCGATGTTTTTGTATGTGTGGTTTGCCTCGATGAGGTGGTTTGCAAAGGTGGATTCTGTAGTGGAGTGGAGTGCCTTTGTGTGTTCAGTGTATCTCTGTTTGAAGCTACGTCCTGTCTGGCCTATGTAGAATTTGTTGCAATTTGAGCAATTTAGTTTGTAAACACTTGGTAGATCTAATTTGTTTTGTGTTTTGATAGTGTGTGTTCTGTTTTGTTAGTAGTTTTGTAAGCGATTCTGTATCCTGCTTTTTTGAATTTGTGGACTATTTTTTCAGTTTGTTTGTTGATGTATGTTAGTGTTATAAATTTATTGTTTTCTGTCTGTGTCTGTTGTTTGTTTTGTGTTTTGTGTAGGAGTTTACTGACTATTGTTCTGTCATATCCGTTAGATTCTGCTAGATATTTTATCGTGTTTAGTTCTGTAGTCTTTTTCATCTAAGGGGATGTTGTTAAGTCTATGTATCATGGTTCTTAAGGCAGCTAGTTTGTGTTGTATTGGGTGATTGGAGGAGTTGTGTATTAGTGTGTCAGTTGTAGTTGGTTTTCTGTATATACTGAATTTGGGCCTGTGTTCAAGTTTTGTGATGGAGAGGTCTAAGAAGTTTATGGTATTGTTGTGTTCGTATTCGGCAGTAAAGGTTATGTTTTTATGTATTTTGTTTATGTGCGTTAGTAACTGTTCACATTGTCTTTTGTTTCCCCTGTATAGTATTAGAATGTCATCAACGTATCTGTGCCAATATAGTATTTTATGTGAGTGTCTGTCATTGTTTGTGAGTATTTTTGTTTTTTTCTAAGTGTTGGAGGAAGACTTCTGCTAGAATACTGGATATGGGGGAGCCCATGGGTAGACCATCATTCTGTGTAATATTTATTGTTATAAGTAAAGTAGTTTTGTTTTGTGATAATGTTCAGAGTTTCTGTTATTTCCTTGGTAAGTTCGTCTGGTGTGTTGTTCTGTTTGAGTTTGTTTTGTAGGATGGTGATTGTTTCTAGGAAGAAATGTGGAATTTTGGTGTTTGGGAATGGAGATATATTTATGTCTATGTAGACTGCCACTATGTGTGGTATGAATGTGCATGATTCAACTCTTTGTGTAGCTTAATTATGCCCTCTTTATCATCACATAGTAGAAGCTTGCACAACACAATTTTTCAACTGGCAAGTCAGATATGCATTAACAAGTGGTTTGGAAATGGTACAAAACATTCAAAAATTGATGTAAATTAGTTGAAGATCATGATAGTCAGATGAAGATTGTGGTTTTGTGTCCATCAATTGTCAGCACTAGGTGCAACAGTAAATAAAAGAGTACTATTTGGGGGTGTTATGCCACCTATGTGAAGCTATTCATAGAAAACAGCCAGATTAACGAAAGGATAAGTTACTGAAAATTGCCTCCCAGTAATGCACAGGAATGCACGGAGGTGCTGGTTCTAGTATTTTAGGCAAGAAAAGATCCTAATAACACTGCAACCCATTGTAACGGTACAGAATTGGGAGGCAGAGAATGTTAATGAAATGTTGTCAATTCAAGCAGTGTACAACCTTTTGGGAACCCCTGCATTCAATGTTAGGTGAAACATCAGATTGTTTATGTCTAGACAGCCCGGGTAGACGAGTTACGCAATCGTCTGCAACTCATGCTGCCTATAAATTACAGTAAAACGTAATTACCACAAGCCAGTTTTCATCAGGCGGTCACAGTAGTCAGTCATCGTTTAACCAGCCAAGTAGACAGCAGAGCTGTGTGGGACAGTAAAGGAGTGCGTGGTTCTAGAAATCAGTGTGTGAACAATACAGCAGTCAACTCGTATCCTTCAGACCGCGCGGTCATAAAAAACAACAAGTGCTCGGGCGAGTTACGTCGGCCGACTAAAAAGAAAAAAATGTTACCTAAATTGTTTTAAAATCAGTAGAAGGGTGTAATGTGAACAGACCTCCCACAACATCAGTTTTAAACTGTTCAGAACATATTTCGGAGTGTCTTGTGAAAACAACGAATCTGCAGCGGTGGTGAGATAATTGGACAATGGCTACAGCCAGGATGAGTACCATTTAAAACATTTAAACCTATAAATAAATTAATCAACCACCTTATAAAATACTTGACATTTAAAGAGCTCTATAAACGGGGTTAAAAAGGGGAATTATAAAAAATAAGGAAAAGTACTGGTTGAGTAATCATATATATTACTTTGTGATAGTTACATAAGAATGGTTCATTTGTTAGTTTCATACCTTTAATTTTAAAAGATAAGAATTTAAGTAATTGTCATTAAAAAGGGGAAAAATACCAATTTTGCGTAATAAACGAAAAGTAATTTGTTTCAGTCAGTATAAACTGTGTTAATATAATCATTTAGCAACTCAACCTAAATAATCCCTCTGCAGCTGTTTTTTTGTCTGTACGACCCTGGACGTAGCACAAGGTAAGAAAAAGAAGTAAAATTTTGATAAATTTAATAGTAAGTTTTATTTACGTAGAAAATCGTAAAGTCTCACCATATTAATTTTAATTTCTACATTTTTCTGCATTCTCAGTGGTAAACAATTATCAGCAACATCCAACCTACAAGTGGTTACATTAATCACAAACTAGACCTACTTTTCTATTAATGTTAAATACTGCGATGTATTTACATTTTTCAAACAATTGACTTCTGAAGTTGATTTCGGTTAATCGATTTTTTAGATATTTGATGTTCTACTATATCTGTGTGATCCCAAATGACTATAGGATGCTGATGCCTCCAATAGGGGACTCTATTTTTAACATAAATATACAGATTCTCTACTCTTTATAACATGTCTTATGCATAAAAATATAATACATTAATATTAAAAGACAGAAACCTGGTTCTCTCTGTAACATACATTTCCAGTAGCTTCAGTTCATAGGTTGTTTTGGTAATTAAAAGCAACATTATTTTATGAGATGTATCAGTAGTATTCTGTAGTATCAGTGCTAATATCGCTGTCAGTACAGAAGATTCTATCATTGTGTGTGTGTGTGTGTGTGTGTGTGTGTGTGTGTGTGAGAGAGAGAGAGAGAGAGAGAGAGAGAGAGAGAGAGAGAGAGAGAGAGAGAGAGAGAGAGAGAGACTATATTTTATGATCATTAAAAGTTCCTCGTTTTTTCATTAACGGGTTACATATGAGTTTTGATAATGTGTCTGTATATTACATTAGCCACATAATCTACAAGTACGGTTATGTTGATATCACCTTACCTAAAAGTTAATAAGACAAGAGTGTCCTCATCTGATTGAGATTTTTGGGTGTTCATTAAAGTAGGAGAACAAAGATTTCAGTTACACATCAGAAAAAGATAATGTTTCAAGATGTATTTGATATGTTTGGGTGCACTAACTACTGTGTAATCCAGAATATTTTAGACATACTACACCTAGCCACTCATCCAGTTTGGTGCATACATTCATTGTAGTATTGAATTGCTTTCTGTTTAGTTTCGTACATACTATTCCTGCAATATTTATGCTTGGTTGAGTGCTCTTTTTTTGGACATTTGTGCTTTATATATTATATTTTTTGAAGAGGTGATTGTTGCGTCAGTTAAATAATTGATGTTAACTAATGATGTACAATATAACTCCAGTTATCAAATTTTCAGATTGTCTGTTAATACAGAGCAGTATTCATTCTCACCTTTACACTACTGATTACATAATATCTTCACTCACATGTATTAGAATATGTGCTCATGTAGTGGTTCTCCCTTGTGATACATACATACATATAAATAAATAATCTGTCTCTGTTGGCCTTTGTAACACAAACTAAAAGTTACTTTCTGTACAATGAAATAAATTAATATTTAAAAGTTCTTTTTGCTTTATTTACTCTTAAGTCTTTACTGGTGTGATAGAGTCTTCCTTTTAAATATTTTTTTTTTATAATTGTACATAAATAAGTTTACTTCCCTTTAATGTTGACAGCAGCAGATCCTTCAGACAATGAGCTGATCCTATCAGTATGAATATGTGGGTTGATATACTCTGTCTGGCTTCAGGGTTGCTTTTGGGAGTGTATTTTGGGCTTTTGGCCTTTTTGTTATGAGTATTATGATTTAAGTCCCATCTCAAAAATTCCCATATCTCAAAAGTTATTGAAATTAATGTGTTAATTAATGTGTTATTATGGATATTCCGTAAAATAATTACGTGTACCCTTGCACTACACATGCAACTAAGTATCATTGTACACCATTTCAAAGCATGTTAAGTAATTTTACAAGCCTAAAAACACTTATAAAACTATAACAAATATACAAATATTTTTTATAAAACTATATAAAATAATATTTATAACTCTATATGTAAAAAATATTTTTCACAATGTTCCTTATCAACAAATTTACAATGTTCAAAACTGCAATCCCTACTTATTCATACAGCTTGTTTATATACTATCATATGGTTTATTCTCTAATACGTTCCATATTTATTTAAAATGTCCATTGCAATATGTGTGTCATGCACGTAGGAATGTGTGTGAAATACTTCAGGAATGATTTCTACAAGCGAAATAAAGAAGACATACCTATAAACATAGGTCCAAAACGCTTCATTTTTTATTTATGGCTTGCAAACAATGTCAACTTGATTTCTGCTCCAAGGCTACAATTAAGCACTACTGAAATTCTTGGAACTTAAATTACAGAATAAATTTGATGGTTCCATATGGTTTTTGACCTGAATAAGAAAATAGAATTCAAATGATACAGCCTAGTATTGTTTATTGCGTTTATTCACTGATGAATCTATTTTCGTGAGAAACGGAACACAAAATTTGAAAAATAGGCACAGTGGACAACTGAAAATTCAAATGAAATAACAGTAAAATTTTCAAAACTGGTTAAAAGGTATAATTGGGGCCAGTTAATTTTACCATTTGTTATTCAAAGATTGCCTTACCGGTATTGCCTACAATGACTTTTTACAAACTCGGTTGCCAATCCTGTTAGAAAAGGCTGTTGAAAAAGGCTGCAAATGTTCTTTCAACATGATGGTACAACATCTTATTATTGACATGAAGTTAAGATAACACTTAACTCTTAAGTTATCCAGCCACATGGATTGGTCAAGGAGGACCAATTAATTGGCTTCCTAGGTCCCCTGATTAAAATCGTGTGGACTATTACCTGTAGGGCCAAATAAAGAAGCTAGTTTACGGAATAAAGTTAATTCAAGGGAAGAATTAATGATCAGAATTTGTAATAGCATTTGAGCATCTTAAGAACAACCATGACACTGCTAGAAAAGCTTCCTTTGATCTTATACATTGCACCACATTTTGCATAAACAATCAAAATTTTGGACAGTATTTTTAAAATATCAAGAATTAAACAGATTTCCTCAAACATCAGTATTTATGCTATTTACACGTTAGGCTTTTGTTATGAATTCTAATAATTTTTTACATTTTTTGTTGTGTTTCTTCAATAAAATTTGATTTTTTGTAACAGTCATTTGTTTTTTATTGACTTTACTTACATCAAATTTCTCATAATTAAGTTCTTTATCAATTGTATTACGAATATTCTTTTATTAGGAAGGGCGTTTTTTGCTACCGTACAATTTTTTGAGATTTACAAAACTTTCCCAAAAAAGTACCCAAGATAAAGTTCTGGGATCCTCTTTTTTCAATTTGAAAGTTAAAAACCATATTACATTATCAATTGTATTCTTTAATTTAATTTCCAATAATTTCAGTAGGGGTTAATTGTATCTTTGGAGCAGAAATCAAAGTGAAATTTTGTGCAAACCATATATCGAAAATAGCATTTTCAGACCTACATTTATATAAAATTTCTTCTTAATTTCACCCAGTAGAATGAATTCCTGAAGTATGTTTCATTCCTCATGGGACACTGTGTGTGTGTGTGTGTGTGTGTGTGTGTGCGCGCGCGCGCGTGCGTGCGTGTGTAAAACATACTACATAGTACATATATTTCACTCTTAATGATGCACTTGGATCTTTGTAAGTGACAATAGAGTTGTAAAAAAAACAAGATGAGTGTGCTTCACTGACGCTCTTAGCACTGAAAAAATATGCATTTTGTAGCAAGAAAAAGGGTAAACAGTTTGCTAAATAAAAGAACATTTTTGATTTTTCAGTGTAAGTTTAATTATAATTATTAATGTTCTTTGATACCTAGTTAAACCTACAATGATATTACATTTGTGTAGAATTTTTCAGAATTAAAATTTTTTAATACTGTACTGTATTTTTTTTAAATTTTCATTTTGAATTTCCTATATGTTAAAGGGTTTAGAAAAATTGAATTTTTTAACAAATTAAATACTTGCATTTAAATAAATGGTATTAGAATTCACAAAAGTGTTATTTTTTACTTTTCCAGTTATCTAGATTTCCTGTTATATGGATTAATTCTGGTCCCAATTTATTCAGATAATCAAAGTTCTATTTATTATTATTAAGTAATAAAATACATTTTTTATAATATGGCAGTTTTCTGTACAGAAAAAGAAGGTAGAAGAGAAGTCAAAAATAAGCAAGTCAGTAAAAGATACCGTAGCTGGGAAACCTCTTAAGTCGCCAGTATCAAGCAAGGCAAGAGCAAAGGGGACACCAGTAGGAGATGTATCAGATGTGGTAAAAACTTGTGATTCTTTTTTTTTTTAATAATGCAAATGTGATTTTTTTTGTCTTAGTACTTATATTCATGTGTGATAATATATTTCATTCATTCAGCATTCTGCACTTACAGATCAGTCCATGTAGAATTCCTTGTTAACAATGATTGGACTGTTTAATAACGTAATGTTTTTCATTACTAGTCAACGATAAAGAAAAATCAAACACACTAGAGACAAACGGAGTTTATCAAAGACACTGTGCAGAATGCGATGCTGTTTATATCGGACAATGTGGCCGTGCTCTGAAACATCGCATTTCTGAACATAAGAAGGCGATTTTAACCAATACAGGATTTGCAAATCATTGCTTACAACAAAGTCACTTCATAGATACAAAAAACATAACACTACTACACAACATACAAAAAGGTAAAAAAATGGATTTGTTAGAAATTCTAGAAATTAGAAAAGCAATAAAGTAACAAAAATTTAACAAATTTAAAAAATTTAACAAATGAACAAACTGAATTCTGTGTATCCCCTTTATTAAAAGCTGTTATATAGTTTAGTTAATTTTTATATTTTATTTTTTTTTATATTTTGCATTCAGATTATATTTAGTTTTTACAGACACTTGACCTTATCTTAGCTCCTACACCCCCATCCATCTTCACACCTCACACATGTCCGGATACATGCCCTAAACAGATGTTCACCACCATAACATCCTCTGTTTATTTGTTCACTTATCCCTTTGACAATTGCTTGGAAAGCTGAAACATCTGTCAGAGTTAAATAAAAACTGTGAAACATACCAAGTGTTTATATATTTTTAAAAACCTTTGTATTAATATGTTTCACCAAGTGCCCAATGAGTCATCAATTAATATCTCTATCAAATGCGTTGTCAAAGTTAATGAAGGCAAGGTGTGTCTCCAAAATTAAATTCCCTTTTTTCTCAATCAGTATTTTCAAAGAGACTGAGACATATTCAATGCAAGACCAGCCTTTATGAAATCCTGCCCATTCATCATGAAGTAAATTATCAGAGAACAAAGTCTTTCATTAAAAATTGTTCTATATAACTTGTAAGTAGTGTTTATTAAGCTTATACATCTATAATTTCATGGTACAGTTCAATCACGTTTCTTAGAAACACAAGAAACACTACTCTCAATTCATATGGGATCTTGCATCTCATCCGGCACATATTCAGAAGATGTAGCAATCTAAACTTAAGTAATGTATTAGAGTATTTAAGCAGTTCTGAGTGTATCCCATCCAAGCCGTCTGCTTTCCGGATGAACGTTTTCATGGATGAAAGTGCTCTTTGTAGTTCCTCAAGTGTTACTGAATCTATACCTGTGTCCCCATTATGTTTCCTGCAGCTTTCTGAGGAATGTTAGGATCATACCATAGTTACTTGTAGTGCTCAATCCATTTATCCTTTGCAATCAACTTCAAATGCACTGTCTCTCACTGCACTATTTCAAATGCTTCATTAATTTGTATGCCACTATTTGGCATCCATGTATGTCATCCTCTGTATTACTAATAAATATATTCTGTGATTTGTCATGTCCTTTCCTGATAATGTATTTCACAGCATGACAGTTCTGCTTATAAATATCCAGATCTTCACTGTTTTTTTTTCCTGAAAGTATTTGTGATAAGCCAATTGATTTCCTTGTATCACTTGGTTCCATATTTTAAATCTCTTTTCCAAGTACTTCGTTACTCACTTTTTCCAGAAGGTTCTGTACATTACTGCATTCTTCTTCTGTATAGTCACTAGTAGGGACCAATTGTGCATACTCTGTTAATCTCTTCCAGTACAGATGACAGATACTCTCAGCATAGAGCAGATATACCTTAAATGCATTGTTTCTGTGCCCCATAAACATTTCTAACTTTATGTTCATATTTTTGTTTATGCATACTTTGTATTATTTGTTTATTATATATTTGTTTATATCAGTGGCGGCTCGTGATTTAAGAGGCTGGAGGACGGGGCATTTACACTTCTTATTTATAAAAATTTGAACTCACCTCAAATATTATGAGCTGGTGTAGATAGTCAGCAGTTTTATTAAAAAACATAACCATACACATTCTTAGTCTTTTCACTGTCTCTTTAGTGTCGAAAGTGTCCACAAAAATGTCTATACTGTTCCCACAAAATAGTAATACACTATATTATTTTTATGATACATACTCTTTAAACAGATCATTTATTTATTGACAAAGATCATTCACCTTTCCTTTAAATTAACTAACTTTTCTAGCACTCTCTCATTAAAGTCCTTCATATCTTTAACAAGTTCCTTGTTGACAGATAGCAGATAGCGTCATAAGGGCATTCAGTCTGTCGTTTTTCGTTGCATTTCTCAAGAAAGTCTTTAGTCTTTTCAGAGTCAAAAAGCAGTGCTCATGTTTGGCAGTTTGTCATAGGGGTCGTTGTGATAATTTTTATAAGTTTCAACACATCTTTGAAAGCTGAGGTAAGATTGTATTCTTACATAAAGTTACAACGTTTTATTGTGCCTATAATATTAAAATCATGCCGTCTGTATAATTTTTTCAATTCATTCCAAACTTTTTTTTCTTGTAAGAAAGGATAATGCTGAATCACTCACCTGACTTTTTCTTCCTGAAAGTTTGTAGAAAAAAGTGGAAATAAGTCGTCATTGAACATCAATGAAGCTGCCACCAGGTGACCCGTGAAAGTAAATGTACCTTTCATGTGAGCTGTAGTGATGTCACATACTTATTTTGCATTCCCTATTCTAGTGCTGCATCCAACAGTATTATTCCTTCTTCTTGGTTGCTCAGGGAATTGTCGTTTATTTGTGTTTCTATTTCATTTATTTTCTCCCTCTCTTTCTGCATCTCATTTTCAAAAATTCCTATGTCACTTGCCCACATTACACTGTCTTTGTTCCTACTCTGTAGTTGTCGGTACAATATGTTCATGTGGGATAGAATTATATGGAAAAAAGTTAGCCAGAACATAAAATTTTCTTCTGTGAACATAAAATTCTAAAGAACCCTTCTGTGACCACTTGCTTCATTAACTGCGAGTTTGTTTGTACACTTGTCTTCAGGAACTTCGAAACATTCTTCCAACTTATATCGGTTTTCATACACAATGTTGACTGTACAAATGTTGTAATTCCATCTTGTTATAGAAACTCTGGGTAACCTGGCTTACATTACTTCCTCCAAAACGTCCGTTCATAGAGATGAGTGAAAAAAATCCTGAAATAGCAGACAGATTTGAGAAAAACTGTAATTTTGTTGTTTACACTTGTTGCTTTTTCTAATAGCAAATTAAGTTGACGAGTGTAACAGTGTACAATATATGCGCACGGATACACTTCTCTAATTTTTGGCTGCACACCTCCAACAGAACCACACATAACATTAGGACCATCATAAGTCTCAGCTATTAACATTTTCTGTGATGTGTGCAGAAGAGGATTGATGTTGTCCATTATACACTTTGCTAAGGTTTCTGCGCATTTACCTTCAGGACTGAAAAATGTTTGTCACATCGGTTGTCTGATCGCATTCGGTTGCCACAAATTCAGAAGCTTGTATCTCCTTTTCTATTTCTTCCCTGCAGACACTTGGGTAAAATGATAAAACAAAACCTAATAATTCCGCAGTACAATATTTGCCTAAATTATTCGTGAAGCTATCTAAAAAATTCACACACTCAAAACCTAAACACTAAACAAATGGCTGCAGTGAATTATTCACACCAGAGAAAGTCTAAACACTTAAAAGAGCAAAACTCACATTATCAATAGTCCGCGATTAGTTGTACGGAGTAAATCATGGCACTTTTTGCTCAACAAGGTGCGATAGGAGACACACCAATTGCCAGTGAAAATACCGCATATAAGCTTACAGGTTCATTCAACGTTGGACAGAGTGGGGGATGGAGAAATGGGTGTGACTGTCATAGTGCCGTGATGCGTGCTGTTCCGAAAACATTCTGCTATTACCTAGTATGAAAACATTTTCTCGTCCGAAGTATTAAAGAAAGATATAATGACTTTCCATGAGTAGTGATAATGGATTGTTCAGTGATATGATTTAAACAGGGGGGGGCGCCTTAGCGCCCTAAGGACGAGCCGCCCCTGGTTTATATAAACTTTATTTTTATAGTTCTCCATCTTGTTCAAATCTCAATTTTATAGACCACCATGTAATGATCAGTGCCAATCTCTGGACCTTTAATAACGTGCGTATCCGTGACTTGTGAAACCATCTTTTGATTAACAATTATATCATGTAATCAGTTAAAAAATGTTTTCATTACTCTAAGTTTATTTTTGTTAGCAAATTCTCACAACCTTACTCCATTTCTGTTAATAGGTGGGTGCCTCTCAAAAATTACCAGTAAGATTTTCAGTAGCGTGGTTACCAACTCTAGCATTAAGAACACCATCTATAACTACATGATCCACGTTATTGTATATATCTAATTGCTTCTGTACCTCATCATAAAGTAAATCTGATTTCCTCCTTACCATTCTCTGGACCATATGCACTAATGACAAAAAGACTCCCCATATTAATTTTGAATCTAACCACTATAATTGTATCATTAACAAGAGTATATGATTTTTACAATATCTCAGTTTTTAGTCTACCAATATGACAACTCCAGAACACACTCTTGTCTTCAGGGAAAATCCCAGAACCGCAACATTTAATCTTTTATATACCCTGTGCTTGAGTATTTTCTTAGTATCAATAATAATTGCAATATTTACTTTCTTCTCTGTTAGATACTTACACACAGTTCTGTGGCTTTGCATACAAGGCCCCTCACATTCCACATTGTCAAAGTTAATATGCCTGCAATACCAAGCTATACCTGTACCTACACCTATAGTCGTTTTCTTTACTTGTAGTCATTCCCTGTGTATAACCATTATTTACATTTGATTTGTTCCTTTTTGACTTTGAGGTAGGAAAAATGTCCTCAAAGGACGTTACCAACATCCAGTAGAGTAAGACCAATGGTAGGAGTGCTACTTTTGAGCCTCTGTTCTTGCTCTGGGTTTCACTCAGAGAAACCTTCCTCTAGGACCGTTGACCATTTGTCACTTTTAACCCTGGCCACGCTCTTAACTGTTTATGAAATAAAAACAAGAAAATAAGAATTACATAGTAAACCTGAAATATGAAAAGAAAGACTCATAGCCATAAAATATAAATATATAACTTAAAATATATTAATCAGTGTTTGGCTGCCCACAAATTGTAAATTATCTACCATTGATTTTTCTCAGAGAAAGCTTGTCCACTTCTCAGTAACCGAGTAATTAACCAAGTCACTGTGCTATTCTGCAAAGAACTGTGTTGTGGTTTCTTTACAAACCTTTGTGACTCTCAGCTTAGACAGATGTCTTTCGTTACATCATTTTATTCTCTTACTTTTTTGATATGACGTATTTTGATTTATGTATTTATTTAATTATTTCCTGTCTCTGTTTATCTTATCATTGTTATTGTGTGTTTTCTACAGTTCTTTTGTCATTATGTTATTCTCACTCCAAGTTTCTGAATATAAGGTAATGCAGAAAAAAGGACAGACCTATATGTTTCTAATCCAGGGTGAGCACAGCTTCGTGTAGTTAAAAATGGTTTGTCATATTTTATACAGAATAGTTCTTTAAATTTGAGGAAAAGAACAAAATCATAAACTATCTAATCTCCTGAATTTTGTTGTAAATTGTCTGCATCAAATCATTAGGTCACTTTGATCCCACTCTCTGACATATGTAAAAGTCAAAATCTTTGGTGTTTATAAGATTCTTAAAAAAATTGTAGTTCTTTCAGTACAAATTAGAGTTAAATAATTGTATTACTAAAGTAAAGCACATACACAAACTCAGGTATTGTGGTCTGAGAGTGTGACAAGTTGCCACAATTGAGTTATGTGTAATTTTTGGAGAGTTTTATGGAATTGAGGGTGAATTCACAACTCGTGGCTGTATGCTGTATCTAATTTGATGTATTAGCAGATTTTCAACGCATGATAAAAAAGATTCCAGTGTAATATAAAACTGGTGGCTCTAAATGTTTATCAGACTGAGTACTCTTGTCTTGCTGTTTTGTTAGCATAGAGGAATAAAGAGATAGAGGTAGAATGTAAAACAGAGAGTGTCCATTTCTGCTGAAAATAATACAGTGTACTGTCACATCTTTTAGTTCTTCACTGTGACTTGTCTTTTTAACTTTTCTACTGTCTGCCACATAATTATCTTCTGATTCCTCTCTTCTTTATCTTCATTTCCTTTTATGAGTGCACTAATTTCTTCTCTAGTGTCATTGTTAGTAACTTCTTCTCCCAGTCTAATTTTCTTCATTAGACTGACTTTCCTAGAATCATGTCTCCTTGTTATTTAAAAATTTGTTTGTAATCACAAAAGAAACAGTATGTACCACTGATCTTTACAGCCCACCCAGCTGGGACAAAACTAGCTTGAAATTACTGTACTGTATTTCTAGGATAGGTGATGAGTTTTACAGAATCTCAAGTTATCGAGTGGTAAGTTTTGGAGAACAGCTGTATTTCCATATATGAATATAAGGATGTGTAGAAATTTTATTTACAAATCATAAAGGGTATTAAATTTAAAATAATATTTTTTTTAAATTAAGTTTTACAGGCCTAGTTACATCTGTACTAACTATGGCTTAGTCTTTTTAATGATTTTTCTTCAGAATTAATCCACTTATTTTAAACTTTATATAGAAATATATAAAATTGTATGCACATTTCACTTCTGTGGGTCCTATTGTAACAAGATATTACTATTGTATGGTATGATTTAAAATATTGTTACGACATTACAGAACAATCTACGTGTTTCTCGAACAATCCAGTGGAATACGGCTAAATGTTGTGGCGTACGTGATTTCAACATGCGCTCGCGAGACTTTTCCGCCAGCCGCACAGACTGTGTCAAGGCCGCAATTAATTATGTCGTAGTGCAGAGATAACGCGCAGTATGGAATAATCTAGTATTTTGGGGGGGGGGGTATAAATACCAGTACTCAACAACGTTCAGTTTCAGTTATAGTTGCGATATATTACAGTGCAGTTCAAGTTTATTGTTGGGCGATTACAAGTGATTACTCTGTGCGTTCAAGTGGTTATTGTGGCGAAGTGTTGTGTTTTGTAATCGGGGGGGGGGGGATAATTGTAATACAATTGTGTTTTATATTAGGTGACATTTTATTGCGTGGGAACACGTTTTATTTGATTTGCTGTAAGAGACTGTCGTGTTAATTATGAACTGTTTAATTTTGATAATTAAAGCTGGTGATTAGTGACTTAATTGGTGTCTTGTATTTTGTTTTCCACTGTACCTACGACGATCAAGTAGACCGTTGTAACAGTGGTGTCAGAACTGGGATAGAACCGTTAACAGTGGAAACAGTGGACACTTGTACAGGACTGAGTAATTTCTAATTAATCTGTAAACATGGATGCCAGTCAGATGATGGAAGCTTTCCAAATGCTGCTACAGCAGACACAGGAAGAAGCAGAAAGACGACAAAAAGAAGAATGAAGACAAGAAAGAGAAGAAGCAGAAAAATGACAGGATGAGAAACACAGACAGGAGGTGGAAGAAGCAGAAAAACGACAGGATGAGAAACGCAGACAGGAGGCAGAAGAAGTGGAAAAACGACAGGATGAAAAACGTAAGCAAGAAGCAGATAAAACGGAAGCTCTTTTTGAAGCTATGCAAAGACAGTTGCAAGAACACAGTACCGCAGAATTGGGTCTCCTACGAGGTGAGCTTAATAAGCAAGTTACTAAAATATCGGAGGTACAAGAATCAGTGACATTAAAAATAGCTGAAGTAGAAAAATCTGTCTCGATTGTTGAAGAATCAATGTCTACAAAAATATCTGTCTTAGAAGAATCGATGTCGACAAAAATATCTGTCTTAGAAGAATCGATGTCTACAAAAATATCTGTCATAGAAGAAACCATGTCAAATAAAATATCTGCAGTAGAAATCTCAATGGCAAACATAAGAGAGCAGTTCCTGAAGATACGTCCAAAACAAACTTTTGAACAGACTGTACCTATGATAAAGACAGAAAAAGACACAAAAAATAAGTCAGTAGAGAAAGTCACTTTGTCTCCAGTAGGGACAGTTCATGTCAAAGCTCCAACCTTTGACGGAAGCAGTCACTGGGCAACGTACCTCCTCCAATTTGAAGCTGCTGCATGCACAAATAATTGGACAGAGAAAGACAAGTCAGTTTCACTCGTTCTTGCATTAAAGGGACCTGTGGCAGAATTACTACAGAAAGTTCCACCTGACAGCCAGAACATCTATGCCGAGTTGAGAAAAGGTCTAGGATTACAGTATGGTGATAAACATTTGTGAGATGTGTACTGCTCAGTTGAGAACAAGACGACAACGTTTCAGGGAGAGTCTTCATGAGTTTGAAGGAAGTATCAACAGACTGATTAGATTGCCCTATCCTGAAGCACCAGAAGATTTTCGAATAAGGTTTGCGGTGCAGACATTTATTGATGGAATCGGAGATTGTGAACTTCACCAAGTGTTATGAATGGCAAGACACCGAAATAGCTCAGAAGCTCTTGTACAGTGTTGTCGGACAAACAATTCAGAAGTTCAAGAGCGCCGCAATGATTTGAACGATGGGAAAAGGACAGAAGACCGAAGTGTTACAACTGTGGAAAACGTGGTCATCTACAGGTAGACTGCTGGGAGAAGAAGATACCAAGAGAAGAGAGTGATTGCACCAATTGGAGAAGTAAAGCCTCAGAACAGCACACAGTTTCCACGCTATATAAGACCAGTGGAAACTTGATTGTTAATGGATTTGTGGAAGGTAAACCAACATCATTTACAGTTGACACGGGTGCAACAGTGTCCATTGTGCGGCCTGACTTAGTCAGCAACCTCCAGCCCCTAATTAGCTCTTGTACAATACAGACTGTGAATGGAAGCCCCGCCAAGGTGCTAGGAAAGGTTGTGTACGTCTGGGTATGTGTACGTCTGGGTCTTCTTGAGTTTAGCCACCCAATGCTCGTTGCAGACATTGTCGATGAAGTGATTCTTGGCATGGACATTATGAATGTCTACGGATTCGTTGTGGACTTAAGGGTGAAAACGCACTAGTGCTGCCGCGGCCACGATCACGACTGCGGTTGGCCGCATACGACCGATTTTAACAAGGAGATGCTTGAACCAGCTGGTCGCTACGGCCACATTTTTGTCAACCGGCCAATCTCCGGCCAACCGGTTTTTGCGGCCACCATTTATATGTCCTTGTATAGGGCAATGCGCACGCCAGACAGCCAGTGTGCGACCAGACATTGGCTGATACGGTTCATGTGCGTTCTGCAAGTTGTGAGGTACGACATGGACTTTGATACGGAGAAATTCATTGTAGCTGTAAAGGAGAGACCAGCATTATAGGATTTGTCATTAGACGAGTATTCAAATAAACAAACAAAGAAGAAGATGTGGGAAGAAATCACCATGTTATTTGGCGGCAGTGACTTAACCACACAAAATGAAAAAAACACTATGTAAGTACTTTTACAATTTTATTACATTACATTATTTCAGTGTTATTACACATACAACAATATCCATGTAGGACTAAATGTAATTATTTTGCCACGAGACTGCTCCTTCATTTAAAAAGTAATCTGCAAATGAATTTCTGCAGTGTGAATTGTATTGACGTCTGCGTGTTTGTGGGGAATTGTTGTCATGAAATGTAGGATATCCATACAAAGTGTCTTGAAATTGTACACCATGCCTACTTCGTACGTAGTTGTGTAAAATACAACATGCTTTCACAATGTCTATAGCAAAGCCCACATCAACATTCAGGGGCCTGTGAAAAATCCTCCATTTACTTGCCATTATCCCAAACGAGTACTCAACGAAATGTCTTGCTCGGGAAAGACGGTAATTAAAAATCTTCTTTTTATTATCAAGTCGTTGGCCAACATACGGACACATAACTCTGTGCGATAATGAAAATGCGTCATCGGCAACAAATACAAAGGGCATAGGTGTAGGATTTTCATTTGAAATCGGAGTATCTTCAGGTAGGTCCACGGTATTTGACAATATTCTTCTATACAGAACCGATTGTTCGAATATTGTTGAGTCAGCACATTTCCCGTAGGAACCAACATTTACATAGATAAATGTATAGTTTGCGTCACAAACGGCCATTAGTATGATAGAAAAATACTTTTTGTAGTTGTAATATATTGATGCGCTGTTTGCTGGTTTTACAATTCTTACGTGTTTTCCATCTACTGAGCCAAGACAATTGGGAAAATTAGCCCTACATTCAAAGTCTTCTGCGATTCGTAACCAGTCGGTTTTGGTAGGCTCTGGCAAACTTCGCCTTTCAAGACATTCCAGATCGATGAACAGACTCTTCTTACAATTTCTCTTATAGTGGTAACGCCAAGCCGAAAAGCATGATGCAAATCAACAAATGTATTTCCTGACGCCAGATACCTGAAAAGAAAGACTGAAATTACTACCGGCATCTAATATATAAAATCCCTGAGCTGTTGTCGCAGATAACTTGTAAACCTGAAATTCGCAACATACATTCTATTTTATTTCTACATGTATTTTATGAGCCCTACATTTTATGAGGAAAATCCCAAAACTCAAAAATTAGTAAAGGGCATTGAACTGTAGCCCTTGATCATTACGGGAATACATTTAGTCAGCAGTTCTGTTTTATTTTAACACTGAACTGTCAGACTTTTTATTTTTATATATTTTAATTAAGCATATAATAATCATGACATTACTATTGTTATTGGTAGTATAAAATTACTATAACAATATTTTGTTGTTACAGGTATGACGTTACAGAAGAAATGGCGGAATATTAAAGACTCCTACAACAGAGAAAGAAGAAGACTGAACGGCGCTAAAAGTGGTTCTGCAGCACAGAAAAAGTCACCATACGTATACTACAATATACTCTCTTTCTTAAATTGCAATACTCCGCCAACCAACACTCACACTAGTATATCATCTCCGGATGCTGAGGGTACAGAGATTCCTCAAGACATTGAAAGTCCAAGAGGACCATATGAGACTAGGGTACTTGCTAAAAAACGGAAGCCGCAGGATGAAGTAGGTAGGCAATTAATTAATGTGTTGAAAGAATCTGCAGAGGCTCGACAAAAACGTGATAACGGTATGTTTCAAGACGATGACAAACTGTTTATGCTATCTCTAGTTAGCAATTTTAAAAAAGTACCACAGCACTTGAAATTATCAGTAAAACGCCAGTTCATAAATATTCTTGAGGAAACTCAGCTTCAGGCTTTCAGAACACGGCTTCTCAAGGATATTATACAACACAACACAATCCTCAACCAATTCTGTCACCATCAGGTAATAATATGTGCTACCAGCAAGACTATTCTATAACACAATATCCTTCACGTGAACCTAGGCCTACTAGTTCTACACCACAGTCAACGGCAGGAAGCAGCGACTATAGAGATGACAGCGACCCTGGATCTCCGCTCTTTTCATGTTTTGATGATTCTCGACAAAGTTAATTAAAAAATATTTTACTTTTTTATGTTTTATTATATGTATTATTTTACTTTTTATTTTTACTTTTTTATTAAACACTGTTCCATGTTTTTTGTGATATGAATAACACATCAATGTTTTTTTTTTATAAGCATAAGGTACATGAATAAAACTTACCTTAACGTTACAAGTAATTTTTCTTCATTTCCTATGCACAGCCGCATTGCGCTGTCTATACCCCTGATCTGTCTGCAATGTTGTTTAGTAATTCATCGAAACTTTTAACAGACATTCTTGTATAGTTAAAAAATTTCTCTTCATGTTCACGTAATTCACAAAAGAAAGTAGCGAATTGTCCTTTTGTAGACCGAGTTTGTAACATAGGATGCACCCAATATCTTTTCCTCTTGCGTTTCATAGAATGATACACGTACACAGCAACAGCTATCTCCTCGACATCCATTGCGACTGAGCGCGACCACTCACTCCGGACTACAGAGCTGGCCACATGGCTAGTCGCTTTTTTGGTCATTCGACATACGGCCACGACCAGCCATTGGTTGTGGCCACAGCCGCAATAGTGCGCCATCGCCCTAAGAGAGAATGTCCTGAGGATTGGCCAAGAGAACATAAAGCTTTGCATGGCGGGTCAGTCCAAGTCAATTCATCCAGGGGTGTACACCCCACCCTCTCAGCTTTCTCATGAAATTTTTTTACAGCATGTATGGACAAATATAACAACCCGTATTTTTCATTTTTGCCAAATTCGCTGTAGTTTTTTTAAAATGATTTTTTGAAAAAAAAAAAAAATTCATTTTTAGCTGATTTGTTAGTCGCGGCGCGAGATCTAAAAGTCACTTTTCAATAAAAACTCTAGTTGTATGGTTATTATTTAATATTAAGTTATGAAACTCTCAATACTTACTTGAAATTTCACAAGGATTCCAAATATAAAGTCAAAAATAACATTTAGACTCATATAAAACTTGTTTTTCCACTTCAATGTTGGCAATTCTGAATTTTATTCTCCGTGCAGGCTTTTGTGCAAATGTTTATATAACTTTTTTCTGTCTGGTCCTATGAGGCTGAAAAAGATCTCATTTGAAATACGATGAAATGTAATATAATAGCATAAAATAAAAGTTGTGGGTATTTAATGACATCATTTTATAATTTAAGTACAAAGTTTACATTTGATATTTCATTGAAATATTTTGCATAGTACCCTATCTTGTGTGGCCAGTGAGGATTTTTTTTACTTAAGGTATAGGCCTACTTATATTTTTCTGTACTAAAACCTTCAGTTAAAATTAGGCATATCAGTGTAACAAGGCCTAACTATCTGTCAAAACTAAAAAGTATAGATTTTAAAGAAGATTTGTCCGTATTTTAAAAATAATAACTTGCTTAGGTATTTACTTGTTGAGTTAGCTTACGTTTTCAGTCTTAAATGGTATCACAGGCTATTTATAATATATACAGGTGCTTCTTGATTGATATGAAACGTAATTTTTCCTTGGCCAGGCAGCATTAATATTTTGAATACTTTTTTTGGATAGTCTGAAAAGCATTCGGCCCACCTGAGCACTTAATTCAGGTACATCTATGGAGCAAATAATGTTTGCAAAAGGGACCCAGCACTTATCCTCTCTCCCAACATTTCTGTGTTCTGGCCAAAAAACTGTTTTTGATGGCCAGTGACGATGCATAAAATTGATGTTAAGCATCTTGGTTGTCTAATAAAATGATATCAATAAACACCCACAACTTTTATTTTATGCTATTATAATACATTTCATCGTCTTTCAAATGAGATCTTTTTCAGCCTCATAGGACCAGACAGAAAAAAGTTATAAACGTTTACACAAAACTAAATAAACATTTTGTTCATGGAGAATAAAATTCAGAATTGCCAACTTTGAAGTGGGAAAACAAGTTTTATATGAGTCTAAATATTATTTTTGACATTATATTTAAATCCTTGTGAAATTTCAAGTAAGTATTGTGAGTTTCATAACTTGATATTAAATAATAACCATACAACTAGAGTTTATATTGAAAAATGCCCTTTAGATCTCGCGCCGCGACTAACGAATCTGCAAAAAAATGAATTTTTTTTTTCAAAAAATCATTTAAAAAAAACTAAAGCGAATTTGGCAAAAATGAAAAATATGGGTTTGATATACTTGTCCATAGAAGCTGTAAAAAAAATTTGAAAATCTGAGAGGGTGGGGTGTAACACTTTTTTCTGGCTGGATGATTTGATTTAGAATGACCCTGGCTAAAATGACAGGATCTACCAACCATTCGATTAAGCAAGTGGCATTAGTCAAAGAAAAAGTGAACAGGTCTGGTCAAGAGGTACCCTCCCTATTGCAAGCGGAAATGGAGGAAGAACTAGCAGAGGAAGTACAAATAAGTGTAACGAGAAAAGTGATTGGAAAGCCAACTATGGGTGTCGAGACAAGGCTCTTGCTTGTTCCTGAGCTGTTAGAAGTGCCCTGGGGAAAGTTGCTGAAGATGAAGTTACGCAAGAGGTTGTTGACAAGAACCAAACAGACTTGGATCAGCCAGTGGTGTTAAGGTCATCAGTACATGACACAACGGGAGTGATTCCATCAAAACTAGTGGTTGAGCGGAAGACTCGCATTCCTGGGAACTTGATGTTTGGGTCACACGAGACTGAATTCGAAGAACCGAAGATTATCTTTCACAAGTAGACCAGCTATCGCCTTCAGAGATGGTTTGCAAGTTCGGGACGAACAGGCTTAAGAAGGGGGCAGTGTTATGACATTACAGAACAATCTACGTGTTTCTCGAACGATCCAATGGAATACAGCTAAATGTTGTGGCGTACATGATTTCAACATGCGCTCGCAAGACTTTTCCGCCAGCCGCACAGACTGTGTCAAGGCCGCAATTAATTATGTCCGTAGTACAGAGCTAACGTACAGTATGGAATAATCTAGTATTTCAGGGGGGGTATAAATACCAGTACACAACGATGTTCAGTTTCAGTTATAGTTGTGATATTTTACAGTGGGGTTAGAGTTTATTGTTGGGCGATTACAAGTGATTACTCTGTGCTTTCAAGTGATTATTGTGGTTATATTAGTTGAGATTTTATTGCGTGGGAACAAGTTTTATTTGATTTGTTGTAAGAGACTGTCTTGTTAATTACGAACTGTTTAATTGTGATAATTAAAGCTGGTGAATAATGACTTAATTGGTGTCTTGTATTTTGTTTTCCACTGTACCTACGACGATCAAGTAGACCGTCATAACAATATTATCACAATTTATATTTCTCAATAAACTTTTGTCATCATAGTTGTTTGAACAGATTGCAACCACATTCTAGAATGCATTCCAAAGCTTTATGTTAAGAATACTGGACCTAAAAATTTCCAGCAAGTGCTTGTAGTAAATAATGAAATACGCTCTAACAATTCAGGCTTGGGATTCAGTATCGCCTACCCAATTTCTCCAATGTTCTATTGATGACCACTTTTCCATAGTAGACTTCACTAATCTGCCAGTTACACTAAGTTTCACATTTCTTTCATTTTTAAAAGTGGATGACAGACTGTGTTTGTTGCAGTCATAAACACAGTTATGTTACACATTTATTTAAAAAAAAAGTGACTAGTAATAATGTTATTTGCAGCAAGTGGGTGAATACACTGTGAGTCCTGACTTTCCACTCTTTGTCATCCTTAGTAGAGTGGTATACATAGTACTGGGTAGGGTTTCTCAGACTGTATAACTGCATTGTTCTGTCACACACCAGTATAAAATTCTGTAAGTGAATCTGAATGCCTAAAATTAAATGTAATATTGTTAACTTCATAAGACTTACTAGAATGAAATTAAAAACTATATGTATATATTTGTGTAAATTAAAAAACAAACATCTATATAGCATAACAAGCATCTGTATAAGTATATGCATTTTCTCCAATTTACTAATTACATGAATATTGCATTGTGAACTCCATAATCATGTACAGTTCCAATAATCTTAAAACAAAGGTTGTGGAAATTATCAGAGAGATGACATGCATGTTCTCTGCAAAAAATAGAAAGACTGAGAAAGATATAAAAGCATTTGTAATCAGTATGTAATGAAAGTTCCAGTTTTCATTCTGCTGTATGATTCTGTGTGCATGATGGAATAAAATATGTAAAACTATTTATACAACTATATTTAGGAGTGATGTATTACTTATAACAATAAATTCTTTGCAATTCTGTATTCAAATAAAACCAACTAACATGTTGTAGGGTGTTGCAGTAGATCATGTGACAGATACTACACTGCTTGAAACTCCAAAGGTTGTCATACCCAAAAATGATTTACCTAATAAGTTTTGGGCATTTATTCAACCATATTGTGATGAAATTACTCAGGACGATATAAAGGTTTGTGTGTATTAATAGTGTTTTGATATGGGCGTTCATGTGCATGCTTGTGTGCAGTAGGTACTCAAAAATAAGATCCTCTTGATTATAAGACCCTGCTATATTTAGGGTGAATTTTTGTTAAAAGCTTGTTCTGATTTTAGTGATTATTGTGTGAACACTGGAATGCTATTACATTTGTGATGTAACAGAATTTCTTCTAGTAAATGACTGCAACAGTTACACTCCTTGTTCTCATTTTTTTCCTGTTTCTATTTAATTATAAGACCCAACTTAGATACATTCCAACATTTGATGAACATCATTGTATCTCTTTGTCAAAAAGTTAAAATTGTATTTCACCCATGGTTAGAGTCAAATTGGCATAGTGTAGTAATGTAAGAACAGCATCAGCATAATCCCTATTTGTTTCTTAGATAACAATTTTCTTAGAAAGTATATTTTTTATACTTAAAAAACATGATTATTATAAGTATAGCATAAGTTATGAATTTATTTTAGCTACAAACATGTGAAGTTATGAACATTACCACTTATAAGTGTGAAATGTCCATTAAAAAGGAACCTTGAATAAGTTGCGCGATTTGAGTATTTTTTGATATTTGAATAGGTAGGTTTATATCATATAATAAAAAAACTTGCTGTATGGTTTCTTGAGATTGATCATTCATTATTTAATACAAATTTCTGTATTTGTGTATGGTATTAATGATTTCGAATATATATTTCAGTATATTCAAGATCTGATTGCTAGTTTTGAAAAGGAAATAGAAGTACAGAAAATTCCACCAATAGGACGTCATTATACTGTACGATGGGCAGAAGAAGATTTAATGGATGAACGAGATGCATCTTCAGTTATGAAAATGAAACGTAAACCTTCTGAAGATGTTAAAGATATGATGAAACGTGCTGAAAAAATATGGTAAATTGAATAATTCTGCGAGTTCAGTCATTTTCCAAAACTAAATACTGTACTGTACTAGAAAGTTTTGAATAATTGCCTTATTTTTTAGGATAGATAAGAACACAATCATTAAACAAATTGTGGTCATAAGATGGATAACATGAGACCTATTTTTGATTATTGTGTCTTAAAACACAGACAAACTCTGAAAAACAAACTTCAAAGTAATGAATTTCTCCACTTAACATTATTCATATTTACCAGTAATGAAAATGGAATGAATTTCCAGTTTTAAGTTTTTACAATAACAATTGTAAAATCAACCTGATTCAATTCCCGCATGGTTGTGTACAGTAGGTTACTCTAGAAATTCAGTATACCTACTCAAAAAAAGCCTGTAGTTTGATTTTGGTTTTGTCTAAAGGTATGGCAATAAAATGTGAAGCTTTGTTGTCTCCTAGGAAGTTTCTTTCCTGACTATAGTTTGAAATGGTTTGTATTAACTAAGTTAATTTACACACACACAATAATGATTTAAATTAATTTTACAATCACCTACAATGTGTAGCTAGTATTCAAAGTTTTACATAAATCATAAAGTAAGCAGTGATGGCTCCAGCATTTCAAAGAGTTGAGGGTGTATCACGTTGTAAGAATTTTTGTACAGATACTAATTTATAAATAGGATTAAAAGTTACTCACAGCATATTATTATGATATACTCCAGCATATTACTTCAGAGCACTTATCCTCTTCTATGAAGTGTGTTCTAAGTACATTGTGTTCCTTAAATAGGTTTTTAATATCTTGTAAGGCATGAAAATGGCACGTCACAGATCCACTTGATACAGGAAAAGTAATGGCTATTCGTGCAAACTGGTACATTTTACTAAATGCTAATTTGTACCTTCCCAGTAGCTCAAGAAGAGCAGGCTATTTTTGACTTGTTGTAGTATTTACTTTGTTATACCTTAAATCAATTCTTTAATTTTTCTTCTCTGCATTCAAAGAATCTTTAAATTCAGAGTCATTAGAAAATATCCAAGTGTTTCTGTAGCTTATGACTAATTAATCTTACAATTTTGGAATAAACATTAAACCTTAAGACTGTAGGATTTACACATTGAGAACAGTCCACACAGATGTGTAGAACAGTCAATTGGGATGTCAGTATCTACTATTTTTGCGAGTTCAACATTTGCATACAGTACCACACAAGTTTCAAATCGATGTGTGATTTATGCATCTGTTCAAAATTAACTGAAGTAGTCTTAGTTAGCAATTTGTCCTTTAAAAAACTGCAAATAATGTCTAGGAGATAAGGAGAGATGTAAATGATTCCTGCATGTGTGTGTGAGCATACACGTGCGAACCATGAACCTCTAACTTAAACTTCCTGGATCCATGTAAGATGGGATCTTTCTTTGTTCACTGTCTACTATAAACATGAAGCTCATTTCTGTTTTTGATGTTGGACAATAAATTTTAGGAAATTCGTATACTTCTGTAATTTTAATTCTGTTTTGTAAACTGGTTTTATTCTGGAAAGTGACTTGAATAGTGCTAAACTAGCTACACTAAATTTATCTTGCTAAACATTATGCCACTGATTTGTTATAATATTATTATATACATACCACCAAAATCAGTAAAGTTTCAATTTTTTTAAATTATTGAATAAGGCCTTTTCGAAATTATTATAATTTCATCATCAGTTCACACTAAAATGTTCTTGTTGTGATGTCTTCTTTTGTATGTATAAATGTTGTTATCTGTGTCCATTATATCTCACTGCACTTCATATTGAATCTTCCACTGCCATCATTATTTGGTGAAACCAAGCAAGTCATATATTGAAATAGTTGATCATTTTCGAATATTGTCTTCTGATTCATCAATTTGTTATATTTTTTATGTAGGTATATAATTTTTCTAACTGTGTAATGTATACTACTTCACTGTGTCTTCCGTGTTAATTTGCCACACTTTGATGCGTCAAATTTATACTAACACGGTTTCTCCCGTAGCAATATCGTCTAAAGCCCCACCTTAGTGAGTGCCAAATTATATTAACCCTGATTCACTCTTCAAGTAATATATGTGTTGTTGTGATTTAAATTAATTATTAAGTGTTAAGTGGTTTCTCTTAAGAACCGCAATGTTCGGTTATTTGTGAAGAAATAATATCTTCTAAAGGGTGATCTTACTCAAATATTAAGAATATCTCAATATTCTGTATTAATTTAGTACTTTCTGTAATAATAACGTTCAATACTAGTTGATATAGTGTGTAATTCTAATGTTCTTATTCAAGCCTAGTCCGCGTTTTAAGAGAGGAGAGTAACTCTTTATATCAGTTTCTCGTTCTCTTCTAATTCAACAGCGGTCCGCTAGCTAGCGCTGTTGTTCATGGTCAGCTGAATATTGTAGGTTAGTTGTCCGCGCACAATAATTCCCACGTTACTCTCTCTACATAAATTACAACTTGTTCATCATGCACTAAATATTATACAAATGATAAGAGATCGTCAATTTCAGAAATGGTTCTTTATTTTTTGTGACAACAAAGTTCTTTCCTTAGGAGGATACAAAAATCGATCGTACTGGAATTAATCGATTAATTATCGAATTCAGGGTTATATATTATTTTTAATTATTATTGTATTTCTTTAAACACAGGGTGTGAAGGTTCTTTCAACTATTAGTAAGGTCAGAAAATGCATAAATAGGATTACAAGGTATTACAATCTATTACTAATTTCTTATTAATTATTATTTAAAATAAGTGGAGTTTACCGTCCGACGGCATCGTTACTTGTGATGGCAGTGCACAGCTAACCTCGTTCGATGTGTTTGATCAACAACAGGATACAGATGAATAAATTCTCGCCAGTCTTCACTCCAAGTTCGAAATAAAAGTTGATGTCTTGGTCCTGGGATGACGCAGAAATGCCGATCCTTACTGTTCACCAATGTCCAATTCTTGTGGTTACGGGTTTCAATGTATTTTGTGTCAAAATATGCTTTCTCTATCGAATTGTGGAAAGTGAGGTTCGAATACAATTTTGAGTTCTGCTTTCGTTCTTTAGAATACTGGATTATTTTATTCTATTCAGGTAGTTATTCCTCTTCATTGGTCTATTAATTAGTTTAAGGATTACTCATTATACTGAGTTTTATTGGTAAAGTTCTTCTCTTAGATTTTCGTCAATTTTGATTTATAGGCTTATTAGTATTTGGTTATATGTGACCGTCAAAGTCAGCGAACCTTCCTATGGTTATTTATTACTTAATTTTGTTCACTCATTAATTTATTTAATTTAATTTTATGGTTTTTTCTAAGTTCATCAAAACTAAACTCTCCTCGTTCATGGATAACAATTCAGTAATCGAATCAACAAATTTTATTCCATTTTGTCGTCCTTGACAACCAGTCTGTCTTCTCTTATTGGATAATATTTATAATCCTATAACCATAATCATACAATGTTCTTGCACTTATTAAAATACTCCCTTACTAAATTTACATTATATCATATTATACCTTTACATATTGTTTGTTACTAAATTATATACATTTTGCTGTCGTTTCCTCTTAATCTACTTACTCTAACAAGTATTATTTTCCTGTTACAAAATATTACCTTTCGGTATCATTGCACTATTACATTTTGAGATTTTATTTAAATTGAATTTACTTATCTGCTATCAGTAATTATTATTGATTTCTCCTAACTCATTACATTCTACTTAGTATTTTTTACAAGTTTCGTTACCTAACTTTTCTGACCTGACTTACTATACAATGTTACTGGTTTGTGGACTATCATTACATTTTTATCTCCTTCTGATTTTAATTTGTTATTACCTTCCTTATTATAGAATCCTTCATTTGTTTATGATGTAATTGCAATAAACCCTTTTGTATCTCATTAACAATTATTGCCTTTCTGGCCAAGTTTACAATTATAATCCGCATACTAACTAAGTACATGTATACAAAACATTTAATTTTATAAAGTTTAACACTAGCTCTATAATGATATATTTGATAACACAAAAATAAAATTAACATCAGTTAATTGATATTCTCTTAAACAATTACCTCACTTGCTACATACAAAAAACAACATAAATATCATGATAATAACACAACATGATAAAACATAATAACATGTACATTTTTATAAAATAAATCATGCACTAATCAATTATTCTCCTCTCAGTTAATTCATCAATCATTCTAAAACTGTCTAAGTTAGGTTTTACATTACTTGTCAATGTTTATAGTTTACCCTTTTCACTGAACACTTAAGTTTGTATTTATAAACATTCTTAATTTCTCCTTTTTACCTTGTATTCTTATTATGGGATTATTCATTTATTTAATAATGGGTTATGTTTCTGACCTTTCATTATTACGGACAGTTATTATTATTTTTATGTTTAGTTTGAAAATTATAAACTTTTTATGTAACGTAGGGGACTTAATTTTCGTTACGTTACATATGCTTCCCCTCCAAAAGAAGTTTAGTTTACCTGAATATGATTTGGGTCAAAATAAACTTATATTTTTTCATGCCTTGGAATATTTTCCTTTTATTCATTGTAGAGTTTTAATGGTAATTCATAGAAAAGATTTTTTTTTTCGTAGTATCCTTTGGTTAATGGTAATTGATTTGATTTCCGAATGTTACATTTTTGACTAATACTCAATTCTCTCTATAGGATGAAAATTCATTAATGATATTAATTCTCTTGCTTTGTTTTTTTTTTCCAACATTACTTGACAATGATTGGTCACAATAATCAGTAAAAACTAATTTTAACACTCTCATATTTCTATTTACTTCTATAACTGTGTTTCTCAATTGATCTTCTGTCAGCTATCTTCCTTCTGTTTTCTTCCTTCATACTTTTGGAATCTGATGTCAATCTTCTCAGCTGTTTTATTATCCCTTAAATATTCAATTTTCCTAACATTCCCTAACACGTGAGCTGGGGCAGTCCAGAGAGGCACTTTTGGCTACATACTCTGCTGGCCATACTACACTTAAATATAATACTGCTGGAATTCATCTACAGACAGTTATAAAAAATAAAGTAATACCATAATAGTCTCTTTATTTGACTAATAATAAACATCTTTGGGATTCTTTACGCTGTTGTGTTTTACATTTAATTATATATATTTCTTTTTCTTCTTGATTCCTTCTTATTTTCAGTAGCTATTTTCAGATAACATTTTTGACAGTCATTATTTGTAAATACCTTTGACTTTCCTTCTTGTGACAGATGTTCTCCGTACTATTTCTTCCTTTATCATTTTCAATTCCAAGAAATTCTAAATTGTATTTGAATTAATTATTATCATTCTTTAGTTTTATTGTACTTATAGTCATTAAATTATCCATTGTTCTTCTTATTTTACCTTCTTGTGTGAGCACATTACCATTAATTGTTTTTATATATTTTTTTTCTTATTTCATTTTATATCATCTTGTTTATAAATAATTTTGTAATTGGTTCTTTAATTCTCTTGGCGTTTTGTCTTTTATCTTAAATCACATTGTTTCTACGTATTTTGAGTAAGTTGTCCTTACATAGTTTTTTAACTTTGGGGTTTATTCTTAATATATTCAAAATAATTTCTTTGGTAACACATAGTAAGACGTTCTTACTTATTTTAGAATTTTGGGGGTTTTATCTTAAATGTTCTCTTCCGTCTTGTTAGTCATTGATGATTGGTGATGTTGTTTCGTCATGATACTTTTTTATAGATTCCTGATTGTATGTTCCCTTAATATTTTTTGTGATAGGGTTCATTATTTCGTAAGTATTATTGTCATTATTTTTTGTTATCACATAGGGTCCTGTATACAATAATAATAATTTTTTCGTTATTCCCTCTAGAGTACTGGGTAACTCTCTGTTCCTTATTAATATCTTTTCACCGACCTGGTATTTTATTGGTTTTGGGTGGTTCTTTGTATACTTCTTTTTCTGTTGTTCTGCTTTCTCCATTACTCTGTTAGTTTAAATGAGGGCTTCCCTCATCCTCCCTGTTTTCTGGTGAGTTTTGTGGTTGGTGCATTAGTGGTTCCTGTCTGTCCCCAGGATTGTTGTCTATCGGTCTACAATTTCCTCCGTATTGGTGGTGGTCCTCGCGTTGTGACTGGTTATAATAGTTGTGGTTCGTTTGTGTCCTCGGGTAGTACCGTCTCTGATTACCTTGAGGTCAGGAGTATATGTAATTCACGTTGTGTCGGTAGTTGTTGGGTCGGTTGTCCCCGTCTTCTCTATTATACCGATTATCGCGGTAATTATAATGGTTATTACCCCGATAATTATTATTCCTTTGATTATTATTTGGGTGGTTAGTATGAGTTCTGTTCTGGTTACCATTTTGGTTTGTTTGATGATTATTATTACTGTTTGGATTTTGTTGCCGTTGTATCTATTGTATTTAGTATTTATTATGCGGTTCCTTTGATACTGTCCCTCATGCTCATAATTTTCTAAAAAGTTAGCCATAGCTTGGATAGTTTTAATCTGGCTATATGTATGGGCGTTCTTTATCGCTTCCTCGTAATGGTATGAGAGTTGTATCACCAAACACTCCTCGGGAATTCTGGGCTCCAGATTACGGGCCATGCACACCTTGCCTAGAAAGTATGATGTGGGAGATTGTCCTACGTTTGCCTCATAATGACCATTGCTTAAATTATTTCTTACCATATTTTGGGTCGACTCCGACCAATACTTCTCCCTAAACTGTTTTCTGAAATCTGTTATATCTAGAATGTCGGGACACACTGCCGTCCACCAATTGTCATGGGTATCCTTAAACATCTCATCGATCATTCCTCGGATAACATTCCATCGGGTCTCTCTATTCCTGGCGATCATCTCTTCTACCCTCTTCAGAAACTCCATGGGGTTACGTTTGTAATTTCGAAAATTGATTGACTCCCGGTTATCGTTGTTGGTGATATGAGTATTTTGGCATGTTCTATCCCACCATGAATCCACTTCTTCTTGTAGTTGTATTTCGCATCGACGGATTTCCTCGATCTTCTCTTTATTCATACTTACTTGGCTTTCGACATTGTTTAAGTTATTATATACTCTTTCCATTCGTTCACCAATGTCAGTCTGTACTTGTGCTATTCCTTCCTTATTCTCCTCCTGTATTTGATGTACCTCTTGTTTAATCTGCTCGCATCTTTCTACAGTCTCCTGTTGGAGTCCTTCAACCCTCATTTTATTTTCATTTTTTACTTTGTTTATTTTATTTTGTATTTCCTCACGGACTTGTATCACTGTTTCGTTGGTTTTTCTAATTTTTCATTTGTTTCGGCTATTTCTTGTTTCCTCTCTTCATTGTTTTTATCCACCTTTTGGTTAATTGTCACATGGACATTCTCAATTCTTTCATTAATCTGCCTTAAATTCTTTTCATTTATTCGCCTGATCTCTTCCTTCATTTGTTTTATACTCTCATCGTTCCTGTCAAACCTTTCGTTAATTTGGATTAAGCTTTCATTGTTCTTATCGAACTTCTCGTTCATTAGTTTTGAGGTTTCCTCCTGTTTCCTAAAATTTTCCTCTATATTAATAAATTTTTCCTCCCGTTTCTTTGAGTTTTCCTCCTGTTTCCTAAAATTCTCCTTATTTTCCTCATTTATTTTCTTTGAGTTTTCCTCCTGTTTCCTAAATTGTTCTGCCATAAATTTCATTATTTCTTACCAATTTGGTTCTCCGCTGGCTTCTGCTTTGTCCCCCGCTTGTTTCTCATTTTCCGTGTCTGTAACTACTTCAGTTTCTTCTTTATCGCCTATCTGTTGTTCCATTTCACTATCCGTGACTACTTCTATTTCTTGTTCCTGTCCAATTTCTTCCTTCTCCGTTTCTTTTGCTCTCTTCTTTGACTACCTCTGGTATTATGCATTTTTTGTCTCTAATAGTTGCCTGCTCGAGTTAAGTAATAGTTATGGAATTGACGTTTTACTTAACTTAAGCCCTAACAAGTTGAGCGCCAATTTATACTACTACCAATAGTTTCGGTATAATAATGTTTAAATACGCTCCACGTTGGAAACGCCAATTTATACTACTTCACTGTGTCTTCCGTGTTAATTTGCCACACTTTGGATGCGTCAAATTTATACTAACACGGTTTCTCCCGTAGCAATATCTTCTAAAGCCCCACCGTAGTGAGTGCCAAATTATATTAACCCTGATTCACTCTTCAAGTAATATATGTGTTGTTGAGTGGTGAAGCTAGTAGTTAATGAATGGGTAGGCAAAAGTTTTACCTTAAATTTTTTTGTAGAGTAGTTCAACATGGCGAGTTTTCTTGCTTGCAAAATTGTCACCTACACGGTCTTTGAACAACCGGTCACTCATCAGTTCCTTCACAAATTTTTTTTCAATAGCAATGGTGCTAAGAGAGTTAAGTCTTTCATTAGTCATCGTATTGCGCAAGTAGTTTTTTTATTCTTTTCAAAGTACTCATACTCCTTTCCGAAGAAGCCGTGGTAACAGGAAACGTTAAAATCAAACGAATTAATTTTGAAACTTCCACGTACACTGGTTCTAAGTCATTAAGAATTATAAAATGTAAAAGTCTTTGAGGGAACAAATGTTTTCCAGTATCTGAGTAAATGTTTTTTAATTCATTTTCCAGTCTTTCACTATTGAAAAAAGGGTATTTATTTATAAGACTGTTCAGTTTAGAAGAAGGAAAACTCTCTTTGTAAGAAATGAAGTGATTTGGATCCAACAACTCAACAAACTGGATACTTTTGAAATCACTGAATCGTACCTCCAGCTGCATAATCAAAGTGTCAGGAACTTCATAAGTTAACGTTTTCAGCAGTTTCCTGTTACTGTCATCTATATTTACCTCGCTGCTTATTTGGTGACATTTTTCAAGACAAGAAAACACAGTGTTTTCTGATCTCATGTCATTGAGGATAGCAGTAGTTTTCTTAATTTCAGTGTTGCACAGAATTATATCGGAGATAGTTTTGTGTTGCAGTAGAGACAAGAGATGGTCAGTATAAATGAATATTTCCCTATAAAAACAAAGTAAGTAAATGAAATGTGTCTTTTTGAGTATGTTAAGCAATCCAACAGCAGAATTGTACGAATCACTATCCCATCCTTCATCATTCTCTGTAATGTCCTCAAAAATTTGTCTGAAGTCACCATAGTGGGAAAAGATGGTATGAACTGCTCTGGAATGAAAGTTCCAATGGGTAGTGGATGCTTGTGGAAGTTTAAATCCGCTAGATTCTAAAAGCTGTGATCTCTTTGAGGATCTACAAAAAATGTGTGAAATGCTGTCAGACTGTGAATGAAGAGCCTAACCGATTTTATTGTTTTAGTGCAATGAAGAAGTACGAGGTTTAAATTGTGAGTAGCAATGTAGAAATAATGCTCTTGGGCAAGTCTGTTTTACAAAGTGCTGAACACCTCCATGCTTTCCAGCCATTACAGAGGCTCCATCATATGTTTGACAGACTACCTTCTCAGTTACACCCCACTTTTTTAAAACATCAACAATTAATTCTGATAAGCCTGATGCAGTCTTATATACTGAAACATCATAAAACCCAATGAACCTTTCTATTGAACCTTCTTTTGAACAAAATCTAAAAATTATGCTGACTTCAGATCTACTTGATACGTCTAAAGTTTCATCTGCGTGAATTCCAATAAAATCGCAAGAATCTAACTCCGCCTTAATCTTTTCTTGAATTATATCAGTTACAGATTCAACTAATTCATTCTGAATATCGTTTGATGTACCTTTAAATCCTGACGTAGGCTGGAGATGATCTCGAATGTACTGCTCCTGCTTAGAAAGAAGATCTAACAATTCTAGATAATTACCCCGGTTGACTGAGTCTTCCCCTTCAAAATTACCTCGAAATCCAAGCTCCTGTTTCCCGAGAAAATACACAATATCAACAACAAGCCTATTTTGTTTCACGACTTCATTATGTTTAACAGCTTGACTTCTAGCCCCTTCAGAGAGAGTATGTTCAATCCTCACGCGTCCCAGCAAACGAAATGTTTATTTGAATTCTGGTGTTTGTCTGCCTTTCTAAGAAAGTTTTTTGTTACCGTCACTACATATAAAATCCATTCTTTTTGACCAGAAAACAAGATACATGTATAACAAAAAAGTCTGTTGGTTTCGGAACAGCCTGTCATCCACGAATATCGCTCGTACCAAGAAAACTGAAATTTTCTAGATACTTTACTATCAAAATGTTTAATTTCTAAATTAGGCGTAAATCTCTTGTTTTTAACACCACATTTTTCTTCGTAACTCCAAGAAGAAAACGGCTTACTTTTTAATAAGTTTAAAAGACCTGACAAAGTATTAAAAGGACCGCGTTCACTCATTTCGGGCGACACACTTATATTCATACACAATAATATAACTAATTGAACTTCCAAATTTATAACTTGATTAGTTTCTATATATATGTTTAATGTCACAAATAATTTAAATGATAGTGTTGATCGTCTATTAGTTCACCGGAATCACAGTCACACTTTTAATAACCGCACAAAATAAACATGATTATAAACAACACAGCGCGCTTTAAAGCTCGCACAACAGCAGTGAGACATGCCTCAACACTACAGTGTGTGGAGCGCTGGTCACTGCTCCCCGCACTGCCATGTCACGGCCAACACATTGCTTACATACGATGTATACAAAAAACTCTGAGGCAGGTTCACGTTGCCTCATTTGCTTTAAACTAACTATGTCTGCTGTCACTTGTCACCGTCTAGCGGTCGCTGAGTAAAGCATGTAATTAGTAAATTCGACAATTACAGTAACAATGTATAATCTTTACGTTGCATACTTCATACGTATTTATAATTTTTATTCTACAGAATTTTTTAGGGTAGGCATTGCCTCAATTGCCTCCATGTAACTTCGCCACTGGTGTTGTTGTGATTTAAATTAATTATTAAGTGTTAAGTGGTTTCTCTTAAGAACCGCAATGTTCGGTTATTTGTGAAGAAATAATATCTTCTAAAGGGTGATCTTACTCAAATATTAAGAATATCTCAATATTCTGTATTAATTTAGTACTTTCTGTAATAATAACGTTCAATACTAGTTGATATAGTGTGTAATTATAATGTTCTTATTCAAGCCTAGTCCACGTTTTAAGAGAGGAGAGTAACTCTTTATATCAGTTTCTCGTTCTCTTCAGCGCTGTTGTTCACGGTCAGCTGAATATTGTAGGTTAGTTGTCCGCGCACAATAATTCCCACGTTACTCTCTCTACATAAATTACAACTTGTTCATCATGCACTAAATATTATACAAATGATAAGAGATCGTCAATTTCAGAAATGATTCTTTATTTTTTGTGACAACAAAGTTCTTCCCTTAGGAGGATACAAAAATCGATCATACTGGAATTAATCGATTAATTATCGAATTCAGGGTTATATATTATTTTTAATTATTATTGTATTTCTACAAACACAGGGTGTGAAGGTTCTTTCAACTATTAGTAAGGTCAGAAAATGCATAAATAGGATTACAAGGTATTACAATCTATTACTAATTTCTTATTAATTATTATTTAAAATAAGTGGAGTTTACCATCCGACGGCATCGTTACTTGTGATGGCAGTGCACAACTAACCTCGTTCGATGTGTTTGATCAACAACAGGATACAGATGAATAAATCCTCGCCAGTCTTCACTCCAAGTTCGAAATAAAAGTTGATGTCTTGGTCCTGGGATGACGCAGAAATGCCGATCCTTACTGTTCACCAATGTCCAATTCTTGTGGTTACGGGTTTCAATGTATTTTGTGTCAAAATATGCTTTCTCTATCGAATTGTGGAATGTGAGGTTTGAATACAATTTTGAGTTCTGCTTTCGTTCTTTAGAATACTGGGTTATTTTATTCTGTTCAGGTAGTTATTCCTCTTCATTGGTCTATTAATTAGTGTAAGGATTACTCATTATACTGAGTTTTATTGGTAAAGTTCTTCCCTTAGATTTTCGTCAATTTTGATTTATAGGCTTATTAGTATTCGGTTATATGTGACCATCAAAGTCAGCGAACCTTCCTATGGTTATTTATTACTTAATTTTGTTCACTCATTAATTTATTTAATTTAATTTTATGATTTTTCTAAGTTCATCAAAACTAAACTCTCCTCGTTCATGGATAACAATTCAATAATCGAATCAACAAATTTTATTTCATTTTGTTGTCCTTGACAACCAGTCTGTCTTCTCTTATTGGATAATATTTATAATCCTATAACCATAATCATACAATGTTCTTGCACTTATTAAAATACTCCCTTACTAAATTTACATTATATCATATTATACCTTTACATATTGTTTGTTACTAAATTATATATATTTTGCTGTCGTTTCCTCTTAATCTACTTACTCTAACAAGTATTATTTTCCTGTTACAAAATATTACCTTTCGGTATCATTGCACTATTACATTTTGAGATTTTATTTAAATTGAATTTACTTATCTGCTATCAGTAATTATTATTGATTTCTCCTAACTCATTACATTCTACTTAGTATTTTTTACAAGTTTCGTTACCTAACTTTTCTGACCTGACTTACTATACAATGTTACTGGTTTGTGGACTATCATTACATTTTTATCTCCTTCTGATTTTAATTTGTTATTACCTACCTTATTATAGAATCCTTCATTTGTTTATGATGTAATTGCAATAAACCCTTTTGTATCTCATTAACAATTATTGCCTTTCTGGCCAAGTTTACAATTATAATCTGCATACTAACTAAGTACATGTATACAAAACATTTAATTTTATAAAGTTTAACACCAGCTCTATAATGATATATTTGATAACACAAAAATGAAATTAACATCAGTTAATTGATAGTCTCTTAAAACAATTACCTCACTTGCTACATACAAAAAACAACATAAATATCATGATAATAACACAACATGATAAAACATAATAACATGTACATTTTTATAAAATAAATCATGCACTAATCAATTATTCTCCTCTCAGTTAATTCATCAATCATTCTAAAACTGTCTAAGTTAGGTTTTACATTACTTGTCAATGTTTATAGTTTACCCTTTTCACTGAACACTTAAGTTTGTATTTATAAACATTCTTAATTTCTCCTTTTTACCTTTGTAACGATATTATTTAGGTGTTTCTGTGGTACTGTAAAAATTTGTTACTGTGTGGTCTCTGTCGTGTTATTCTGCCACACGTTGGATGCGTCAATATGTAACAAGTAAATTGTGGTCGTACCTGTTCCTTAAAATGTATCACACTTGTTTATTTTGTGTATTAGTGTGAATGTAGTGTGTGTGCCTCACACTGGTTGTTACATAAATCGACGTCACTACTGGAGTCCGTAGCGTTGTCAATGTTGCCAGTACAACCTACCTGTTAATTCATAGGGAATGTTATTCCCGGGTGGCGCCAAATTGTTTCTGTTAAAACAATTAAAATATTTAATTTCTAAGGTAGTACGCAGTATTAGCATGGACAGCTGTGGCGTTCGAATTATTCCTGCTGCTACACAGGTTGTCGACTCGGCCACTCGTGATGAGCGCTAGTTGGCTATGACTTAAAACTTCGCTAACACACATATATTCTACAAAAATCCTATGAAATAACAAGATAGTAATGTTCTGTACTGCGTTTTTTAATACAAATTTAATTATCAATAAATATAACAAATGAATCATAAATAATTTTATAATACTATGCCCCGGCTTAGAGCTTGAAACACAAACTATCTGAGAGTTGGCACAATTGATTTCAAAATATTATCGTTCAGTCACTTCTTAATAAATTACAATGTTTTTAAAATCTGGAGTTCTTTTGATCATGAAAATAGACATAAACGTTGATTACATGAAAAAAGTACACTACTATACCTTATACGTACTTAGGATTTATAATGTGTTTGTACAATTTGTTCAGTAGTGTCGTATTTCTGTTACAGTTGTTGTGTTCACAAATAAGGTTATCTATATTGTTTAACAAAATGTTTTTTATGTAAGTAAATTATGACTTTACCTTTGAAAGAAAATACTACTTTTTAAATAGTGAGAAATTTTATCATTTGAAAATAATTTTAGTAATTTAGGGTTTTGGGAATAAGGAAGTTATTCGGTACTTATCAATTCGTCTCACGTTGAAATGTCGTCATCAGGATAGGCGTATATTCTTCGAATTTGGGCTGGTTTAAAACTTCTAACACCTCCTTTATCTGGTCTTGGGTTTTTTTCTTTAATTAATTTAATTAATCTGGTTCCTGGACATCATGTATTCTTTATAGATCGACGTCTCTTCATATTGGGTTATCTTGGTTCACTGACTCGACTTTTATAACTGTTTAAATTAAACTTTTAATTTTGCTAATTTTGCGCGTCGCTTACCCACGCTTCGTTTCTTCAGAGTCTATAAATTTAACGGAAAATAAGCCCTCAAACGTCTCGTTGTCATAGTAACCAATAATTCAATGCTTGGTTAATTACTCCTTACATACATTGTTAAAATATTTGAATTTTTATTCAAATTTATTAAGTATTTTCCTAATGATTTTATTCCCTTATAATTCCCTTGGGATAATAAATGACATCACTATTATTTTTCTTTTCCTTCAAAGTTTACAATGATATCTCATAAGGTCATGTTTTGTTCTACATTAACTATAGTCTAATTATTTGACATTTACTAAATAACATATCTTTCTTAAATTACATTATTACAATAATATTTCTGTGTTAAAATAACTGATATATAATTACTGTCCATTCACTGTTCTTAGATTATTAAGATTTCTTGTGAAATTGATACAATTTACATTTGAATGTCTTTGGCAGTTAACTGTTTTCATAGTCAAAATCAGCCATGATTGTTTTTTAGTGTATTTCTTTTTAAATTACATTCTGAATTCAGCCTGATGGGCCTTACTTATTTGTTTATGTTTTAATTACTATTCAACATGCATTTTCATTATTCTTCCTTTAAAATATCATAATTAGGTTTATGGACTGTAAGTTCCTTTCAGCCATATTCCTCCTTTAACATTGAACTAACTATTCTCTACAAGTCATTATTTATTACTAGTACTAACATTGATTTCTTTCTTGAGTTACAAACTAAAGTGATAAACATTGTCACTTTTCATGAGATTATGAAAGTTGATTCCCCTTTCAACATGGGGTGTTGTATTCTTTGGAATCTTAATTTCAATAACAAAACTTTACTTCTGTTCTATCATGCCATGTTAACACAAGTTATTTGTCTGGGCTTTCTCCCTGAATATTATTACAAGCTTCCTTAATATTAATTTGGATTACTATTTCTAATTACTTCTAGACATATTACTAATTATAATCTCACTCCAATCATTGGTTGTTTATCAAGATTTCACAGAGTGTCTGCTTACTTATCATTCTATTTTGAATGTTTCACATACACTTTCACTACTTTTTAGGGCATTTACACTTCACTAAAGCACTTCACTTTGGTTCACTGTTTTGTAATTAGTGTTATTTAATGGGTAATCCCTATACTTTCTCCTACCATTTCTCACTATTTTGTTTTAGTATGACATTTACTATTAACAACATTAGGCTAGTTGTGTTTCGTTAAATCTAACCTTTCTGACTGGGTTAGTGTACTTTTTTTTATATCGTTATATTTTTACAATTGTATTGTCTTTAAAATGGGTACATAGGTTAATTTCATGACAATAATAATATTGGTTTCATTAATACATAATTATTCAAGGTTTATTGACCGTATTCTATCTCTAAACATACAATCTTTCCCTTTTATATATATGCGTTAGTTTCCCTTTGGGTTTTATCTGTCTCCTCTTCATTCTTCCTCTTCTTCATTTTCTTCATCTTCAGTCGTCTTCATCCCGGTTCGGTTCTCCTCTTCTTCTCTTCTGGTTTAAATTCTGTTTAATTGTAGGGATCTGTTCTCTTCTGGTTCTTCTTTAGTTCTGTGTTCATCATTGTTTTGTCTATCATATTTTTTCTTAAGTATGTAACGTGGTTCCCTTCTTTATGTTTGGGTTGTTGGCTCAATCATGCCAAAATATTTACATTTTAATAAGTATGTTACGTGGTTCCCTTCTTTATGTTTAGGTTGTTGGCTCAATCACTTGGGTTGGGTAATATCGTTGTACGTCTTGTCAAAGTATTTACATTTTAATCATTTTTTACACATTTTATTTCATATGAAGTAATTTTATATCAAGAATTATCTTTTTTATCACTGGTACGGGATTTGGCTTAATTGTATCGTTACATAATGCCTCTCCTCTAAAATTGATCATTTTAATAAAATACTAGCATAGTTTTTTATGAAATTATCAGTTATAGATAACTTTTTTCCTTCTCTTCCTTGTTTGTTTCTCTATTCTCCATTTCTCTTCTTACTTAATTCACTCCATGTTATTTGGATCTGCTTTATTTATTTCCATTGGTGCATTTTCCCTCATACACAAATTTTTCCCTAACTTTTATATAGTAGCTGGTTTCTCCCATTACTACTCATTTTTCTGAGACTAGAGGCACATCTTCTCTACTCAGTTCATTTAGATTGCTGGACTTTTCAACAGTCAATCTTAAATCTTTGTCAACTTGTGACTTAATAATAATAATAATAATATAATATAATATACTTTGGGATTGTCCACCTTGTGGTTTGTTTTTAGATCACTTTGTCATTACTACTCATTCTTCCTTCCGCTATATCTTAACTATACACTATCATCTACTTATACACTTGATTATATTTATCTTTATTCATATGTTAATATCATCATATCTCACTTTTCATTATTTTATTTTCAATGCTCGTTGTGATCATTTTAATTGTCTTAGACATTTTTTTAGTCATTTAGCAGGATTCTGCTTTAGCCATATCTGTATATTGGTTTTATACATAATCTCCCTCTCTCCTTGTACCAGGTATAATTTTATTTATATATTTTTTTTCTTATAATACTGTTGATTCAGTATAATTTCAAGTATTTATCTCAGTAATTTGAGCTTGATTTTATTTTTTGGTTCATTTTACTCTGTATTCAACATCATTTTTGATAATTCTTTGGTAAGTTAATGGTCTTACCTTAAAGGAATGTTTGTAGCGTATTCCTTTTTAGCTAATTTTTTTTTTATAATTGTAAGTTTGTGCTTCTTACATTTTTATTATATAGGAATGTGTGTAACTTATTCCTTATTATCTCACTTTTTTACTTCATACTTCATATATCAATTTTTTTTTTGTTATATTTTAAACTGATTTAAATTGAAAGGAATTTGTGTAACTGTTTCCTTTGTTTTTTTTTTTCATTATTATAAAACTTTTTTATTGTTCCGCATATATCATCTAAATATTTGAGTAAGCTGCTCTTACAATCTCTTTTGGAATTTTGAAATCTGTTTCATTTCACCATGGGTTTATTCTTCTTCGTAAAACTTTTTTATTGAAGTTTGGTTATAGACTCCCTTGATTTTCCTTGTATTGATATTACTGATCTGGTAAGTATTATTACCATTGTCTCTTGTGATGATATACGGTCTATTATGATATACACAATTGTTCTATTCATATCGCTATACACTGGACCTTGTTATTTATATTCTTGGTAAGTTGACTTCTCCTTTTCTTTCCTTTATTATTTCCTTCACTTGTTCGACTCTTTGTTATTATGCACCTCTACTCCTTCAAGTGCTTGGTAGACACACTTATTCTGGATGATTATTTTATTTAAGTTCGTTGATCATGGTTCATTAGGCATTCCACCTATCGGCTGTCCCTTCTTCTTCGTCAATGACTTGCCTTTCTGTCTGAGGTGTGTTTGATCGATTTCCATTATTTCTTGGTGGAATCCATAGTTCCGGCGGGTTTCGTTTGTTATACGCTATGCGGAAATTTTCTTCTGGGTCATTGCTGAATGGTATCCAGTCATAGTCTTCTTCTACTGGTTGGTTACTTCCGGGTCTAACTCCTTCAACATTATTGGTCTGCAGTATCTTTTCCGCCTTCTCTTCCCTTTGTATTCGGATCGCTCTGGTGTGTATTACCGTCTCCCTTCTTATGAAGTAATTCTCTGTTACTTGGTATAGTATTTCTTCTACTACCATGGGTTCCCCTCTATCCATGCCTACGTCGTTCACTTTAAGAGGTAGTTTGTTAATCGGTGGAGTTAATGGTAATTCCTTTGCTAATGTCATTATTAGATTTTTATTTTGCATTTCCAATGCTGGTGGAATTCTGTGTTTTAAAAACCTGTGCAATTTGTGACACGCTATTCTGTTGTGGGTCCTTTCTATTTCTTGTATTTCCCATTTAAGTATAGACTTGCTGAATTTTTCATCCACTGGTTGGTTGTGAATTCCTTTTATAACTTCCCTCAGAGTCCTCCTACAATCTTTATACTTTATTAATCTGCTCTGATCAGTAATGGGTAAATTAAATACATCGATGAGGCCGTTCTTCATCATCTCCACTTCTTCTCGTGTTTTGATGAGTTTCCTCTTATATACCTTTCTTAATTCCTCTGTTTTCTTAATCTTCTTAATGATTCGATTCTTTTTTCTTCCTCTTCTGTTGTTGGTTTTTATGTGCCTCTCCTCTAGTTCCTTGACCATCTCCTTCTGTGTTATTTTCTGATTCCCCGGTTCCATGTTCTCGTTCAACGTTTCTTTAATACCTTCAGAAGGGCTGTCTAGCGTTTCATTCAATTGTTTGAAATCACTAACCACTGTTTCTTGAAATTGATCTACTGGGTAACTTTTTTCTTCCCATCTCTTATTCATCCCCGTTTTTGTCCGTTTGTCTTCTTCACGAAACTCTGCAAACATGAATCTCAATTCTTCTGTGTTCTTCTCACCTACTTCCTCAATCTTCCGTTGGAGAATATCATGATTATTTTCCATCTTTTTATTTACTAATTCTAGATCATTTTTGATCTGTTTCTTCAGCTCCTCGCTCTTCTTTTCCAATGCTTCCTGACTTCTCTTCAAGTCTTCATGGTTGCTCTCTATTTGGTCATTCAGGAATTCTAGACTTTCCTTCATTTGCTTCTTCGGTTCTTCATTGTTTTGGTCCAGTTTTTTATTCAAGTCTTCCTGGTCCCGTCTTCTATTTTCCTTGTCTGACTCTAACTTTTGATTCATTTGTCCAAATTGTTCCATCATGAACTTCAGCATGTGATCTAATTTTGTTTCTTCTGTTGGTTTGATTGGTTGGTTATTTACCATGACTTCTGCTTCTATTTCTGGTTCAGGTTCAGGTGGGTTTGGATTTTCCACTTGGTCCTCCTGTGGGTTCTCTTCTGACAATTCTCCAGTCGTTTCCTCCACTTCTACTTCCTCAACTTCCTCCATTTCTTCTGGGTTTCCTTCTTGGTTTGGTGTTTCCTTCCCTTTGCGTCTCATAACCATACCGTGTCTATTCATGATCGCCGCTAGTTATTCTTCCTAGCCGCACGTTGCTGGTCGCCAATATGTAACGATATTCTTTAGGTGTTTCTGTGGTACTGTAAAAATTTGTTACTGTGTGGTCTCTGTCGTGTTATTCTGCCACACGTTGGATGCGTCCTCGTAACAAGTAAATTGTGGTCGTACCTGTTCCTTAAAATGTATCACACTTGTTTATTTTGTGTATTAGTGTGAATGTAGTGTGTGTGCCTCACACTGGTTGTTACATAAATCGACGTCACTACTGGAGTCCGTAGCGTTGTCAATGTTGCCAGTACAACCTACCTGTTAATTCATAGGGAATGTTATTCCCGGGTGGCACCAAATTGTTTCTGTTAAAACAATTAAAATATTTAATTTCTAAGGTAGTACGCGGTATTAGCATGGACAGCTGTGGCGTTCGAATTATTCCCGCTGCTACACAGGTTGTCGACTCGGCCACTCGTGATGAGCGCTAGTTGGCTATGACTTAAAACTTCGCTAACACACATATATTCTACAAAAATCCTATGAAATAACAAGATAGTAATGTTCTGTACTGCGTTTTTTAATACAAATTTAATTATCAATAAATATAACAAATGAATCATAAATAATTTTATAATACTATGCCCCGGCTTAGAGCTTGAAACACAAACTATCTGAGAGTTGGCACAATTGATTTCAAAATATTATCGTTCAGTCACTTCTTAATAAATTACAATGTTTTTAAAATCTGGAGTTCTTTTGATCATGAAAATAGACATAAACGTTGATTACATGAAAAAAGTACACTACTATACCTTATACGTACTTAGGATTTATAATGTGTTTGTACAATTTGTTCAGTAGTGTCGTATTTCTGTTACAGTTGTTGTGTTCACAAATAAGGTTATCTATATTGTTTAACAAAATGTTTTTTATGTAAGTAAATTATGACTTTACCTTTGAAAGAAAATACTACTTTTTAAATAGTGAGAAATTTTATCATTTGAAAATAATTTTAGTAATTTAGGGTTTTGGGAATAAGGAAGTTATTCGGTACTTATCAATTCGTCTCACGTTGAAATGTCGTCATCAGGATAGGCGTATATTCTTCGAATTTGGGCTGGTTTAAAACTTCTAACACCTCCTTTATCTGGTCTTGGGTTTTTTTCTTTAATTAATTTAATTAATCTGGTTCCTGGACATCATGTATTCTTTATAGATCGACGTCTCTTCATATTGGGTTATCTTGGTTCACTGACTCGACTTTTATAACTGTTTAAATTAAACTTTTAATTTTGCTAATTTTGCGCGTCGCTTACCCACGCTTCGTTTCTTCAGAGTCTATAAATTTAACGGAAAATAAGCCCTCAAACGTCTCGTTGTCATAGTAACCAATAATTCAATGCTTGGTTAATTACTCCTTACATACATTGTTAAAATATTTGAATTTTTATTCAAATTTATTAAGTATTTTCCTAATGATTTTATTCCCTTATAATTCCCTTGGGATAATAAATGACATCACTATTATTTTTCTTTTCCTTCAAAGTTTACAATGATATCTCATAAGGTCATGTTTTGTTCTACATTAACTATAGTCTAATTATTTGACATTTACTAAATAACATATCTTTCTTAAATTACATTATTACAATAATATTTCTGTGTTAAAATAACTGATATATAATTACTGTCCATTCACTGTTCTTAGATTATTAAGATTTCTTGTGAAATTGATACAATTTACATTTGAATGTCTTTGGCAGTTAACTGTTTTCATAGTCAAAATCAGCCATGATTGTTTTTTAGTGTATTTCTTTTTAAATTACATTCTGAATTCAGCCTGATGGGCCTTACTTATTTGTTTATGTTTTAATTACTATTCAACATGCATTTTCATTATTCTTCCTTTAAAATATCATAATTAGGTTTATGGACTGTAAGTTCCTTTCAGCCATATTCCTCCTTTAACATTGAACTAACTATTCTCTACAAGTCATTATTTATTACTAGTACTAACATTGATTTCTTTCTTGAGTTACAAACTAAAGTGATAAACATTGTCACTTTTCATGAGATTATGAAAGTTGATTCCCCTTTCAACATGGGGTGTTGTATTCTTTGGAATCTTAATTTCAATAACAAAACTTTACTTCTGTTCTATCATGCCATGTTAACACAAGTTATTTGTCTGGGCTTTCTCCCTGAATATTATTACAAGCTTCCTTAATATTAATTTGGATTACTATTTCTAATTACTTCTAGACATATTACTAATTATAATCTCACTCCAATCATTGGTTGTTTATCAAGATTTCACAGAGTGTCTGCTTACTTATCATTCTATTTTGAATGTTTCACATACACTTTCACTACTTTTTAGGGCATTTACACTTCACTAAAGCACTTCACTTTGGTTCACTGTTTTGTAATTAGTGTTATTTAATGGGTAATCCCTATACTTTCTCCTACCATTTCTCACTATTTTGTTTTAGTATGACATTTACTATTAACAACATTAGGCTAGTTGTGTTTCGTTAAATCTAACCTTTCTGACTGGGTTAGTGTACTTTTTTTTATATCGTTATATTTTTACAATTGTATTGTCTTTAAAATGGGTACATAGGTTAATTTCATGACAATAATAATATTGGTTTCATTAATACATAATTATTCAAGGTTTATTGACCGTATTCTATCTCTAAACATACAATCTTTCCCTTTTATATATATGCGTTAGTTTCCCTTTGGGTTTTATCTGTCTCCTCTTCATTCTTCCTCTTCTTCATTTTCTTCATCTTTAGTCGTCTTCATCCCGGTTCGGTTCTCCTCTTCTTCTCTTCTGGTTTAAATTCTGTTTAATTGTAGGGATCTGTTCTCTTCTGGTTCTTCTTTAGTTCTGTGTTCATCATTGTTTTGTCTATCATATTTTTTCTTAAGTATGTAACGTGGTTCCCTTCTTTATGTTTGGGTTGTTGGCTCAATCATGCCAAAATATTTACATTTTAATAAGTATGTTACGTGGTTCCCTTCTTTATGTTTAGGTTGTTGGCTCAATCACTTGGGTTGGGTAATATCGTTGTACGTCTTGTCAAAGTATTTACATTTTAATCATTTTTTACACATTTTATTTCATATGAAGTAATTTTATATCAAGAATTATCTTTTTTATCACTGGTACGGGATTTGGCTTAATTGTATCGTTACATAATGCCTCTCCTCTAAAATTGATCATTTTAATAAAATACTAGCATAGTTTTTTATGAAATTATCAGTTATAGATAACTTTTTTCCTTCTCTTCCTTGTTTGTTTCTCTATTCTCCATTTCTCTTCTTACTTAATTCACTCCATGTTATTTGGATCTGCTTTATTTATTTCCATTGGTGCATTTTCCCTCATACACAAATTTTTCCCTAACTTTTATATAGTAGCTGGTTTCTCCCATTACTACTCATTTTTCTGAGACTAGAGGCACATCTTCTCTACTCAGTTCATTTAGATTGCTGGACTTTTCAACAGTCAATCTTAAATCTTTGTCAACTTGTGACTTAATAATAATAATAATAATATAATATAATATACTTTGGGATTGTCCACCTTGTGGTTTGTTTTTAGATCACTTTGTCATTACTACTCATTCTTCCTTCCGCTATATCTTAACTATACACTATCATCTACTTATACACTTGATTATATTTATCTTTATTCATATGTTAATATCATCATATCTCACTTTTCATTATTTTATTTTCAATGCTCGTTGTGATCATTTTAATTGTCTTAGACATTTTTTTAGTCATTTAGCAGGATTCTGCTTTAGCCATATCTGTATATTGGTTTTATACATAATCTCCCTCTCTCCTTGTACCAGGTATAATTTTATTTATATATTTTTTTTCTTATAATACTGTTGATTCAGTATAATTTCAAGTATTTATCTCAGTAATTTGAGCTTGATTTTATTTTTTGGTTCATTTTACTCTGTATTCAACATCATTTTTGATAATTCTTTGGTAAGTTAATGGTCTTACCTTAAAGGAATGTTTGTAGCGTATTCCTTTTTAGCTAATTTTTTTTTTATAATTGTAAGTTTGTGCTTCTTACATTTTTATTATATAGGAATGTGTGTAACTTATTCCTTATTATCTCACTTTTTTACTTCATACTTCATATATCAATTTTTTTTTTGTTATATTTTAAACTGATTTAAATTGAAAGGAATTTGTGTAACTGTTTCCTTTGTTTTTTTTTTTCATTATTATAAAACTTTTTTATTGTTCCGCATATATCATCTAAATATTTGAGTAAGCTGCTCTTACAATCTCTTTTGGAATTTTGAAATCTGTTTCATTTCACCATGGGTTTATTCTTCTTCGTAAAACTTTTTTATTGAAGTTTGGTTATAGACTCCCTTGATTTTCCTTGTATTGATATTACTGATCTGGTAAGTATTATTACCATTGTCTCTTGTGATGATATACGGTCTATTATGATATACACAATTGTTCTATTCATATCGCTATACACTGGACCTTGTTATTTATATTCTTGGTAAGTTGACTTCTCCTTTTCTTTCCTTTATTATTTCCTTCACTTGTTCGACTCTTTGTTATTATGCACCTCTACTCCTTCAAGTGCTTGGTAGACACACTTATTCTGGATGATTATTTTATTTAAGTTCGTTGATCATGGTTCATTAGGCATTCCACCTATCGGCTGTCCCTTCTTCTTCGTCAATGACTTGCCTTTCTGTCTGAGGTGTGTTTGATCGATTTCCATTATTTCTTGGTGGAATCCATAGTTCCGGCGGGTTTCGTTTGTTATACGCTATGCGGAAATTTTCTTCTGGGTCATTGCTGAATGGTATCCAGTCATAGTCTTCTTCTACTGGTTGGTTACTTCCGGGTCTAACTCCTTCAACATTATTGGTCTGCAGTATCTTTTCCGCCTTCTCTTCCCTTTGTATTCGGATCGCTCTGGTGTGTATTACCGTCTCCCTTCTTATGAAGTAATTCTCTGTTACTTGGTATAGTATTTCTTCTACTACCATGGGTTCCCCTCTATCCATGCCTACGTCGTTCACTTTAAGAGGTAGTTTGTTAATCGGTGGAGTTAATGGTAATTCCTTTGCTAATGTCATTATTAGATTTTTATTTTGCATTTCCAATGCTGGTGGAATTCTGTGTTTTAAAAACCTGTGCAATTTGTGACACGCTATTCTGTTGTGGGTCCTTTCTATTTCTTGTATTTCCCATTTAAGTATAGACTTGCTGAATTTTTCATCCACTGGTTGGTTGTGAATTCCTTTTATAACTTCCCTCAGAGTCCTCCTACAATCTTTATACTTTATTAATCTGCTCTGATCAGTAATGGGTAAATTAAATACATCGATGAGGCCGTTCTTCATCATCTCCACTTCTTCTCGTGTTTTGATGAGTTTCCTCTTATATACCTTTCTTAATTCCTCTGTTTTCTTAATCTTCTTAATGATTCGATTCTTTTTTCTTCCTCTTCTGTTGTTGGTTTTTATGTGCCTCTCCTCTAGTTCCTTGACCATCTCCTTCTGTGTTATTTTCTGATTCCCCGGTTCCATGTTCTCGTTCAACGTTTCTTTAATACCTTCAGAAGGGCTGTCTAGCGTTTCATTCAATTGTTTGAAATCACTAACCACTGTTTCTTGAAATTGATCTACTGGGTAACTTTTTTCTTCCCATCTCTTATTCATCCCCGTTTTTGTCCGTTTGTCTTCTTCACGAAACTCTGCAAACATGAATCTCAATTCTTCTGTGTTCTTCTCACCTACTTCCTCAATCTTCCGTTGGAGAATATCATGATTATTTTCCATCTTTTTATTTACTAATTCTAGATCATTTTTGATCTGTTTCTTCAGCTCCTCGCTCTTCTTTTCCAATGCTTCCTGACTTCTCTTCAAGTCTTCATGGTTGCTCTCTATTTGGTCATTCAGGAATTCTAGACTTTCCTTCATTTGCTTCTTCGGTTCTTCATTGTTTTGGTCCAGTTTTTTATTCAAGTCTTCCTGGTCCCGTCTTCTATTTTCCTTGTCTGACTCTAACTTTTGATTCATTTGTCCAAATTGTTCCATCATGAACTTCAGCATGTGATCTAATTTTGTTTCTTCTGTTGGTTTGATTGGTTGGTTATTTACCATGACTTCTGCTTCTATTTCTGGTTCAGGTTCAGGTGGGTTTGGATTTTCCACTTGGTCCTCCTGTGGGTTCTCTTCTGACAATTCTCCAGTCGTTTCCTCCACTTCTACTTCCTCAACTTCCTCCATTTCTTCTGGGTTTCCTTCTTGGTTTGGTGTTTCCTTCCCTTTGCGTCTCATAACCATACCGTGTCTATTCATGATCGCCGCTAGTTATTCTTCCTAGCCGCACGTTGCTGGTCGCCAATATGTAACGATATTCTTTAGGTGTTTCTGTGGTACTGTAAAAATTTGTTACTGTGTGGTCTCTGTCGTGTTATTCTGCCACACGTTGGATGCGTCCTCATAACAAGTAAATTGTGGTCGTACCTGTTCCTTAAAATGTATCACACTTGTTTATTTTGTGTATTAGTGTGAATGTAGTGTGTGTGCCTCACACTGGTTGTTACATAAATCGACGTCACTACTGGAGTCCGTAGCGTTGTCAATGTTGCCAGTACAACCTACCTGTTAATTCATAGGGAATGTTATTCCCGGGTGGCACCAAATTGTTTCTGTTAAAACAATTAAAATATTTAATTTCTAAGGTAGTACGCGGTATTAGCATGGACAGCTGTGGCGTTCGAATTATTCCCGCTGCTACACAGGTTGTCGACTCGGCCACTCGTGATGAGCGCTAGTTGGCTATGACTTAAAACTTCGCTAACACACATATATTCTACAAAAATCCTATGAAATAACAAGATAGTAATGTTCTGTACTGCGTTTTTTAATACAAATTTAATTATCAATAAATATAACAAATGAATCATAAATAATTTTATAATACTATGCCCCGGCTTAGAGCTTGAAACACAAACTATCTCAGAGTTGGCACAATTGATTTCAAAATATTATCGTTCAGTCACTTCTTAATAAATTACAATGTTTTTAAAATCTGGAGTTCTTTTGATCATGAAAATAGACATAAACGTTGATTACATGAAAAAAGTACACTACTATACCTTATACGTACTTAGGATTTATAATGTGTTTGTACAATTTGTTCAGTAGTGTCGTATTTCTGTTACAGTTGTTGTGTTCACAAATAAGGTTATCTATATTGTTTAACAAAATGTTTTTTATGTAAGTAAATTATGACTTTACCTTTGAAAGAAAATACTACTTTTTAAATAGTGAGAAATTTTATCATTTGAAAATAATTTTAGTAATTTAGGGTTTTGGGAATAAGGAAGTTATTCGGTACTTATCAATTCGTCTCACGTTGAAATGTCGTCATCAGGATAGGCGTATATTCTTCGAATTTGGGCTGGTTTAAAACTTCTAACACCTCCTTTATCTGGTCTTGGGTTTTTTCTTTAATTAATTTAATTAATCTGGTTCCTGGACATCATGTATTCTTTATAGATCGACGTCTCTTCATATTGGGTTATCTTGGTTCACTGACTCGACTTTTATAACTGTTTAAATTAAACTTTTAATTTTGCTAATTTTGCGTGTCGCTTACCCACGCTTCGTTTCTTCAGAGTCTATAAATTTAACGGAAAATAAACCCTCAAACGTCTCGTTGTCATAGTAACCAATAATTCAATGCTTGGTTAATTACTCCTTACATACATTGTTAAAATATTTGAATTTTTATTCAAATTTATTAAGTATTTTCCTAATGATTTTATTCCCTTATAATTCCCTTGGGATAATAAATGACATCACTATTATTTCTCTTTTCCTTCAAAGTTTACAATGATATCTCATAAGGTCATGCTTTGTTCTACATTAACTATAGTCTAATTATTTGACATTTACTAAATAACATATCTTTCTTAAATTACATTATTACAATAATATTTCTGTGTTAAAATAACTGATATATAATTACTGTCCATTCACTGTTCTTAGATTATTAAGATTTCTTGTGAAATTGATACAATTTACATTTGAATGTCTTTGGCAGTTAACTGTTTTCATAGTCAAAATCAGCCATGATTGTTTTTTAGTGTATTTCTTTTTAAATTACATTCTGAATTCAGCCTGATGGGCCTTACTTATTTGTTTATGTTTTAATTACTATTCAACATGCATTTTCATTATTCTTCCTTTAAAATATCATAATTAGGTTTATGGACTGTAAGTTCCTTTCAGCCATATTCCTCCTTTAACATTGAACTAACTATTCTCTACAAGTCATTATTTATTACTAGTACTAACATTGATTTCTTTCTTGAGTTACAAACTAAAGTGATAAACATTGTCACTTTTCATGAGATTATGAAAGTTGATTCCCCTTTCAACATGGGGTGTTGTATTCTTTGGAATCTTAATTTCAATAACAAAACTTTACTTCTGTTCTATCATGCCATGTTAACACAAGTTATTTGTCTGGGCTTTCTCCCTGAATATTATTACAAGCTTCCTTAATATTAATTTGGATTACTATTTCTAATTACTTCTAGACATATTACTAATTATAATCTCACTCCAATCATTGGTTGTTTATCAAGATTTCACAGAGTGTCTGCTTACTTATCATTCTATTTTGAATGTTTCACATACACTTTCACTACTTTTTAGGGCATTTACACTTCACTAAAGCACTTCACTTTGGTTCACTGTTTTGTAATTAGTGTTATTTAATGGGTAATCCCTATACTTTCTCCTACCATTTCTCACTATTTTGTTTTAGTATGACATTTACTATTAACAACATTAGGCTAGTTGTGTTTCGTTAAATCTAACCTTTCTGACTGGGTTAGTGTACTTTTTTTTATATCGTTATATTTTTACAATTGTATTGTCTTTAAAATGGGTACATAGGTTAATTTCATGACAATAATAATATTGGTTTCATTAATATATAATTATTCAAGGTTTATTGACCGTATTCTATCTCTAAACATACAATCTTTCCCTTTTATATATATGCGTTAGTTTCCCTTTGGGTTTTATCTGTCTCCTCTTCATTCTTCCTCTTCTTCATTTTCTTCATCTTCAGTCGTCTTCATCCCGGTTCGGTTCTCCTCTTCTTCTCTTCTGGTTTAAATTCTGTTTAATTGTAGGGATCTGTTCTCTTCTGGTTCTTCTTTAGTTCTGTGTTCATCATTGTTTTGTCTATCATATTTTTTCTTAAGTATGTAACGTGGTTCCCTTCTTTATGTTTGGGTTGTTGGCTCAATCATGCCAAAATATTTACATTTTAATAAGTATGTTACGTGGTTCCCTTCTTTATGTTTAGGTTGTTGGCTCAATCACTTGGGTTGGGTAATATCGTTGTACGTCTTGTCAAAGTATTTACATTTTAATCATTTTTTACACATTTTATTTCATATGAAGTAATTTTATATCAAGAATTATCTTTTTTATCACTGGTACGGGATTTGGCTTAATTGTATCGTTACACCTTGTATTCTTATTATGGGATTATTCATTTATTTAATAATGGGTTATGTTTCTGACCTTTTATTATTACGGACAATTATTATTTTTATGTTTAGTTTGAAAATTATAAACTTTTTATTTAATGTAGGGGACCATATTTTCGTTACGTTACAAATGTCATTTTTATTATTATTTACTTCTACTATTTCCATATTGTTGGTTATATCTGTTATACTATGATTCATATTAATAAGGTGATCTGCTATATTGGAGATTCCCATTTTTTTATTATTAAAGGCTCTGATATGTTCCATAAATCTCTGTTTGAAAATTTCTATATGTTCTACCGATGTATATGTAGTCACAATCATTACACTTTATTTTGTATATTCCACTTAATTTGTATATATCATAGTCTTTTCTATTTATTATTATGTTGTATATACTTTTATTTGGTTTGTATGCTTTTTTATATTTATGTTTATCCAATTTTGTATTCTTTATAATGTGTTGGAGATCTCGATATGTGTATTTGTAAGTTAGGTATGTTATATTTTCTACTTTTCTGCCGGTATTTATACTGCTTAATGTTGTTCTGTTGTTTAATATTGTTTTTTCTTTGTACTTTTTATGTAATTTGTTTATAAATTTACTGTCATATCCATTTTCTATTGCTATTTCTTTTATGATGTTCAGTTCCTGATATAATTTCTCTTCGTTATTTATGTATTTGTATGCTCTATTAATCATATTATTATATGTATTTATCTTGTGTATCCAAGGATGTGATAAATCCTTGTGTATTGTTGTATTATTATTTGTTTCCTTTCTATATACATTAGTAATTATTTCGTTATATTTTCCAATTTGAATATCAATGTCCAAAAAATGGATTTTTCTATTAACTTCTTCTTCAAATGTAAACTTCACATTATCATTGTATGTATTTAATTTATTTAGTATTATTAAATGTTCATTTTTTTATGCTAGGATTATATATGACCAATATATCATCCACATATCTGTTCCATAATAACACATTATGCATATTTATGATACCTAAAATAATTTTGTTTTCCAAATCCTGTATATACTAAAGTGGTACTAGCTTTAAAATAAATTTATTATTGTGTAATTTGATTATTTAAACTACCAGGGTTTCGTCAGGTGTACTTATTGACAGAGAGAAATGGTTAAACGCAAATGAACAACACACATTGAAAGTTTACGAATACTTTTCATTTTATTCCCATTTTGTCAATTTCATTATAATATGGTGATTATATTTGGCCATGGGGCTCAATTTAGAAAACAACTCATTATTTAGTTAATTGTAAACAAGAAATCAAATGACCTTAACGATCTATATAAGATTATTATACCAAATTACGAAACCAGCACTTCTTTGTTTAAATATATTTTTTACATACTCACGCACACACACATTCTTGTGTTACATTTTATATTCCCCTTAATGAGGTCATTTTATATTAGAATAGGGGACTTGCAAGATTTTAATAAAGATTGTATTAATTTTTACTTTCCTTTTATGATCCTTCTATGTACGTTCATCAGATGATCCCTCGTGCACGCACTACCGTTGTTATTTCGCACTAAGTTTACATGTTTTGAAGAAGAATTTTAGTTGTTAGCCACTCTAATGAAAGTTAATTTTGTTATTTTACATTTTTAATGTTTTATACATATTTATATGCAGTATGCGGGCCCGCACTATTACGTTTCGAAACTTTATGTCATCCACTCGCGAGTGGTGATGGCGTTAGACTGGGCTGAGAAACAGGCGCTATTTTGTGAAGCAACGGTTGTTGTGTGTCACATTTTCTTTGTCTTAGAGTTTGTATCACTTCGCCAGCTGCATGTCACCGTTACATAACTGAATTACTCACCAAGGATAGGCCCTGACGTCAGATCGCCTGACACTGTTACATAACTTGTTTACCGTTACATAATGTGTTTACTGGTTTCGTGTTCGTCATTGTCTGACCTTGACACAGTGGCAGTTTATTAATTCTGCGTCTGTTGAAGCTGTTTTACAAAATATCATCGAATAATAATATTGTCTTCACCGTCTCAAGCAGTGCTGCCACAGTTGTTTTCATTTCAAACAGTAAATTTACCTAAGTTTTGTTTATGTTTGTCCCTACATCAAAATGTTATTGTTTTATTTTATAAAAAAAAAATACAAATTGCCTTATTACACCAGGTAGGCCAAAATGCCATGTTACAATACCCCCCTCAATGAGATATTTTATGCCGAAGCATAAAAAACCTCATTGACACATCCATACTTGCTAAAGGGATCAGCTAGGATATGTCGCCACAACCCCCCTGACGGTTTACCAAAAATATAACCAACTCACCCTTGGTCCGGTGACTGTGACCGCATCTGCATGACAATACTGGACTTCTCTCTCGAGATCCCAACACCGTAGAGTCAGACAGATACTCAACGCCCCTGCTCTGACGCGCTGGCCAGCTCAGGTCCGCCGCCACAGCATCACCCAACACTGAAACAACAAATTAAATATTAAATAGTGGCCTTATACAACACCATATCCCCAACTGATTTGTTTCCCCCTAGCGGTGCTGGTTTGCGCTAAGGAGCACTGGTTTTGTTTTTACTTATTTCTAACATATCAGAATACCTACCAACAATATGATACCTCTTTTAAAATTCCATCTACTTTCTCTTATTAACTTTATTCCAAAATTTAAAATTATTGCCCTGATTCCCATCAGAATTTAAATAAACATTCCCATTATCATATTACATTTATCTCATCCCCGATTTAAAATGCATTTAAAATATCTAAATTCATAAAATTCTCTTATACTAACAAACACAGTATAACATAAGAAAACATAGTACATTAATAATTCACCTTGGCATTATCATCTTAAAATAAACAATTTGTATTCAACCTGTTACTTACTTTACATCATTAAATTTGTATATAAAATCATAAAATTATCCTTTAAACTCACTTTACTTTTATTAATTCGTTTCTCAAATTTTTTTTTTTTTTTTTTTTTGGAAATTTCAACTATCATACATTTATTTCATTTTTTGTAAAAATCTTTAAACAGAAAACTTATTATAGTTCTATAATTCTTATTCCTAACATACTACCTGCAATCAACTCAATAGGACATAATAAACACAATATATAGAATATCTAGTGCATCTATTTTTTCAAATTTTAATAAAAGTATTTAATAGCGAGTCATCATTACTAAAATGCAACAAACAATTTTTTAAATCGTTACCCACCTTGGTAACCTCCCAGCCACACACACTATGACCCCCCCTGGACTGTGGTGTCCAGTTGCGTCCACAAGGACTGAAGTTATGGAGGAATGTGACATCTCCGTGTCCTTGCTTCTGCGTTACATTTGAAAATGTATAGATATCATCATATCTTTGTCTATAATTATGCGCCCCTAATACGGTTCTACCACCTGTCTCTGCTACCCCTACGCGGGCAGAGTGGCAGCCGCTGTTCCATAAGTTTGGTGATTCCCCTTAATTTTACCCCCCATCAATTTCAAAGTACACCTTTACAACGATAACAGCTATGGCCAGTTATGGTCAGCGCGTAATCGTAATGTGCCCCAACCATAGCTGTTAAAGCTAAACCAATTCCACGGTCAGGGCTCGGTGAGGCCGTGACCGCCCGAAAAGTTGGGGAATCACTAGTATAATATGCTTTTTAAAATTAAAATTAATAATTTAAATTACATGACCTTTCTAGTCTTGGTGGTGTTTCAACTAGTACATTTCTTTCTTAACTATCTTAATGTCCATTTACATAAAATACATAATGTGTGTATAAACAATAGTAACAATTTATAATAATAGAATATAAAAATGTCTGTTTATGTATGATAATTTTAATATGTATAAATACATTCATCCTCACTCAGCTAGATAATACTTTTTTAATTGGGTCACATTATAAGTTCCTTTTATATCTCGAGTTTGCAAATCTATTAAAACATAAGCATTCTCCATTTTCACTTGGCTAACCTCATATGGACCATCATACAATAGGAAGAATTTCTTAATTTCTTTATCCAATGCTGATGACTGATCGTGATTTTTTATTAATACTAGTTGTCCTACCTCGTATTGTATGGGTGTTAAATTCCGGTCATGTCTCCGTTTCCGTTGTTCAGCCTTACTCAGCAGGCGCTCCCTAGCGATTACCAATTTCCTATCATGTGGTATTTCCGTCCTAGTTGGAAACTTTACTAGCTCTTCTAATATGCGTGACGGCCTTCTCTGAAACATCAACTCATATGGGCTGTAACTAGTGGATTCATGTAAACTATTGTTAATATACCACTCTATCTTGCACACAAAAGTAGCCCACAAAGAATGTTTTTTATGGCAAAAGGTTCTGAACATTCTACCTAACTCCCGCATAACCCGTTCACTTGGATTTGACTGTGGATGATACACTGATGTATGTTTAACTAAAATATTTTCCCAACCTAAAGTTTCCCGCCAGGTGTTGCTGGTGAACTGCGAGCCATGATCTGATAACACTACTTGAGGCTTACCTACTTCAACAAGGTATTCATTTACTATTTTCCTAGCCAACACCGATGATGTTGCCTTTTTAATCGGGTATAGTTTTACAAACTTAGTAAAAACATCTAATACAACAAATAAATAGTTTACGCCTCCTCGACCTTTGGGTAACGGGCCATATAAATCAACAGCAACTAATGCTAAAGGACTGTCTGGCATTACATGCTGCATTAAACCCTCCTGTTTACGATTGTTTACTTTAGCTTTCTGACAAATTTCACATGTTTGTAATATTTTACGCACCGTTCTTTCCATATTATTAAATTTACATGACTTTTAATATGTCACTACATTTCTTGGGGCCTATATGACCATACCTTAGATGGCAATCTCTCACTACTTCAGGTATTATGACTTTAGGGATACACAACTTCCAATCATCTCCCTGTTCATTTGCCCGATGAAATAAGTGTTTATTAAACAAACTAAAGTGTTTCTCCCACTTATGAGGTACATTGGGTATTTGACTCAAAGCTAATATTATTTTATTAAGTTCGGTGTCTCTCTCTTGTTCTGCGGCTAAGTTACTTATTAATTTTTTCATATCTACTTCTTTTACTATAAATATTTTATATGTATTTGCTATGTCTACTTCGGTATTATTATCAAAATCTGTTCTGGATAGGACATCAGCTACTATATTTTCTTTACCCTTGCAATACTCAATTGTTAAGTCATATTCTTGTAATATTAGCATCCACCGCACTAACCTACCATGAGTTAATTTTCAGTTCTTTAAAAACGTTAAAGCTTGACGGTCGGACCTTATGATTACCTTATTTCCTAACAAGTATGTTCTGAACTTTCTACAGGCGAAAACTATTGATAACGCCTCCTTCTCCGTCGTAGTGTAGTTCTTTTCACTAGTTAATAGAGACCTACTTGCAAAAGCTACTACTCTGTGGTTATCACTCCCATCTAACTGAAACAACTCTACTCCCAAAGCAATGTCTGATGCGTCTGTATGTATATAAAACGGCTTTGAAAAATCTGGATGAGCTAATATAACTGTGTTTAAAAATTTATTTTTTATCAGCTCGAATATGTTTTGCTCTTTTAAATTCCACCACCATCGATTGTCTTTATTTAATAAATGTCCCAATTGTACTGTTAAATATGAATATTTGTCTACAAATTGCCTATAATAATTGCACAAGCCTAAAAAACTTTGCAACTGTTTCACATTTTTTGGTATCGGAAAATTTTGTATTATTTCTACCTTCTTAGGGTCTGTACTGATACCTCTTGCAGAAATTATATGTCCTAAAAAATTAACTTGTTCTTTCAAAAATTCTGACTTCTTAAACTTAACTGTTATGCCATACTCATGCAGTCTACTTAGTACCCTATCTAACCTTTCACAGTGTGTATCAATGTCTGGTGATGTAATTACTATATCATCTACGTAAACGGTTGTGAATTCTAAGATCTCTCTCCCTAGCACATAATCCAGGCATTTGATAAAAATTGAAACACTTACATTTAGTCCAAATGGTAGTCGACGAAATTGGTAATTCCTACCGTTGTAAAGAAAGGCCACATACTGCCGAGACTCCTCTTCCAGCTCTATCTGCCAGTAGCCTGCAGTCAAGTCTAAGGTGGTGATGTATTTGGTCCCACTAAAACGTTGCAGAATTTCGCTTACAGGTTCCGGTGATTCTCTGTCTGGAACAATTATTCTGTTTACTTGTCTTGCATCTAAACATAATCTTATCGATAAATCTTTCTTTGTCACCACTACTAAAGGGTTGGAATATGGTGATGTAGATTTTTCTATTATACCTTCCCTCAACATTTTATTTATTTCCTCCTGTACTAAACCCCTCTTGGAGTATGGTACCGGATAGGTTTTAGGTGCAAAGGGTGTTTTTTCTTTAACGACTAATTTACCTTTAAAATTCTTTACTAAACCGGGTTCATCTGAAAAAACTGATTTATTTTTGTTTATTATTAGTACTATTTTCTCCCTGTCTTGATAGCTAAATTCCCCCTCTTGATCTAAGATCTTATTCATTTTCTCCTCCCAATTATTTGCACTTTCAAATAACTCATTATTATTTAATCTCAAGTTACAATAATTTATCATTAAGGGTCTACACTCGTTTATATCATTGTCAGAAATTAACATTCCCTTACTAATTATTCTTAAAGCTTTCATTCCCACAGTTTTCTTTTGTATGAATGGTATTTCAACTATATTATTATTATTATTTAATTTCATAGTCTGTGTGTAATAGTTTAACTCTACCTTAAAATTATTTAAAAAATCATTACCTATTATAGCTCCCATATTTAGTCCTGGAATAACTAAGAAAGGTACATTTATTGTGTTCCCATTTACTTTTAACTGTAGCATTATTTGTTTAGTTACCTTTTTACTGCGAACACCCGTTACTCCTATAACACTAATTCCCAGTACTGGTAATTGTGGAATTGTTTCTGTAGTCTGATTTCTGATTTTTTCAAACATTTTATCGTCTATAGCAGTCAGTTCACTCTCTGAATCTACTAAAAAAATATATTTAGAATTAAATACTTCGGCTTCAAATTCTGCCATCCCGAAAGCATTATTACTCTCACCCGCTTCTTCGTCAGATAAATCATTATGTATATTGGTTATTAGTGACCCTATTGTCATGTGATTACTAGACGGCTGGGGGCTTTCTTTTTCAACCGCCCTTATTAGTTTAACGGATGTGGAGGTGGTGGTTCACTGTAAACACCCCTACTGTTTTGATTATGAGCCAGTACTTCCACGCCCCGAGTTTCGTTTGGGTTACTAACATATCCCCCTCTACCTCTATGACTAAAATTTCCTGATGTTCCTCGATTACTAGTAAAACCTCTCCCTCTATGATTCCCTCTAAATTGATCGCCACCCCTATTATAATTCTCTACTCTCCCTTGGGCACTACTCCTCGGACCCTTACACCGGTAACATTGATTCCGCGACCCATTATAATTACTGGCTCCACAACTAGGGTTTGGACATAGCCACGCCCCCTCCCTTGGTCTATTCACATTATTAATAAAATGGTCTGGTTGTCTTATTTCAGTACTTGTATGACTTGATTCCCTAACTCTAAACTGATACTTATTATCCTCCTCCTCTTTCATACTCTGGTACGCCTCTAATATTTTTTCTAACTCTGCGATATTAGCAAAATCCCGGGTTCTGATTGTGGACCGTATGTCCTTGGGTAAATGTTTACTGATGTATCTAATAAAAGATGAAAGAGGCATTGGTGGTTCTAAATATTTAACTTGACTATATAGTCTCGTCACATACGATGTAATACTCATGTGCTTAATATCAAAATTTCCCCACCCCATTATGATACTACGTAACCCCTCTTGTTTCTCTTCTGACCAGTACTTATTTCTAAATGCCTGCTCAAACTCATTAAAATCTACCCAGTTATCGTTATGAGCATCCGCCCATATTTTAGCATCCCCTTTTAAAGTACTTCAAAATTCTTACTAACTTAACCTCCCAACTTTCTTGGTTATATTTATTAAAACTTTTTATAGAGTTCAAAAATTGTATGGGGTTCACTCCCCTACTTTCATTACTAAAATATCCTAATTCTACTTCCACATTCACTCTCTCACTCACATTACTTAATTTCTGGTTAATGGTTACATTCAAGTCTTCTCTGACTTTAACTATTTCACGCTCATGTTCTGCTTGTTTATTCTGTAAACTAGTTATATTAATTTTAACTGCATCAACTTGTTCAAAATTACTTCTGAATTCATCATTTATTTTTTCTTGTATTTCACTAGCTCGTTTGACTTGTTCACATTCGTTAACTATACATTGAACATTACAGTCAATTTTGTCATTTTGCTTTTTAATTTTGTCATTAATTTTACTTGTCAACGTGTCAAATTTTTTATTTGTTTCTAACATTTTCTCTTTTTGTTTCTCGTTAATTATTTTGATATCATTTCTCATTTCAGTTTGTATCTTATTGATATCACTAGTCAACACATCTTTCACTCCAACAATAACCTCACTCATACTTTCTAAACGGCTATTCATATATATTTCACTCGCTCTCAATTCGCTCCTCACATTTATAAACTCGTTATTTAAATCAGTTAGTTTAACATTTATAGAATTTATTTCTGATTTAATCTCAGCTTTCAAATTATTACTTTCTGATTTGATCTCAGTTTTTATTCCTGACATTTCATTTTTCACTCCTGACATCATCTCCATCATCAATGCTAATTGGTTAAATATATTTACCCCCTCGTCTCTACTACTCCCCGCTACTACAGTTTCGTCTACATTTGTTTCAGCACTTTCACCAACAAAATCATTGGTTGTTATCATATGATCTTGCGTGACATTTAAAATTGATTCTTCTACGCTACCTCTATCTAAATCTGCGTTCATATTTCCCTCTGCCATTTTTTCGACCTGTTTGTAAAATTGTTAACTCAATTTTTCAAAGTCCATGTTAACGGGCGCCATTAAAGCGGTACTAGCTTTAAAATAAATTTATTATTGTGTAATTTGATTATTTAAACTACCAGGGTTTCGTCAGGTGTACTTATTGACAGAGAGAAATGGTTAAACGCAAATGAACAACACACATTGAAAGTTTACGAATACTTTTCATTTTATTCCCATTTTGTCAATTTCATTATAATATGGTGATTATATTTGGCCATGGGGCTCAATTTAGAAAACAACTCATTATTTAGTTAATTGTAAACAAGAAATCAAATGACCTTAACGATCTATATAAGATTATTATACCAAATTACGAAACCAGCACTTCTTTGTTTAAATATATTTTTTACATACTCACGCACACACACATTCTTGTGTTACATTTTATATTCCCCTTAATGAGGTCATTTTATATTAGAATAGGGGACTTGCAAGATTTTAATAAAGATTGTATTAATTTTTACTTTCCTTTTATGATCCTTCTATGTACGTTCATCAGATGATCCCTCGTGCACGCACTACCGTTGTTATTTCGCACTAAGTTTACATGTTTTGAAGAAGAATTTTAGTTGTTAGCCACTCTAATGAAAGTTAATTTTGTTATTTTACATTTTTAATGTTTTATACATATTTATATGCAGTATGCGGGCCCGCACTATTACGTTTCGAAACTTTATGTCATCCACTCGCGAGTGGTGATGGCGTTAGACTGGGCTGAGAAACAGGCGCTATTTTGTGAAGCAACGGTTGTTGTGTGTCACATTTTCTTTGTCTTAGAGTTTGTATCACTTCGCCAGCTGCATGTCACCGTTACATAACTGAATTACTCACCAAGGATAGGCCCTGACGTCAGATCGCCTGACACTGTTACATAACTTGTTTACCGTTACATAATGTGTTTACTGGTTTCGTGTTCGTCATTGTCTGACCTTGACACAGTGGCAGTTTATTAATTCTGCGTCTGTTGAAGCTGTTTTACAAAATATCATCGAATAATAATATTGTCTTCACCGTCTCAAGCAGTGCTGCCACAGTTGTTTTCATTTCAAACAGTAAATTTACCTAAGTTTTGTCTATGTTTGTCCCTACATCAAAATGTTATTGTTTTATTTTATAAAAAAAAATACAAATTGCCTTATTACACCAGGTAGGCCAAAATGCCATGTTACAATACATTTCTGACATAATTGATGATATGGGTGAACCCATTGCCAATCCAAATTGGTTTTGGTGGTATGTATATAATAATACTAAATTTATCCTTTCATTTTGTTGTACACGTTAACAGTTAGTAAACGTTTTCTGAAAATTAGCCTAAAAATAGGCCTAACATTTTCCAATCTAATAAATTGGCCTAAAATTCAAGATAATTAATTGTACGTCTCTAACCTTCCTTATTTTGTTTGCATTCATCCTGTGTAATTTTTTTTTTTTTTTTTTTTTTTTTACAAGCCAGAAATTTTCTTAACTAGCCCACTAACTTCATTCATTTTTCTAAACACATTCATTTTTGCAGCAGCATTAAAAAAAAAGTCAACATAAAATTTATTGGTTTGTGTTAATTTACATCAGATTTACCTTAACTTAATGAAGTTTTAAGCCTCAAGGCAGTTTTAGTAAAATTACTTGGAATGTTGCTTCATGTGCCAAATGTGCCAGTGGTTATTTCATAAATTTTGTGACTGCCAAGACAACTGTTACCTGTTTCAATCTTTTAATTGAACTTTAAGCTTTTATTGATCCCAACTTACACTGACTATTTAGATTTACTTCCCGTTAAATCGTAGCTTACAGCTCTAGTGTGAAGTTATACACGTTTACTCTAACGCAGGATTTCTGTACAATTGCTGAAAATTGTATTTTGTTGATACTTATAAAGTGCAGTCCTATCTCACATTACTGAACATAATACTAAAGCTAATTGATTTCAAAAGCAAATCATACTACTGTCTGGCCGCGACTGGATGATTGAATCTGCTCTCCCCCACCACCCGGCCGCTTGTAAGCGAGGTAGGGTGAAATATATGTACTAGCCGTTTGATTTACCCCCACTTAGCCTACAATAGTGCTTCTCCCACCTTACACAATGCTCGATCATCGAATCGTGGCCAGACAGTACAAAATGTTGCAATCACAAACACAAATCAAAAGCAGTGCAGAATCATGTTATGTGTATCTTATTACTTATGAGCATACATATTGTAACGTCTCGCGGGTATAAAACTTTTCGAGGAGTCTTTACAATACTTTTAGCGATCGTCACTAGAATTAGTGTAGTATTGCTGCAGGTTTATAGCAGTTTATACTCATCCCCTCATTATGAGCGTCATTTTATAACGTCTCGCGGGTAAAGTCTCTAAGAATCTAAACAATACTTTTCTTAATGAAATCTAAGTTTCAATGGCTCTTCGAAAATCTCGCTTTCATGAGAGTCACTGTTAATCCTTCATTGATTGTGTTTGCATAAGTTCAGTGTCGGTTAAAATCTATGTTTACAGAAATAAAAACTGAAATCGAGTGTGTGTGATTTGGGAGAATTCAGTGAAGTTGTTTGACCGTAGTTAGGAGAGAGAGGACCAAGTATATTCTTTCCGGAGTATACAATTACTTAATTTAAATTTTTAGCCGCTCATGAGACCAGCTGATTTTGACGTCTGCATCCCAATTTGAGGTTAAATAAACCAATTGTCGGTAATACTTTTCCGGCTGTTCGTCCTCTTCTTAGTTTCCTGAAACTTTGTAACAACTACCCTCTACAAGAAATAATACACATTTTATTTTTTATAACAAAGTATTCAGGGTATTTATTTGTTAAATACACTGATTTTTATCTGCTCCCAATACAAAAAAAATTATAATCGATTCTCTCTGTCAACACCACATTGGTTCGATCTTATTTGGTAAACACAGAAATTATAACAACATATTTTTTATCCTTGATAGAATATTAAAGCAATAAAGAATTATTTTATATATTTCCCAGGGGTAATGGTAAGTTCTTTGTGTTATGAGACGGTCAGAAATGAATAATAAAATACTACGCTTTACAAAGAAAATTAGATTATATTTGTTTTTTCTATAGTATGTAGTTCCGGTTTTATCCGCTAGAGTACAGGTTATGTTCTTTACTACAAACACGAAATTATGGTGGAAGCTGAAAATGCACAAAGATCCATCATGAAGGTTTTTTGGTTAACAAAAATGAATAAAGTTTGTTCACCTCTTTTCTTGAAGAGTTTACTTGTACGGTGCTGTTTCTAGTGTTGAAGTTATAGTTGATTTGTAATTTAGTTAATTTTTTCTAAGATACGGTCTCACCAAAAATCTTGAAGTGCAGTCAATCTAGGCCTGACCTGGTAGTTGTATAATTTCAAATTTTCATCGAATAAAGGACGTGAATGTTGATACTTGAAGGAGTTCTAACATAAGTTGGACACCACTCGTCAATTTTTATTTAATTTCGCACTATTTCCAAAAGTATTCATTAGTTTTTTTCAAATTTTAAATGGCATTACACTTTTTTCCAAATGTACCTTTTCCCAATCGTTTTAACAATTAACAATTATCTTGTTAGTTGGTTACTGTTAGTAACCAAGAATTTTTATATCATTTTTTTATTGGTGCATCTATATACTTTTGAGTATATAGGCTGTTTTTAATTATTATAAATTTATTTCTTATTTATAGAAAAATAATCCTTTTTAACTTTTGTTTATTATCCAATTTAATTTATATAAAGTTTTTCCTTCTATTTCCTCTTAACTTTATACATAGGTCTTTAATATTTTTATTTCCTTTAATTGTATTTATTTATTATTTATTATTTGCTTATAGTATCCTTACACTAAACTATTTTCCTCTGCCATTTTACTCATACAGTATTATTTTATTTTAATATTATTTTATATCTAACCCTGGGTTATCTTATATTCAAACACAATTATTATATTAAATATAAAATTAGACCTAGGTACAAAATCTTTGTGGCCTACACAATACAAATTACACAAAAATACAAACAAAATACAGAATTTGTCAGTAGCAATATAGTCTACTGCTACAATTAATTGTTTCTCCATCTACAGCATAAGTCTGTGAGATGCTCCTTTTAAACCACTTACTTTCTCACTGTGTACACTATATTTCACTTTGTATCCTATATGTCACTTAGTTATAGTTTATAGTGTTTTGTAATACAAAGTAATCTATAGCTATGTATATTATACCCATTTCTGACCTTTATAGTGGGGTGATTACGTTATCATTTTTGGGCATGGGTTATGTAACGTTACATAAAGCCCCCCCCCCCCCCCACTAGAACAGATTTATTTTTGTGTTACTGGTTTCAAAATAAATTGTTGACCTCTTCAATCTTCGGATTCTTCTATTAATCTTCATAATATTCCTTCCTTTCTGACTGTTTAGACACCTGTTATTCGGTTAATGGTAATAAGCTGGATTTTATATTCTTCTCTCTCTGTCTCTCTCTCTCTCTCTGTTGGAGGCATATTCGTTAATGATTTAATTTCTCTGGGTATTGGTCCTTCCACATATTACTTGATAAGGGCTGGTCACACTAATCATAAAAAACTTGTTTTAACACTTATATTTCTATTTACTACTATAAATTCGCTTTCTCAATTAAGCTTCTGTCTGCTATCTTCCTTCTATTTTCTACATTCATACTTCTGGAATCTAATATCACTCTTTTCAGCTATTTTATAAGTATCCCTTAAATATTCAATTTCCCTAACATTTTTCCCTATCCTGTGGGGTGGTTCAAGTCGGGTGCCCACTTTTGGGTCCATTACTCCGCTGTCCATCCTTACACCTTCTGAGACCAGGGGAACATCATCCCTGCTCAGGAAAATTATTGCCGGAACATTTCTACGGTCAATTCATTATAATAAGAAACTTATAAGTAGTCGATCAGCGACTAATACTAAACACTTTTAGGATTCTTCATACTGTTGCTGTTTGCATTTAATTATATATTTCTTTTTCTTCTTGATTCCTTCTTCTTTTTCATTAACTAATAGCATATAACATTATTGATAGGCATTATTTTAAAATCCTTTTGACTTTCCTTCTTGTGACATATTTTCTCCGTATCATTTCTTCTTATATCATCTTCAATTCCGAGAGATTCTAAATTATTGTTGTATTAATTATTATCCTCCTTCAGCTTCATTGTAGTCATTAAATTATTCGTTATTCTTCTTATTTGAGCATATTACCATCAATTGTTTTTATTTATTTATTTTTTCTTCTGTTCGTTACCATCAAAATATTATTTTTTCTATTATTCCATTTTAAATCAGTTCTTTATAAATATTATTTAATCATCTGTTCTCTTTATCTTGGTGGTTTGTTGTTTGTTAAATCAAATGGTTGCAAAATATATTAAATCATATTATTTCTGAATAAATTAAGTAAGTTGTCCTTACAGGCTTTTTGAATTTTGGGGTTTTATATTAATTCAATCCTTTTTCTCAATATTTCATTTAAAATTAGTTTAACCGTTTTCGGTATCATTCACAACACGGATTGATCCACTCTTATATTTTTCCCGTGGATTCTGTTGATTAAACTTGTCAATAAAATTCGCTATTGGATTGCCCCATTGCGGATCACTACCATACATTTCAATATTATCGTATGTATATAGTCTTTCATCTTTATTGCTGGGACCATAATTAGTACCTTGGGTTTTCCCACGGTCAACTCATTTGTCCACCTTTCTTTGTTGCTGTTCATCTTGTCTCCTCGAATCCCTCTCATCAGCCATTATATAATTTACTTGGGCTTGATTAGTTCCCTGATTGTCACTTGGTGGATCTCCCGAGGGTATGTACCTATTTCTATCCCCACTTCTGGACCTCCTATATTCATCATGATCATTCCATTGTTGTCTGTTGTAGTTGTTTCTCTCATCTCGTCTACCATAATTTTGTCTCTGGTTAAAATACGGAAGTTTTCCTTGGTAACGATTACTGTAATAATTGTTGTTGGCACTGACATAATTTACCCTTGGTCGATTATCTCTGGGTGGTTCGTTTTTCCGCTCCTCTGTATTCCCTGACCTCCATCTACTCCTCCTGTAATATGATTCTTGCTCATAGTTCTCGAGTAGCGTTTCCATACCTCCAATGGTTTTTATTTGTCCGCTTAATCGAGCACTGATAATCTTTTCCTCGAAGTGATACGCAATTTTGGTCACCAAACACTCTTCAGGGATCTTTGGGTCTAAATATTTTGCCACACACACCTTCCCCAAAAAATAAGCAGTAGGTGTCTGTCCTATATTGCGGTCATACCTACCATGACAGATATCATCTCTAATAATGTTTTGAACTGACTCAGACCAGTACTTAAGCTTGAACATTGCTTTAAAATTCCCATAATCACACACCTCGTTCCTGATTACAGTCCACCAATTATCGTTAATGTTTTTGAAAGATTCATCTAATATCCCTTTAATCATGTTCCATCGGTTCTCCTTGGACCTATTCAAAATTTCATCTACTCTCCCTAAAAATTCGAGTGGGTTTCTTCGATAATCCCGAAAGTTTACACTTTCTCTATTATCTTGGATAGCATGTTGAGTGTTGCATGTAGATCTGGAACCCATTCTCTCTACATCCCCTTGTAAGTTTGTTTGTAGTTGTTGTAAACCGTCTAATTTTTCTACCTGGCTTTGGAACTGATTCTTGACATTTTCTATCGTTTCGTAAAATTTGTGAATTTACAGTTTATACTGCTTTTTATACTATCTAACTGGTCATTGTTTTCTTGGCGTATGGCCATTATACGAACTTGATTACTTTGTTCCTCTCGGTCCATTCGGGCATCTATTCCTGTTTTAATTTGTTCCATCTTCTCTTCAGTTTTATCTAATCTTTGATTGGTTTCTATTATTTTCTTTTCTGCCTCTTCCTTATATTCATCTACTCTTTGGCTAAGTGTATTACTGACCAGTTCAATTTTACTCTCGAGATTTTCCCTTAACTCCTTATTGAAATTCTCCATTTTACTCTCAATTTGTTTTAAATTTTCATTATTCTCTTCAAATTTCGCATTCATATCTTCTCTTTGTCCGTCAATAGTTTCTTTCAACTCATGATATTGTTCATTCATGGTTTGTCTGATATCTCCATGAATGGTCTCAATTTTTTCATTGAATTGTTTTACTAAACTTTCCTGAATACTATCTATTTTCTTATTGGTTTGTTTGTTTTGTTCTTTCAAAGTTTCATTTTGTTCCTTCAAAGTTTCGTTTAGTTTCTTTGAAGTTTCCTCCTGTTTCCTAAAGTTCTCTTTATTTTCCTCATTGGTTTGCTTTGAGTTTTCCTCCTGTTTCCTAAAATTTTCATCTATTGTTTGTTTATTGCTTTCCTTAATGCTATCAATTTTCTCCATCATTTCTTGCCAATCTGGTTCTCTTCTGGCTTCCGCTTTGTCTGGTTGGTCCCCTTGGGCAAACTCTTCAACTCTTTCCTTTTCCGTGTCCAGAATTGCTTCAGTTTCTTCTTTATCACCCATTGGTTGTTCCATTTCACTGTCCGTGACTATTTCTATTTCTCGTTCCTGTCCACCTTCTTCCTTCTCCTTTTCTTGTGCCCTCTTCTTCGATCTGCCTCTGGTATTATGCATTTCTTGTTTTCTCATAGCTGCCGGCGATAATTAGGTTTTTTGTTATATTATTTTGTCGAATATCTCAAAATTTCTTTCCTAATTAAAGCCCTTTTACGTTGAGCGCCATTTTGTAACGTCTCACGGGTATAAAACTTTTCGAGGAGTCTTTACAATACTTTTAGCGATCGTCACTAGAATTAGTGTAGTATTGCTGCAGGTTTATAGCAGTTTATACTCATCCCCTGATTATGATCGTCATTTTATAACGTCTCGCGGGTAAAGTCTCTAAGAATCTAAACAATACTTTTCTTAATGAAATCTAAGTTTCAATGGGTCTTCGAAAATCTCGCTTTCATGAGAGTCACTGTTAATCCTTTATTGATTGTGTTTGCAAAAGTTCAGTGTCAGTTAAAATCTATGTTTACAGAAATAAAAACTGAAATCGAGTGTGTGTGATTTGGGAGAATTCAGTGAAGTTGTTTGACCGTAGTTAGGAGAGAGAGGACCAAGTATATTCTTCCCGGAGTATACAATTACTTAATTTAAATTTTTAGCCGCTCATGAGACCAGCTGATTTTGACGTCTGCATCCCAATTTGAGGTTAAATAAACCAATTGTCGGTAATACTTTTCCGGCTGTTCGTCCTCTTCTTAGTTTCCTGAAACTTTGTAACAACTACCCTCTACAAGAAATAATACACATTTTATTTTTTATAACAAAGTATTCAGGGTATTTATTTGTTAAATACACTGATTTTTATCTGCTCCCAATACAAAAAAATTATAATCGATTCTCTCTGTCAACACCACATTGGTTCGATCTTATTTGGTAAACACAGAAATTATAACAACATATTTTTTATCCTTGATAGAATATTAAAGCAATAAAGAATTATTTTATATATTTCCCAGGGTTAATGGTAGTTCTTTGTGTTATGAGACGGTCAGAAATGAATAATAAAATACTACGCTTTACAAAGAAAATTAGATTATTTTTGTTTTTTCTATAGTATGTAGTTCCGGTTTTATCCGCTAGAGTACAGTTTATGTTCTTTACTACAAACACGAAATTATGGTGGAAGCTGAAAATGCACAAAGATCCATCATGAAGGTTTTTTGGTTAAAAAAAATTAATAAAGTTTGTTCACCTCTTTTCTTGAAGTGTTTACTTGTACGGTGCTGTATCTAGTGTTGAAGTTATAGTTGATTTGTAATTTAGTTAATTTTTTCTAAGATACGGTCTCACCAAAAATCTTGAAGTGCAGTCAATCTAGGCCTGACCTGGTAGTTGTATAATTTCAAATTTTCATCGAATAAAGGACGTGAATGTTGATACTTGAAGGAGTTCTAACATAAGTTGGACACCACTCGTTAATTTTTATTTAATTTCGCACTATTTCCAAAAGTATTCATTAGTTTTTTCACAAATTTTAAATGGCATTACACTTTTTTCCAAACGTACCTTTTCCCAATCGTTTTAACAATGAACAATTATCTTGTTAGTTGGTTACTGTTAGTAACCAAGAATTTTTATATCATTTTTTATTGGTGCATCTATATACTTTTGAGTATATAGGCTGTTTTTAATTATTATAAATTTATTTCTTATTTATAGAAAAATAATCCTTTTTAACTTTTGTTTATTATCCAATTTAATTTATATAAAGTTTTTCCTTCTATTTCCTCTTAACTTTATACATAGGTCTTTAATATTTTTATTTCCTTTAATTGTATTTATTTATTATTTATTATTTGCTTATAGTATCCTTACACTAAACTATTTTCCTCTGCCATTTTACTCATACAGTATTATTTTATTTTAATATTATTTTATATCTAACCCTGGGTTATCTTATATTCAAACACAATTATTATATTAAATATAAAATTAGACCTAGGTACAAAATCTTTGTGGCCTACACAATACAAATTACACAAAAATACAAACAAAATACAGAATTTGTCAGTAGCAATATAGTCTACTGCTACAATTAATTGTTTCTCCATCTACAGCATAAGTCTGTGAGATGCTCCTTTTAAACCACTTACTTTCTCACTGTGTACACTATATTTCACTTTGTATCCTATATGTCACTTAGTTATAGTTTATAGTGTTTTGTAATACAAAGTAATCTATAGCTATGTATATTATACCCATTTCTGACCTTTATAGTGGGGTGATTACGTTATCATTTTTGGGCATGGGTTATGTAACGTTACATAAAGCCCCCCCCCCCCCCCCCAACTAGAACAGATTTATTTTTGTGTTACTGGTTTCAAAATAAATTGTTGACCTCTTCAATCTTCGGATTCTTCTATTAATCTTCATAATATTCCTTCCTTTCTGACTGTTTAGACACCTGTTATTCGGTTAATGGTAATAAGCTGGATTTTATATTCAACTCTCTCTGTCTCTCTCTCTCTCTCTCTCTCTCTCTGTTGGAGGCATATTCGTTAATGATTTAATTTCTCTGGGTATTGGTCCTTCCACATATACTCGATAAGGGCTGGTCACACTAATCAAAAAAAGTTGTTTTAACACTTATATTTCTATTTACTTCTATAAATTCGCTTTCTCAATTAAGCTTCTGTCTGCAATCTTCCTTCTATTTTCTACATTCATACTTCTGGAATCTAACATCACTCTTTTCAGCTATTTTATAATTATCCCTTAAATATTCAATTTCCCTAACATTTTTCCCTATCCTGTGGGGTGGTTCAAGTCGGGTGGCCACTTTTGGGTCCATTAGTCCGCTGTCCATCCTTACACCTTCTGAGACCAGGGGAACATCATCCCTGCTCAGGAAAATTATTGCCGGAACATTTCTACGGTCAATTCATTATAATAAGAAACTTATAAGTAGTCGATCAGCGACTGATACTAAACACTTTTGGGATTCTTCATACTGTTGCTGTTTGCATTTAATTATATATTTCTTTTTCTTCTTGACTCCTTCTTCTTTTTCATTAACTAATAGCATGTAACATTATTGATAGGCATTATTTTAAAATCCTTTTGACTTTCCTTCTTGTGACATATTTTCTCCGTATCATGTCTTCTTATATCATCTTCAATTCCGAGAGATTCTAAATTATTGTTGTATTAATTATTATCCTCCTTCAGCTTCATTGTAGTCATTAAATTATTCGTTATTCTTCTTATTTGAGCACATTGCCATCAATTGTTTTTATTTATTTATTTTTTCTTCTGTTCGTTACCATCAAAATATTATTTTTTCTATCATTCCATTTTAAATCAGTTCTTTATAAATATTATTTAATCATCTGTTCTCTTTATCTTGGTGGTTTGTTGTTTGTTAAATCAAATGGTTGCAAAATATTTTAAATCATATTATTTCTGAATAAATTAAGTAAGTTGTCCTTACAGGCTTTTTGAATTTTGGGGTTTTATATTAATTCAATCCTTTTTCTCAATATTTCATTTAAAATTAGTTTAACCGTTTTCGGTATCATTCACAACACGGATTGATCCACTCTTATATTTTTCCCGTGGATTCTGTTGATTAAACTTGTCAATAAAATTCGCTATTGGATTGCCCCATTGCGGATCACTACCATACATTTCAATATTATCGTATGTATATAGTCTGTCATCTTTATTGCTGGGACCAGGATTAGTTCCTTGGTTTTTCCCACGGTCAACTCGTTTGTCCACCTTTCTTTGTTGCTGTTCATCTTGTCTCCTCGAATCCCTCTCATCAGCCATTATATAATTTACTTGGGCTTGATTAGTTCCCTGATTGTCACTTGGTGGATCTCCTGAGGGTATGTACCTATTTCTATCCCCACTTCTGGACCTCCTATATTCATCATGATCATTCCATTGTTGTCTGTTGTAGTTGTTTCTCTAATCTCGTCTATCATAATTTTGTCTCTGGTTAAAATACTGACGTTTTCCTTGGTAACGATTACTGTAATAATTGTTGTTGGCACTGACATAATTTACCCTTGGTCGATTATCTCTGGGTGGTTCATTTTTCCACTCCTCTGTATTCCCTGACCTCCATCTACTCCTCCTGTAATATGATTCTTGCTCATAGTTCTTGAGTAGCGTTTCCATACCTCCAATGGTTTTTATTTGTCCGCTTAATCGAGCACTGATAATCTTTTCCTCAAAGTGATACGCAATTTTGGTCACCAAACACTCTTCAGGGATCTTTGGGTCTAAATATTTTGCCACACACACCTTCCCCAAAAAATAAGCAGTAGGTGTCTGTCCTATATTGCGGTCATACCTACCATGACAGATATCATCTCTAATAATGTTTTGAACTGACTCAGACCAGTACTTAAGCTTGAACATTGCTTTAAAATTCCCATAATCACACACCTCGTTCCTGATTACAGTCCACCAATTATCGTTAATGTTTTTGAAAGATTCATCTAATATCCCTTTAATCATGTTCCATCGGTTCTCCTTGGACCTATTCAAAATTTCATCTACTCTCCCTAAAAATTCGAGTGGGTTTCTTCGATAATCCCGAAAGATTACACTTTCCCTATTATCTTGGATAGCATGTTGAGTGTTGCATGTAGATCTGGAACCCATTCTCTCTACATCCCCTTGTAAGTTTGTTTGTAGTTGTTGTAAACCGTCTAATTTTTCTACCTGGCTTTGGAACTGATTCTTGACATTTTCTATCGTTTCGTTAAAATCTGTGAATTTACAGTTTATACTGCTTTTTATACTATCTAACTGGGTCATTGTTTTCTTGGCGTATGGCCATTATATGAACTTTGATTACTTTGTTCCTCTCGGTCCATTCGGGCATCTATTCCTGTTTTAATTTGTTCCATCTTCTCTTCAGTTTTATCTAATCTTTGATTGGTTTCTATTATTTTCTTTTCTGCCTCTTCCTTATATTCATCTACTCTTTGGCTAAGTGTATTACTGACCAGTTCAATTTTACTCTCGAGATTTTCCCTTAACTCCTTATTGAAATTCTCCATTTTACTCTCAATTTGTTTTAAATTTTCATTATTCTCTTCAAATTTCGCATTCATATTTTCCCTTTGTCCGTCAATAGTTTCTTTCAACTCATGATATTGTTCATTCATGGTTTGTCTGATATCTCCATGAATGGTCTCAATTTTTTCATTGAATTGTTTTACTAAACTTTCCTGAATACTATCTATTTTCTTATTGGTTTGTTTGTTTTGTTCTTTCAAAGTTTCATTTTGTTCCTTCAAAGTTTCGTTTAGTTTCTTTGAAGTTTCCTCCTGTTTCCTAAAGTTCTCTTTATTTTCCTCATTGGTTTGCTTTGAGTTTTCCTCCTGTTTCCTAAAATTTTCATCTATTGTTTGTTTATTGCTTTCCTTAATGCTATCAATTTTCTCCATCATTTCTTGCCAATCTGGTTCTCTTCTGGCTTCCGCTTTGTCTGGTTGGTCCCCTTGGGCAAACTCTTCAACTCTTTCCTTTTCCGTGTCCAGAATTGCTTCAGTTTCTTCTTTATCACCCATTGGTTGTTCCATTTCACTGTCCGTGACTATTTCTATTTCTCGTTCCTGTCCACCTTCTTCCTTCTCCTTTTCTTGTGCCCTCTTCTTCGATCTGCCTCTGGTATTATGCATTTCTTGTTTTCTCATAGCTGCCGACGATAATTAGGTTTTTTGTTATATTATTTTGTCGAATATCTCAAAATTTCTTTCCTAATTAAAGCCCTTTTACGTTGAGCGCCATTTTGTAACGTCTCGCGGGTATAAAACTTTTCGAGGAGTCTTTACAATACTTTTAGCGATCGTCACTAGAATTAGTGTAGTATTGCTGCAGGTTTATAGCAGTTTATACTCATCCCCTCATTATGATCGTCATTTTATAACGTCTCGCGGGTAAAGTCTCTAAGAATCTAAACAATACTTTTCTTAATGAAATCTAAGTTTCAATGGCTCTTCGAAAATCTCGCTTTCATGAGAGTCACTGTTAATCCTTTATTGATTGTGTTTGCAAAAGTTCAGTGTCAGTTAAAATCTATGTTTACAGAAATAAAAACTGAAATCGAGTGTGTGTGATTTGGGAGAATTCAGTGAAGTTGTTTGACCGTAGTTAGGAGAGAGAGGACCAAGTATATTCTTCTCGGAGTATACAATTACTTAATTTAAATTTTTAGCCGCTCATGAGACCAGCTGATTTTGACGTCTGCATCCCAATTTGAGGTTAAATAAACCAATTGTCGGTAATACTTTTCCGGCTGTTCGTCCTCTTCTTAGTTTCCTGAAACTTTGTAACAACTACCCTCTACAAGAAATAATACACATTTTATTTTTTATAACAAAGTATTCAGGGTATTTATTTGTTAAATACACTGATTTTTATCTGCTCCCAATACAAAAAAATTATAATCGATTCTCTCTGTCAACACCACATTGGTTCGATCTTATTTGGTAAACACAGAAATTATAACAACATATTTTTTATCCTTGATAGAATATTAAAGCAATAAAGAATTATTTTATATATTTCCCAGGGTTAATGGTAAGTTCTTTGTGTTATGAGACGGTCAGAAATGAATAATAAAATACTACGCTTTACAAAGAAAATTAGATTATTTTTGTTTTTTCTATAGTATGTAGTTCCGGTTTTATCCGCTAGAGTACAGGTTATGTTCTTTACTACAAACACGAAATTATGGTGGAAGCTGAAAATGCACAAAGATCCATCATGAAGGTTTTTTGGTTAACAAAAATTAATAAAGTTTGTTCACCTCTTTTCTTGAAGTGTTTACTTGTACGGTGCTGTATCTAGTGTTGAAGTTATAGTTGATTTGTAATTTAGTTAATTTTTTCTAAGATACGGTCTCACCAAAAATCTTGAAGTGCAGTCAATCTAGGCCTGACCTGGTAGTTGTATAATTTCAAATTTTCATCGAATAAAGGACGTGAATGTTGATACTTGAAGGAGTTCTAACATAAGTTGGACACCACTCGTTAATTTTTATTTAATTTCGCACTATTTCCAAAAGTATTCATTAGTTTTTTCAAATTTTAAATGGCATTACACTTTTTTCCAAACGTACCTTTTCCCAATCGTTTTAACAATGAACAATTATCTTGTTAGTTTGTTACTGTTAGTAACCAAGAATTTTTATATCATTTTTTATTGGTGCATCTATATACTTTTGAGTATATAGGCTGTTTTTAATTATTATAAATTTATTTCTTATTTATAGAAAAATAATCCTTTTTAACTTTTGTTTATTATCCAATTTAATTTATATAAAGTTTTTCCTTCTATTTCCTCTTAACTTTATACATAGGTCTTTAATATTTTTATTTCCTTTAATTGTATTTATTTATTATTTATTATTTGCTTATAGTATCCTTACACTAAACTATTTTCCTCTGCCATTTTACTCATACAGTATTATTTTATTTTAATATTATTTTATATCTAACCCTGGGTTATCTTATATTCAAACACAATTATTATATTAAATATAAAATTAGACCTAGGTACAAAATCTTTGTGGCCTACACAATACAAATTACACAAAAATACAAACAAAATACAGAATTTGTCAGTAGCAATATAGTCTACTGCTACAATTAATTGTTTCTCCATCTACAGCATAAGTCTGTGAGATGCTCCTTTTAAACCACTTACTTTCTCACTGTGTACACTATATTTCACTTTGTATCCTATATGTCACTTAGTTATAGTTTATAGTGTTTTGTAATACAAAGTAATCTATAGCTATGTATATTATACCCATTTCTGACCTTTATAGTGGGGTGTTTACGTTATCATTTTTGGGCATGGGTTATGTAACGTTACATAAAGCCCCCCCCCCCCAACTAGAACAGATTTATTTTTGTGTTACTGGTTTCAAAATAAATTGTTGACCTCTTCAATCTTCGGATTCTTCTATTAATCTTCATAATATTCCTTCCTTTCTGACTGTTTAGACACCTGTTATTCGGTTAATGGTAATAAGCTGGATTTTATATTCAACTCTCTCTGTCTCTCTCTCTCTCTCTCTGTTGGAGGCATATTCGTTAATGATTTAATTTCTCTGGGTATTGGTCCTTCCACATATACTCGATAAGGGCTGGTCACACTAATCAAAAAAAGTTGTTTTAACACTTATATTTCTATTTACTTCTATAAATTCGCTTTCTCAATTAAGCTTCTGTCTGCAATCTTCCTTCTATTTTCTACATTCATACTTCTGGAATCTAACATCACTCTTTTCAGCTATTTTATAATTATCCCTTAAATATTCAATTTCCCTAACATTTTTCCCTATCCTGTGGGGTGGTTCAAGTCGGGTGGCCACTTTTGGGTCCATTAGTCCGCTGTCCATCCTTACACCTTCTGAGACCAGGGGAACATCATCCCTGCTCAGGAAAATTATTGCCGGAACATTTCTACGGTCAATTCATTATAATAAGAAACTTATAAGTAGTCGATCAGCGACTGATACTAAACACTTTTGGGATTCTTCATACTGTTGCTGTTTGCATTTAATTATATATTTCTTTTTCTTCTTGATTCCTTCTTCTTTTTCATTAACTAATAGCATATAACATTATTGATAGGCATTATTTTAAAATCCTTTTGACTTTCCTTCTTGTGACATATTTTCTCCGTATCATTTCTTCTTATATCATCTTCAATTCCGAGAGATTCTAAATTATTGTTGTATTAATTATTATCCTCCTTCAGCTTCATTGTAGTCATTAAATTATTCGTTATTCTTCTTATTTGAGCACATTACCATCAATTGTTTTTATTTATTTATTTTTTCTTCTGTTCATTACCATCAAAATATTATTTTTTCTATCATTCCATTTTAAATCAGTTCTTTATAAATATTATTTAATCATCTGTTCTCTTTATCTTGGTGGTTTGTTGTTTGTTAAATCAAATGGTTGCAAAATATTTTAAATCATATTATTTCTGAATAAATTAAGTAAGTTGTCCTTACAGGCTTTTTGAATTTTGGGGTTTTATATTAATTCAATCCTTTTTCTCAATATTTCATTTAAAATTAGTTTAACCGTTTTCGGTATCATTCACAACACGGATTGATCCACTCTTATATTTTTCCCGTGGATTCTGTTGATTAAACTTGTCAATAAAATTCGCTATTGGATTGCCCCATTGCGGATCACTACCATACATTTCAATATTATCGTATGTATATAGTCTGTCATCTTTATTGCTGGGACCAGGATTAGTACCTTGGTTTTTCCCACGGTCAACTCGTTTGTCCACCTTTCTTTGTTGCTGTTCATCTTGTCTCCTCGAATCCCTCTCATCAGCCATTATATAATTTACTTGGGCTTGATTAGTTCCCTGATTGTCACTTGGTGGTTCTCCCGAGGGTATGTACCTATTTCTATCCCCACTTCTGGACCTCCTATATTCATCATGATCATTCCATTGTTGTCTGTTGTAGTTGTTTCTCTAATCTCGTCTATCATAATTTTGTCTCTGGTTAAAATACTGACGTTTTCCTTGGTAACGATTACTGTAATAATTGTTGTTGGCACTGACATAATTTACCCTTGGTCGATTATCTCTGGGTGGTTCGTTTTTCCACTCCTCTGTATTCCCTGACCTCCATCTACTCCTCCTGTAATATGATTCTTGCTCATAGTTCTTGAGTAGCATTTCCATACCTCCAATGGTTTTTATTTGTCCGCTTAATCGATCACTGATAATCTTTTCCTCAAAGTGATACGCAATTTTGGTCACCAAACACTCTTCAGGGATCTTTGGGTCTAAATATTTTGCCACACACACCTTCCCCAAAAAATAAGCAGTAGGTGTCTGTCCTATATTGCGGTCATACCTACCATGACAGATATCATCTCTAATAATGTTTTGAACTGACTCAGACCAGTACTTAAGCTTGAACATTGCTTTAAAATTCCCATAATCACACACCTCGTTCCTGATTACAGTCCACCAATTATCGTTAATGTTTTTGAAAGATTCATCTAATATCCCTTTAATCATGTTCCATCGGTTCTCCTTGGACCTATTCAAAATTTCATCTACTCTCCCTAAAAATTCGAGTGGGTTTCTTCGATAATCCCGAAAGATTACACTTTCCCTATTATCTTGGATAGCATGTTGAGTGTTGCATGTAGATCTGGAACCCATTCTCTCTACATCCCCTTGTAAGTTTGTTTGTAGTTGTTGTAAACCGTCTAATTTTTCTACCTGGCTTTGGAACTGATTCTTGACATTTTCTATCGTTTCGTTAAAATCTGTGAATTTACAGTTTATACTGCTTTTTATACTATCTAACTGGGTCATTGTTTTCTTGGCGTATGGCCATTATATGAACTTGATTACTTTGTTCCTCTCGGTCCATTCGGGCATCTATTCCTGTTTTAATTTGTTCCATCTTCTCTTCAGTTTTATCTAATCTTTGATTGGTTTCTATTATTTTCTTTTCTGCCTCTTCCTTATATTCATCTACTCTTTGGCTAAGTGTATTACTGACCAGTTCAATTTTACTCTCAAGATTTTCCCTTAACTCCTTATTGAAATTCTCCATTTTACTCTCAATTTGTTTTAAATTTTCATTATTCTCTTCAAATTTCGCATTCATATTTTCCCTTTGTCCGTCAATAGTTTCTTTCAACTCATGATATTGTTCATTCATGCTTTGTCTGATATCTCCATGAATGGTCTCAATTTTTTCATTGAATTGTTTTACTAAACTTTCCTGAATACTATCTATTTTCTTATTGGTTTGTTTGTTTTGTTCTTTCAAAGTTTCATTTTGTTCCTTCAAAGTTTCGTTTAGTTTCTTTGAAGTTTCCTCCTGTTTCCTAAAGTTCTCTTTATTTTCCTCATTGGTTTGCTTTGAGTTTTCCTCCTGTTTCCTAAAATTTTCATCTATTGTTTGTTTATTGCTTTCCTTAATGCTATCAATTTTCTCCATCATTTCTTGCCAATCTGGTTCTCTTCTGGCTTCCGCTTTGTCTGGTTGGTCCCCTTGGGCAAACTCTTCAACTCTTTCCTTTTCCGTGTCCAGAATTGCTTCAGTTTCTTCTTTATCACCCATTGGTTGTTCAATTTCACTGTCCGTGACTATTTCTATTTCTCGTTCCTGTCCACCTTCTTCCTTCTCCTTTTCTTGTGCCCTCTTCTTCGATCTGCCTCTGGTATTATGCATTTCTTGTTTTCTCATAGCTGCCGACGATAATTAGGTTTTTTGTTATATTATTTTGTCGAATATCTCAAAATTTCTTTCCTAATTAAAGCCCTTTTACGTTGAGCGCCATTTTGTAACGTCTCGCGGGTATAAAACTTTTCGAGGAGTCTTTACAATACTTTTAGCGATCGTCACTAGAATTAGTGTAGTATTGCTGCAGGTTTATAGCAGTTTATACTCATCCCCTCATTATGATCGTCATTTTATAACGTCTCGCGGGTAAAGTCTCTAAGAATCTAAACAATACTTTTCTTAATGAAATCTAAGTTTCAATGGCTCTTCGAAAATCTCGCTTTCATGAGAGTCACTGTTAATCCTTTATTGATTGTGTTTGCAAAAGTTCAGTTTCAGTTAAAATCTATGTTTACAGAAATAAAAACTGAAATCGAGTGTGTGTGATTTGGGAGAATTCAGTGAAGTTGTTTGACCGTAGTTAGGAGAGAGAGTACCAAGTATATTCTTCCCGGAGTATACAATTACTTAATTTAAATTTTTAGCCGCTCATGAGACCAGCTGATTTTGACGTCTGCATCCCAATTTGAGGTTAAATAAACCAATTGTCGGTAATACTTTTCCGGCTGTTTTTCCTCTTCTTAGTTTCCTGAAACTTTGTAACAACTACCCTCTACAAGAAATAATACACATTTTATTTTTTATAACAAAGTATTCAGGGTATTTATTTGTTAAATACACTGATTTTTATCTGCTCCCAATACAAAAAAATTATAATCGATTCTCTCTGTCAACACCACATTGGTTCGATCTTATTTGGTAAACACAGAAATTATAACAACATATTTTTTATCCTTGATAGAATATTAAAGCAATAAAGAATTATTTTATATATTTCCCAGGGTTAATGGTAAGTTCTTTGTGTTATGAGACGGTCAGAAATGAATAATAAAATACTACGCTTTACAAAGAAAATTAGATTATTTTTGTTTTTTCTATAGTATGTAGTTCCGGTTTTATCCGCTAGAGTACAGGTTATGTTCTTTACTACAAACACGAAATTATGGTGGAAGCTGAAAATGCACAAAGATCCGTCATGAAGGTTTTTTGGTTAACAAAAATTAATTAAGTTTGTTCACCTCTTTTCTTGAAGTGTTTACTTGTACGGTGCTGTATCTAGTGTTGAAGTTATAGTTGATTTGTAATTTAGTTAATTTTTTCTAAGATACGGTCTCACCAAAAATCTTGAAGTGCAGTCAATCTAGGCCTGACCTGGTAGTTGTATAATTTCAAATTTTCATCGAATAAAGGACGTGAATGTTGATACTTGAAGGAGTTCTAACATAAGTTGGACACCACTCGTTAATTTTTATTTAATTTCGCACTATTTCCAAAAGTATTCATTAGTTTTTTTCAAATTTTAAATGGCATTACACTTTTTTCCAAACGTACCTTTTCCCAATCGTTTTAACAATGAACAATTATCTTGTTAGTTGGTTACTGTTAGTAACCAAGAATTTTTATATCATTTTTTATTGGTGCATCTATATACTTTTGAGTATATAGGCTGTTTTTAATTATTATAAATTTATTTCTTATTTATAGAAAAATAATCCTTTTTAACTTTTGTTTATTATCCAATTTAATTTATATAAAGTTTTTCCTTCTATTTCCTCTTAACTTTATACATAGGTCTTTAATACTTTTATTTCCTTTAATTGTATTTATTTATTATTTATTATTTGCTTATAGTATCCTTACACTAAACTATTTTCCTCTGCCAATTTGCTCATACAGTATTATTTTATTTTAATATTATTTTATATCTAACCCTGGGTTATCTTATATTCAAACACAATTATTATATTAAATATAAAATTAGACCTAGGTACAAAATCTTTGTGGCCTACACAATACAAATTACACAAAAATACAAACAAAATACAGAATTTGTCAGTAGCAATATAGTCTACTGCTACAATTAATTGTTTCTCCATCTACAGCATAAGTCTGTGAGATGCTCCTTTTAAACCACTTACTTTCTCACTGTGTACACTATATTTCACTTTGTATCCTATATGTCACTTAGTTATAGTTTATAGTGTTTTGTAATACAAAGTAATCTATAGCTATGTATATTATACCCATTTCTGACCTTTATAGTGGGGTGATTACGTTATCATTTTTGGGCATGGGTTATGTAACGTTACATAAAGCCCCCCCCCACTAGAACAGATTTATTTTTGTGTTACTGGTTTCAAAATAAATTGTTGACCTCTTCAATCTTCGGATTCTTCTATTAATCTTCATAATATTCCTTCCTTTCTGACTGTTTAGACACCTGTTATTCGGTTAATGGTAATAAGCTGGATTTTATATTCAACTCTCTCTGTCTCTCTCTCTCTCTCTCTCTGTTGGAGGCATATTCGTTAATGATTTAATTTCTCTGGGTATTGGTCCTTCCACATATACTCGATAAGGGCTGGTCACACTAATCATAAAAAACTTGTTTTAACACTTATATTTCTATTTACTTCTATAAATTCGCTTTCTCAATTAAGCTTCTGTCTGCTATCTTCCTTCTATTTTCTACATTCATACTTCTGGAATCTAATATCACTCTTTTCAGCTATTTTATAATTATCCCTTAAATATTCAATTTCCCTAACATTTTTCCCTATCCTGTGGGGTGGTTCAAGTCGGGTGGCCACTTTTGGGTCCATTAGTCCGCTGTCCATCCTTACACCTTCTGAGACCAGGGGAACATCATCCCTGCTCAGGAAAATTATTGCCGGAACATTTCTACGGTCAATTCATTATAATAAGAAACTTATAAGTAGTCGATCAGCGACTGATACTAAACACTTTTGGGATTCTTCATACTGTTGCTGTTTGCATTTAATTATATATTTCTTTTTCTTCTTGATTCCTTCTTCTTTTTCATTAACTAATAGCATATAACATTATTGATAGGCATTATTTTAAAATCCTTTTGACTTTCCTTCTTGTGACATATTTTCTCCGTATCATTTCTTCTTATATCATCTTCAATTCCGAGAGATTCTAAATTATTGTTGTATTAATTATTATCCTCCTTCAGCTTCATTGTAGTCATTAAATTATTCGTTATTCTTCTTATTTGAGCACATTACCATCAATTGTTTTTATTTATTTATTTTTTCTTCTGTTCATTACCATCAAAATATTATTTTTTCTATCATTCCATTTTAAATCAGTTCTTTATAAATATTATTTAATCATCTGTTCTCTTTATCTTGGTGGTTTGTTGTTTGTTAAATCAAATGGTTGCAAAATATTTTAAATCATATTATTTCTGAATAAATTAAGTAAGTTGTCCTTACAGGCTTTTTGAATTTTGGGGTTTTATATTAATTCAATCCTTTTTCTCAATATTTCATTTAAAATTAGTTTAACCGTTTTCGGTATCATTCACAACACGGATTGATCCACTCTTATATTTTTCCCGTGGATTCTGTTGATTAAACTTGTCAATAAAATTCGCTATTGGATTGCCCCATTGCGGATCACTACCATACATTTCAATATTATCGTATGTATATAGTCTGTCATCTTTATTGCTGGGACCAGGATTAGTACCTTGGTTTTTCCCACGGTCAACTCGTTTGTCCACCTTTCTTTGTTGCTGTTCATCTTGTCTCCTCGAATCCCTCTCATCAGCCATTATATAATTTACTTGGGCTTGATTAGTTCCCTGATTGTCACTTGGTGGTTCTCCCGAGGGTATGTACCTATTTCTATCCCCACTTCTGGACCTCCTATATTCATCATGATCATTCCATTGTTGTCTGTTGTAGTTGTTTCTCTAATCTCGTCTATCATAATTTTGTCTCTGGTTAAAATACTGACGTTTTCCTTGGTAACGATTACTGTAATAATTGTTGTTGGCACTGACATAATTTACCCTTGGTCGATTATCTCTGGGTGGTTCGTTTTTCCACTCCTCTGTATTCCCTGACCTCCATCTACTCCTCCTGTAATATGATTCTTGCTCATAGTTCTTGAGTAGCATTTCCATACCTCCAATGGTTTTTATTTGTCCGCTTAATCGATCACTGATAATCTTTTCCTCAAAGTGATACGCAATTTTGGTCACCAAACACTCTTCAGGGATCTTTGGGTCTAAATATTTTGCCACACACACCTTCCCCAAAAAATAAGCAGTAGGTGTCTGTCCTATATTGCGGTCATACCTACCATGACAGATATCATCTCTAATAATGTTTTGAACTGACTCAGACCAGTACTTAAGCTTGAACATTGCTTTAAAATTCCCATAATCACACACCTCGTTCCTGATTACAGTCCACCAATTATCGTTAATGTTTTTGAAAGATTCATCTAATATCCCTTTAATCATGTTCCATCGGTTCTCCTTGGACCTATTCAAAATTTCATCTACTCTCCCTAAAAATTCGAGTGGGTTTCTTCGATAATCCCGAAAGATTACACTTTCCCTATTATCTTGGATAGCATGTTGAGTGTTGCATGTAGATCTGGAACCCATTCTCTCTACATCCCCTTGTAAGTTTGTTTGTAGTTGTTGTAAACCGTCTAATTTTTCTACCTGGCTTTGGAACTGATTCTTGACATTTTCTATCGTTTCGTTAAAATCTGTGAATTTACAGTTTATACTGCTTTTTATACTATCTAACTGGGTCATTGTTTTCTTGGCGTATGGCCATTATATGAACTTGATTACTTTGTTCCTCTCGGTCCATTCGGGCATCTATTCCTGTTTTAATTTGTTCCATCTTCTCTTCAGTTTTATCTAATCTTTGATTGGTTTCTATTATTTTCTTTTCTGCCTCTTCCTTATATTCATCTACTCTTTGGCTAAGTGTATTACTGACCAGTTCAATTTTACTCTCAAGATTTTCCCTTAACTCCTTATTGAAATTCTCCATTTTACTCTCAATTTGTTTTAAATTTTCATTATTCTCTTCAAATTTCGCATTCATATTTTCCCTTTGTCCGTCAATAGTTTCTTTCAACTCATGATATTGTTCATTCATGCTTTGTCTGATATCTCCATGAATGGTCTCAATTTTTTCATTGAATTGTTTTACTAAACTTTCCTGAATACTATCTATTTTCTTATTGGTTTGTTTGTTTTGTTCTTTCAAAGTTTCATTTTGTTCCTTCAAAGTTTCGTTTAGTTTCTTTGAAGTTTCCTCCTGTTTCCTAAAGTTCTCTTTATTTTCCTCATTGGTTTGCTTTGAGTTTTCCTCCTGTTTCCTAAAATTTTCATCTATTGTTTGTTTATTGCTTTCCTTAATGCTATCAATTTTCTCCATCATTTCTTGCCAATCTGGTTCTCTTCTGGCTTCCGCTTTGTCTGGTTGGTCCCCTTGGGCAAACTCTTCAACTCTTTCCTTTTCCGTGTCCAGAATTGCTTCAGTTTCTTCTTTATCACCCATTGGTTGTTCAATTTCACTGTCCGTGACTATTTCTATTTCTCGTTCCTGTCCACCTTCTTCCTTCTCCTTTTCTTGTGCCCTCTTCTTCGATCTGCCTCTGGTATTATGCATTTCTTGTTTTCTCATAGCTGCCGACGATAATTAGGTTTTTTGTTATATTATTTTGTCGAATATCTCAAAATTTCTTTCCTAATTAAAGCCCTTTTACGTTGAGCGCCATTTTGTAACGTCTCGCGGGTATAAAACTTTTCGAGGAGTCTTTACAATACTTTTAGCGATCGTCACTAGAATTAGTGTAGTATTGCTGCAGGTTTATAGCAGTTTATACTCATCCCCTCATTATGATCGTCATTTTATAACGTCTCGCGGGTAAAGTCTCTAAGAATCTAAACAATACTTTTCTTAATGAAATCTAAGTTTCAATGGCTCTTCGAAAATCTCGCTTTCATGAGAGTCACTGTTAATCCTTTATTGATTGTGTTTGCAAAAGTTCAGTTTCAGTTAAAATCTATGTTTACAGAAATAAAAACTGAAATCGAGTGTGTGTGATTTGGGAGAATTCAGTGAAGTTGTTTGACCGTAGTTAGGAGAGAGAGTACCAAGTATATTCTTCCCGGAGTATACAATTACTTAATTTAAATTTTTAGCCGCTCATGAGACCAGCTGATTTTGACGTCTGCATCCCAATTTGAGGTTAAATAAACCAATTGTCGGTAATACTTTTCCGGCTGTTTTTCCTCTTCTTAGTTTCCTGAAACTTTGTAACAACTACCCTCTACAAGAAATAATACACATTTTATTTTTTATAACAAAGTATTCAGGGTATTTATTTGTTAAATACACTGATTTTTATCTGCTCCCAATACAAAAAAATTATAATCGATTCTCTCTGTCAACACCACATTGGTTCGATCTTATTTGGTAAACACAGAAATTATAACAACATATTTTTTATCCTTGATAGAATATTAAAGCAATAAAGAATTATTTTATATATTTCCCAGGGTTAATGGTAAGTTCTTTGTGTTATGAGACGGTCAGAAATGAATAATAAAATACTACGCTTTACAAAGAAAATTAGATTATTTTTGTTTTTTCTATAGTATGTAGTTCCGGTTTTATCCGCTAGAGTACAGGTTATGTTCTTTACTACAAACACGAAATTATGGTGGAAGCTGAAAATGCACAAAGATCCGTCATGAAGGTTTTTTGGTTAACAAAAATTAATTAAGTTTGTTCACCTCTTTTCTTGAAGTGTTTACTTGTACGGTGCTGTATCTAGTGTTGAAGTTATAGTTGATTTGTAATTTAGTTAATTTTTTCTAAGATACGGTCTCACCAAAAATCTTGAAGTGCAGTCAATCTAGGCCTGACCTGGTAGTTGTATAATTTCAAATTTTCATCGAATAAAGGACGTGAATGTTGATACTTGAAGGAGTTCTAACATAAGTTGGACACCACTCGTTAATTTTTATTTAATTTCGCACTATTTCCAAAAGTATTCATTAGTTTTTTTCAAATTTTAAATGGCATTACACTTTTTTCCAAACGTACCTTTTCCCAATCGTTTTAACAATGAACAATTATCTTGTTAGTTGGTTACTGTTAGTAACCAAGAATTTTTATATCATTTTTTATTGGTGCATCTATATACTTTTGAGTATATAGGCTGTTTTTAATTATTATAAATTTATTTCTTATTTATAGAAAAATAATCCTTTTTAACTTTTGTTTATTATCCAATTTAATTTATATAAAGTTTTTCCTTCTATTTCCTCTTAACTTTATACATAGGTCTTTAATACTTTTATTTCCTTTAATTGTATTTATTTATTATTTATTATTTGCTTATAGTATCCTTACACTAAACTATTTTCCTCTGCCAATTTGCTCATACAGTATTATTTTATTTTAATATTATTTTATATCTAACCCTGGGTTATCTTATATTCAAACACAATTATTATATTAAATATAAAATTAGACCTAGGTACAAAATCTTTGTGGCCTACACAATACAAATTACACAAAAATACAAACAAAATACAGAATTTGTCAGTAGCAATATAGTCTACTGCTACAATTAATTGTTTCTCCATCTACAGCATAAGTCTGTGAGATGCTCCTTTTAAACCACTTACTTTCTCACTGTGTACACTATATTTCACTTTGTATCCTATATGTCACTTAGTTATAGTTTATAGTGTTTTGTAATACAAAGTAATCTATAGCTATGTATATTATACCCATTTCTGACCTTTATAGTGGGGTGATTACGTTATCATTTTTGGGCATGGGTTATGTAACGTTACATAAAGCCCCCCCCCACTAGAACAGATTTATTTTTGTGTTACTGGTTTCAAAATAAATTGTTGACCTCTTCAATCTTCGGATTCTTCTATTAATCTTCATAATATTCCTTCCTTTCTGACTGTTTAGACACCTGTTATTCGGTTAATGGTAATAAGCTGGATTTTATATTCAACTCTCTCTGTCTCTCTCTCTCTCTCTCTCTGTTGGAGGCATATTCGTTAATGATTTAATTTCTCTGGGTATTGGTCCTTCCACATATACTCGATAAGGGCTGGTCACACTAATCATAAAAAACTTGTTTTAACACTTATATTTCTATTTACTTCTATAAATTCGCTTTCTCAATTAAGCTTCTGTCTGCTATCTTCCTTCTATTTTCTACATTCATACTTCTGGAATCTAATATCACTCTTTTCAGCTATTTTATAATTATCCCTTAAATATTCAATTTCCCTAACATTTTTCCCTATCCTGTGGGGTGGTTCAAGTCGGGTGGCCACTTTTGGGTCCATTAGTCCGCTGTCCATCCTTACACCTTCTGAGACCAGGGGAACATCATCCCTGCTCAGGAAAATTATTGCCGGAACATTTCTACGGTCAATTCATTATAATAAGAAACTTATAAGTAGTCGATCAGCGACTGATACTAAACACTTTTGGGATTCTTCATACTGTTGCTGTTTGCATTTAATTATATATTTCTTTTTCTTCTTGATTCCTTCTTCTTTTTCATTAACTAATAGCATATAACATTATTGATAGGCATTATTTTAAAATCCTTTTGACTTTCCTTCTTGTGACATATTTTCTCCGTATCATTTCTTCTTATATCATCTTCAATTCCGAGAGATTCTAAATTATTGTTGTATTAATTATTATCCTCCTTCAGCTTCATTGTAGTCATTAAATTATTCGTTATTCTTCTTATTTGAGCACATTACCATCAATTGTTTTTATTTATTTATTTTTTCTTCTGTTCATTACCATCAAAATATTATTTTTTCTATCATTCCATTTTAAATCAGTTCTTTATAAATATTATTTAATCATCTGTTCTCTTTATCTTGGTGGTTTGTTGTTTGTTAAATCAAATGGTTGCAAAATATTTTAAATCATATTATTTCTGAATAAATTAAGTAAGTTGTCCTTACAGGCTTTTTGAATTTTGGGGTTTTATATTAATTCAATCCTTTTTCTCAATATTTCATTTAAAATTAGTTTAACCGTTTTCGGTATCATTCACAACACGGATTGATCCACTCTTATATTTTTCCCGTGGATTCTGTTGATTAAACTTGTCAATAAAATTCGCTATTGGATTGCCCCATTGCGGATCACTACCATACATTTCAATATTATCGTATGTATATAGTCTGTCATCTTTATTGCTGGGACCAGGATTAGTACCTTGGTTTTTCCCACGGTCAACTCGTTTGTCCACCTTTCTTTGTTGCTGTTCATCTTGTCTCCTCGAATCCCTCTCATCAGCCATTATATAATTTACTTGGGCTTGATTAGTTCCCTGATTGTCACTTGGTGGATCTCCCGAGGGTATGTACCTATTTCTATCCCCACTTCTGGACCTCCTATATTCATCATGATCATTCCATTGTTGTCTGTTGTAGTTGTTTCTCTAATCTTGTCTATCATAATTTTGTCTCTGGTTAAGATACTGACGTTTTCCTTGGTAACGATTACTGTAATAATTGTTGTTGGCACTGACATAATTTACCCTTGGTCGATTATCTCTGGGTGGTTCGTTTTTCCACTCCTCTGTATTCCCTGACCTCCATCTACTCCTCCTGTAATATGATTCTTGCTCATAGTTCTTGAGTAGCATTTCCATACCTCCAATGGTTTTTATTTGTCCGCTTAATCGATCACTGATAATCTTTTCCTCAAAGTGATACGCAATTTTGGTCACCAAACACTCTTCAGGGATCTTTGGGTCTAAATATTTTGCCACACACACCTTCCCCAAAAAATAAGCAGTAGGTGTCTGTCCTATATTGCGGTCATACCTACCATGACAGATATCATCTCTAATAATGTTTTGAACTGACTCAGACCAGTACTTAAGCTTGAACATTGCTTTAAAATTCCCATAATCACACACCTCGTTCCTGATTACAGTCCACCAATTATCGTTAATGTTTTTGAAAGATTCATCTAATATCCCTTTAATCATGTTCCATCGGTTCTCCTTGGACCTATTCAAAATTTCATCTACTCTCCCTAAAAATTCGAGTGGGTTTCTTCGATAATCCCGAAAGATTACACTTTCCCTATTATCTTGGATAGCATGTTGAGTGTTGCATGTAGATCTGGAACCCATTCTCTCTACATCCCCTTGTAAGTTTGTTTGTAGTTGTTGTAAACCGTCTAATTTTTCTACCTGGCTTTGGAACTGATTCTTGACATTTTCTATCGTTTCGTTAAAATCTGTGAATTTACAGTTTATACTGCTTTTTATACTATCTAACTGGGTCATTGTTTTCTTGGCGTATGGCCATTATATGAACTTGATTACTTTGTTCCTCTCGGTCCATTCGGGCATCTATTCCTGTTTTAATTTGTTCCATCTTCTCTTCAGTTTTATCTAATCTTTGATTGGTTTCTATTATTTTCTTTTCTGCCTCTTCCTTATATTCATCTACTCTTTGGCTAAGTGTATTACTGACCAGTTCAATTTTACTCTCAAGATTTTCCCTTAACTCCTTATTGAAATTCTCCATTTTACTCTCAATTTGTTTTAAATTTTCATTATTCTCTTCAAATTTCGCATTCATATTTTCCCTTTGTCCGTCAATAGTTTCTTTCAACTCATGATATTGTTCATTCATGGTTTGTCTGATATCTCCATGAATGGTCTCAATTTTTTCATTGAATTGTTTTACTAAACTTTCCTGAATACTATCTATTTTCTTATTGGTTTGTTTGTTTTGTTCTTTCAAAGTTTCATTTTGTTCCTTCAAAGTTTCGTTTAGTTTCTTTGAAGTTTCCTCCTGTTTCCTAAAGTTCTCTTTATTTTCCTCATTGGTTTGCTTTGAGTTTTCCTCCTGTTTCCTAAAATTTTCATCTATTGTTTGTTTATTGCTTTCCTTAATGCTATCAATTTTCTCCATCATTTCTTGCCAATCTGGTTCTCTTCTGGCTTCCGCTTTGTCTGGTTGGTCCCCTTGGGCAAACTCTTCAACTCTTTCCTTTTCCGTGTCCAGAATTGCTTCAGTTTCTTCTTTATCACCCATTGGTTGTTCAATTTCACTGTCCGTGACTATTTCTATTTCTCGTTCCTGTCCACCTTCTTCCTTCTCCTTTTCTTGTGCCCTCTTCTTCGATCTGCCTCTGGTATTATGCATTTCTTGTTTTCTCATAGCTGCCGACGATAATTAGGTTTTTTGTTATATTATTTTGTCGAATATCTCAAAATTTCTTTCCTAATTAAAGCCCTTTTACGTTGAGCGCCATTTTGTAACGTCTCGCGGGTATAAAACTTTTCGAGGAGTCTTTACAATACTTTTAGCGATCGTCACTAGAATTAGTGTAGTATTGCTGCAGGTTTATAGCAGTTTATACTCATCCCCTCATTATGATCGTCATTTTATAACGTCTCGCGGGTAAAGTCTCTAAGAATCTAAACAATACTTTTCTTAATGAAATCTAAGTTTCAATGGCTCTTCGAAAATCTCGCTTTCATGAGAGTCACTGTTAATCCTTTATTGATTGTGTTTGCAAAAGTTCAGTGTCAGTTAAAATCTATGTTTACAGAAATAAAAACTGAAATCGAGTGTGTGTGATTTGGGAGAATTCAGTGAAGTTGTTTGACCGTAGTTAGGAGAGAGAGGACCAAGTATATTCTTCCCGGAGTATACAATTACTTAATTTAAATTTTTAGCCGCTCATGAGACCAGCTGATTTTGACGTCTGCATCCCAATTTGAGGTTAAATAAACCAATTGTCGGTAATACTTTTCCGGCTGTTTTTCCTCTTCTTAGTTTCCTGAAACTTTGTAACAACTACCCTCTACAAGAAATAATACACATTTTATTTTTTATAACAAAGTATTCAGGGTATTTATTTGTTAAATACACTGATTTTTATCTGCTCCCAATACAAAAAAATTATAATCGATTCTCTCTGTCAACACCACATTGGTTCGATCTTATTTGGTAAACACAGAAATTATAACAACATATTTTTTATCCTTGATAGAATATTAAAGCAATAAAGAATTATTTTATATATTTCCCAGGGTTAATGGTAAGTTCTTTGTGTTATGAGACGGTCAGAAATGAATAATAAAATACTACGCTTTACAAAGAAAATTAGATTATTTTTGTTTTTTCTATAGTATGTAGTTCCGGTTTTATCCGCTAGAGTACAGGTTATGTTCTTTACTACAAACACGAAATTATGGTGGAAGCTGAAAATGCACAAAGATCCGTCATGAAGGTTTTTTGGTTAACAAAAATTAATTAAGTTTGTTCACCTCTTTTCTTGAAGTGTTTACTTGTACGGTGCTGTATCTAGTGTTGAAGTTATAGTTGATTTGTAATTTAGTTAATTTTTTCTAAGATACGGTCTCACCAAAAATCTTGAAGTGCAGTCAATCTAGGCCTGACCTGGTAGTTGTATAATTTCAAATTTTCATCGAATAAAGGACGTGAATGTTGATACTTGAAGGAGTTCTAACATAAGTTGGACACCACTCGTTAATTTTTATTTAATTTCGCACTATTTCCAAAAGTATTCATTAGTTTTTTTCAAATTTTAAATGGCATTACACTTTTTTCCAAACGTACCTTTTCCCAATCGTTTTAACAATGAACAATTATCTTGTTAGTTGGTTACTGTTAGTAACCAAGAATTTTTATATCATTTTTTATTGGTGCATCTATATACTTTTGAGTATATAGGCTGTTTTTAATTATTATAAATTTATTTCTTATTTATAGAAAAATAATCCTTTTTAACTTTTGTTTATTATCCAATTTAATTTATATAAAGTTTTTCCTTCTATTTCCTCTTAACTTTATACATAGGTCTTTAATACTTTTATTTCCTTTAATTGTATTTATTTATTATTTATTATTTGCTTATAGTATCCTTACACTAAACTATTTTCCTCTGCCATTTTGCTCATACAGTATTATTTTATTTTAATATTATTTTATATCTAACCCTGGGTTATCTTATATTCAAACACAATTATTATATTAAATATAAAATTAGACCTAGGTACAAAATCTTTGTGGCCTACACAATACAAATTACACAAAAATACAAACAAAATACAGAATTTGTCAGTAGCAATATAGTCTACTGCTACAATTAATTGTTTCTCCATCTACAGCATAAGTCTGTGAGATGCTCCTTTTAAACCACTTACTTTCTCACTGTGTACACTATATTTCACTTTGTATCCTATATGTCACTTAGTTATAGTTTATAGTGTTTTGTAATACAAAGTAATCTATAGCTATGTATATTATACCCATTTCTGACCTTTATAGTGGGGTGATTACGTTATCATTTTTGGGCATGGGTTATGTAACGTTACATAAAGCCCCCCCCCACTAGAACAGATTTATTTTTGTGTTACTGGTTTCAAAATAAATTGTTGACCTCTTCAATCTTCGGATTCTTCTATTAATCTTCATAATATTCCTTCCTTTCTGACTGTTTAGACACCTGTTATTCGGTTAATGGTAATAAGCTGGATTTTATATTCAACTCTCTCTGTCTCTCTCTCTCTCTCTCTCTGTTGGAGGCATATTCGTTAATGATTTAATTTCTCTGGGTATTGGTCCTTCCACATATACTCGATAAGGGCTGGTCACACTAATCATAAAAAACTTGTTTTAACACTTATATTTCTATTTACTTCTATAAATTCGCTTTCTCAATTAAGCTTCTGTCTGCTATCTTCCTTCTATTTTCTACATTCATACTTCTGGAATCTAATATCACTCTTTTCAGCTATTTTATAATTATCCCTTAAATATTCAATTTCCCTAACATTTTTCCCTATCCTGTGGGGTGGTTCAAGTCGGGTGGCCACTTTTGGGTCCATTAGTCCGCTGTCCATCCTTACACCTTCTGAGACCAGGGGAACATCATCCCTGCTCAGGAAAATTATTGCCGGAACATTTCTACGGTCAATTCATTATAATAAGAAACTTATAAGTAGTCGATCAGCGACTGATACTAAACACTTTTGGGATTCTTCATACTGTTGCTGTTTGCATTTAATTATATATTTCTTTTTCTTCTTGATTCCTTCTTCTTTTTCATTAACTAATAGCATATAACATTATTGATAGGCATTATTTTAAAATCCTTTTGACTTTCCTTCTTGTGACATATTTTCTCCGTATCATTTCTTCTTATATCATCTTCAATTCCGAGAGATTCTAAATTATTGTTGTATTAATTATTATCCTCCTTCAGCTTCATTGTAGTCATTAAATTATTCGTTATTCTTCTTATTTGAGCACATTACCATCAATTGTTTTTATTTATTTATTTTTTCTTCTGTTCGTTACCATCAAAATATTATTTTTTCTATCATTCCATTTTAAATCAGTTCTTTATAAATACGAGGGCTATCCAGAAAGTAACAGACGTTTTGAAATAAAAAATTTACAAAATGAAAAAACAAAATTTTATTATATACATTTGAAAGGTACACTCTCAAGTTATTTTTCTACATAATCGCCATTCAAATTAAGGCACTTATCATACCGTGGCACAAGTTTTTCAATACCGTCTCTGTAGAAATCTGCCGCCTGCGATTTCAACCACTGGTTTACACCGGCATGCAGTTCGGCGTCAGTATCAAAGCGTAGTGTAGCGAGCCATGTCTTCATCGCTGGGAAGAGGTGATAGTCGCTCGGCGCCAAATCCGGGCTGTATGGTGGATGATCGAACACCTCCCATCCAAAACTATCGAAGAGCTCTCGGGTACGATTGGCCGTGTGTGGACGTGCGTTGTCGTGAAAAAACAAAACCTTCGCACTAAGTTTTCCCCGACGCTTGTTTTGTATCGCGCGCCTTAACTTTCTCAGTGTTTCACAATACCTCTCTGAGTTAATTGTTGTGCCACGTTCAAGAAAATCAACGAGAATCACTCCTTCAGAGTCCCAAAACACAGTAGCCATGATCTTTCTTGCTGACAGCGTTTGCAAACACTTCCTTGGTTTCTTGGGAGAATTTGTGTGTCCCCATTCCATCGACTGCCTTTTTGTTTCACTATTGACATGCTTCACCCAAGTCTCGTCCCCAGTTACGATACGATCGATAACTTTGTTAACATTTTTTTCGTAATCTTCGAGGAAAGGTAGTGCTGCAGCCAGTCTCTGTTTTTTGTGGTCTTCCGTTAGGATTTTCGGAATCCACCTAGCACAAAATTTGTGGTAACCAAGCTTTTCCGCCACAATTTCATGAACCAAACTCCGTGAAATTTGGGGAAATGGTTTCAAAAGTTCCGTAATCGTGAAACGACGATCTTCACGAATTTTGTCGTTGATTTTCATCACCAGCTCATCAGTCACATGGCTAGGTCTACCACTGCGGTCCTCATCGTGACCATTGGTACGGCCATTTTTAAAATCAATGCACCATTGCCTCACTCGGCTTTCACTCATTATTCCTTTTCCGTACACATCACAAAGTTGGCGATAAATTTCAATTGGTTTGTGATTTTTTGTCAACAAAAACCTAATCACAGAACGCACCTCACAAGTGGCGGGATTTTCTATTGCAGCGCACATTTTAACACGTCACAGAGAGCAAAGTAAGAGGGGCACAGACCGCACGCTACCACAGCTGGTTGCGTACTGAGTGTAGGAACGTTCCGACACCAAGATGGCGGCTCTATCCCCGCCCACCGCCGCGGTCGGTCAAAACGTCTGTTACTTTCTGGATAGCCCTCGTATTATTTAATCATCTGTTCTCTTTTTCTTGGTGGTTTGTTGTTTGTTAAATCAAATGGTTGCAAAATATTTTAAATCATATTATTTCTGAATAAATTAAGTAAGTTGTCCTTACAGGCTTTTTGAATTTTGGGGTTTTATATTAATTCAATCCTTTTTCTCAATATTTCATTTAAAATTAGTTTAACCGTTTTCGGTATCATTCACAACACGGATTGATCCACTCTTATATTTTTCCTGTGGATTCTGTTGATTAAACTTGTCAATAAAATTCGCTATTGGATTGCCCCATTGCGGATCACTACCATACATTTCAATATTATCGTATGTATATAGTCTGTCATCTTTATTGCTGGGACCAGGATTAGTACCTTGGTTTTTCCCACGGTCAACTCGTTTGTCCACCTTTCTTTGTTGCTGTTCATCTTGTCTCCTCGAATCCCTCTCATCAGCCATTATATAATTTACTTGGGCTTGATTAGTTCCCTGATTGTCACTTGGTGGATCTCCCGAGGGTATGTACCTATTTCTATCCCCACTTCTGGACCTCCTATATTCATCATGATCATTCCATTGTTGTCTGTTGTAGTTGTTTCTCTCATCTCGTCTATCATAATTTTGTCTCTGGTTAAAATACTGACGTTTTCCTTGGTAACGATTACTGTAATAATTGTTGTTGGCACTGACATAATTTACCCTTGGTCGATTATCTCTGGGTGGTTCGTTTTTCCACTCCTCTGTATTCCCTGACCTCCATCTACTCCTCCTGTAATATGATTCTTGCTCATAGTTCTTGAGTAGCGTTTCCATACCTCCAATGGTTTTTATTTGTCCGCTTAATCGAGCACTGATAATCTTTTCCTCGAAGTGATACGCAATTTTGGTCACCAAACACTCTTCAGGGATCTTTGGGTCTAAATATTTTGCCACACACACCTTCCCCAAAAAATAAGCAGTAGGTGTCTGTCCTATATTGCGGTCATACCTACCATGACAGATATCATCTCTAATAATGTTTTGAACTGACTCAGACCAGTACTTAAGCTTGAACATTGCTTTAAAATTCCCATAATCACACACCTCGTTCCTGATTACAGTCCACCAATTATCGTTAATGTTTTTGAAAGATTCATCTAATATCCCTTTAATCATGTTCCATCGGTTCTCCTTGGACCTATTCAAAATTTCATCTACTCTCCCTAAAAATTCGAGTGGGTTTCTTCGATAATCCCGAAAGATTACACTTTCCCTATTATCTTGGATAGCATGTTGAGTGTTGCATGTAGATCTGGAACCCATTCTCTCTACATCCCCTTGTAAGTTTGTTTGTAGTTGTTGTAAACCGTCTAATTTTTCTACCTGGCTTTGGAACTGATTCTTGACATTTTCTATCGTTTCGTTAAAATCTGTGAATTTACAGTTTATACTGCTTTTTATACTATCTAACTGGGTCATTGTTTTCTTGGCGTATGGCCATTATATGAACTTGATTACTTTGTTCCTCTCGGTCCATTTGGGCATCTATTCCTGTTTTAATTTGTTCCATCTTCTCTTCAGTTTTATCTAATCTTTGATTGGTTTCTATTATTTTCTTTTCTGCCTCTTCCTTATATTCATCTACTCTTTGGCTAAGTGTATTACTGACCAGTTCAATTTTACTCTCGAGATTTTCCCTTAACTCCTTATTGAAATTCTCCATTTTACTCTCAATTTGTTTTAAATTTTCATTATTCTCTTCAAATTTCGCATTCATATTTTCCCTTTGTCCGTCAATAGTTTCTTTCAACTCATGATATTGTTCATTCATGGTTTGTCTGATATCTCCATGAATGGTCTCAATTTTTTCATTGAATTGTTTTACTAAACTTTCCTGAATACTATCTATTTTCTTATTGGTTTGTTTGTTTTGTTCTTTCAAAGTTTCATTTTGTTCCTTCAAAGTTTCGTTTAGTTTCTTTGAAGTTTCCTCCTGTTTCCTAAAGTTCTCTTTATTTTCCTCATTGGTTTGCTTTGAGTTTTCCTCCTGTTTCCTAAAATTTTCATCTATTGTTTGTTTATTGCTTTCCTTAATGCTATCAATTTTCTCCATCATTTCTTGCCAATCTGGTTCTCTTCTGGCTTCCGCTTTGTCTGGTTGGTCCCCTTGGGCAAACTCTTCAACTCTTTCCTTTTCCGTGTCCAGAATTGCTTCAGTTTCTTCTTTATCGCCCATTGGTTGTTCCATTTCACTGTCCGTGACTATTTCTATTTCTCGTTCCTGTCCACCTTCTTCCTTCTCCTTTTCTTGTGCCCTCTTCTTCGATCTGCCTCTGGTATTATGCATTTGTTGTTTTCTCATAGCTGCCGACGATAATTAGGTTTTTTGTTATATTATTTTGTCGAATATCTCAAAATTTCTTTCCTAATTAAAGCCCTTTTACGTTGAGCGCCATTTTGTAACGTCTCGCGGGTATAAAACTTTTCGAGGAGTCTTTACAATACTTTTAGCGATCGTCACTAGAATTAGTGTAGTATTGCTGCAGGTTTATAGCAGTGTATACTCATCCCCTCATTATGAGCGTCATTTTATAACGTCTCGCGGGTAAAGTCTCTAAGAATCTAAACAATACTTTTCTTAATGAAATCTAAGTTTCAATGGCTCTTCGAAAATCTCGCTTTCATGAGAGTCACTGTTAATCCTTTATTGATTGTGTTTGCAAAAGTTCAGTGTCAGTTAAAATCTATGTTTACAGAAATAAAAACTGAAATTGAGTGTGTGTGATTTGGGAGAATTCAGTGAAGTTGTTTGACCGTAGTTAGGAGAGAGAGGACCAAGTATATTCTTCCCGGAGTATACAATTACTTAATTTAAATTTTTAGCCGCTCATGAGACCAGCTGATTTTGACGTCTGCATCCCAATTTGAGGTTAAATAAACCAATTGTCGGTAATACTTTTCCGGCTGTTCGTCCTCTTCTTAGTTTCCTGAAACTTTGTAACAACTACCCTCTTCAAGAAATAATACACATTTTATTTTTTATAACAAAGTATTCAGGGTATTTATTTGTTAAATACACTGATTTTTATCTGCTCCCAATACAAAAAAATTATAATCGATTCTCTCTGTCAACACCACATTGGTTCGATCTTATTTGGTAAACACAGAAATTATAACAACATATTTTTTATCCTTGATAGAATATTAAAGCAATAAAGAATTATTTTATATATTTCCCAGGGTTAATGGTAAGTTCTTTGTGTTATGAGACGGTCAGAAATGAATAATAAAATACTACGCTTTACAAAGAAAATTAGATTATTTTTGTTTTTTCTATAGTATGTAGTTCCGGTTTTATCCGCTAGAGTACAGGTTATGTTCTTTACCACAAACACGAAATTATGGTGGAAGCTGAAAATGCACAAAGATCCGTCATGAAGGTTTTTTGGTTAACAAAAATTAATTAAGTTTGTTCACCTCTTTTCTTGAAGTGTTTACTTGTACGGTGCTGTATCTAGTGTTGAAGTTATAGTTGATTTGTAATTTAGTTAATTTTTTCTAAGATACGGTCTCACCAAAAATCTTGAAGTGCAGTCAATCTAGGCCTGACCTGGTAGTTGTATAATTTCAAATTTTCATCGAATAAAGGACGTGAATGTTGATACTTGAAGGAGTTCTAACATAAGTTGGACACCACTCGTTAATTTTTATTTAATTTCGCACTATTTCCAAAAGTATTCATTAGTTTTTTTCAAATTTTAAATGGCATTACACTTTTTTCCAAACGTACCTTTTCCCAATCGTTTTAACAATTAACAATTATCTTGTTAGTTTGTTACTGTTAGTAACCAAGAATTTTTATATCATTTTTTATTGGTGCATCTATATACTTTTGAGTATATAGGCTGTTTTTAATTATTATAAATTTATTTCTTATTTATAGAAAAATAATCCTTTTTAACTTTTGTTTATTATCCAATTTAATTTATATAAAGTTTTTCCTTCTATTTCCTCTTAACTTTATACATAGGTCTTTAATACTTTTATTTCCTTTAATTGTATTTATTTATTATTTATTATTTGCTTATAGTATCCTTACACTAAACTATTTTCCTCTGCCATTTTGCTCATACAGTATTATTTTATTTTAATATTATTTTATATCTAACCCTGGGTTATCTTATATTCAAACACAATTATTATATTAAATATAAAATTAGACCTAGGTACAAAATCTTTGTGGCCTACACAATACAAATTACACAAAAATACAAACAAAATACAGAATTTGTCAGTAGCAATATAGTCTACTGCTACAATTAATTGTTTCTCCATCTACAGCATAAGTCTGTGAGATGCTCCTTTTAAACCACTTACTTTCTCACTGTGTACACTATATTTCACTTTGTATCCTATATGTCACTTAGTTATAGTTTATAGTGTTTTGTAATACAAAGTAATCTATAGCTATGTATATTATACCCATTTCTGACCTTTATAGTGGGGTGATTACGTTATCATTTTTGGGCATGGGTTATGTAACGTTACAATATTGACAGTTTCAAGTCAACAATATAATTATACTGTTTGTATCTTGGTTGCCAGTAGGCTGTATTGCGTCACTCTAGGTGTTAAGTACATTCATATTTATGTCCAATTTGTTAAGTTACAAACTTACACAATGAAAATTTTGTAGAATACCACAAGTATGCAATTCTTGACAGTATAATATTTCTAAGTGTAAAACAGAGTAAAACATATCCCACTGTGTACATTGAGGTGAAGCATTTAACACATTATGTACTACAGCTGTTATAATTGGTTTGAACCCAAGGGGGGGGGGAGTAAGAAAACTTTGGATGTGTCCTGGCCTGCCCTGGTCCCCTCGTGCCACTGCCCATGAGGGTAAGTCACAAAATTGATATAAAATAATTTAGTGCTTATGTAAGGAATTGCAAGTACATTTACCCCTTTATTTTATTTTTTTTTTTAAGGAAACAATAAACAGAGTTTAATACCTTATTATACATCTGATTCATCAAAACTGTATAATAAATTGGGAAGTATCTTTTACCTTCTAGTAATGCATACTTCTTACTAACAAAATTTTCAATCAGTTATTGTATTTCATTATTTGGAAGTTCTACTGTAGTTCATAATGCCTTGAACTGAATTGAAGTGAATACAGATTTTTTTTTTTCCAACTACCAACCTCAGTACTGTATCAAAACATTATAACTACCACAGCTGTTCTTCTCTGATAAAAAAATACGTATCTAAATTTTGTTGGAAATAAAACATTTAGTTTTATTTTTACTAAAGATTTATGAGTAGAGTTTTACTTATGATTAATGGCTTGGAACTAAGTGTTAAAGTAACTATGTCGTGGCATAAAAAGTTTCAAGATTAAGGGCTACATACAACAGAGTGCCTACTTTACTTAAATATGTCTGCCATCACTTTTAAAGTAATCCCCTTGTGCAGTGATACACTTCTCCCACTGCATTTTCCACTCTAGAATGCTTCCTGGAAGTTCAAAGCACAACAGTGACTATCTTCGATTTATGTTCGATCTTATCAGAATCTAAAACGGTGACCCTTAAGCTTGATTTTCATTTTCATGAAGAGGCAAATCTGGTGTGTAGGGTGAGTGGGAAATGCTGATCATGCTATTGTGGCCTAGAAACTACAGTGTTTCCACAATTCCAGAACTGGGTGCATTGTTGTGATGGAGCATCCAGTTGTCTTTGCACCAAAGGTCAAGTCTTTTTTGCAAATGTCCTTTGGAAGATATTTCAATAAAACTGTTCATTGACAATTTGACCTTGGGAAAGAATTTGTGGTACACAAGCTCGTGAATCTTGAAGAAAATGATGAGGTTGCTTTTCACCACGCTCCTGATTTGCTTTGCCTTTTTGGTCTTGGAGATGCTGGCTTCTTCCACTGCAAAGACTGTTGTTTGGTCTTGGATTGTAACTGTAAACCCAAGTCTCATCCTCAGTGAAACCTGGACATGAGTGTCGGGTCATCCAGGCCTTGCTGATGAATATCACGATAGAGTTTGACATCTTGTGCTTTCTGTGCTGTGGTCAGAATCGTTAGCACAAACTTTGCAGCGGTGTGCTGAATATTCAGATCAGATATAAGAATTGCATGATCAGTTCTGTATGACATATTTATGGTATCAGCAATGTCCGGGATCGTTTTCTGACAATCTTCATGGACATTAACATTTTTCGGGTTGTGGTTGTGGAAGGTATCCCTTCACCTCTCTTCATCTTCCAGCAAAGTTCTGCCAATCTTGAAACATGAGTAAGATTCAAAACACCTTGTATGACTCATTGCTTTGTTGCCACAAGTTGGCCAAATCATTTTATAACGTCTCTCCTGTTAAGACATTATAAAACAGGGAACCAGTTTAATAGGTTGCTGTCAATTAAACCGGCTGCCGTTGTTAGTACAAATTACTTACCAACAAATTGGGAAAATGTAAATATCAGGAATTTGTCCAAGGTTACGTAAATTTACTCACTCTCTGGATTTTAGCACAAACATCTCTTTATTATGGCTTCTTAAATAATGATTTAAAAATAATACCTTTAATGGTCATCTTTTTATTTTTACGTTAAAAGAAACTTCTGATAGATTCTGCATCAAGTGCTCTTATACTCTTAAAAGTGTTACTCTGATGAGCTCAAAACCATACAGTTGTATATTACATTGAATACCACGGATCCGGGTTTTAATCTTATAATATTCTAAAATACTTCAACATTATGCAAACTATTTGAAGAATAGTTTGATCAAATTTCGAATTAATTTTTACCTTTAACCATCATCAGATTACTATTATTTCGTTACAGTAACTACAAACATTACTATGTTAAGATTTACATGATTTGAACGAGTCTTTACAAAAATGTACTGTTTTTGTTGTGGTTGTTAGAAAACAATATAAGCACAGAAGTTGCGCTTTAATGTCACCTGGGTATAATATGGATCTGCAGCTGGTTCTCTTGCTGATCCTCTTCAGTAGGTTTTCCTGGATGTTCTTCGTTGTCGTTTGGGTTCCTCCATTTAGTTTGTTGATTCTAAGTTGCGATCAAAGTCATGACGCTAGGATTCTGCTACCTGGAGCTCGTAAAGTTGTCGTCGTTGCTTCACTCCTGACGTTGGTGTTCACTTTTCACATTTTAGTTTTAACTGCACTGATGTTACCTTTTTATGTGGTATGGAACATACCTTACAAGTTAAACCTTTTCATAAAGAGATGTGTTGGCTATCTTAGTTATTTTTAATTCTTTCTTTACATTTAAACTACTTTACTTGTTTTACGTTTCACTTTGTTTCAACTACATGTGGAGTATGTAACCACAAAACACTTACTTTCTGCTACATCGTTTTGAAATATATACATACGTTCACCTTCACGACACATGGTAAAGCTGTTAACTTGTCAGAGATTCTGGGTCGACGGGTTGATTTTGCGGCCGTGAGTAGGGAAGCGGGCGCAGTTCACATGCCGAGAGAAAAGTAGTTCATACTTTTATTATTATTATTTTTCCATTAATTAACTACTATTAATTATCCTACCTTTTCTTTATTGAGTTAGGTATTTCATTTATTATTATCACGTCTTTTTATTTAATTAGAATGATTATTAGTATTCGCTTCATAACAGTATAATTTGCATGTCCGTACTAGCCTTTCTACAAGTTGGTACAGGTATATAGGTACAGAGGGGAGGGTGGATTATTTTATCACATGTTATTTTGAATAAAAATTATTTTGTGCTATTTAAATTGCCTTTAAATCGTCACATCCTCCTCTACTTAAAGAAGACGATGGGGTGACGTTAGTGGGTAGTAAATGGATATCTATGAAATACAATTATATTTGGCATGGAACTTCGTGATGAAATTTCTCTCCACAAGGTTATTTCGATTCATCAATCGATTATCGTACATACTATACAAAATACTTAAATTTCAATACATATACAACACATAAAATACACAAATACATAAATCTACCTTATTTCTATTTCTTAAAGCTACTACCGGTTTTTTTTGTTTCTTCACTCGTTTTAAGGAGTTACACTCATGAGTATGTTTCAGCATATTTCAGGTATACATGTGTGTATCTGTTTACGTTTATACAGATATACATTATTGCTGTAAGCTTAAAGTTTCTCTAGTGTTCTTACAGAAGGGTATTCGCACCTTTATAATTTTCAACGCGTCGAATCGCTGATTATTTTGACTTTTTTGTGGTCGACTACTCTTCTTATTTCCTAGTTTTGTCTTTCTCTTAGTCGCAAACGTGAACTACAATTTAGTGTATTACTACTATCATGTTCATTGCAAGCAGTAAAATATTATAGGTTATTAATAACAATAACATATTGTAATAACAATAGAATTACCTTTAGTTTACTGAGGTAGGGGTTTGTTTTTCGTCAGCTGACATCTCATTATTTATTTTATTCTCGCAGAACATGAGCTAAGGTTGATCAGGCCTCGCTAGTATTCGTACGAGGTGTTTGAGTTTAGGCTCAATTACGATATAGGATTTTGCCTATATTTTAATCTTAATACTTAGGTAGTATTTTTGGTTTACTATCTTTCTCGTAGTCGTGCTTCTTTATTTTCACAAAGAGAAAAAATTTTTATCTGAGACACATGACTTCTGCGAACATAATTATCTGTATTGGGTTCGTACAGTGCTACGGTCACGGGGGTGACGAACTTGTGAATCATGTAGGGGCCACACCATCGGTAAGATAGTTTGGAAGTGGTCCTATCAACGGCTCTACTCGTAGGGTGAGTTTTGTACATGACTAAATCACCTACTTTGTACTTTATTGTCCTATTATTCTGCTCATGATATTTCCGCGATTTTTGTAGATTCGCTCTCAAATTTGCACGAGCTTCGTTCCATATTTTCCTTATATTATTCCCATTTATTTCGTGGGGCAATAATTCATGAATTTTCCACTTTGTGGTTAACGGGTGGTTCAGTTTATACTTGTACAGTAAGTCAAATGGTGTTGATTTATGTCCTTCATGATAGGCAGAATTGAAGGCAAATTGTATCCATGATAGATTTTGATCCCACGCTGTCTGATCTTTAGCGTGGTAAGATATTAAGGCTGATTTTAGGTTTCGCAAGTATCTCTCAGCTAGGTTTCCTTGCGGTCGGTACTCTGTGACTGTAATGTGATTTATTCCTAATTTAAAACACATGTCATTGAATTCCTTAGATTTAAACTGAGGTCCGTTGTCAGATACTAGATGTACTGGAGTACCGTAATCTTTAAAAAGTCTCTCTTGCAGAATTTTTATTGTCGCAGATGCTAAAGCACGTCTCATAGGGTACATCCATACGAATTTAGTGAAAGAGTCGACGCAAATTAATAGCATAGTATTTTCTGACTTAGAACGGGGATAGGGTCCAGAAAAATCTATGTATATCTTTGAAAAAGGTGTTGTGGGGATTTCTGAGATTAATTTTCCGATTTGACTGTTTCTTGCTGGCTTCCTCAGGGCACAGATTTCGCATTGTTTCACGAACCTAGTTATTTGACTGTTCATGTTTTCCCAATGATAGTCCTTGCGAATACGATGTATCATTTTCCTTATTCCCATATGAGCTCCAATGGTTGATGAGTGGTAGTATTCCATCAGCATGGGTTTAATAATTTCCGGGGTGATTATTCTTAATGACTTTCCGTTAGCCTTTTTATAACAAAGTACTCGTTTACTCAAGGTATTCTTGTCAGAATAATTTCCTTTATCTATTTGTTCTATTATCTTACTCAAATTAGGATCTTGTTGTTGGTTTTGCGCTATACCCTTGAATGCAAGGGGGAATTCTGTTATTAGCGTATTGACAGTAGTGGTTTCAACCTTGTCTTCGCCAGGTCTGGTATTGGGTAATTGGAACATGTGGGATAGTGTATCAGCGACTACATTTTGGGTACCACAAATATGTTGTACTTTAAACTTGTAGCAATTTAATCTTAACACCCATCTTCCGATACGACCTAACTGTTTTGGATGGTTCAACAACCACGACAAAGCTTGGTTGTCGGTCTCTAGTAGAAATTCCTTGTGCTCCAAAAATGGTTTGAATTTTTCGAAGGCGAACACTACAGCTAAACATTCAAGTTCATAGGCTGAGAACTTCCTTTCTTGCTCCGTCAAAGTACGTGATGCATAGCTGATCGGTAGTCTTGTATTATCTATTTCTTGGTATATTACTGCTCCTAATGCTACACTAGAACTGTCGGTCTGTACGACAAATGGTTTACTGAAATCTGCTAACTGCAATACGGGGGGTGATATTATGCTTTCTTTGAGTGTTTCGAATGCGGCTTGGTGTCGAGTGGTCCACTCGAATTTCGCTCCTTTCTTCCTTAATGCATTTAATGGGGCTGCTATATCTGCTAGGTGGGGTATGTACTTGTGAAAATAATTGATCATATCTAAAAATCGAGCTATACCTGTGGTGTCTCTAGGTGGTAAAAATTCTCGGATTGCACACATGCGTTCGGGGTCAATGCTAACCTTACCTTCGGCTGATACTATATGACCTAAGAAAGAGAATTGTTTTACTGCAAAATTAACTTTACTGGGGTTTACCGTTAGTCCAGCATTCTTTAACCTTGATAATACCTCACGCAAGTGATGAATGTGCTGATCCATCGATTCACTATATACTACTATGTCGTCAAGATAGTGATATACGAATTTAAATTTAACGTCATGGAATATTTTTTCTAACAGTCTGCTACATACTGAACTTCCTTGTGATATTCCGAAGGGTACCCTAGTAAATTGATATAGATTAAATGGGACAGCAAACGCCGTTAGGTGTTTTGATTCTTCGGCTAGTGGAATTTGGTGGAAGGCCTGGTTGAGATCCATTATGGTGAAAATTTTTGCTTTTGTAAAATAATGGAACGCGCTGTGAATGTCGGGCAGGGGAATCGATTCAATTCCTTTAGGTACTAGGAATGCAGGGGATGAGTATGGGGAAGTTGACGGTTCAATGACGTGTTGTTCTAGGAGTTTGTTGATTTGGTTTCTCATTATTTCCATCTTGGGCGGCGATAATTTGTATGGATGCAGACGTATTACTTTGCTGTCGCTTAGATTTATTTTGTATTCGATTAGATTGGTCAATTCTAACTTGGGTGTGAGTACTGTAGAAAATTCCCTTATTAGCTTTTGGATTCTTTGTCGCTCATTACCTTTTAAATAACTCAAACCAGATTCATGATGCTCCAGATGAATGGTTGATGTTTCGCAATTCTCACTGTTATTTAGCTCGGAGTCGAACTGATATTTTCGAGTGCGATCAAATCTAAAGCAATATTGTTTAGCGTATATATCGAGAATTAAGCCAGTTTTGCTTATAAAATCGGCGCCTAGTATTAAGTTTTGTCCTAATACTTCAGCTACGAGTAGTGGAACATACCAAGTAAAATTCTTTATTTTTAATTTGACAGTAATACTGCGTGATATATTTAGGTTTTGGTTATTCGTGGTGGCACACTTTATGTTCACGTTTTGGCTACGTCTAATAAGATTATGATTAGCTAATACGGTGGCTAGCTATTGACTGATAATACTATGTGTAGATCCCAAATCGATTAAACCGAGGATATTCGTTGCTCCAAGGTCTATCTGTATGTAGGGTAATTGGCATATACTTGTTTTGCATGTGCCAATAGAGTTGCACTTGTCAATAAATCTTGTTACGTAAGGGTCTATACGTTTGTTTATATTTATTTTTACTTTAGGGTGATTAGTGTTTGTACCTTTCCTTTTGATGCTGCGGAAGATGTAGGATTTTGGTTCTTCCTGCTTCACATGTTTTTTGACTGATCGGTTTTTTGTTGGTACCGCTTTTGTTTACAATGTTTGCTAATGTGTCCGGACTTTCCACAGTTATAACATCTTCTTTCGTTATTGGCATCGCTCGCATGCTGTTGGGGTTTTGGTAGGGAGTTTGATTTATTGGGGTAGCTCTGGGTTTTAGAAGTTCTTACGAATTGCTTATCGCTGTAGGTTCGTGTATCGGTCCCAAGGGGTAGAGGTAGGAATGAATCCCTGCATGGAGTCTGGGACATTAACACGCGTCTGTTCTGATCTGAATACCAGATGTTGGATGAATGTATACAACACAGTTCCAGTTATGTGAAGGTGGTTGGTCTCTTCATAAGTGCTAAGCGAGATCGCTCCTCGGGATATAGTCCTACTAAGATAGTGTCTACTAACTGTTGTTCACTCCAGTTAACTTGTAGTAATAAGGCTGATTCCCTTATTTCAGATATATAATGAGCTAGTCTCTCGTACGCTCCTTGTACACGAAGTACTGAATTCCGCTTTAATTCTTCGTAGATACCGGTGGGGATGAAGTGTCTTATCAGGGTGGTATGCAGTTCTTCTACAGGGTGATTATACCTTAGTGACTCTAACACACGATCTTTTAAAGGAGATTTACATTTAGGTAGAAGTACTTGTAAAATTTGGTCATCTTTTAGTTGTCACAGATCCTTTATTTGTAATAGGTGCTTGATAAAGCCTAGGAGTTTCGTAATATTCAGCCCATCAGTGGTTGGTATTTCAGATAAAATACGTTCTACGGGGTGAGTTATTTTTCCATAGAACTCAGTGTTGACATTTAATTGAGGTGTCGTTACAGGGTTTTCCGCTGATGGATTTGTCTGTAAGATGGGAGGTAAATCATAATTATGGGTAATCTTCCCTAGTTCATTTGGAAATGGCGAGGCAGTTATGGGGAGGGTATTTGCTTGTCTAACTGTTAACCGTTCCTTACTGGGTTCTATACTAGATTCCTGGAGAAATTGAAATTTTACAGCACTGGGTTGCTGTTCTTGAGTAGGAGATTGGGTGGGGGAAATATTTAGTTTCGTCATTGCTTCTTAGATCTCTTCTATTCTAAATGATTCGGACCTTCTACGTAATTCACGCATTATCTCTGGTAATTGTTCTAAGGCTTCTTCCACGAATTTTTGCACGTCAGGTGGAGTAACTTTGTCACCGGGCCAATTCAACAAATTGGTGATGCGGCGGGTCAGATGTTCTATACGTTGAGTGGTTCTTAAAATTACCGCGGGGGATTTTTCATCTCGCAGGGTTTGTGTGATGGAGGTAAGCTCCGTATATTTATGATAGCATGTTTCCTTTTCACTTTCAAAGTCTAATACGCTTAAACGATTCAACAGTGAGGGTTGGTCTGGTCTATTCTTGCGTAATGTTTTGCGCAGCTCCGCGACAGTTACGTTGGTGTATGGGAGACCCCGTAACAAAGCTTCATAGCTCAGTTCATCCTTCAACAACAAGTCGGGGTTAAATTGAGCCATTGTAGTCGTAATAATGATTTTTAAATCTTATGTACTACGTACGTTAAAATATGTTACCTATTTTAAACACTCTTATGAAATTTGAATTCATTTAAACACACACACACACACACACACACACACACACACACACACACACACACACACACACACACACACACACACACACACACACACACACACACACACACACACACACACACACACACACACACACACACACACACACACACACACACACACACATTGTAACGCGACAGAAATGCGAGCATTCATGTTACATAAAAACAAGGTTCACAGAATAATAAACAAGTCAATATATAACCCCATAATAGAACAAAGATCCAATAATTACAATTATAATCATAGATAAAAGTAAATAAGGATGCAAGGTAGTGTTAACAAGAATAAACGAACCTGTAAGTTAGATAATAGTTGATGATAAATGTTTAGTGAAAAGCAAACAAAAAAATGAAACAATGATTTACTTTATAGTAATAAAAAATAAGAATTTTGAGTTAAGAGGTATTATTTTACGACAACAAATGTTATGATAAAGTTTATGTTATGTTATACCAAATATGTGTTGAGTTAATGAAAGATAATGAAACAAGTTGTATTATTCAATGACTGTTGTAGAATGAAGTGTGAAGCAGCTAATTAATGTTAATAGATTTGACTTTTCTTATATGTGATCCATAGGTCAACATAAAATTGTTATTAGATATGGAAAAAATAATTGTTTATGTAAATGTTAATAGTTAAGATTTGATTATATGTATGAATTTATGTAAAAGGGGCTATAGATGTGTACCAGATATAAACACAGGTAGATCCGTTTACAATAAAAGGCCTAACAGCCAAAACTACTATATAAACACTCATAACATAAAGGTTAGATACATCAATTAATAATAATTAATAAATACGATTTGAAGAGCTAGAAAAAACATTAAATTAATAATAATATATAATAAAATTTATACAAATTATGATAATACCATAATGCCATGATATCGATTAATAACATTTAATATCAAAAGTGTATTAAATATAAAAAAAGGAAAAAAACCGGCTTATATAAAAAAACCAGCAGAATATGTGTAGAAAATAATAAACCAACTATCGGTAAAGTTACATTCCGATAGGATAGCAAATTGATAAGAAATAGACAAAAAATATATGAAATAAATACTATATTCAAGATATGCGGAAGGAAGAAGTCATGTGTTGCTAGGGACGACAGAAGAAGAGGAAGTTGTTGACTGAACAATAATTGCTTTGATGATCTGAATGTGATGAGATTAAAAAACCCAAGAATAATCTATTTAATCGTAATATTCTAAACTATCAGAGACGATTATTAAATACAAAATCCTAATGACAATATTTACATCTATCACCAGTACAGTTTAACTAAATAACACTACCATATGAAATCACAATAGAGAATAAATAACTGGATTCTACAAGAAAGAACTTGAACTGTCCCATATCCAAAGGGAATTGATGAGATATTAAACCAAATAGAAAGAATTAACAGTATCACAACTAATAATATTCACTACAACAGAAATTATAACCTTTCAAATACACGGAACAACACTAATTGCTTCAACCGAAGAAGAACTTATTTGGATCCTGGCGTTGCAGAAGAAACATCAATTGGGCTGTAAATCAATCCACAGAGCTGTATTTCCGAAGTGAACAGGACAAGAATTCCTTTTTATTAAACCGAAGAAGGAAAATCGTACGGCATAATCATCCAGAACAGTAAATTTAGCGATCAACCGCCTACACGATTTGCTTCGTTCTAGTCTGGTAAATTATTATTATATTAATCATACTAACTACACAACACTTCAAATTTGTAAATCTTGCATTCTTATCTATGTATTTTTAATCTTCCCCACAGTTACAAGAACCTTCACACCCTGAATTAAATTAATTACAAATTAAAACATACTATATAACTAAATTTAAATAAGGTATCAGAATAACCAACAATCGATTCATACAATCTATAGCCCAAGCATATGTTAATTAGAACATATATTATTCAATGTTAAGGAAGTAAACAAATAAAGAACCTTTATATATTGGCAAAATCTTGTTATTTGGAGTATGGTTAATGAGCTAGGAATAAAAAAGTAACTGAATAAGTATAGAATAATTGGTTAACATAAACATTGAAATAACCTATAAGTTTCGTTGAGCCGATACTACAGCGCTTATAGCGGAATTATCTGACACCAAAGAGAGAGAGTAAAAAATACAAAATTAGACAGAATTCTCTTCAAGGTATAATAGGGTTGAACGGAATTATAAAATAACCCATTAATTATTTAAGTTGCAGGTACACAAACACTGATAGTTTTTAGAGCTCTAAGTTAATAATTAATTACTTACATCAATACATCCCACAACTCCAAATATCTCCGAGATTAACATAATTAAAATAATTCAAAACACATTGGCATAGGTGTATGTACAAATCGACAAAACCAACAGTGGGGTTTTAAGGAGAGGAACCCATACCTGTACAAATTGCCGCCGGCAACGTTGGGGCGGAAATAACGAGAATCCCGCGACCGTAAGAGACAACGTAAGAGCCGAGGGTGCAGTACAAATTGGCGCTCAACTTGTGTAGGGCTTAAGTTAAGTAATTATAAGTATAATAATATTACTTAACCAGAGCAGGCAACTGTGGGAGACTAGAAATGCAATAGAGAAAGAGGATACAAAAGGAAACGAAAATGCAAGGACAAGAGAGACGTTTAAGTTACGCGGAATGGGCGACAGTACTATTTAAGAAATTCAGCAAAGAGATGGGATACATAGAAAAGAATACCAATGATCACGAAAGAGCACAAATGAGTCGCGCGAATGCAAAGGGAACACCAGACGACAAAATGATATTGAGAGAGATTTATGATGAATTGTGGGAGTTAGATGCCAGGTGTAATAAAGAAAAGACTATTGGGATGACTAACGAAAAAGACGATAACAAGGTGGAAAGGATGACTGAAGAAGATTGGGAAAGATGGGACGATAATGAAGAACAAATGAAAACCGAAAGAACAGGAGTATACGCCCAGGTGACAGAACAATATACTCAGGAAGACTATGAACAATGGAAACGAGAAATAAGACCACCTGAAAACCCAATACAAACAGAAAACAAAGAATTAAGGGAATGGATCAGGGTGATGTTTGAACTATCCCGAGAAGATATGTGTCAATGGAGGAAGGAACACAATCAAATATATGAATTTATAGGAATGCCAAATATTAAAAAGCTAGAACAATCCAATGTACAAAAAGAAGTAAAAATAGTCAAAGTGAAGCAACAGAAGAAAATACCAGAACAAAAGAAGGAGGAAAGCTTCGAGGAAAGATGGGACAAAATTTTTAAAAAGTTCGGTAAGGTAATCGAAGAATATGATAGGAAAATGAGTGATAAAGAGCGACAACAACTTGGACAATGGATAGAACGTTTCAAGAAAATGAATGAACCACTAGAAACCACTCCTGAAGGTAGAAAGGAAACCGAGATTAGAGAAGATCAAAATGCAGTGCTCTCTGAAAATAAGAATAGAAAGGACAAGGAGAAGATACAAACTAGGGAAGAGAATAACCAGAAAATAAGAAAAACATGCAGAAAGAACATAGTCAGTACCAAAGAAGAAATGGAGATGAGGAAAGCTGGATTAATTAGTGCATTTAACATCCCAATTAATGAACGAAGGGAGTTCTGTAAAGGTATGGAATATAGAAGAAAATTTATGAAAATAAACCCTAATAGAACAATCACAAAAAATTTAAATAAATTTAAATATTATATGAAAATATTAACGATTAGAGAATATTTGACCAAGTCAATTATATCGTTAATACGGAAAATACCCGTAAAACATTTGGTAAATAGTACCGATATCCAAGGGAATGGAAAGATAGGATATACAAGTAATTATATTAGAATAGAGGAGATACGATACCTGATAATTCAAAGGGAGCTAAATATAACTGAATACCCTGACTTAAGTGAAGACTTTGCATCAGCCGAGTTACAGTACTGGCTTTGTATCATGCACAAGAGATATGTAAAAAGTGTAGAAATTGGTATGAATACTGCAGTCATCCGGACAACTGGTGCAGTTGAATTAATGGACCATGGTTAGAAAAGAAGCAGTCAACCAGAAAAATGGGACTGATTTACTGAGAACTGACCAGGCAACCAATTGGAAAGAATACAAAAATATAATGAATAAATTCTAAAATATAATAAGAACAACTTATTACCAGTCTTGAAGAGAAAATACTTGGAACTGAAAAAAGAATTTGAGTTGAATACTATCACTAAATTCTAAAATACAATAAGAACAACTTATTATCGATTACAGAAAAAAGCGAGAATTATTATTAAATGTTTATAAAGAAATAGTGTGAATAATGAATAATGAAACCCTAAGATTACAGAAGAAAGCGATAATTATTATTAAATGTTTATAAAGAAATAGTGTGAATAATGAATAATGAAACCCCAAGATTACAGAAGAAAGCGATAATTATTATTAAATGTTTATAAAGAAATAGTGTGAATAATGAATAATGAAACCCCAAGATTACAGAAGAAAGCGATAATTATTATTAAATGTTTATAAAGAAATAGTGTGAATAATAAATAATGAAACCCCAAGATCAAAGTTTTTACCTCAAATCTACCTATGCAAAATAAAGAAAGAAAAAAATTATATGACCTAAAATACATACTACATTGCCAAATGATGGAACAATTTCAGTAAACGATTGAATGTAACCAATATAATGTTAAAGAAGACAAGAAAGAAAGAGTATTTATGAACATAATTCATTGAAAAATAAACAGCCAAAATAATGAAATACGATAAGAAGAATAGTTGGGCTAAGGAATGTATTTACTGTAGTTTGAAATAGAGTTATAATGATCATCACACAAAAACTATTTAGAAAATATTGTGATCAGAGAAAAAACAAATGAAGAAGATACTTAGCATTACAATCAGAACAAAAATGAAAACAAAATGATTACAAATGATAACTGTCAAAGTCAATATCAACGAATGTTTAAGGAACTAAAATGGAATTACGAAATATGAAGAATAGTAAGGAAGAAATATAAAGGCAACAAAGGAAAAATTTTTTTCCCAAATATTTATTATTAAATAATTAAAGAGATTATTAGGAGATTATTATTATATTTTATAGCTGACTGTAGATGAATTCCAGCAGTACTATATTAAAATGTGGTGTGGACAGCAGAGTATGAAGCCAAACAGTGCCTCTCTGAACTGTACCAACGCATGTATTAGGGATTGTTAGGGAAATTAAATATTTAAGGAATATTAGAATAGTTGCAAGAATAACTTCAGTTTCCAAAAGAGTAGGACGAAGAAAACAGAAAGAAATGAGTTGACAGAAGAATAATTGAGAAATACAGTAATTATAGTAATTATAAGTAGAAGAGATATGAAACTAATGTATCATTGAATATTGTAGCCAACTATCAACAAATAATGTTTACAGAACTTAAAAATGATCAAGAATGTTAATAAAAATGATGAAATGTTATTAAATAAAAATATCGGTATGGAGAACCATACATGACTTCCATATTCTAAGATTTATATTTAAAATCATTTTCAGCCAAACAGCCAGGGAAGGAATTTTAACAAAAAAATACTTCTTTGTTGCCAATAACGTAGTACACATAAAAAAAAATTATCCCCTCCCCCTTCAACTATAATTTTGATTTATAGAAAATTACCCCCAGCCCGTTCAACTAGCCTCTACATTTATAGATATTTCATCTATGTTTCTACAGTGGATTATTAAGATCTTATCAGGATACTTTATCAAAATTAAGTACTTTACTCATGTTACAACAAAAAATGTTTCAGGTAAACTGCCCTTTCCCCGTAACCGATCTTCACCAAAATCAACAGACATTGAGTTCTCTATAGCTCAGGCACATATGTAAAAAATTATTTGATTCTGTTTGAATTTACGGCAGTTATGGTTCGTCATATAAAAAATTACCCATGTTAAAACATACAACATGAGATTTATAAAACATATCTAAGATTTATATTTAAAATCATTTTTGAAATAAAATATTTTTATAGAACCTGCTAACGCTGGGGAAATCTGAGGAGCCAATCAGAGTTGGGCCTACCTGTCACTCTGCTGAATTTGGTGGAAAGCCCTGTCACTGTCGTCAAAGTATCAGCCTTGACAGGGTCCTCTTTTTCTGCAAAATGGGAGAGGCTTGAGATGGAGTGAGTGACATGGTCCCCACCTCAATGAAGAACCCATTGTTTTATAAAAATATATTTAAATTTTGAAAACTGAAAATTCTTTTCTTGTTGTAAATATTTATATTTTATAATCAAAATGACTTTATTTTTGTTACCTGGCAACAAAATTATTTTATTTTAAACAATTACCATTGTTTCAAAAAGTTTAAATAAATTTTCAAGTACTTTACTGTTGTTAAAACGTAAAAGGTTGCAGGTAAACTACCCCTTTCCCTTAACCGATCTTCACCAAAATCGAAAGTCCTTGAGATCTCTACAATTCAGGGACGTATGCAAAACATTATTTGATTCTGTTTGAATTTGCGGCAGTTATCGTTTGCCAAAAAAAAAAAAACGTTGCAGGTAAACTACCCCTTCCCCTCAACCGATCTTCACCAAAAACAATAGGTCTTGAGTACTCTACAAATCAGGGCTGTATGCAGAAAATTATTTGATTCTGTTTGAACTTGCGGCTGTTATTGTTTGCCATAGAAAATACACTTGTTAAAAAAACGTTGTAGGTAAACTACCCCTTTCCCTTAACCGATCTTCACCAAAAACAATAGGTCTTGAGAAGTCTACAATTTAGGGCTGTATGCAAATAATCTTTTGATTCTGTTTGAATTTGCGGCTGTTATCGTTTGCCATAGGAAATACCCTTATTAAAACATAAAACGTTACAGGTAAACTACCCCTTTCCCTTAACCGATCTTCACCAAAAACAATAGGTCTTGAGAACTCTACAATTCAGGGCTGTATGCGAAACATTATTTGATTCTGTTTGAATTTGCGGCTGTTATCGTTTGCCATAGAAAAAAAATCTACAGACAGACACACAGACAGACAGACACACACAGACAGACACACACACAGACACTTTTCGGAAAACGACTTTTTTTCATGTTTTGAGTGTAGTAGAATCAGAATCTGCAATAATCTCGAACACGATTTTTTTTGCCATCACCATACTTCCATTCCTTAAGGAATATGGAAGTAAAAAAGTATTAATACTAGTCTAATGAAGTTACATTGAAAATCCCATCGTCAACCATTAACAATGAAGTGAAGAAAAGGCATATGAAAAAGACAAGTTTATTTGACCTAAACTTCATTCAGGTAAACTAAACTTTTTTAGGAGGGGGAGCATATGTAACGCAACAGAAATGCGAGCATTCATGTTACATAAAAACAAGGTTCACAGAATAATAAACAAGTCAATATATAACCCCATAATAGAACAAAGATCCAATAATTACAATTATAATCATAGATAAAAGTAAATAAGGATGCAAGGTAGTGTTAACAAGAATAAACGAACCTGTAAGTTAGATAATAGTTGATGATAAATGTTTAGTGAAAAGCAAACAAAAAAATGAAACAATGATTTACTTTATAGTAATAAAAAATAAGAATTTTGAGTTAAGAGGTATTATTTTACGACAACAAATGTTATGATAAAGTTTATGTTATGTTATACCAAATATGTGTTGAGTTAATGAAAGATAATGAAACAAGTTGTATTATTCAATGACTGTTGTAGAATGAAGTGTGAAGCAGCTAATTAATGTTAATAGATTTGACTTTTCTTATATGTGATCCATAGGTCAACATAAAATTGTTATTAGATATGGAAAAAATAATTGTTTATGTAAATGTTAATAGTTAAGATTTGATTATATGTATGAATTTATGTAAAAGGGGCTATAGATGTGTACCAGTTATAAACACAGGTAGATCCATTTACAATAAAAGGCCTAACAGCCAAAACTACTATATAAACACTCATAACATAAAGGTTAGATACATCAATTAATAATAATTAATAAATACGATTTGAAGAGCTAGAAAAAACATTAAATTAATAATAATATATAATAAAATTTATACAAATTATGATAATACCATAATGCCATGATATCGATTAATAACATTTAATATCGAAAGTGTATTAAATATAAAAAAAGGAAAAAACCGGCTTATATAAAAAAACCAGCAGAATATGTGTAGAAAATAATAAACCAACTATCGGTAAAGTTACATTCCGATAGGATAGCAAATTGATAAGAAATAGACAAAAAATATATGAAATAAATACTATATTCAAGATATGCGGAAGGAAGAAGTCATGTGTTGCTAGGGATGACAGAAGAAGAGGAAGTTGTTGACTGAACAATAATTGCTTTGATGATCTGAATGTGATGAGATTAAAAAACCCAAGAATAATCTATTTAATCGTAATATTCTAAACTATCAGAGACGATTATTAAATACAAAATCCTAATGACAATATTTACGTCTATCACCAGTACAGTTTAACTAAATAACACTACCATATGAAATCACAATAGAGAATAAATAACTGGATTCTACAAGAAAGAACTTGAACTGTCCCATATCCAAAGGGAATTGATGAGATATTAAACCAAATAGAAAGAATTAACAGTATCACAACTAATAATATTCACTACAACAGAAATTATAACCTTTCAAATACACAGAACAACACTAATTGCTTCAACCGAAGAAGAACTTATTTGGATCCTGGCGTTGCAGAAGAAACATCACTTGGGCTGTAAATCAATCCACAGAGCTGTATTTCCGAAGTGAACAGGACAAGAATTCCTTTTTATTAAACCGAAGAAGGAAAATCGTACGGCATAATCATCCAGAACAGTAAATTTAACGATCAACCGCCTACACGATTTGCTTCGTTCTAGTCTGGTAAATTATTATTATATTAATCATACTAACTACACAACACTTCAAATTTGTAAATCTTGCATTCTTATCTATGTATTTTTAATCTTCCCCACAGTTACAAGAACCTTCACACCCTGAATTAAATTAATTACAAATTAAAACATACTATATAACTAAATTTAAATAAGGTATCAGAATAACCAACAATCGATTCATACAATCTATAGCCCAAGCATATGTTAATTAGAACATATATTATTCAATGTTAAGGAAGTAAACAAATAAAGAACCTTTATATATTGGCAAAATCTTGTTATTTGGAGTATGGTTAATGAGCTAGGAATAAAAAAGTAACTGAATAAGTATAGAATAATTGGTTAACATAAACATTGAAATAACCTATAAGTTTCGTTGAGCCGATACTACAGCGCTTATAGCGGAATTATCTGACACCAAAGAGAGAGAGTAAAAAATACAAAATTAGACAGAATTCTCTTCAAGGTATAATAGGGTTGAACGGAATTATAAAATAACCCATTAATTATTTAAGTTGCAGGTACACAAACACTGATAGTTTTTAGAGCTCTAAGTTAATAATTAATTACTTACATCAATACATCCCACAACTCCAAATATCTCCGAGATTAACATAATTAAAATAATTCAAAACACATTGGCATAGGTGTATGTACAAATCGACAAAACCAACAGTGGGGTTTTAAGGAGAGGAACCCATACCTGTACAAATTGCCGCCGGCAACGTTGGGGCGGAAATAACGAGAATCCCGCGACCGTAAGAGACAACGTAAGAGCCGAGGGTGCAGTACAATATATATGATAACAATCTTATACTAATAAATCAAATTTAAATTATCTCAAATAAATTCGAATATATGTAAATCTAATAATTATCTGTGGATATAAAGAGATAATATCTTTTTATAGTGGAAAGAAATTTCATACGGAGAGTTCATTGTGTTTACACTAGCACAATAGTTGGGGAGGTTAATTGTATGCGTTAGGGTGGCTTATTGTTTACCTTGGCAAGGGGTTCTTAACAAAAGGAGGGTGACTTCTGACAATCTGGAACACGATTATTTCCTGCACAGGTCTGTCGTATATTGACAATCTGGGGAATTCTATTCAAATAACTTATTTTATTTACGGGGCAGAACGTACATTCCTCGACATGACTCCAACATGAAATAGCCTGTAAATATACCGACAGGTTGAAAATGGAATATTTTTACAAGCGGGGACTTGCTTATTACATCGATTTCCTAATACTACTATTATTAATTTATAAATAAAATTTATTTTGTTCTAGTTCACAAATTCAGAGTGAATAAATTTACGCCTTTTAGCAAGTTACTGTTAATTATTTAGCAGATAGCATTTTAAATGCTAGCAGAGTGGCATTTTGTATGTGCCACGACGTACACAATTATCTTATAAAGAATAAAAGCAGAGTTGCGCATTTTATAACGTCTCTCCTGTTAAGACATTATAACACAGGGAACCAGTTTAATAGGTTGCTGTCAATTAAACATGCTGCCGTTGTTAGTACAAATTACTTACCAACAAATTGGGAAAATGTAAATATCAGGAATTTGTCCAAGGTTACATAAATTTACTCACTCTCTGGATTTTAGCAAAAACATCTCTTTATTATGGCTTCTTGAATAATGATTTAAAAATAATACCTTTAATGGTCATCTTTTTATTTTTACATTAAAAGAAACTTCTGATAAATTCTGCATCAAGTGCTCTTATACTCTAAAAGTGTTACTCTGATGAGCTCAAAACCATACAGTTGTATATTACATTGAATACCACGGATCCGGGTTTAATCTTATAATATTCTAAAATACTTCAACATTATGCAAACTATTTGAAGAATAGTTTGATCAAATTTCGAATTAATTTTTACCTTTAACCATCATCAGATTACTATTATTTTGTTACAGTAACTACAAACATTACTATGTTAAGATTTACATGATTTGAATGAGTCTTTACAAAAATGTACTGTTTTTGTTGTGGTTGTTAGAAAACAATATAAGCACAGAAGTTACGCTTTAATGTCACCTGGGTATAATATGGATCTGCAGCTGGTTCTCTTGCTGATCCTCTTCAGTAGGTATTCCTGGATGTTCTTTGTTGTCGTTTGTGTTCCTCCATTTAGTTTGTTGATTCTAAGTTGCGATCAAAGTCATGACGCTAGGATTCTGCTACCTGGAGCTCGTAAAGTTGTCGTCGTTGCTTCACTCCTGACGTTGGTGTTCACTTTTCACATTTTAGTTTTAACTGCACTAATGTTACCTTTTTATATGATATGGAACATACCTTACAAGTTAAACCTTTTCATAAAGAGATGTGTCGGCTATCTTAGTTATTTTTAATTCTTTCTCTACATTTAAACTACTTTACTTGTTTTACGTTTCACTTCGTTTCTACTACATATGGAGTATGTAACCACGAAACACTTACTTTCTGCTACATCGTTTTGCAATATATACATACGTTCACCTTCACGACACATGGTAAAGCTGTTAACTTGTCAGAGATTCTGGGTCGACTGGGGTTGATTTTGCGGCCGTGAGTAGGGAAGCGGGCGCAGTTCACATGCCGAGAGAAAAGTAGTTCGTACTTTTATTATTATTATTTTTCCATTAATTAACTACTATTAATTATCCTACCTTTTCTTTATTGAGTTAGGTATTTCATTTATTATTATCACGTCTTTTTATTTAATTAGAATGATTATTAGTATTCGCTTCATAACAGTATAATTTGCATATCTGTACTAGCCTTTTTACAAGTTGATACAGGTATATAGGTACAGAGGGGAGGGTGGATTATTTTATCACATGTTATTTTGAATAAAAATTATTTTGTGCTATTTAAATTGCCTTTAAATCGTCACAATTTGAAAGCTCTTTAGATTCGGTATTACCAAGCTGAACACAGAATGTGACATTACCTGTCTGCTCAAGTTAGCAGTCTATTTTGAAATTGCAAATGTACCCCTGCACATAATCACAAAAACTCATGCAGGGCAGCTCCTGATTTTTACAGAATGATGTCACTTCTCATACTAACTAAAGAAAGGTACTGCCTGTAAATCCTCTGCTGCCATCTGGATTTCACATGACAGAACTAGTCTTGATACAGTCTCATACTATACTTTTATTTTTTAATTCACAATATTAAAAAATTAATGACAGATATTTCAAAGTAATAATGTTTATTATGTTTATAAATTGTTTGTCACCTGTTAAAATATTGTTGATTTTCAAGTAAACATTTTTTATGTGTAAAGAGTTTTAATTCTTTATAGTCACAGTGCTCATCATCCAAGAGTTAAATAATAATATGGATTCTGATCTTACATAATTTTCATAGCCACTTGATGTTATGGCTACCTCTTGGAACATCTGTTTAGATAATCTTATGCTTAATATGTTTTATTCTTATCAGGATACCAATTTCATCTGTACTCATTGAATTTGTGTCAGAGTTAAAACAAAATATACTTGAGGTAACATTTTTATACATCTCATCTCTTTTTTAACATTTAACAAACTCAGAAAAATCATTTTATTATGTAGATGCCATTATGTAAGTGCCAAGTTTCTGATTCACAAGAAAGTGGTGGAACCACCATGATATTGTAAAAGTTGGGCTATGTTGCTTTTAAGATCTAAGATAAGTATCTTATTGGACTGAATGCATTGGGTGTTTTCCTCTGAAGATAATTACTTTTACCTTTTCAAGATATTTTGTCATGTTTTAAGTTTTCATGATACTTTACATTGCATAAATTTCTATGTGCAAGCCCCCTTAAGTCTTCAAAGTTTTGTTTACAATTCACTAACAATTGATTTTTAAAAATAGCATTTTGTAACGGTACAGGTAAACCCACCCAGGGATATTTTAGTAATAATTAAAATAATAAATTGTATTTGAAAAGTATTGGAGAAGCAATGTGAACGTATTAGTGTCAATGTCGGGTGAATCAAGCTGCTGGAAACAGTTATTTTTAACCACATGAACTCTGAACTATGCACCATATGACGTTAATAGCCAAACCCTGACTACGTCAGTTTGGAATGCAAGGCGCGGTCACCACCGCCTCAGAATCTGGCGACGTCATACGAATAAAACAATGAAATGAGACCACGTGATCCCCCTCCATCTCAGATTTCAAAGCAGTTCATCTCGGCCCAGTTAAAATTACACCTTTTTGCCGACCGGTCACGAACAAAAGTTCCGGAACGAAATTGCAGGCGCCCATACAAAAAAAAAAAAAAAAAAAATGTACCGATACCATATAATCAAATATAAAATTGTGAATTTACAAAGTTTGTGTATTTATTTAAAATGAGGTAACAGTTTCGGTGCAAGGTGAAAACAAGAAAAGGTGCGGAGTGAGGAAATTACGTAAGGAGACTGGACTGTGGAGGTGCAAATGCCAGCTATGTAAACAACGAGAGAATGAAACTAACATTTTTTTTAAAATTCTAAAATAACTAAAATTTTTACAAAAGAATTCATTGAGCATAAGTAAATGAATTATTATTTATTTCAACAACCAATTTTGCTCTCACAAAATTCGCTTACACGAACTCTGGGTAAGTAGTTGGCAACAATGCAAGATGGCGTCCGGAATGCAGACGTAAATAAACAAAGGTAAAGAAATTGAAAGTATAATTAAAGTAATAGTAATTAAAATTAAAAATGAAAGTGTATATCTTGTTAAAGTAGTAATGAAATGTTACAATGGCATCGCGAACAGGGACATTTGCATAAGATTTATTTATGCAAATGTGGGCCTGTTTTAGAGAGCAAAGTGGTTGTTTGAGGTAAATAGATAAAAAGTTTATGTATGTTTAAATAGACGTATAGTATAAGGTTATATGATGACCATATGTAGTGTGGGCGAATAGAATACTTTGTTATGGGATAGGTATGTATTATATATGTTAATATTTTTGACGATAAGTTATAACTTTACAATTAAAAATGGAAAATAATGATATAAATCAAGAAAACACTACCAAGTCAATGATTATGAGCGGAATAAACGCTGAATCAACACCTACAGTCAGTAGAGTAGAAAAGTTATCATTAGATGACCTGTTTAATTTTATGAAAGCTAATTTCAGCGAAGTAAAGAGTGATTTCAATGAAAAGTTCAAGGAACAAGACGTTAGAAACGAAAGTAGATTCAGTGAATTGAAAGAACAGAATAATGAATTAAAGAGTAATTTTAATGAGTTAAAAGAGCAAAATAATGATTTAAAAAACAATGTCAGTGAAATTAATAAACGTGTTGAAAATACTGATGAGATGATTGAAAGTAATTTTAAAAAGTTAGGGGATAAAATAAGTGAAATGGAGGAAAATTTTAATAAAAATGCAGATGACTTTATTAATAATATGAATAAACGGAACGATAAAATAGAGTGGAGAAGAGATATAGGTATGTTAAGTGCAAACGAAAATAACGAAGTAACAGACGACAATGGTGTCAATACAGGTGAGAATAATGGTGATATGATGACGAAAAATAACGAAGAAATAATTAACGAGGTAAGTGATAGTTATAAAAATGTGTTAACAAGTAGTAGTGGTAAGATAGTTGAAAACGGGGTATTTAAAGGTGATACAGTGAAAATTAATAGTGGTGATGAGAATATAGAGATAGTAAGGGAGAGTGAGAGAGTAATGGGAGTAGGGGGTTGTAAAGGGGTAGAAATAAGTGTTTGTAAGTTGGAGAGAGAATGAGGAGAATCTAAGTACAAATATGGGGCAGAGGGTAAATTTTCCCCGGGTTTATTGTGAACCAAGGTGTTCACAGGTGTCTTTGAAGGGCAAGAGTCCCTTAGTGGAAGACAAGGTGTCTTCAAATTGTCCCTTGAGTTTTTGTGGTGTTCCTGGAAAAGCCAGGAGGTGTTTTAATGTTGTCGTGCCCTCAGCATTGAATGATAGAGAGAAAGTGAAATGGTGTTATGATGAGAGGTATTTTAAGAGAGTGAGAAAGATAGAGTTGTTCAAGTTGAGAGAAAGAGAGAGAGATGGTGTTATTTGAGGTTAGTGGAAGTTATAAAGGGTTAGTTAAGAAGTTAAAATTTGAAGGAGTAGATTATATGAAAAACTTACGTTATGTAGAAATGAGTATCGTAGTAGTAGATGAATTTAATATCGAAGATAATAAGCACTTACCTGGCGATGAAACAGTTGTAACAGCAGGTGAGAGTCATGATGAAGTGATTACCTATTTAATTGTGTCAAGAGATAACAAAGGAGACTTAACCAAAAATACTGATGTAGACAGGTTTTATGATAGAATAATATGGATTAATCCAGGGGATTATTATTCTGGGGTAATGGAACAATTTGAGAAATGGAATGGTAGTTATATTAATAGTAATAATATAATGTACTTAATTAAAAATAATTGTGTATATGTAAGACAAGATTATTGTTTGATGATGGAGGGTAAATATTTATTGTTTATGAACATTTAATTATGAGTAGTGGGTTTTGAAATGGACTGAATTATGAAATGATTTGTGGTAAACAATAACAGATAATAATGTAGATTGTAATACTTTTGTCTTGATGTTAAATGTAATTATGTAGTAAGGTTAAGTATACTCAACTTTAATAATTGACAGTTGGTCATTGTGAATTTTGTTAAAGTAATTAAAGCAATTTGATGATTAAAGTAATTAAAATGTGTTTGATAAAATAGTTGAATTAATTTGGAAGGAGCTAATAAATGAAATGTGTATAAGATGAATGTTGGTAATAAATTTAAATTTTGGAGAATTTAATTGTACAATAAATGATGAATAATAAAAAGAAAATACAACAAATAGCAAAAAATAATAATTACAACCCTAAAATAATTAATAGAATAGTTAAGAAAATAGAAGAAAATAAAGAAATAGAAAAGAATAAAGAAAAAACAAATGAAGAAAAGAAATACATAGGAGCAATAACATACATAGGATATCAAACAAAAATGTTACAAAAATGCTTCGAAAAATACGAAATACAGATAGGAATAAAGAAAACAAAAAATATATTCGAATATATAAAAAATGCTAAAACAGAAGAAATTCCAGTTACAGAAAAAAGCGGCGTATACAAATTAAAATGTGGGGAATGTAATAAGATATATCTGGGCGAAACCGGAAGAAAATTTAAAATTCGACTGAATGAACATGCAAAAGGAGAAGGGGTTAAAACAACGAACTCACTATATGCAAGACATTTCAATGAATCAGGCCATAAATTCATAAATCCAAATGAAAATATGGAAATAATCAAAATAGAAAACAATCCGCAAAAAAGAAAACTAATAGAAGAACTAGAAATACTTAAAGTTAAAAAAGAAGATAAGAATAAATTAATGAATATAAAAGTGGATTTTACAAATGAAGAAATATTTTATCATATATTAAACAATAAACAAAAAATAAATTAAAATAATAAGAATAACACACTAAAATTAACGAAATGTAATAAAAGGTTACAAAAAAGTTATAAGTCAAGAAAATAAAATAGTAACATGAAGAAAGTAACGGGAGAGTCATAAAATAAGTGACGGACGTTGGTAAAATGCCTAACGGAAAATATAGACGAAGTTCCCATGAAGAGCGGTAGCCGGTAAAACAATGAACTCACTATATGCAAGACTTTAATAAACTCATAAAAGTGAATTTACAAATGAAGAAATATTTTAAATATAGTAAACAATAAATAAAATTAAAACAATATGAGGAATACACTAAAATTGACGAAGTGTAATAAAAGATTATGAAACAGTTATAAGTCAGAAAGTAAAATAATAACATAAAGAAATTAACGGGAGATTCTTAAAACAATTGACGGACGTTGGTAAAATGCCTAACGGAAAAATGTGGACAAAGTTCCCGTGAAGAGCGGCAGCGGCAAGAACCATTAGGAGGGGCGATGACAAAAGGGGAGGGGCCTAAAGTATAAAAACCTACAACGCACAGGAGACAGACGTTGTTCAAGACCTGATGATGTCAGAGATGACGAAAAGCTTTGTCTGAACATAAAATTGTAGCAGTTTAGCAACTTCATAAAAGAAATAGTAAGGATGGCTGCTAATTCAAATAATACGAAGAATAATTAAAGGTTGATTATTAAAAGGTTCAATAGAAAGTCAAAGTTGTAATGTTCGTAATTTTGAGGCAATTTTAGAGTTGAGATGTTTGTTTTGATGTAATAATAACAATGTTCATTATGAGTGTCTATTATGTTGTATTATGTTGAATATGTAATTGTGTTTGTCTAAAACATGTATAGTATGTTTATAAATGCGATTTCCCACTTTCGGGCGGTCCCAGCCTTATCAGCCCAGACCGTGGTTTTGGATGACAACCAGTTGTGGGCAGACTTATTGTACACTGACCATGGTTGGTTGCCTTTAAAATTGGTGCAATTTAGAAATTAACAGGGGGTTAAATCAGGGGAATTAACATAACTTTGGAACAGTGGCTACCATCGAATGGGATGATAGACTGTATTAAGGGCATATAAATCATTTTAGTAGGATTACTGGTGTCCTCGGATACCAGTAATGCCGAATTTTTGTATAACGCCGAAGCAAGAATGGTGTAAGCAGCGTTTAGACCCTAATAAACTTCAGTTCTTGTGGACGCAAATGGGCGCTACAGTCCAACATCACAAAGCAATAGAGTGTGTGGAAAGGAGCTGGCCGTTACAAGCCAGGGACATGAATACCGTATTTATGTAACAAGGTAAATGCCTCGTCCGGTTTACCCGGAAGGTGATTTACCTAATTGTAACTGGGTTAAGGGGGGATATTAGAAAATGATGTGTGAAGGAGGAAGTTGATTATTGTAACTGGGGTGAATAACCCTATGAAATGGAATTATCGTTTGATATAATTAAATGATTCTTGTGTTGTTTTGAAGAGTATTATGAAGATGAGTAACGATTTTGAGAAAAGATATAAGTAAATAATTTGTGATTATGTAATTGATTTAAATGTGTTTAAGAGAATTTTAGTAATGAAGTTCAATATTTTTGAGATGTAAATTGGAAAATGAAAGATATTTGTAATGTTGTAATGGGAAGTGGTTATTTAAATTCTGATTGGAATCAGGGAAATATTTAGAATTTTGGAATAAGAATTAAAGAGAGAAGGGCATTCAGAATGTTGGTATTGAAATTTAAAATGTATCATGTTAGGTTAAGTATGTATTCATCAATGTATGTTAGAAGTTAAGAAAAACCAGTGCTTCTTAACGCAAACCAGCACAGCTAAGGGGGACCAGATCAGTTGGGGATATGGGGGATATGGTATTATACAATGCCACTATTTGATGTTTTTGATTTAATGTTTCAGTGTCTGGTGATGCTGTGGCGGCGGTCCTGTGCTGGCCTGCACGTCAGAGCAGGGGCGTCAAGTGCCTGTCTGGCCTTGCGGTGTTGGGATCTCGAAAGGGAAGTCCAGTAAGGTCATTCAGGTGCGGCCACAGTCACCGGATCAGGGGGGTAAGTTACCAATGAGTTTTAATAAAATGTAAAGGGGGTTGTGGCGACATATCCATGCTGATCCCTTTAGGAAGTATGTGAGTGTCAATTAGAGTTTTTATGCTTTGGCATAACACCTCTCATTGAGGGGGTATTGTAACAGTACAGGTAAACCCACCCAGGGATATTTTGGTAATAATTAAAAATAATAAATTGTATTTTAAAAGTATTGGAGAAGCAATGTGAACGTATTAGTGTCAAGGTCAGGTGAATCAGGCTGCTGGAGACAGTTATTTTTAGAAGTTTGAACTTTGAACTATGCACTGTAGGAGTCACGCCATATGACGTCAGTGGCCAAACCTTTGTTTACATCACTTTGGAATGCAGGAGTGTCAGGCGTCAATAATTTGCGCTTGGCGTAACATCAGTCGTCATCCAACACCTAACGGCGACGGACGCGGGCAGCTTTCGCCCCAGTTTTTTAATATACAGAGTCGGCAAATAACATCTAACAACGACGGACGTGGGCAGTTTGCTTGCCCACCGGCTAAACAGTTTCATATGTGCCCGTACACATAAAATGTGATTTAAAGAATTATTATTATATCAGAATAACAATTTTATTTAAACAGAAAGTGAAGCGAGAGAAATGTGCCAAGTGAAAGAAAATACGCACAGGACTGGACGGTTTCGGATCACCAAAAATGTCAAGCTAAGTAACACCGGAGAGGGTAAAACCAAAATTTCAACCTCACTTTTTTTATTATCATTTCAATTATTATTTATTATTATTGAGCTCAAAAGGGGAAATATAAAACATGTACCGGGTGAGAGTGTGTGTGTGCGTATGTTATAATTGTATAATAAAAGTAAGAAGCGCTGGTTTGCGTTAAACGAAATTAATTCTATGTTTTAATTATTTCTGTTTCTATTTTAAAGGTATGAAATCATGTATAATCAATGTTATTATTTTATATCTAAAAAGTCGTAGCAGAAATAAGAAAGGGAGAAGTGATATTGTATTCATGATGGGAGTCGAATGACTTTAACTTGCCTTTTTTGTAATTAAAATGGAGTGAATTTAAATTTAAATACAGAATAAAAAAGAGATCAAGAAATGTATGAAAGTAATCAATCTGTTTTTTTCTTTAAATAACCTAATTCTGTTCTCTAGTTCGTCTAACCGAATCCTGGGCATTGGTAAGTAAACTTTTTCATAGTTGGCAACAATTAAAGATGCTGTCCAAAGTATGGACGAAAACACAACTATGTTAATAAACGAAAGTAAAATTAAAAGTCGGTAGTAAATAAACATTACAATTTTCAAAGTAGTGAAGAATGTATACCAAATTGTTACGGAAATTTTACAGATGAAAAAGTTGAAATTTGATTGTTTTATCCTATTAAGACACTACTGGAAGATAATGCATTGTTCTAATTTTGCTATCATATTAAACATATGAAGGTCTCATGATTGTATTGATTTAAAATATAATTTTTTAATGTAAATGTGCAATATTTAACTTTTATTTAATAATATTCAACTTGTTGAATTGCGAATATTCTTCTATTTTTATTGTCATAGATTCAATAAACCTATATTACATAGTTTGCTCAATAAAGGGATGTTTGTTTATAAATGTAAACACTATTTATCCAACACTTTATCAGATGTACTAAGTTATTTAGTTACATGTTATTTGAATAAGTTATATTAAACATATACTTATATTTTAAATAAGTTGTTTTTTTATTAAGTTTATTTACATGTGTACATGTTATATGAGCCTATTTGTTGTCTTTAGCTGTAAAAATATTACAATTAGAATTGATTATTTATAACAGTATTTGCAGTATGTTATGTTAACAAATTTTATAAACTGTTAATTTTAGTGTGAGAGACAAAACTCCAGGACCATTAGTACAACGATTAGTTTCTGCATTATTAGAAGAGAATATTCCAATACCGTTGCAGGAGACAGGGAATAAATTAAGAGGTGGGTTAATAACTTGCTTCCTTATATATAAAAAAATATTTAAGTAACATTGTGATTCTTTATAGTTCTTAATAGTATTGTTTATTGTAAAATTATTTGTTTTTACTCAGTCAGATCTTATAGAGCCTTAAGCCTGGAAACTTTTCTTTACAGAAACATTGTAAGGACTGGTAAAAAAAATGTGAAGATAATTGTTTGTGTCATTTGCTTCCCATTGCATCGATACTTGTTTGAGTCTTTTTAACTCCTGTCATCAAATCTATGTTCTGATAACTAGTTTCTTCTTTCTTTTCCTGTGTGTTTGAACTGGTCTTAAAATGGTGTAAAGATATGTTTCATTTAATGTAGTTTTATTATTCTTGTAATTTTTGGGGGTTTTAAATTTCCTTAAAATTTTGTTAGATTTTTTTAGGTATTTTTTTTTCAGTGTGTAGTAAACTAAGTAGATATAATTGTTTTATTCTGATGGATGGCTTTCAGTTTAAGTTGAATACTTGCTGTCACCTTGCTATAAATTTATTCATACTAATATGTGCTTCTAGTTATTAATTATATTTGTAGTCATTATTTTAACACATCTAATATCCTGATGAAGCAGGTTCAGTTCGTTGGGCTTACATATCTGTTTGCAATGAATCTCTGTACAGATAAACTAAAAACACGAAAGAAAATTACTACTATAATATGCTCAGATCTGCTTAATGCAACTAACACTTTGTTTGGATTTGCAGCTCTAATGAATGTTGTTTTACAAAACATGTCATTTTATAAGATATGTGTATGTGGAAGGTGAATTGGACATTAAAACTATACCAGTGAATTTTGTTATAGAAAAAACAGTTGGGGTTGAAAGTGAAAGCTTAGAAAACTCAGCAAAGAAGTGCAAGTTGGGAACATCGCCTGATTCACCTGCAGACACAAAGACTCAAGGTATTGTGTGTGTGTGTGTGTGTGTGTGTGTGTGTGTGTGTGTGTGTGTGTCAAGTAGTTGACAGTTACAGAATATGTGTTTTAAATAAGATTGGATTCTTATTTTGAAATAAAAAACTGAATTTCCCATTTTCATAAATGAAACTGGATATCTTTCCATTAGTTTCAATGTTCACAGAATCATGGTTTTCAAAAGTTAAATCATATTCAGGTTTCACAAAAAAGAATAATCCTCAGAAAACCGTGTTATCATCACATCAAAACTGCTAAAAAGAAAGTCTGTTTAAAGTATGAAATTACAGTTAGTGATCACCATTACTTCTTTATAGTGAATTTCATTTTGTAACAATTTCTCATGCGTGTAGTTATAGATATTTAAATAAAAACTTAATTATGTAATTATAATGAAGTCTCTCTTAGGTGATCTGATTGGTTGATGAATTATAGAATACAATTGAATTGAGAGAGCTTGAGTTCTTGAAAGGTTAGGTGATGAGCTTATCAGGCCTAATGAAAAGAAATTTTGTTTTAGGCTCAGGAGTGTTTAAACAGAGCATTTTACTTCTAGGCAATCCTTGGTGTGTTGTGATACCTATAAGAAAGACTGTAATGATCTCTTAGAATTTTAGTGAGTGTCTGTTATAATGGTATACTGGAATGAGTGAGGTGCCTTCTGTTTGTTGAATTTTACCCCCTTGTGAACTGTTATTATCCGATTTCAATTCCTGCACATTTAATATAATTGTTTTTTTTTTTATTAATGTATAGGTATTTTTGTATAGGTATCAGACATATGGTTCTGACACAGAGTGTTTGTGAAAAAATAGGAGTTATACAAGTAAGCAGTACTCACCCATTTAGTTTACCAATCATAAATTGCTGTATTTTACAAATCTTCCAATGTCCTTGCTATGAGAAAAACATGGTGATTTGTTCATCTCTTGATGTGTATCTCTTTCACAGTTTCCATATCTAACCCAAATGTCTTTACATATATAACCACGGGTGATGAAGAATTGTGAATATATAGCTCCATTTCATCACTTCACTTTTGTCTTTAATATGTATGTTTCTGTGAGTAGTTTCTTTGTGAAATGGATCTTTCAGTGTGGGTTTTTTTATATGACAGCTTTTGATGTTCAAGAATTATTATTTACTGCTTTTTTTACAAATACAATATCTGCATTCAGAAAAAATATATAATTTGTCATGGAGAGTCATTATGAATTTAAGTAGAAAGAAATTCTGTAGGGATTTGATTAAAGTTGTGAATGACTGATTGATTTTTGCCCGTATTCGTAGTACCATAACAATTTCCTCAGTGAATCGTAACCAAATAGTTATGTTCATTTCTTATGGATTGTTTTTTTCCGGACTCCCCATATGGAACTTAGTGTGTTATGTCTTTAACTAACAGTGAATGTGATATGTTCCAAGATGAATCTGGTTATTCACTGAGGAAGGATGTTGTTGGTTTACTGTTTTGAATGCTAACATCGATAGTATTCTGTCAGATAAGGCATAGGCCTTCATTATTTTATAATGAAATGTCATCTGTAGTGACAAGGGTAACATACTACGTATAAGTGTTTTCCAGATTGTCAATTTCATTATGTATCTGTATGTCTGTGCATCACATGCCAGAGTGTTATTTGATCTATTTTTGTTCTCAATGATAGTTTCTACTACAGATTCTGAACTTTCTAATTTAATTTGTATTCCAATTTGTAAAATAAACAATTATTGCTTTTTATGTATGAAAGTGGGTAGTGTCAATACATAATTTTTGTAGTTTGATTGATTTAAAACTAAATATAAGATTTCTAGACATTGTGTCTTGTGTACTTGGAATATTTATAATGAAGATAAGATCTTTTTTTCTTATATTTGTTGTTGTTTTATAGGTGAGAACATAGTTCCTAGTTATTTAAAGAAGTTGCCTTTGTATCATACATCTGCTTGTTTTGAGAGAAGAGTTCGCAAAGAACTAGAAGCTGCTGGGTTGCTTGATACACATGAAATTCCTAAGGTAAATCTTTATAAGCCATTGTTAATATAGGATGGGGCATAAATTGCCTTTATAAGTTGACAGAATGTGTTTGTTCATAATTTCTAGTGCCAAACAACTTATAGCCCACCTGAAGATCTCAGAGCGGGCGTTTAAACTTGTGTATATGTGCAATACATTGGTTTTATTAAAGCAGAGAAATAAAATGGTCAATGTTAGATACGTCTAAATCTAAAATTTATGAATAAAGGCATTTGCGGTAAGAGTTTACAATGAGCCTTTTTACACCTCACTTCAGTAATGTGTTGTGTATGTTTGTGTGTACAGAAAGAAATGATTTTGTGAAACTTGAATGTTTTGGTGCCATCATCATTATCATCTTGTCACCCAGATTGCTGCATAAAGTAAACCTTACTATCAGTCTGTGTGTCTGTTGCAGATTGCACTTTTCATGTACACATTTCATCTCAGTTTTTGATTTCTCATTTTTTGTTATATCTGTGTTAACAAGAAGAGGACAGCATGACTCTTCTAACAAAACCAGGGGAGGCAGCAATCTAACCTCCCCTCGTTTTGTCATTCAAATTACAGTCAACTTTGTAAATAAATTTTGTAGCTTTTCATTCCTACATTTCCTTCAGAAGCATTCCTGTTTTGAGGACACAGATTTATGAGCCATATGTTAACACCAACACAGTTGTTGTTTGGTGCAGGAGACTGTTGGTGCTCTTGACAGTATTTGGAACTGAATTTTCTGTGCAGCCCATATTAGACTTTTTGGCAAAGACAGTTCTTTTCTTTCTTTCTTGCGTAACATTTTCATTAGTACCCAAACAGTTATTACACATTATTACACAGTTACACATTAGATCTAGTGACCACAAGAAAATTTCCTGATTTTTCTGGACGAATAATGCTTCTTATACTGAAATAAATATCCCAAAATAATAATACACCTGTGTAAACTAACAGATAGTAGAATCCACTTCCGATTGTGACACTTTCATCACTAATTAAACTTCTAACTGTAATGTCCAAAGAGATGTTAAATAGCAAATCCAGAACATCAAATCTCATAGCAAATCACACCATTTACATGAAAATTTGTGAATCCAAGAAGGAAAACATTCTTGGAATGTGTTCCTTTTTATTCTCAGTGTGTAGTTAGTGTACTCTATATTTCTACAGAGCGCGCTGCTGTTGTTTATGTTGTAGTCTTTGTGATTGCTCAGTTTTAAGGGTTTGTTTTCTTGCTTCTTTCAAGAGATTTTTACGTGTTAATTTACTTTAAAAGGAGTTCAGATTTTAACACCGTGTAACGGGACAAACCAAGAGGTTTATTTTAATTTCCTAATAATTGTAAAAATTTGTAACCAACCATGCTAGGCAACAGTCTTGATCACGAAAGCTTGACTTTTTGAACACCTTGTAGTCAGTGCGGTACCAAGCCGTATGAGGCACACAAAAGCTATTAGCGTCTGGAAATGTGTAAGAGCACGCGTGTGTGCCGCTTTTTTGCGACATGTGCTCAGAGGACAAAAGGGCATGGGAAAGTATGTAATCTCCGACCCAAAATTCATAGCGGAGGTGAGGCGAATTATTCCCGTGCGTTACTTTTAAACCAATCACAGTACGAGTTGACGGCGACACCTAACGCATGGCAGGTAGGCAACCAAGCGCACACAGACAGACGACAGTCGTCGCAGAGCAGTTCGCTACAACTAATCACACAGTACAGTTGTAAATATAACGCAGCCTCGGAAATTTCGGTAGACCGATGTGAATTGAGTAGCCGAGGTCTACCGAAACTGGTGTAAAAATAAAGAATAATGCAAGGAAGATAGAGTGATAGTAAATTAAATGAACTGTTAAAGTTAAAAGAAGTAAATAGTGTCAGTGACGACGGAAGTGAACGGGAAATACAAGTGATAGTGGACAAGGGAATGCACGTGCAGGTAAAACGTAAAAGTAATCAGTTTGAGTCAAAATGTAATAACGGTAATAAAAGAGCTCGATACAAACGGGGTAAAAGGTATATATATAAATCTGTAAAGAGTGAGAGAGTAGTGTATGTAAGGAAAAAGGGGAGAAATCATTAATAAAAGTACTGGTTACTAGATAATAAGTAGTTGATAAAAATCTTTTGTTTAAACAAATTCATGTTTCTAGTTGTATTTGATAAAATAAAATCATATTTGTTTAGTGATATAAATATGTGTTAGCGTAGTTATTTCGCCGTTACCATTTCCTAGTGTTCTGTGCTGAAAAACTGGTCTAAACGTTTCTGGGGAATTTTCTGAATTGTGGGAAGTCAGATTGCAAAATTGTCCAGTGTTTTAATTAAGGTAAAGTATAAAGGTCTCCATATCTGTCCTTCAAAGATATTGGTGGCGGCCCTGAACTTCTGTTGGTGTTTATAAAAGGTAAGTCAGCGAGAGAAAGATCGCAAGGTAAGGTTCTGGCAGTATTATTTTTATTTTAAATTTATAAATGTTTGTTTCTTCACAACCGGTTGTCAAAATATCTGAATCTGAGTATGATAGCTCTGTAAAGAAAAGAAGAGGATGTGGTAATGTTACGTTCTATTACTTTGCCAATTTCCACCACGTGACTTCTACTTACCTCGAGCGATCTTTTTACACATTCACCATGATTACACGCTACCCTGACTTACCAAAACAGAAGACTCCAAATTACTTATAGGTCGCCACCAATATCTTTAAAGGACAGATATGGAGACCTTAAATCACTTTCACTTACTTACCAGGTTCGTTAGGCGAAATTTTCCATACGGAATAGGTGATGTTAATTTGGCGTAATAATTGACTTAATGCTTGGTTACGCTATTAATCCATTTTATTGATATTCATTTTTTTTTAAATTAATTATTCTCAGTTTGTAACTCTTTAACAGTTCATCTAATTCTTTGCTTTATCATGTACGTTAAACATTTTAGAAAACCAAATTTATTACTTCAACTAATCAGTATACATTTTATTTTTATTAGGCAATTGCCACATTTCTTTAATGTTCTTTCTTTCAAAATAATTGGTATTCGTTTTTACTGCTCCTTTTATTTTATTTTTGAAAATACAAAAATATTGTTTCTTACCTCCTTTCTAGGAAAACATATATTGAAAACAAAAAAACTAAAACTATTATATCTCTATTGTATCTAAGACAACCCAGTATTGCTCATGCACGCACTCACACAATATTTAAATTATTCCCCATACTTTAGAGATCTCTTTGCCCATTATAACTTTTTATTTTGTGGATTTAAATTGAAAGTATATGTTTTACTTTCCTGTCATCGCCTCAAGTCCGTGTTGAAGTCACTACCGGTTTTTTGTTCACTTGGTTGTTCCGAAATACTCTCTCACTAGTTAAATTTTGCTCACTGGTCGTAGTCTGATGTGCACTGATATTTAAATACTGTATTACATTTTTTCTTGTAGTTTAATCACATAATTTACTGGTCGGCCGACCCTGATTTGCTCGAGCAATGTTTTATATGACCGCGCGGTCTGAAGCTGGAAGTCGACTGCTTTGTTGTATGCGCGCACAGCGCTGAGGTATTTTTTCAGACGTGCCCATACCATGGGAACTTTGGCCGCCTGAGTCGCGTTTGGAGGCGTGTACGCACCCTCGTTGATAGTCTGCATTCTTGTACCGGGCCGCGACAGTTTCGACGATACAGTCAATTCACCGTTTATGCTTGTTCACAATTCCTAATGCGCAACTTACACTGATGATCACCGAATAGTACCAAGATTGGTTTAAAAGTAATTAAAATTGGTTTTACCCCTTTTTACCCCGTTACAATACCCCCCCCACAATAAGAGGCTTTCTGCCGAAACAGAAAAACTCTCATTGCTAAACCCTAAGAGGATCAGTGAGGATATGGTGCCAACAACCCCCCTTTAATTTCTTAACACATCATGGGTAAACTACCCCCCTAGCTCGGCGACCATGGCAGCACCTGAAATACATCACTGGACTTCTCTGTGTGAGATCCCAACACCATGAAATCGGACAGGCACCCACCATAGTACCCCTAACCTTGTAACATTCCACCAAAAAATCAAAGACTGGCCTTATATCATACCAGATCCTCAACCAATATATCTCCCCTTACATCCATACTGGGTTGCCTTTAGCAGGTACTGGGTGCATACACATCACAACATCTACATCCTACTTCTCTATCTAAAATTCACAAAAATATTTTATATTCAATTTCATTTCTCGGATTATACTTTAAAAATTAAAGTGTTTAACTTTTGTTCAAATAATGCAATAAACCCATGTCCATTATCAAAAATTCCCTTTTATGATAATTCATATTATTTACTTCAATTAATGAATTTAATCATAAATTTTAAAATTCCAAAATTCTTGAAATGAATTTATTTCATATCTACTCTTACGTAGACGTTAACAATCATAACAAACAAAACAAAACAAACGACTTCTTTCTATTATAAATGCCCTTATCACTACATTTGTTTACAACACAATATAAATCAGTTAATACATTAGCAATACACCTAATCAACAATATATCCTGGACATAGCAACAATACACCATCTGTACTTCAAACAAAACAAATTTCTTTTTTTTCATAATTAAATAATATAATAAAATGTAATAATGTTTTGTTAAACATATATGCTGAGAATGAACAGAAAGAAAAATTGTAAAATAAAATATAACTTGAACTTACATTGATTATCAAAAGAACATATAAATTGATTACATTGACTATTATATAGTTCATCAGCTGATGTCTTACTACCAGGTGAATGACCTTTCTATACGCACATTGAGTTCAAATAAACATAATACAATATCAACATTATACAATATACCATATACAATTATACACCATGCAATAAAGAACACCAAACTCATTTCATTAAAATAAACATTTCATTTGCCTCTGAAATAAAAATTACAAACATTTCAATTTTAGGTTTAGTTTCAAATTCTATTAACTCTTTACCTTGTTACATTTTATTATTACATTTCAATTACGAACTTCTATTCATCATTTTCATTATCAATTGGTTTGGGTGATTCTCAGTTATTCATAATAATTCGATTTATTAAAAAGGCATTAAAATATAACCTTACCCCCCTTCATCCCTTCTAACAATCACTGACAGATTTACATAGGGTGACACCAATCTCTCAATAAAATTTACTTCCCTTAACTTCTCTAACTTCACTTAAATCATTCTCCTCTTATTACAAAATACCCAATACCCTCTTTGTACTTAGGATGTGTGTTCCCTCCCTATACTCATTCCCTTATTAGTTCCTGGTCTCCCCCAGGTAACTCTGCCAACGCACATACGGTTCACCTCCTGCCACAACGCCTTTCGTTGAGGACTCCTTACCACACCACCCTCTTTACAAAATTTCACCATCATCTATTTATTCCCCAATTACATTGTTAACTAACAGATATTTACGTCCCAGTGAGGGCGGCATCTGTTAACTAACAGCTATTTATTCTTTTTATATACATAAACTATGGTACTTATATATGTATAATGTTGGTCAAAACATGGTACACATGTGTACTTACCGGGATCCTTGCCGGTGAACATGTGCTTCTCCGTTTAAACACTTTTTTACCTAAGGGGTGCCAGGATTCGTAACAGCGAGATTTGTTTAAACAGAAAAAGTGACACAATGAAGACACAAACTCTTTAGCTACCGTAACTACTCGTTTTAATTTCCCACATAATAAAATATACATTCGTCAAACATACATAAAGGCCTAACCCAAAATGGCTGCCAGTATTAACTCAAAAAACAAAATGGCGGCTATCCTTCTTAATTGTTTTCTTTTATTAATTTAATTAAATCAGTACTGAGAAGCCTCATCATTAAAATTAGTTAGATTCCTTTTTATTTTATACTGCAGTTAAAGTATCGTATATCAACACAAACCAATGCCCTATACGTATATAGGCATGGCCACGCCCTAGTGCAATCACACGCTCACTCACACGTTACTGTAATTACATTTTATACAATTTATTATTTCATTTATTGAGCTCATGAATAAATATAAAGAGAGATAAATTGTGACTTCTCTGTGGTAAGCGGATCGTCGCTCCCTCGCTGGCCTCAGATGTATCCCAGGAGTATGATCGGTGTTGAATTCATTACAAGTTAGATTTTTCTGCACTGACTCTACATTAAAGGTGTTATAATATGTACTTTGGTTTACTGTTCTCTACTACATGTTTGATATCACATTTTACAAGATTCTAATTGTTGTTCACAACTTTTGATGAAAATTGATTCCACCAGCGATACATCGCTGTGGCCTCTCTAGTGGACGGTGATGAACTGAGACCGATTAATGTACAATTTTATGCTTGTGTGCGTGACTTTGACGTCATTAAGCTCTGTTCTGCAGAACAACGCCCTAGTCGTACGCATTGTTTTCAGTGCGTCATTGTTTTTTCTATGACGGAATAACTTTATTGTCCAATCACAATCTATATGTAACAGACTTCATCACCATCTCCGCCATGGCTGTTTCCGACTCCTGCACGTTCCAACGGTGACCTTGGTATGATACACTGCCTGATTCTGCTTGGATCTCTCTTTATATTGGGACAATGGACCTAACCACTCTGTATGTTCATAGTTACACAATAAAACATTGCAAATCACCCTTATAACCCATAATTATGTAATGGGGTCAAAATGTACTGTTACAAACCCCCTCAAGGAAAATTTTTGTGTCGGAACACAAAAAATTTCCTTGACTCATTCACACTTTCCTAAAAGGATCAGTCTAGATATGTCACCACAACCCCCTGTATTGTTATTATATAAAATTTTATCATCACTTACCCTTGGTCCTGTGATGCTGGTCGCACCCTCTGACCTTACTGGACTTCTCCGGAGAGATCCCTACACCATAAGGCCATGAGGCACTCTACACTCCTGTTCTGACGCGCCAGCCAGCCCAGGACTGCGGTCACAACACCACAAAACTCTGAAACATTGCATACAAAATTAAAATAGTGGTCCAGTACACTTCCATATCTACAACTGATATGTTCCCTTTTAGATACATTGGTTTGTGTTCGGGCATTGGTTTTTTTTTTTTTTTTTTCAAAAGTTTCACTTATCCACAACAAGACTTAAAATACATCGATTTTTTCCACCACCAAATTCAACTGCTTCCTTGTAAGAAAATAAACAACCTATATAGGTAACTACATATAACACAATATATCAACAATTCTTTAGTATACCCCAAAATACCTTCACCTACTTATTTCTATAAATTCAGCTTACAACTATCATGGCAGACACCTTTACTTTAAACTTTGTTGCTCAACTTATAATCATTTACCTATTTTTGTAAATGGCAGCTTACTAGACTATTTCATTTAACTTCATTTTTAACTTTAAACTTCCAACTTCAGAATATACTATATCTTAACACTGGTTACCGTCATTACCCCTGTAGTGACCTCCTAACCACACACTCTATTGCCCCCCAACCTAATAAAACATCATAAAACATTGTACATTACATATTAACATTGTTACATTTACCTTACATTAAACAATTTAAATTTACATGATTTGTACCAAACTTTATCACATTACTACTTCAACAATTTTCTATTAACTTTTAATTATTTGACATTCATCAGACTCTATACAACAATTTCAAATTTATCCTTACCTTTCAGTTACAATTACCTTCCTGCTATGAATTTTCCTTTTCTAACCCTTCTATCCTTACTCGTTTGGGTGACTCTCTATTATTCATTATTTTCTCTGTCTTATTTTGGCATTGTCAATCTAACCTTACTACCCCCTTTTCTCTACTAACAACCGCTTGTAACCATTAATATACATTTTGACACCAATATCTCTTAATAACCCCCTTCAAATCCCATTTAAAACCTCTGGCACCGCGCCTTTTTTGTACTAGTATGTGTGTATTCCCTCACTATGCTCATTCCCTTATCGGTTTCTGACCCTTTCAGATAACCCTTTCCGGCACACAACGATCCACTCCCGTCTCAACATCTCTCGTTGGACTCCTACACCAATACCCTTATTACAAAATATCACCATCAACAACAAATATAATTACCACTCACATCACTCAACTCTACATATAATTACTAACCACTGTGTCCCTAAAATATCTAACACCTCTTTATATTTTATCAGCATCTCAACACTTTATTTTTCCTAACTCCCAATAACTCTATCTAACTAACTCCAATGCCCTGATTTATCACTATCCCCAAACTCTTTATAACATTTCAACATTAATATACCATTAGAAATTCATCACTTATCTGCTAACAACACCTTTCATATCCAAATACATAATCATCTACTAACCATTAGAATCTGAATTCTCATAATATCCTTTAAAATCATTATTAACTTCCTCCAATTATTTAAAATCGTACAATACATGTTTACATAAAAATTACATAAAATACACAACAGTAAAAATACACAAATACATAGACATCAATACACAAAATATACAATTCACATAATCATTAAATCATTCACCATAATCAGTCCTAGTCAGTCCATTTTTAAAAACACTGTCCACACAATTAAATGTTCATAACACAATAAACAATTACCCCATATCGTCGAACAATAGTCTTATCTTATATCTATATACATTGCTTATTATTGAATCTCTTATATTAACATCATAAATGCATATACCATTCAAATTTTCATTATTTTCCACAAACTCATTTAATTTGTCATGATTGGTCATTGTCCTGTCACCTCCAGTATAATTCGTCACAATCAGATAAGTTACTAAGTCATTATTTTCATTATCATCTCCTACTACTGCTATATCAGCTTCATTATAAGGTAAGTATTTATTATTTTTATTATATATCATCTCTACACCTAACCTTTTCCTAAACTCTTCATAATTTTTCTTTACTTTATATATCTCAATTTCTCTCTTTCTCTCTCTCTCAAAACATTTCTCACCATCATACCAAGCTACACACTCTCTCTCCATATATGCAGGGGACTCTACTACTTTATCACTGCACCACCTGTGAAGTGCACAAAAAAACCCAGGGACCACTTTATTTGTAGACCTTTTGTCTTCCAAATACGCATTGAAGGCACTCTCGTCCTTCCTAAACACACGTGAAGTCTTTACTTCACCCCCTACTACAACATTAAGGGACAATTTTACCCCCTGCAACCCCTTTATCTGTAAATTCTCTCTATACTTTCTCTCTAACTCATCAACACTTTTTATCACTTCATTATCAAATTCTACTCCCATTATACTTTTATCACCACTCTCAATACTCACACAATTATTTTCTAACACCATATTTGTAATTCTATTATAATTCTCACCACTACTTACCTTGTCTTTATTTCTATCTGATTTGTCTACCTTGTCAATGTTACAATTTTGTTTCTTTATTTCGTTTTTAAATTTTTCTAATCTCTCTTCTAATTGGTTCAATTTTACATCTTGCACATTATTTTGTTTTTTCAATTCATTTTCGAGGCTATCAAACTTCTCGTAAATCTCTTTTAACACACTATTTTGTGTTTTAATCAATGCGAACAGGTCTTCTAATGATATTTTATTTTCGACTGCCTTAGGCGTCGAATTCGCGCTTATTCTGTCTAATAAAACAGACTCTGTGTGTGTGTCGTTTACACCTAACATACTATTATTGTGTTCTGCCATAATTTAGCTGTTTCTATTACTCTCTGTATTTTTTTTTTATTATATAATTATTGGTTGTTTTGTTTCGTCAACATAACCTTTTGTGTTTTTTGGTTATGTTCTGTTTTGCACCACGTTCTCTGTTTTCAAATCTGGCTGTTTATATAAATTAATATTTATATCGTCCTCAGTAAGGGCGCCATCTGTTAACTAACATATACTTACGTCCCAGTGAGGGCGGCATCTGTTAACTAACAGCTATTTATTCTTTTTATATACATAAACTATGGTACTTATATATGTATAATGTTGGTCAAAACATGGTACACATGTGTACTTACCGGGATCCTTGCCGGTGAACATGTGCTTCTCCGTTTAAACACTTTTTTACCTAAGGGGTGCCAGGATTCGTAACAGCGAGATTTGTTTAAACAGAAAAAGTGACACAATGAAGACACAAACTCTTTAGCTACTGTAACTACTCGTTTTAATTTCCCACATAATAAAATATACATTCGTCAAACATACATAAAGGCCTAACCCAAAATGGCTGCCAGTATTAACTCAAAAAACAAAATGGCGGCTATCCTTCTTAATTGTTTTCTTTTATTAATTTAATTAAATCAGTACTGAGAAGCCTCATCATTAAAATTAGTTAGATTCCTTTTTATTTTATACTGCAGTTAAAGTATCGTATATCAACACAAACCAATGCCCTATACGTATATAGGCATGGCCACGCCCTAGTGCAATCACACGCTCACTCACACGTTACTGTAATTACATTTTATACAATTTATTATTTCATTTATTGAGCTCATGAATAAATATAAAGAGAGATAAATTGTGACTTCTCTGTGGTAAGCGGATCGTCGCTCCCTCGCTGGCCTCAGATGTATCCCAGGAGTATGATCGGTGTTGAATTCATTACAAGTTAGATTTTTCTGCACTGACTCTACATTAAAGGTGTTATAATATGTACTTTGGTTTACTGTTCTCTACTACATGTTTGATATCACATTTTACAAGATTCTAATTGTTGTTCACAACTTTTGATGAAAATTGATTCCACCAGCGATACATCGCTGTGGCCTCTCTAGTGGACGGTGATGAACTGAGACCGATTAATGTACAATTTTATGCTTGTGTGCGTGACTTTGACGTCATTAAGCTCTGTTCTGCAGAACAACGCCCTAGTCGTACGCATTGTTTTCAGTGCGTCATTGTTTTTTCTATGACGGAATAACTTTATTGTCCAATCACAATCTATATGTAACAGACTTCATCACCATCTCCGCCATGGCTGTTTCCGACTCCCGCACGTTCCAACGGTGACCTTGGTATGATACACTGCCTGATTCTGCTTGGATCTCTCTTTATATTGGGACAATGGACCTAACCACTCTGTATGTTCATAGTTACACAATAAAACATTGCAAATCACCCTTATAACCCATAATTATGTAATGGGGTCAAAATGTACTGTTACAACACTCTCATTACTCTACATATATCGACTATCACTACTGTGTCCCTACTAATACTCAATTTCTATTTTACTGTTATTCCCAAAAATCTTATTTTGTCTAACACCCGTTTAAAATTACCTTTGACTGAACTAATGCCTTATTAAAATAATTATTACCCAAACTCCATCTATAACATTTTTCATTACGATGATCTTTGACAATTACCCTAGAAAACTCATAACTATCTCAAATTAATTGAATCATCTAATTTAAAACCTTTTAAGCTCAGTTAAAATTTATTATTCAAACATTAAACATTTTACTTTATTTAAATTGCATTATAAACTTCATACTTACAGTACATCACTCATATACTCGAATACAACATGATTACCTACTGTCATATACACAAAAATATAAACATTTATCACGATCAAATAATGTACATAACTCCATATATCTTCTGAAACATAACAATCATATGACTCCACAACTAAACACATTTTACATTTATTCATTTACTATTTATTACCAAGTTTAAATCATATAGAATCATTTAAATTCCTTATCAAAATCTATTGATACAACATTTCAAATTAATCAATTACTTCATCTCAAATTATTTAATTCAATCAATTATTTAAAACACAATTTATTTTTAAAAGTCTAATAAATTATTATTATTATTATGAAATCAATTTCTACTCCATACACACATTGTTTACATAAAACATTTTACACCACAAACACAGTTAATTTCACTATAAATTTATTTACAATTCTTCGTCATTAATTTTCTGTTTACCACACCTCATTTCATAATCTAGCCAGGTCATTACCATAAACTAAAATAATTAAAATGTTCATTCACTGATTTTTATTTAACCCCCATCATCATATATTAACCTGATGTATTTATAACACAACTCATTCTTGTCGACATCCATTACATTATAATTATTATCGTAATGACTACTTTCCTTAATTATATTAACACAGTAATTAACCACATATTTGTCTCCCATTAATTCATAAAACCCGTCTACCTTGGTAATTTTTGTCCTGTCTCCGTCAGTATTTTTGGTCAACATAAGGTAATTTATGTTATCATATTCTTCTACTATATCCATAACCGTACAAGGTAAGTGTTTATCATCTACAGCGGTATCATCAAAATCATCCATCTTTATTTCACAAGGTAAGTCAATTTTCTCACCTCTCTCAATATCTAAACTCTGCACTAACATTTCATAACCTCTATTAATCTCAAAAATCTCTCTCTCTCTCTCTCTCTCTCTCTCTCTCTCTCTCTCTCTCTCTCTCTCTCTCATCACAATACCTCTCACAACCCCCCTGAACTATCTCATTCCATGCAAAGGGCTAACACAAAATCACTAAAATACTTCCTGGCTTTACCAGGTACATCACCACAAAAACTTAAAGGACCATTTGGAGACACCATGTCTCCCACATAACCTCTGGAGGAACCTTCGTCCTCATAAAACACATGTGGAGTCTTTACTCCACTTATACCACAGGGAAAATTTGCCCTCTGCCCTCCATACTCACCTAACTTCTCTTCACACTCTCTCTCAATCTCATTAACAACTACTACCTCATCACTAATTTCTACTCCTACTAAACTCTCATCGTCATTATCATTATTCAATGTATCACTCTCTGATACCACATTTTCGATTACATCACCATTTTTAATTATATCATTGTTATCACTTGTTAACTCATTATTAGAATCACTACCGTAATTACCACTTACCTTGTCATTAATTATCTGAGTTACTTTACTTTTAATCTGTTCCTCTACTGACTCTATCACTTGTTCCTTAAATGTATAGAACCGCTCATTTATTTCGTTTACGATCTCACTCTTTATACCGTTGACTCTGGTATTTATTTCATTAAACTTAGCATCAAACTTATTATTCTGTTCATTCAATTTACTGTCATTAATATCAAAACGTTCGTTAATCTCACCCCTCAATTCATTAAATTTTTCATCATTAACATCGAAATGTTTATTAATATCGTTACTTATTTCATTAAATTTAGTGTCAAATTTATTATTTTGTTAATTCATTTTAATATCACTGATATAAAAACGACAATTTATTACGTTAAATTGCTGTTGTAAAAAACTCATTATATCATTATCGAATTTAGTACATTTCGTTGAGGTTGGAGTTAACTGAACTCCTGAATCCTCTGTCATTTTTGTTTCCTCTGTTACACTTAATTCAACTATTTTGTCCTGACCCATATTTGGAGTCGAATGGACTTCAAGGCCGCTCATGACAGCTGATTCTGTCCAGCTTTCTTGATTTACTATAGGAGTTTCTGACTGAATTTCTGATTCACTTATAACAGTTGAGTCAGACAAACTGACTTCGTTTTCCGTATTTTCCATTTTTATGAATTTAATTATTCTTTAATCGAACAATTAATTACGTATTTATTATGTAAACAAAATCTCATAACCTCTACTCACAGTATTTTACTTCTTAATCTCTAATCACAAATCTCGTAATTTTTACTATTACAAAAACCGCCTACTATCACCACCTATTTCGTACTTCAAATCAGGCCTAAACCCATATGATTAAATTAATCTGAGTTATACTGGCAGGGATCGCCATTTGTTACGTTCTATTACTTTACCAATTTCCACCACGTGACTTCTACTTACCTCGAGCGATCTTTTTACGCATTCACCATGATTACACGCTACCCTGACTTATCAAAACAGAAGACTCCAAATTACTTATAGGTCGCCACCAATATCTTTAAAGGACAGTGATGGAGACCTTAAAACACTTTCACTTACTTACCAGGTTCGTTAGGCGAAATTTTCTATACCGGATAGGTGATGTTAATTTGGCGTAATAATTGACTTAACACATGGTTACGCTATTAATCCATTTTATTGATATTCATTTTTTTTTAAATTAATTATTCTCAGTTTGTAACTCTTTAACAGTTCATCTAATTCTTTGCTTTATCGATTCTCTATAATATTGTACGTTAAACATTTTAGAAAACCAAATTTATTACTTCAACTAATCAGTATACATTTTATTTTTATTAGACAATTGCCACATTTATTTTATATTCTTTCTTTCAAAATAATTGGTATTCGTTTTCACTGCTCCTTTTACTTTATTTTTGAAAATACAAAAATATTGTTTCTTACCTCCTTTCTAGGAAAACATATATTGAAAACAAAAAAAACTTAAACTATTGTATCTCTATTGTATCTAAGACAACCCAGTATTGCTCATGCACTCACTCACACAATATTTAAATTATTCCCTATACTTTAGAGATCTCTTTGCCCATTATAACTTTTTATTTTGTGAATTTAAATTGAAGGTATATGTTTTACTTTCCTGTCATCGCCTCAAGTCCGTGTTGAAGTCACTACCGGTTTTTTGTTCACTTGGTTGTTCCGAAATACTCTCTCACTAGTTAAATTTTGCTCACTGGTCGTAGTCTGATGTGCACTGATATTTAAATACTGTATTACATTTTTTCTTGTAGTTTAATCACATAATTTACTGGTCTGCCGACCCTGATTTGCTCGAGCAATGTTTTATATGACTGCGCGGTCTGAAGCTGGAAGTCGACTGCTTTGCTGTCGGCGCGCACAGCGCTGAGGTATTTTTTCAGACGTGCCCATACCATGGGAACTTTGGCCGCCTGAGTCTCGTTTGGAGGCGTGTACGCACCCTCGTTGAAAGTCTGCATTCTTGTACCGGGCCGCGACAGTTTCGACGATACAGTCAATTCACCGTTTATGCTTGTTCACAATTCCTAATGCGCAACTTACACTGATGATCACCGAATAGTACCAAGATTGGTTTAAAAGTAATTAAAATTGGTTTTACCCCTTTTTACCCCGTTACAATACCCCCCCAATGAGAGGCTTTCTGCCGAAACAGAAAAACTCTCATTGCTAAACCCTAAGAGGATCAGTGAGGATATGGTGCCAACAACCCCCCTTTAATTTCTTAACACATCATGGGTAAACTATCCCCCCTAGCTCGGCGACCATGGCAGCACCTGAAATACATCACTGGACTTCTCAGTGCGAGATCCCAACACCATGAAAAACAGACAGTCACCCACCATAGTACCCCTAACCTTGTAACATTCCACCAAAAAATCAAAGACTGGCCTTATACCATACCAGATCCTCAACCGATATATCTCCCCTTACATCCATACTGGGTTGCCTTTAGCAAGTACTGGGTGCGTACACATCACAACATCTACATCCTACTTCTCGATCTAAAATTCACAAAAATATTTTATATTCAATTTAATTTCTCGGATTATACTTTAAAAATTAAAGTGTTTAACTTTTGTTCAAATAATGCAATAAACCCATGTCCATTATCAAAAATTCCCTTTTATGATAATTCATATTATTTACTTCAATTAATGAATTTAATCATAAATTTTAAAATTCCAAAATTCTTGAAATGAATTTATTTCATATCTACTCTTACCTAGACATTAACAATCATAACAAACAAAACAAAACAAAACAAACAACTTCTTTCTATTATAAATGCCCTTATCACTACATTTGTTTACAACACAATATAAATCAGTTAATACATTAGCAATACAGCTAATCAACAATATATCCTGGACATAGCAACAATACACCATCTGTACTTCAAACAAAACAGATTTTTTTTTTTTTTCATAATTAAATAATAATATAATAATTTTGTTAAACATATATGCTGAGAATGAACAGAAAGAAAAATTGTAAAATAAAATATAACTTGAACTTACATTGATTATCAAAAGAACATATAAATTGATTACATTGACTATTATATAGTTCATCAGCTGATGTCTTACTACCAGGTGAATGACCTTTCTATAGGCACATTGAGTTCAAATAAACATAATAAAATATCAACATTATACAATATACCATATACAATTATACACCATGCAATAAAGAACACCAAACTCATTTCATTAAAATAAACATTTCATTTGCCTCTGAAATAAAAATTACAAACATTTCAATTTTAGGTTTAGGTTCAAATTCTATAACTCTTTACCTTGTTACATTTTATTATTACATTTCAATTACGAACTTCTATTCATCATTTTCATTATCAATTGGTTTGGGTGATTCTCAGTTATTCATAATAATTCGATTTATTAAAAAGGCATTAAAATATAACCTTACCCCCTTCATCCCTTCTAACAATCACTGACAGATTTACATAGGGTGACACCAATCTCTCAATAAAATTTACTTCCCTTAACTTCTCTAACTTCACTTAAATCATTCTCCTCTTATTACAAAATACCCAATACCCTCTTTGTACTTAGGATGTGTGTTCCCTCCCTATACTCATTCCCTTATTAGTTCCTGGTCTCCCCCAGGTAACTCTGCCAACGCACATACGGTTCACCTCCTGCCACAACGCCTTTCGTTGAGGACTCCTTACCACACCACCCTCTTTACAAAATTTCAACCATCATCTATTTATTCCCCAATTACATCACTCTCATTACTCTACATATATCGACTACTCACTACTGTGCCCCACTAATACTCAGTTTCTATGTTACTTTTATTCCCAAAAATCTTATTTTGTCTAACACCCGTTTAAAATTACCTTGAGTGAACTAATGCCTTATTAAAATAATTATCACCCAAACTCCATCTATAACATTTTACATTACGATGATCTTTGACAATTACCCTAGAAAACTCATAACTATCTCAAATTAATTGAATCATCTAATTTAAAACCTTTTAAGCTCAGTTAAAATTTATTATTCAAACATTAACATTTTACTTTATTTAAATTGCATTATAAACTTCATACTTACAGTACATCACTCATATACTCAAATACAACATGATTACCTACTGTCATATACACAAAAATATAAACATTTATCACCATCAAATAATGTACATAACTCCATATATCTTCTGAAACATAACAATCATATGACTCCACAACTAAACACATTTTACGTTTATTCATTTACTATTTATTACCAAGTTAAATCATATAGGATCATTTAAATTCCTTATCAAAATCTATTGATACAACATTTCAAATTAATCAATTACTTCATCTCAAATTATTTAATTCAATCAATTATTTAAAAACACAATTTATTTTTAAAAGTCTAATAAATTATTATTATTATTATTATTATTATTATGAAATCAATTTCTACTCCATACACACATTGTTTACATAAAACATTTTACACCACAAACACAGTTAATTTTCACTATAAATTTATTTACAATTCTTCGTCATTAATTTTCTGTTTACCACACCTCATTTCATAATCTAGCCAGGTCATTACCATAAACTAAAATAATTAAAATGTTCATTCACTGATTTTTATTTAACCCCCATCATCATATATTAACCTGATGTATTTATAACACAACTCATTCTTGTCCGACATCCATTACATTATAATTATTATCGTAATGACTACTTTCGTTAATTATATTAACACAGTAATTAACCACATATTTGTCTCCCATTAATCATAAAACCCGTCTACCTTGGTAATTTTTGTCCTGTCTCCCGTCAGTATTTTTGGTCAACATAAGGTAATTTATGTTATCATATTCTTCTTCTATATCCATAACCGTACAAGGTAAGTGTTTATCATCTACAGCGGTATCATCAAAATCATCCATCTTTATTTCACAAGGTAAGTCAATTTTCTCACCTCTCTCAATATCTAAACTCTGCACTAACATTTCATAACCTCTATTAATCTCAAAATCTCTCTCGCTCTCTCTCATCTACTCTCTCTCTCTCTCTCTTCTCTCTCTCTCTCTCTCTCTCGTCTCCTCTCTCTCCTCTCTCTCTCTCTCTCTCTCTCTCTCTCTCTCTCTCTCTCTCTCCTCATCACAATGCCTCTCACAACCCCCCCTGAACTATCTCATTCCATGCAAAGGGCTAACACAAAATCACTAAAATACTTCCTGGCTTTACCAGGTACATCACCACAAAAACTTAAGGACCATTTGGAGACACCATGTCTCCCACGTAACCTCTGGAGGAACCTTCGTCCTCATAAAACACATGTGGAGTCTTTACTCCACTTATACCACAGGGGAAAATTTGCCCTCTGCCCTCCATACTCACCTAACTTCTCTTCACACTCTCTCTCAATCTCATTAACAACTACTACCTCATCACTAATTTCTACTCCTACTAAACTCTCATCGTCATTATCATTATTCAATGTATCACTCTCTGATACCACATTTCGATTACATCACCATTTTTAATTATATCATTGTTATCACTTGTTAACTCATTATTAGAATCACTACCGTAATTACCACTTACCTTGTCATTAATTATCTGGAGTTACTTTACTTTTAATCTGTTCCTCTACTGACTCTGTCACTTGTTCCTTAAATGTATAGAACCGCTCATTTATTTCGTTTACGATCTCACTCTTTATACTGTTGACTCTGGTATTTATTTCATTAAACTTAGCATCAAACTTATTATTCTGTTCATTCAATTACTGTCATTAATATCCAAAACGTTCGTTAATCTCACCCCTCAATTCATTAAATTTTTCATCATTAACATCGAAACGTTTATTAATATCGTTACTTATTTCATTAAATTTTGTGTCAAATTTATTATTTTGTTCATTCATTTTAATATCACTGATATAAAAACGACAATTTATTACGTTAAATTGCTGTTGTAAAAAACTCATTATACATCATTATCGAATTTAGTACATTCGTTGAGGTTGGAGTTAACTGAACTCCTGAATCCTCTGTCATTTTTGTTTCCTCTGTTACACTTAATTCGACTATTTTGTCCTGACCCACATTTGGAGTCGAATGGACTTCAAGGCCGCTCATGACAGCTGATTCTGTCCAGCTTTCTTGATTTACTATAGGAGTTTCTGACTGAATTTCTGATTCACTTATAACAGTTGAGTCAGACAAACTGACTTCGTTTTTCGTATTTTCCATTTTTATGAATTTAATTATTCTTTAATCGAACAATTAATTACTTATTTATTATGTAAACAAAATCTCATAACCTCTACTCACAAATCTCGTAATTTTTACTATTACAAAAACCGCCTACTATCACCACCTATTTCGTACTTCAAATCAGGCCTAAACTCATATGAATAAATTCATCTGAGTTATACTGGCAGGGATCGCCATTTGTTACGTTCTATTACTTTACCAATTTCCACCACGTGACTTCTACTTACCTCGAGCGATCTTTTTACGCATTCACCATGATTACCCGCTACCCTGACTTACCAAAACAGAAGACTCCAAATTACTTATAGGTCGCTACCAATATCTTTAAAGGACAGTTATGGAGACCTTAAAACACTTTCACTTACTTACCAGGTTCGTTAGGCGAAATTTTCTATACGGTATAGGTGATGTTAATTTGGCGTAATAATTGACTTAACACATGGTTACGCTATTAATCCATTTTATTGATATTCATTTTTTTTTAAATTAATTATTCTCAGTTTGTAACTCTTTAACAGTTCATCTAATTCTTTGCTTTATCGATTCTCTATAATATTGTACGTTAAACATTTTAGAAAACCAAATTTATTACTTCAACTAATCAGTATACATTTTATTTTTATTAGACAATTGCCACATTTCTTTTATATTCTTTCTTTCAAAATAATTTGTATTCGTTTTTACTGCTCCTTTTACTTTATTTTTGAAAATACAAAAATATTGTTTCTTACCTCCTTTCTAGGAAAACATATATTGAAAACAAAAAAACTTAAACTATTGTATCTCTATTGTATCTAAGACAACCCAGTATTGCTCGTGCACTCACTCACACAATATTTAAATTATTCCCCATACTTTAGAGATCTCTTTGCCCATTATAACTTTTTATTTTGTGGGCTTAAATTGAAAGTATATGTTTTACTTTCCTGTTATCGCCTCAAGTCCGTGTTGAAGTCACTACCGGTTTTTTTGTTCCCTTGGTTGTTCCGAAATACTCTCTCACTAGTTAAATTTTGCTCACTGGTCGTAGTCTGATGTGCACTGATATTTAAATACTGTATTACATTTTTTCTTGTAGTTTAATCACATAATTTACTGGTCGGCCGACCCTGATTTGCTCGAGCAATGTTTTATATGACTGTGCGGTCTGAAGCTGGAAGTCGACTGCTTTGTTGTCGGCGCGCAGAGCGCTGAGGTATTTTTTCAGATGTGCCCATACCATGGGAACTTTGGCCGCCTGAGTCGCGTTTGGAGGCGCGTACGCACCCTCGTTGAAAGTCTGCATTCTTGTACCGGGCCGCGACAGTTTCGACGATACAGTCAATTCACCGTTTATGCTTGTTCACAATTCCTAATGCGCAACTTAAACTGATGATCACCGAATAGTACCAAGATTGGTTTAAAAGTAATTAAAATTGGTTTTACCCCTTTTTACCCCGTTACAATACCCCCCCCCAATGGGAGGCTTTCTGCCGAAACAGAAAAACTCTCATTGCTAAACCCTAAGAGGATCAGTGGGGATATGGTGCCAACAACCCCCCTTTAATTTCTTAACACATCATGGGTAAACTACCCCCCCTATTTCGGCGACCATGGCAGCACCTTAATTACATCACTGGACTTCTCAGTGCGAGATCCCAACACCATGAAAAACAGACAGTCACCCACCATAGTACCCCTAACCTTGTAACATTCCACCAAAAAATCAAAGACTGGCCTTATACCATACCAGATCCTCAACCGATATATCTCCCCTTACATCCATACTGGGCTGCCTTTAGCAAGTACTGGGTGCATACACATACTCATTATTATATTAAACACAACATCTATATTCTACTTCTCGATCTACAATTCACAAAAATATTTTATATTTTATATTCAATTTCATTTCTTGGATTATACTTTAAAAATTAAAGTGTTTAACTTTTGTTCAAATAATGCAGTAAACCCATGTCCATTATCAAAAATTCCCTTTTATGATAATTCATATTATTTACTTCAATTAATGAATTTAATCATAAATTTTAAAATTCCTAAATTCTTCAAATGAATTTATTTCATATCTACTCTTACCTAGACATTAACAATCATAACAAACAAAACAAAACAAAACAAACAACTTCTTTCTATTATAAATGCCCTTATCACTACATTTGTTTACAACACAATATAAATCAGTTAATACATTAGCAATACACCTAATCAACTATATATCCTGGACATAGAAACAATACACCATCTGTACTTCAAACAAAACAGATTTCTTTTTTTTTCATAATTAAATAATAATATAATAAAATGTAATAATGTTTTGTTAAACATATATGCTGAGAATGAACAGAAAGAAAAATTGTAAAATAAAATATAACTTGAACTTACATTGATTATCAAAAGAACATATAAATTGATTACATTGACTATTATATAGTTCATCAGCTGATGTCTTACTACCAGGTGAATGACCTTTCTATAGGCACATTGAGTTCAAATAAACATAATAAAATATCAACATTATACAATATACCATATACAATTATACACCATGCAATAAAGAACACCAAACTCATTTCATTAAAATAAACATTTCATTTGCCTCTGAAATAAAAATTACAAACATTTCAATTTTAGGTTTAGGTTCAAATTCTATTAACTCTTTACCTTGTTACATTTTATTATTACATTTCAATTACGAACTTCTATTCATCATTTTCATTATCAATTGGTTTGGGTGATTCTCAGTTATTCATAATAATTCGATTTATTAAAAAGGCATTAAAATATAACCTTACCCCCTTCATCCCTTCTAACAATCACTGACAGATTTACATAGGGTGACACCAATCTCTCAATAAAATTTACTTCCCTTAACTTCTCTAACTTCACTTAAATCATTCTCCTCTTATTACAAAATACCCAATACCCTCTTTGTACTTAGGATGTGTGTTCCCTCCCTATACTCATTCCCTTATTAGTTCCTGGTCTCCCCCAGGTAACTCTGCCAACGCACATACGGTTCACCTCCTGCCACAACGCCTTTCGTTGAGAACTCCTTACCACACCACCCTCTTTACAAAATTTCACCATCATCTATTTATTCCCCAATTACATCACTCTCATTACTCTACATATATCGACTATCACTACTGTGCCCCACTAATACTCAGTTTCTATCTTACTTTTATTCCCAAAAATCTTATTTTGTCTAACACCCGTTTAAAATTACCTTTGACTGAACTAATGCCTTATTAAAATAATTATCACTCAAACTCCATCTATAACATTTTACATTACGATGATCTTTGACAATTACCCTAGAAAACTCATAACTATCTCAAATTAATTGAATCATCTAATTTAAAACCTTTTAAGCTCAGTTAAAATTTATTATTCAAACATTAAACATTTTACTTTATTTAAATTGCATTATAAACTTCATACTTACAGTACATCACTCATATACTCGAATACAACATGATTACCTACTGTCATATACACAAAAATATAAACATTTATCACCATCAAATAATGTACATAACTCCATATATCTTCTGAAACATAACAATCATATGACTCCACAACTAAACACATTTTACGTTTATTCATTTACTATTTATTACCAAGTTTAAATCATATAGGATCATTTAAATTCCTTATCAAAATCTATTGATACAACATTTCAAATTAATCAATTACTTCATCTCAAATTATTTAATTCAATCAATTATTTAAAACACAATTTATTTTTAAAAGTCTAATAAATTATTATTATTATTATTATTATTATGAAATCAATTTCTACTCCATACACACATTGTTTACATAAAACATTTTACACCACAAACACAGTTAATTTCACTATAAATTTATTTACAATTCTTCGTCATTAATTTTCTGTTTACCACACCTCATTTCATAATCTAGCCAGGTCATTACCATAAACTAAAATAATTAAAATGTTCATTCACTGATTTTTATTTAACCCCCATCATCATATATTAACCTGATGTATTTATAACACAACTCATTCTTGTCGACATCCATTACATTATAATTATTATCGTAATGACTACTTTCGTTAATTATATTAACACAGTAATTAACCACATATTTGTCTCCCATTAATTCATAAAACCCGTCTACCTTGGTAATTTTTGTCCTGTCTCCGTCAGTATTTTTGGTCAACATAAGGTAATTTATGTTATCATATTCTTCTACTATATCCATAACCGTACAAGGTAAGTGTTTATCATCTACAGCGGTATCATCAAAATCATCCATCTTTATTTCACAAGGTAAGTCAATTTTCTCACCTCTCTCAATATCTAAACTCTGCACTAACATTTCATAACCTCTATTAATCTCAAAAATCTCTCTCTCTCTCTCTCTCTCTCTCTCTCTCTCTCTCTCTCTCTCTCTCTCTCTCTCTCTCTCTCTCTCTCTCTCTCTCTCTCTCTCTCTCTCTCTCTCTCTCTCATCACAATGCCTCTCACAACCCCCCTGAACTATCTCATTCCATGCAAAGGGCTAACACAAAATCACTAAAATACTTCCTGGCTTTACCAGGTACATCACCACAAAAACTTAAAGGACCATTTGGAGACACCATGTCTCCCACGTAACCTCTGGAGGAACCTTCGTCCTCATAAAACACATGTGGAGTCTTTACTCCACTTATACCACAGGGAAAATTTGCCCTCTGCCCTCCATACTCACCTAACTTCTCTTCACACTCTCTCTCAATCTCATTAACAACTACTACCTCATCACTAATTTCTACTCCTACTAAACTCTCATCGTCATTATCATTATTCAATGTATCACTCTCTGATACCACATTTTCGATTACATCACCATTTTTAATTATATCATTGTTATCACTTGTTAACTCATTATTAGAATCACTACCGTAATTACCACTTACCTTGTCATTAATTATCTGAGTTACTTTACTTTTAATCTGTTCCTCTACTGACTCTGTCACTTGTTCCTTAAATGTATAGAACCGCTCATTTATTTCGTTTACGATCTCACTCTTTATACTGTTGACTCTGGTATTTATTTCATTAAACTTAGCATCAAACTTATTATTCTGTTCATTCAATTTACTGTCATTAATATCAAAACGTTCGTTAATCTCACCCCTCAATTCATTAAATTTTTCATCATTAACATCGAAACGTTTATTAATATCGTTACTTATTTCATTAAATTTAGTGTCAAATTTATTATTTTGTTCATTCATTTTAATATCACTGATATAAAAACGACAATTTATTACGTTAAATTGCTGTTGTAAAAAACTCATTATACATCATTATCGAATTTAGTACATTTCGTTGAGGTTGGAGTTAACTGAACTCCTGAATCCTCTGTCATTTTTGTTTCCTCTGTTACACTTAATTCGACTATTTTGTCCTGACCCACATTTGGAGTCGAATGGACTTCAAGGCCGCTCATGACAGCTGATTCTGTCCAGCTTTCTTGATTTACTATAGGAGTTTCTGACTGAATTTCTGATTCACTTATAACAGTTGAGTCAGACAAACTGACTTCGTTTTTCGTATTTTCCATTTTTATGAATTTAATTATTCTTTAATCGAACAATTAATTACTTATTTATTATGTAAACAAAATCTCATAACCTCTACTCACAAATCTCGTAATTTTTACTATTACAAAAACCGCCTACTATCACCACCTATTTCGTACTTCAAATCAGGCCTAAACTCATATGAATAAATTCATCTGAGTTATACTGGCAGGGATCGCCATTTGTTACGTTCTATTACTTTACCAATTTCCACCACGTGACTTCTACTTACCTCGAGCGATCTTTTTACGCATTCACCATGATTACCCGCTACCCTGACTTACCAAAACAGAAGACTCCAAATTACTTATAGGTCGCCACCAATATCTTTAAAGGACAGTTATGGAGACCTTAAAACACTTTCACTTACTTACCAGGTTCGTTAGGCGAAATTTTCTATACGGTATAGGTGATGTTAATTTGGCGTAATAATTGACTTAACACATGGTTACGCTATTAATCCATTTTATTGATATTCATTTTTTTTTAAATTAATTATTCTCAGTTTGTAACTCTTTAACAGTTCATCTAATTCTTTGCTTTATCGATTCTCTATAATATTGTACGTTAAACATTTTAGAAAACCAAATTTATTACTTCAACTAATCAGTATACATTTTATTTTTATTAGACAATTGCCACATTTCTTTTATATTCTTTCTTTCAAAATAATTTGTATTCGTTTTTACTGCTCCTTTTACTTTATTTTTGAAAATACAAAAATATTGTTTCTTACCTCCTTTCTAGGAAAACATATATTGAAAACAAAAAAACTTAAACTATTGTATCTCTATTGTATCTAAGACAACCCAGTATTGCTCGTGCACTCACTCACACAATATTTAAATTATTCCCCATACTTTAGAGATCTCTTTGCCCATTATAACTTTTTATTTTGTGGGCTTAAATTGAAAGTATATGTTTTACTTTCCTGTTATCGCCTCAAGTCCGTGTTGAAGTCACTACCGGTTTTTTTGTTCCCTTGGTTGTTCCGAAATACTCTCTCACTAGTTAAATTTTGCTCACTGGTCGTAGTCTGATGTGCACTGATATTTAAATACTGTATTACATTTTTTCTTGTAGTTTAATCACATAATTTACTGGTCGGCCGACCCTGATTTGCTCGAGCAATGTTTTATATGACTGTGCGGTCTGAAGCTGGAAGTCGACTGCTTTGTTGTCGGCGCGCAGAGCGCTGAGGTATTTTTTCAGATGTGCCCATACCATGGGAACTTTGGCCGCCTGAGTCGCGTTTGGAGGCGCGTACGCACCCTCGTTGAAAGTCTGCATTCTTGTACCGGGCCGCGACAGTTTCGACGATACAGTCAATTCACCGTTTATGCTTGTTCACAATTCCTAATGCGCAACTTAAACTGATGATCACCGAATAGTACCAAGATTGGTTTAAAAGTAATTAAAATTGGTTTTACCCCTTTTTACCCCGTTACAATACCCCCCCCCCCCCAATGGGAGGCTTTCTGCCGAAACAGAAAAACTCTCATTGCTAAACCCTAAGAGGATCAGTGGGGATATGGTGCCAACAACCCCCCTTTAATTTCTTAACACATCATGGGTAAACTACCCCCCCTAGTTCGGCGACCATGGCAGCACCTTAATTACATCACTGGACTTCTCAGTGCGAGATCCCAACACCATGAAAAACAGACAGTCACCCACCATAGTACCCCTAACCTTGTAACATTCCACCAAAAAATCAAAGACTGGCCTTATACCATACCAGATCCTCAACCGATATATCTCCCCTTACATCCATACTGGGCTGCCTTTAGCAAGTACTGGGTGCATACACATACTCATTATTATATTAAACACAACATCTATATTCTACTTCTCGATCTACAATTCACAAAAATATTTTATATTTTATATTCAATTTCATTTCTTGGATTATACTTTAAAAATTAAAGTGTTTAACTTTTGTTCAAATAATGCAGTAAACCCATGTCCATTATCAAAAATTCCCTTTTATGATAATTCATATTATTTACTTCAATTAATGAATTTAATCATAAATTTTAAAATTCCTAAATTCTTCAAATGAATTTATTTCATATCTACTCTTACCTAGACATTAACAATCATAACAAACAAAACAAAACAAAACAAACAACTTCTTTCTATTATAAATGCCCTTATCACTACATTTGTTTACAACACAATATAAATCAGTTAATACATTAGCAATACACCTAATCAACTATATATCCTGGACATAGAAACAATACACCATCTGTACTTCCAACAAAACAGATTTCTTTTTTTTTCATAATTAAATAATAATATAATAAAATGTAATAATGTTTTGTTAAACATATATGCTGAGAATGAACAGAAAGAAAAATTGTAAAATAAAATATAACTTGAACTTACATTGATTATCAAAAGAACATATAAATTGATTACATTGACTATTATATAGTTCATCAGCTGATGTCTTACTACCAGGTGAATGACCTTTCTATAGGCACATTGAGTTCAAATAAACATAATAAAATATCAACATTATACAATATACCATATACAATTATACACCATGCAATAAAGAACACCAAACTCATTTCATTAAAATAAACATTTCATTTGCCTCTGAAATAAAAATTACAAACATTTCAATTTTAGGTTTAGGTTCAAATTCTATTAACTCTTTACCTTGTTACATTTTATTATTACATTTCAATTACGAACTTCTATTCATCATTTTCATTATCAATTGGTTTGGGTGATTCTCAGTTATTCATAATAATTCGATTTATTAAAAAGGCATTAAAATATAACCTTACCCCCTTCATCCCTTCTAACAATCACTGACAGATTTACATAGGGTGACACCAATCTCTCAATAAATTTACTTCCCTTAACTTCTCTAACTTCACTTAAATCATTCTCCTCTTATTACAAAATACCCAATACCCTCTTTGTACTTAGGATGTGTGTTCCCTCCCTATACTCATTCCCTTATTAGTTCCTGGTCTCCCCCAGGTAACTCTGCCAACGCACATACGGTTCACCTCCTGCCACAACGCCTTTCGTTGAGAACTCCTTACCACACCACCCTCTTTACAAAATTTCACCATCATCTATTTATTCCCAATTACATCACTCTCATTACTCTACATATATCGACTATCACTACTGTGCCCCACTAATACTCAGTTTCTATCTTACTTTTATTCCCAAAAATCTTATTTTGTCTAACACCCGTTTAAAATTACCTTTGACTGAACTAATGCCTTATTAAAATAATTATCACTCAAACTCCATCTATAACATTTTACATTACGATGATCTTTGACAATTACCCTAGAAAACTCATAACTATCTCAAATTAATTGAATCATCTAATTTAAAACCTTTTAAGCTCAGTTAAAATTTATTATTCAAACATTAAACATTTTACTTTATTTAAATTGCATTATAAACTTCATACTTACAGTACATCACTCATATACTCGAATACAACATGATTACCTACTGTCATATACACAAAAATATAAACATTTATCACCATCAAATAATGTACATAACTCCATATATCTTCTGAAACATAACAATCATATGACTCCACAACTAAACACATTTTACGTTTATTCATTTACTATTTATTACCAAGTTTAAATCATATAGGATCATTTAAATTCCTTATCAAAATCTATTGATACAACATTTCAAATTAATCAATTACTTCATCTCAAATTATTTAATTCAATCAATTATTTAAAACACAATTTATTTTTAAAAGTCTAATAAATTATTATTATTATTATTATTATTATGAAATCAATTTCTACTCCATACACACATTGTTTACATAAAACATTTTACACCACAAACACAGTTAATTTCACTATAAATTTATTTACAATTCTTCGTCATTAATTTTCTGTTTACCACACCTCATTTCATAATCTAGCCAGGTCATTACCATAAACTAAAATAATTAAAATGTTCATTCACTGATTTTTATTTAACCCCCATCATCATATATTACCTGATGTATTTATAACACAACTCATTCTTGTCGACATCCATTACATTATAATTATTATCGTAATGACTACTTTCGTTAATTATATTAACACAGTAATTAACCACATATTTGTCTCCCATTAATTCATAAAACCCGTCTACCTTGGTAATTTTTGTCCTGTCTCCGTCAGTATTTTTGGTCAACATAAGGTAATTTATGTTATCATATTCTTCTACTATATCCATAACCGTACAAGGTAAGTGTTTATCATCTACAGCGGTATCATCAAAATCATCCATCTTTATTTCACAAGGTAAGTCAATTTTCTCACCTCTCTCAATATCTAAACTCTGCACTAACATTTCATAACCTCTATTAATCTCAAAAATCTCTCTCTCTCTCTCTCTCTCTCTCTCTCTCTCTCTCTCTCTCTCTCTCTCTCTCTCTCTCTCTCTCTCTCTCTCTCATCACAATGCCTCTCACAACCCCCTGAACTATCTCATTCCATGCAAAGGGCTAACACAAAATCACTAAAATACTTCCTGGCTTTACCAGGTACATCACCACAAGAAACTTAAAGGACCATTTGGAGACACCATGTCTCCCACGTAACCTCTGGAGGAACCTTCGTCCTCATAAAACACATGTGGAGTCTTTACTCCACTTATACCACAGGGAAAATTTGCCCTCTGCCCTCCATACTCACCTAACTTCTCTTCACACTCTCTCTCAATCTCATTAACAACTACTACCTCATCATTAATTTCTACTCCTACTAAACTCTCATCGTCATTATCATTATTCAATGTATCACTCTCTGATACCACATTTTCGATTACATCACCATTTTAATTATATCATTGTTATCACTTGTTAACTCATTATTAGAATCACTACCGTAATTACCACTTACCTTGTCATTAATTATCTGAGTTACTTTACTTTTAATCTGTTCCTCTACTGACTCTGTCACTTGTTCCTTAAATGTATAGAACCGCTCATTTATTTCGTTTACGATCTCACTCTTTATACCGTTGACTCTGGTATTTATTTCATTAAACTTAGCATCAAACTTATTATTCTGTTCATTCAATTTACTGTCATTAATATCAAAACGTTCGTTAATCTCACCCCTCAATTCATTAAATTTTTCATCATTAACATCGAAACGTTTATTAATATCGTTACTTATTTCATTAAATTTAGTGTCAAATTTATTATTTTGTTCATTCATTTTAATATCACTGATATAAAAACGACAATTTATTACGTTAATTTGCTGTTGTAAAAAACTCATTATACATCATTATCGAATTTAGTACATTTCGTTGAGGTTGGAGTTAACTGAACTCCTGAATCCTCTGTCATTTTTGTTTCCTCTGTTACACTTAATTCGACTATTTTGTCCTGACCCACATTTGGAGTCGAATGGACTTCAAGGCCGCTCATGACAGCTGATTCTGTCCAGCTTTCTTGATTTACTATAGGAGTTTCTTACTGAATTTCTGATTCACTTATAACAGTTGAGTCAGACAAACTGACTTCGTTTTCCGTATTTTCCATTTTTATGAATTTAATTATTCTTTAATCGAACAATTAATTACTTATTTATTATGTAAACAATATCTCATAACCTCTACTCACAAATCTCGTAATTTTTACTATTACAAAAACCGCCTACTATCACCACCTATTTCGTACTTCAAATCAGGCCTAAACCCATATGAATAAATTCATCTGAGTTATACTGGCAGGGATCGCCATTTGTTACGTTCTATTACTTTACCAATTTCCACCACGTGACTTCTACTTACCTCGAGCGATCTTTTTACGCATTCACCATGATTACCCGCTACCCTGACTTACCAAAACAGAAGACTCCAAATTACTTATAGGTCGCCACCAATATCTTTAAAGGACAGTTATGGAGACCTTAAAACACTTTCACTTACTTACCAGGTTCGTTAGGCGAAATTTTCTATACGGGATAGGTGATGTTAATTTGGCGTAATAATTGACTTAACACATGGTTACGCTATTAATCCATTTTATTGATATTCATTTTTTTTTAAATTAATTATTCTCAGTTTGTAACTCTTTAACAGTTCATCTAATTCTTTGCTTTATCGATTCTCTATAATATTGTACGTTAAACATTTTAGAAAACCAAATTTATTACTTCAACTAATCAGTATACATTTTATTTTTATTAGACAATTGCCACATTTCTTTTATATTCTTTCTTTCAAAATAATTGGTATTCGTTTTTACTGCTCCTTTTACTTTATTTTTGAAAATACAAAAATATTGTTTCTTACCTCCTTTCTAGGAAAACATATATTGAAAACAAAAAAACTTAAACTATTGGATCTCTATTGTATCTAAGACAACCAGTATTGCTCGTGCACTCACTCACACAATATTTAAATTATTCCCCATACTTTAGAGATCTCTTTGCCCATTATAACTTTTTATTTTGTGGGTTTAAATTGAAAGTATATGTTTTACTTTCCTGTCATCGCCTCAAGTCCGTGTTGAAGTCACTACCAGTTTTTTTGTTCCCTTGGTTGTTCCGAAATACTCTCTCACTAGTTAAATTTTGCTCACTGGTCGTAGTCTGATGTGCACTGATATGTAAATACTGTATTACATTTTTTCTTGTAGTTTAATCACATAATTTACTGGTCGGCCGACCCTGATTTGCTCGAGCAATGTTTTATATGACTGTGCGGTCTGAAGCTGGAAGTCGACTGCTTTGTTGTCGGCGCGCAGAGCGCTGAGGTATTTTTTCAGACGTGCCCATACCATGGGAACTTTGGCCGCCTGAGTCGCGTTTGGAGGCGCGTACGCACCCTCGTTGAAAGTCTGCATTCTTGTACCGGGCCGCGACAGTTTCGACGATACAGTCAATTCACCGTTTATGCTTGTTCACAATTCCTAATGCGCAACTTACACTGATGATCACCGAATAGTTCCAAGATTGGTTTAAAAGTAATTAAAATTGTTTTACCCCTTTTTACCCCGTTACAATACCCCCCCCCAATGGGAGGCTTTCTGCCGAAACAGAAAATCTCTCATTGCTAAACCCTAAGAGGATCAGTGGGGATATGGTGCCAACAACCCCCCTTTAATTTCTTAACACATCATGGGTAAACTACCCCCCTAGTTCGGCGACCATGGCAGCACCTTAATTACATCACTGGACTTCTCAGTGCGAGATCCCAACACCATGAAAAACAGACAGTCACCCACCATAGTACCCCTAACCTTGTAACATTCCACCAAAAAATCAAAGACTGGCCTTATACCATACCAGATCCTCAACCGATATATCTCCCCTTACATCCATACTGGGTTGCCTTTAGCAAGTACTGGGTGCATACACATACTCATTATTATATTAAACACAACATCTATATTCTACTTCTCGATCTACAATTCACAAAAATATTTTATATTTTATATTCAATTTCATTTCTTGGATTATACTTTAAAAATTAAAGTGTTTAACTTTTGTTCAAATAATGCAGTAAACCCATGTCCATTATCAAAAATTCCCTTTTATGATAATTCATATTATTTACTTCAATTAATGAATTTAATCATAAATTTTAAAATTCCTAAATTCTTCAAATGAATTTATTTCATATCTACTCTTACCTAGACATTAACAATCATAACAAACAAAACAAAACAAAACAAACAACTTCTTTCTTTTATAAATGCCCTTATCACTACATTTGTTTACAACACAATATAAATCAGTTAATACATTAGCAATACACCTAATCAACTATATATCCTGGACATAGAAACAATACACCATCTGTACTTCAAACAAAACAGATTTCTTTTTTTTTCATAATTAAATAATAATATAATAAAATGTAATAATGTTTTGTTAAACATATATGCTGAGAATGAACAGAAAGAAAAATTGTAAAATAAAATATAACTTGAACTTACATTGATTATCAAAAGAACATATAAATTGATTACATTGACTATTATATAGTTCATCAGCTGATGTCTTACTACCAGGTGAATGACCTTTCTATAGGCACATTGAGTTCAAATAAACATAATACAATATCAGCATTATACAATATACCATATACAATTATACACCATGCAATAAAGAACACCAAACTCATTTCATTAAAATAAACATTTCATTTGCCTCTGAAATAAAAATTACAAACATTTCAATTTTAGGTTTAGTTTCAAATTCTATTAACTCTTTACCTTGTTACATTTTATTATTACATTTCAATTACGAACTTCTATTCATCATTTTCATTATCAATTGGTTTGGGTGATTCTCAGTTATTCATAATAATTCGATTTATTAAAAAGGCATTAAAATATAACCTTACCCCCTTCATCCCTTCTAACAATCACTGACAGATTTACATAGGGTGACACCAATCTCTCAATAAAATTTACTTCCCTTAACTTCTCTAACTTCACTTAAATCATTCTCCTCTTATTACAAAATACCCAATACCGTCTTTGTACTTAGGATGTGTGTTCCCTCCCTATACTCATTCCCTTATTAGTTCCTGGTCTCCCCCAGGTAACTCTGCCAACGCACATACAGTTCACCTCCTGCCACAACGGCTTTCGTTGAGGACTCCTTACCACACCACCCTCTTTACAAAATTTCACCATCATCTATTTATTCCCCAATTACATCACTCTCATTACTCTACATATATGCACTTGTAACGGTACGGAATTGTGAGCCACCCCAGTTTAATTTCATATTAATTCAAATCATCATTTGAAGCACTTTCCAAATTGCCAGACTTTCACCTGTAAGGAGCCTCCAGTACAGCAATGCAACATACACACAGTCAGTCAAAACAATTGCCAGACGCATTGCGTAACCGCCAGCAACAGGTTTGTGACACAGTCTACAGTCTGCTGTGTGTCATCAGAGAGAGTGGTAATAAGCAGCATACAGTGCAGATAAAAACTACATAGTGGCCTCGGGTGTAAGATAGGCCGCAGTTAAGAGTAGGCCTATCTTTGAAAATACTAAAACTAATATAAAAAACTGTATAACGCGCGGCCAACCTAAGCGAGCTAAGTGTTCGAAAATATATGTCGGCCGACAAAACAACACTAAATGCTATTTTAAAGTGAACTAAAGTAATAGTGGCGCATCAACTTAATTTGAAATAAGCAATAACAGTACCGCGGGTAAACAGTGTCAAAACTAAATTATGGTGTGTTAAACAGTGCATTCACAGCAGAGGTGCAAAACAGCGGAGTTCTTCAGACGTTAAGTATTAACTGAGTTTTAAACAAGATTATTTTCCTTTTTTTTTTCCCAGAGTATAATTCAACACAAATATAAATCTAAAATGTACATCAGAGATCTCGAAGTGGGGTTTAAATAGAACGATAAAATCAAAGAACGAATGTGTGTTAGTGTGTAGCCAAAGCACGTATTGGTTCATTGCAGATAGTAAATAGTTGGGGTATACCATAGTTGTAATAAGCTAGTTAATTAAGAAATATTTTATTACTAAATTTGATTTCACAAATTGTTGCTCATTCTACAAGTATTTGCTCTAAATGTTATGAAAGAGAGACGAAGTAGTTGTTTTGAATAATAAATCAGAGGCAATGTGTTAGCACAAACGGTGTATTTGATCTTTGCCTATATCAAATCCAAATAATCCTTTTTGCAGCAGTTTCGTCTGAACGACCCTTGGAGTAAAAACCCGAAGGTAAGAGATAAATATAATTATAATTTTGTAATGTAATTCGTAGAGTTTCACACTATCACTACTGTGTCCCTACTAATACTCAATTTCTATCTTACTTTTATTCCCAAAAATCTTATTTTGTCTAACACCCATTTAAAATTACCTTTGACTGACCTAATGCCTTATTAAAATAATTATCACCCAAACTCCATCTATAACATTTTACATTACGATGATCTTTGACAATTACCCTAGAAAACTCATAACTAGCTCAAATTAATGGAATCATCTAATTTAAAACCTTTTAAGCTCAGTTAAAATTTATTATTCAAACATTAAACATTTTACTTTATTTAAATTGCATTATAAACTTCATACTTACAGTACATCACTCATATACTCGAATACAACACGATTACCTACTGTCATATACACAAAAATATAAACATTTATCACCATCAAATAATGTACATAACTCCATATATCTTCTGAAACATAACAATCATATGACTCCACAACTAAACACATTTTACATTTATTTATTTACTTTTTATTACCAAGTTTAAATCATATAGAATCATTTAAATTCCTTATCAAAATCTATTGATACAACATTTCAAATTAATCAATTACTTCATCTCAAATTATTTAATTCAATCAATTATTTAAAACACCATTTATTTTTAAAAGTCTAATAAATTATTATTATTATTATTATTATTATTATGAAATCAATTTCTACTCCATACACACATTGTTTACATAAAACATTTTACACCACAAACACAGTTAATTTCACTATAAATTTATTTACAATTCTTCGTCATTAATTTTCTGTTTACCACACCTCATTTCATAATCTAGCCAGGTCATTACCATAAACTAAAATAATGAAAATGTTCATTCACTGATTTTTATTTAACCCCCATCATCATATATTAACCTGATGTATTTATAACACAACTCATTCTTGTCGACATCCATTACATTATAATTATTATCGTAATGTCTACTTTCATTAATTATATTAACACAGTAATTAACCACATATTTGTCTCCCATTAATTCATAAAACCCGTCTACCTTGGTAATTTTTGTCCTGTCTCCGTCAGTAGTTTTGGTCAACATAAGGTAATTTATGTTATCATATTCTTCTACTATATCCATAACCGTACAAGGTAAGTGTTTATCATCTACAGCGGTATCATCAAAATCATCCATCTTTATTTCACAAGGTAAGTCAATTTTCTCACCTCTCTCAATATCTAAACTCTGCACTAACATTTCATAACCTCTATTAATCTCAAAAATCTCTCTCTCTCTCTCTCTCTCTCTCTCTCTCATCACAATGCCTCTCACAACCCCCCTGAACTATCTCATTCCATGCAAAGGGCTAACACAAAATCACTAAAATACTTCCTGGCTTTACCAGGTACATCACCACAAAAACTTAAAGGACCATTTGGAGACACCATGTCTCCCACGTAACCTCTGGAGGAAGCTTCGTCCTCATAAAACACATGTGGAGTCTTTACTCCACTTATACCACAGGGAAAATTTGCCCTCTGCCCTCCATACTCACCTAACTTCTCTTCACACTCTCTCTCAATCTCATTAACAACTACTACCTCATCATTAATTTCTACTCCTACTAAACTCTCATCGTCATTATCATTATTCAATGTATCACTCTCTGATACCACATTTTCGATTACATCACCATTTTTAATTATATCATTGTTATCACTTGTTAACTCATTATTAGAATCACTACCGTAATTACCACTTACCTTGTCATTAATTATCTGAGTTACTTTACTTTTAATCTGTTCCTCTACTGACTCTATCACTTGTTCCTTAAATGTATAGAACCGCTCATTTATTTCGTTTACGATCTCACTCGTTATACCGTTGACTCTGGTATTTATTTCATTAAACTTAGCATCAAACTTATTATTCTGTTCATTCAATTTACTGTCATTAATATCAAAACGTTCGTTAATCTCACCCCTCAATTCATTAAATTTTTCATCATTAACATCGAAACGTTTATTAATATCGTTACTTATTTCATTAAATTTAGTGTCAAATTTATTATTTTGTTCATTCATTTTAATATCACTGATATAAAAACGACAATTTATTACGTTAAATTGCTGTTGTAAAAAACTCATTATATCATTATCGAATTTAGTTCATTTCGTTGAGGTTGGAGTTAACTGAACTCCTGAATCCTCTGTCATTTTTGTTTCCTCTGTTACACTTAATTCAACTATTTTGTCCTGACCCACATTTGGAGTCGAATGGACTTCAAGGCCGCTCATGACAGCTGATTCTGTCCAGCTTTCTTGATTTACTATAGGAGTTTCTGACTGAATTTCTGATTCACTTATAACAGTTGAGTCAGACAGACTGACTTCGTTTTCCATATTTTCCATTTTTATGAATTTAATTATTCTTTAATCGGACAATTAATTACTTATTTATTATGTAAACAAAATCTCATAACCTCTACTCACAGTATTTTACGTCTTAACCTCTAATCACAAATCTCGTAATTTTTACTATTACAAAAGCCGCCTACTATCACCACCTATTTCGTACTTCAAATCAGGCCTAAACCCATATGATTAAATTAATCTGAGTTATACTGGCAGGGATCGCCATTTGTTACGTTCTATTACTTTACCAATTTCCACCACGTGACTTCCACTTACCTTGAGCGATCTTTTTACGCATTCACCATGATTACATGCTACCCTGACTTACCAAAACAGAAGACTCCAAATTACTTATAGGTCGCCACCAATATCTTTAAAGGACAGTTATGGAGACCTTAAAACACTTTCACTTACTTACCAGGTTCGTTAGGCGAAATTTTCTATACGGGATAGGTGATGTTAATTTGGCGTAATAATTGACTTAACACATGGTTACGCTATTAATCCATTTTATTGATATTCATTTTTTTTTAAATTAATTATTCTCAGTTTGTAACTCTTTAACAATTCATCTAATTCTTTGCTTTATCGATTCTCTATAATATTGTACGTTAAACATTTTAGAAAACCAAATTTATTACTTCAACTAATCAGTATACATTTTATTTTTATTAGACAATTGCCACATTTATTTTATATTCTTTCTTTCAAAATAATTGATATTCGTATTTACTGCTCCTTTTACTTTATTTTTGAGAATACAAAAATATTGTTTCTTACCTCCTTTCTAGGAAAACATATATTGAAAACAAAAAAAAACTTAAACTATTGTATCTCTATTGTATCTAAGACAACCCAGTATTGCTCATGCACTCACTCACACAATATTTAAATTATTCCCCATACTTTAGAGATCTCTTTGCCCATTATAACTTTTTATTTTGTGAATTTAAATTGAAGGTATATGTTTTACTTTCCTGTCATCGCCTCAAGTCCGTGTTGAAGTCACTACCGGTTTTTTGTTCACTTGGTTGTTCCGAAATACTCTCTCACTAGTTAAATTTTGCTCACTGGTCGTAGTCTGATGTGCACTGATATTTAAATACTGTATTACATTTTTTCTTGTAGTTTAATCACATAATTTACTGGTCGGCCGACCCTGATTTGCTTGAGCAATGTTTTATATGACTGCGCGGTCTGAAGCTGGAAGTCGACTGCTTTGTTGTCGGCGCGCACAGCGCTGAGGTATTTTTTCAGACGTGCCCATTCTATGGGAACTTTGGCCGCCTGAGTCGCGTTTGGAGGCGCGTACGCACCCTCGTTGAAAGTCTGCATTCTTGTACCGGGCCGCGACAGTTTCGACGATACAGTCAATTCACTGTTTATGCTTGTTCACAATTCCTAATGCGCAACTTACACTGATGATCACTGAATATTACCAAGATTGGTTTAAAATTAATTAAAATTGGTTTTACCCCTTTTTACCCCGTTACAATACCCCCCCAATGAGAGGCTTTCTGCCGAAACAGAAAAACTCTCATTGCTAAACCCTAAGAGGATCAGTGGGGATATGGTGCCAACAACCCCCCTTTAATTTCTTAACACATCATGGGTAAACTACCCCCCCCTAGCTCGGCGACCATGGCAGCACCTGAACGACATCACTGGACTTCTCAGTGCGAGATCCCAACACCATGAAAAACAGACAGGGACCCACCATAGTACCCCTAACCTTGTAACTTTCCACCAAAAAATCAAAGACTGGCCTTATACCATACCAGATCCTCAACCGATATATCTCCCCTTACATCCATACTGGGTTGCCTTTAGCAAGTACTGGGTGCATACACATCACAACATCTACATACTTCTTCTCGATCTAAAATTCACAAAAATATTTTATATTCAATTTCATTTCTCGGATTATACTTTAAAAATTAAAGTGTTTAACTTTTGTTCAAATAATGCAATAAACCCATGTCCATTATCAAAAATTCCCTTTTATGATAATTCATATTATTTACTTCAATTAATGAATTTAATCATAAATTTTAAAATTCCAAAATTCTTCAAATGAATTTATTTCATATCTACTCTTACCTAGACATTAACAATCATAAAAAACAAAACAAAACAAAACAAACAACTTCTTTCTATTATAAATGCCCTTATCACTACATTTGTTTACAACACAATATAAATCTGTTAATACATTAGCAATACACCTAATCAACAATATATCCTGGACATAGCAACAATACACCATCTGTACTTCAAACAAAACAAATTTCTTTTTTTTTTCATAATTTAATAATAATATAATAAAATGTAATAATGTTTTGTTAAACATATATGCTGAGAATGAACAGAAAGAAAAATTGTAAAATAAAATATAACTTGAACTTACATTGATTATCAAAAGAACATATAAATTGATTACATTGACTATTATATAGTTCATCAGCTGATGTCTTACTACCAGGTGAATGACCTTTCTATAGGCACATTGAGTTCAAATAAACATAATACAATATCAGCATTATACAATATACCATATACAATTATACACCATGCAATAAAGAACACCAAACTCATTTCATTAAAATAAACATTTCATTTGCCTCTGAAATAAAAATTACAAACATTTCAATTTTAGGTTTAGTTTCAAATTCTATTAACTCTTTACCTTGTTACATTTTATTATTACATTTCAATTATGAACTACTATTCATCATTTTCATTATCAATTGGTTTGGGTGATTCTCAGTTATTCATAATAATTCGATTTATTAAAAAGGCATTAAAATATAACCTTACCCCCTTCATCCCTTCTAACAATCACTGACAGATTTACATAGGGTGACACCAATCTCTCAATAAAATTTACTTCCCTTAACTTCTCTAACTTCACTTAAATCATTCTCCTCTTATTACAAAATACCCAATACCCTCTTTGTACTTAGGATGTGTGTTCCCTCCCTATACTCATTCCCTTATTAGTTCCTGGTCTCCCCCAGGTAACTCCGCCAACGCACATACGGTTCACCTCCCGCCACAACGCCTTTCGTTGAGGACTCCTTACCACACCACCCTCTTTACAAAATTTCACCATCATCTATTTATTCCCCAATTACATCACTCTCATTACTCTACATATATGCACTATCACTACTGTGTCCCTACTAATACTCAATTTCTATCTTACTTTTATTCCCAAAAATCTTATTTTGTCTAACACCCATTTAAAATTACCTTTGACTGACCTAATGCCTTATTAAAATAATTATCACCCAAACTCCATCTATAACATTTTACATTACGATGATCTTTGACAATTACCCTAGAAAACTCATAACTATCTCAAATTAATTTAATCATCTAATTTAAAACCTTTTAAGCTCAGTTAAAATTTATTATTCAAACATTAAACATTTTACTTTATTTAAATTGCATTATAAACTTCATACTTACAGTACATCACTCATATACTCGAATACAACACGATTACCTACTGTCATATACACAAAAATATAAACATTTATCACCATCAAATAGTGTACATAACTCCATATATCTTCTGAAACATAACGATCATATGACTCCACAACTAAACACATTTTACATTTATTTATTTACTTTTTATTACCAAGTTTAAATCATATAGAATCATTTAAATTCCTTATCAAAATCTATTGATACAACATTTCAAATTAATCAATTACTTCATCTCAAATTATTTAATTCAATCAATTATTTAAAACACAATTTATTTTTAAAAGTCTAATAAATTATTATTATTATTATTATTATGAAATCAATTTCTACTCCATACACACATTGTTTACATAAAACATTTTACACCACAAACACAGTTAATTTCACTATAAATTTATTTACAATTCTTCGTCATTAATTTTCTGTTTACCACACCTCATTTCATAATCTAGCCAGGTCATTACCATAAACTAAAATAATGAAAATGTTCATTCACTGATTTTTATTTAACCCCCATCATCATATATTAACCTGATGTATTTATAACACAACTCATTCTTGTCGACATCCATTACATTATAATTATTATCGTAATGACTACTTTCATTAATTATATTAACACAGTAATTAACCACATATTTGTCTCCCATTAATTCATAAAACCCGTCTACCTTGGTAATTTTTGTCCTGTCTCCGTCAGTATTTTTGGTCAACATAAGGTAATTTATGTTATCATATTCTTCTACTATATCCATAACTGTACAAGGTAAGTGTTTATCATCTACAGCGGTATCATCAAAATCATCCATCTTTATTTCACAAGGTAAGTCAATTTTCTCACCTCTCTCAATATCTAAACTCTGCACTAACATTTCATAACCTCTATTAATCTCAAAAATCTCTCTCTCTCTCTCTCTCTCTCTCTCTCTCTCTCTCTCTCTCTCTCTCTCTCTCTCTCTCTCTCTCATCACAATACCTCTCACAACCCCCCTGTACTATCTCATTCCATGCAAAGGGCTAACACAAAATCACTAAAATACTTCCTGGCTTTACCAGGTACATCACCACAAAAACTTAAAGGACCATTTGGAGACACCATGTCTCCCACGTAACCTCTGGAGGAACCTTCGTCCTCATAAAACACATGTGGAGTCTTTACTCCACTTATACCACAGGGAAAATATGCCCTCTGGCCTCCATACTCACCTAACTTTTCTTCACACTCTCTCTCAATCTCATTAACAACTACTACCTCATCACTAATTTCTACTCCTACTAAACTCTCATCGTCATTATCATTATTCAATGTATCACTCTCTGATACCACATTTTCGATTACATCACCATTTTTAATTATATCATTGTTATCACTTGTTAACTCATTATTAGAATCACTACCGTAATTACCACTTACCTTGTCATTAATTATCTGAGTTACTTTACATTTAATCTGTTCCTCTACTGACTCTATCACTTGTTCCTTTAATGTATAGTACCGCTCATTTATTTCGTTTACGATCTCACTCTTTATACCGTTGACTCTGGTATTTATTTCATTAAACTTAGCATCAAACTTATTATTCTGTTCATTCAATTTACTGTCATTAATATCAAAACGTTCGTTAATCTCACCCCTCAATTCATTAAATTTTTCATCATTAACATCGAAACGTTTATTAATATCGTTACTTATTTCATTAAATTTAGTGTCAAATTTATTATTTTGTTCATTCATTTTAATATCACTGATATAAAAACGACAATTTATTACGTTAAATTGCTGTTGTAAAAAACTCATTATACATCATTATCGAATTTAGTACATTTCGTTGAGGTTGGAGTTAACTGAACTCCTGAATCCTCTGTCATTTTTGTTTCCTCTGTTACACTTAATTCGACTATTTTGTACTGACCCACATTCGGAGTCGAATGGACTTCAAGGCCGCTCATGACAGCTGATTCTGTCCAGCTTTCTTGATTTACTATAGGAGTTTCTGACTGAATTTCTGATTCACTTATAACAGTTGAGTCAGACAAACTGACTTCGTTTTCCGTATTATCCATTTTTATGAATTTAATTATTCTTTAATCGAACAATTAATTACTTATTTATTATGTAAACAAAATCTCATAACCTCTACTCACAGTATTTTACGTCTTAACCTCTAATCACAAATCTCGTAATTTTTACTATAACAAAAACCGCCTACTATCACCACATATTTCGTACTTCAAATCAGGCCTAAACCCATATGAATAAATTCATCTGAGTTATACTGGCAGTGATCGCCATTTGTTACGTTCTATTACTTTACCAATTTCCACCACGTGACTTCTAGTTACCTCGAGCGATCTTTTTACGCATTCACCATGATTACACGCTACCCTGACTTACCAAAACAGAAGACTCCAAATTACTTATAGGTCGCCACCAATATCTTTAAAGGACAGTTATGGAGACCTAAAAACATTTCACTTACTTACCAGGTTCGTTAGGCGAAATTTTCTATACGGGATAGGTGATGTTAATTTGGCGTAATAATTGACTTAACACATGGTTACGCTATTAATCCATTTTATTGATATTCATTTTTTTTTAAATTAATTATTCTCAGTTTGTAACTCTTTAACAGTTCATCTAATTCTTTGCTTTATCGATTCTCTATAATATTGTACGTTAAACATTTTAGAAAACCAAATTTATTACTTCAACTAATCAGTATACATTTTATTTTTATTAGACAATTACCACATTTCTTTTATATTCTTTCTTTCAAAATAATTGGTATTCGTTTTTACTGCTCCTTTCACTTTATTTTTGAAAATACAAAAATATTGTTTCTTACCTCCTTTCTAGGAAAACATATATTGAAAACAAAAAAACTTAAACTATTGTATCTAAGACAACCCAGTATTGCTCATGCACTCACTCACACAATATTTAAATTATTCCCCATACTTTAGAGATCTCTTTGCCCATTATAACTTTTTATTTTGTGGATTCAAATTGAAAGTATATGTTTTACTTTCCTGTCATCGCCTCAAGTCCGTGTTGAAGTCACTACCGGTTTTTTGTTCACTTGGTTGTTCCGAAATACTCTCTCACTAGTTAAATTTTGCTCACTGGTCATAGTCTGATGTGCACTGATATTTAAATACTGTATTACATTTTTTCTTGTAGTTTAATCACATAATTTACTGGTCGGCCGACCCTGATTTGCTTGAGCAATGTTTTATATGACCGCGCGGTCTGAAGCTGGAAGTCGACTGATTTGTTGTCGGCGCGCACAGCGCTGAGGTATTTTTCCAGACGTGCCCAAACCATGGGAACTTTGGCCGCCTGAGTGCGCGTTTGGAGGCGCGTACGCACCCTTGTTGAAAGTCTGCATTCTTGTACCGGGCCGCGACAGTTTCGACGATACAGTCAATTCACCGTTTATGCTTGTTCACAATTCCTAATGCGCAACTTACACTGATGATCACCGAATAGTATCAAGATTGGTTTGAAAATAATTAAAATTAGTTTTACCCCTTTTTGCCCCCTTTTTTCAATGGTAATACAATGGTAATACAAAAGAACTGATGAAATTAAATAGTTTTAAAGGGGGAGAGTTTGTTACTACTGAAGGCAGGTTAGTGTAAACAAGATTACTGGATCTGAGTGCGAGTGTAAAAAAGATGTGTACAGGGATGTTTACTTCTAATACAGTTTACAACGTACAGTGTACAACATACAGTGGGACGTATTAATACAGTTTACATCGGTAGACCAAAAAATTAACAACAAACCCACTTAATGGAACTCATTGAAAGACATGAAGTTAGTAGACTTAAGCCAAAAAATGAGAATTCTAAACAGTTTACATCATCTTCTAAATATTTTGCTATGATGGACTCAAACCAGATTGAAGTATGGCGGAAAGCTTTTCGTAGTTTACACGCGATATTGAGTAAAGTACTCTTTTGTTTAACTAAGTTACCAGCTGAAGAATCACAACCTATTGATAAGAGAGGCAGAGCAAGCAGCCAAAATAAAATTCCAAAAGATGCTTTAATCAAACTGGTTGTTCGTATTGGTTCATTTCCTAAAAAAATTCTCATTACTCATCTCATTCTATAACCTATTTGGAAGCTGGCTTGTCTTGTATAGCTATTCATAACATGCTTCTCAAAAAAACATCCAGATCTGGAGAGTGTAATAAAATATGAATATTTCTTAAATAATTACAGAAAATTATGGCTACAGATTTTGTAGAGCGCAAATTAATGTGTGTTCAAAATGTGAAGATTTAAATACTAAAATTAAACATACACCGTTGAATAATAATGCTAATTGCACTGCACTTGCAGAATTACTTGACCATAACAGAAGAGCTTATAAGTTTACCAAAAAATTGAAGAGAAAAACTGCAGTTTCAGATAAAATGTAGCAGGCATCGTTTTCGATTTCATAACATGCTATAACCTTGCCTCCCCTTGCAAGAAATGTTTTACCTAAGAAAGTTATAGGACTGTGTCTTTTGTATTCATAATGTAGGGACAGCGTAAAAGGGTCCTGATGAGGTTTCTTCACTTGTAAGTGATTATATTGCTAATTGCATTCCATTTGAATTAATAGAACTACACGCGTTTAGCAACTCATGTCCAGGACAAAATCGAAACCACATGTTGGTAAGGTTGCTGATGAGTCTAAATATAACCAGGCAGTTTCAAATAATACACCACTCCTTTCCAATCCGCCGTCATAACTTTCTTCCTTATGACCAAAACTTTGCAGTTGTAAAAAGTTATTCGTTGGCATGACTGGATTTACTCACCACTTCAGTATAATGAAATGATAAGTTCTAAAACAACAGAGCCACTGTTCAAAGTAAAGTCAACAAATATTAAATTTTAAAGAGTGGTGGCCTAATTTTTCAAAAGAAGTACTAAAATCTTTCAAGGTAGAGATATGTTACAGTGAAGTGTTCAAGCTTTACAAGGGAGGGGGTGATATTTTACTTCCTGTTAGCAATGTTTATGATAGGAAAGTTCTTGTAAATGACAAGAAGATACAAGTGTGACTAAAATTCTACAGTATATACTGTACCTATAGAAATATTATGTCGTGGCCTACATCAAATACACAAGAATAAAATGGCAAACTACTAAGTGATTAAAGTGCTATTAATACTGGAAAATGAAAACATTGGTTACTTCTACTCTTTATGTTTTGTTTATTTTTATAATGATATTTGAAATGATTAAAAGTGTTACTAACTGAGAACAGAAAGACAGTGGCTATTTTTAGTTTTTGTATATATTTCTTTGTTATTTTCTAATGTGTAAAACATAAGAAGATTACTGTAAATCTAAGCAATTGTATGAACAATAGTAAAAATAAATAGATATTTAATTACTTTTTTTTTTAAATGTTATATGTTATCAGTTGGAACTGAGATCAAAAAGGAAAAGATTCCATTAACTTTACTATCATATAATGATTTACTTGTTAATATTATACTAATATTGTAACTTGGGACCTTTAATTACCATATTATTGAGTAACTTTATAATTAGAAGTTTTTCCATACAGTCACTCATTTAACCACAAGTCAGTTTTTTATTGTTTTTTGAAAATGACGATCTGTGGAATGTTTTCCTTCTTTTTCTCACCGATCCAATTGTTTTGAGATGTAATTTCAGAATAATTGTCTTCATTGAACAATGTGGTTAACTCCAATAAGGCAGAGTTTGAATACCCCGATTTTTATATAGTGCACACACACACACACACACACACACACACACACACACACACACACACACACACACACACACACACACACACACACACACACACACACACACACACACACACACACACACACACAAGAATAAAACATATAGATTGAATTATGTAGTTAATAAATATGATCAGTTAATATCTCAAAAACCAGTTCACATTTACTTTTTTCTAAATCAGGTTTTTAATCTTCCCATCTGTAGTGTATTGCCAGTTGAGATATTGTATATAATCTCCAGTAATCAGAATGAATTACCAATCCTTTTCTGACATGTAGCTTGATTTGCTTTTAATAAAATGGAAAGAATGGTCTCCATATAAAGCAAGTAAACACCAATTATTCTCCCTGCAAACATCATTAAAAATCGCTGTGCAAAGAGCACTTTTCCAGTGTTATTTTTCCAGCTGGAAAAAATTGATATTACCTTGATGTTCAAATTCTTTGATGGCTTGACAAAAACTATTTATTAGAAGAATTCGTTTTTGTTTTGTTAGGAGAGTTGCGGTGTTTCCTACTTGGTAGGTCTTAAATGTACATAATCACATTAGCAAAAATAAATGATCTATTCACTACTAACAGAGTAAGATGAGCTGGAGGACTGTAGCAAAACTAGACTGTTGCCACAGAGATAGAAAACAAGATAGTACAAATGGTTCAGGTTCAGCTCAAGCAACCATTCTTTTGTACTTATTTTGTGAAGACTTGTTAATATAAATAACAGGTAATTCAAAAATGTAACATAAATAAAAAACAAAAGTTTTAAAGGCATTCAAAAAGATAATAATCTGACGACACAAAAGTTAAGCCTTATGACAAAAATATTAATGCAGGCTGGCTTGATCAGAAGAAAATTGAAGACTTTGTTTTCTGTAATCACCAAACACTTATAAAAAAAAAAATATATATTGTAAGTAAACGGAGTTTACTGTGTTTTAATAATAAACTTCGTATTGTTTAAGTGTTAAATAGATTGTGAATTACTATCGTTATAATGTTATTATTAACCGGGTTGAATCGACACTGCTTTTGTTTATACTAGTTGTTATCCCTCGTTGTCGATGTTACTTGATTCAGGTTGTCGACTGTGCACTGAATAGAATTCGTAGGGTCACTATAATACTTACTTTGGTCGGCGTCCAGTGTGAGTATGAAATTATATTAGTACTCAGTGTGAATATGGCACAATTCGAAATTGTGTCATTTGCCGCCCACAGTCTTATCACTATGGTGTAGTTGTCAGTTTAACCTGAAATTGGCATAATTTAATACAATCACAAATTTTGGTCAAGTCAGTTTGAAAGTTAATAATGCTATTTATTGAACAATCATTATTTAAAAGGTTAACTTCATGATAACTTAGCTCGGTTATTTCCTTTTACAATTATTAAACAAGGATGAGACTCTTTGATTTCGCTCAGGGTTAACAAACTGAATTGTATCATTCACCATTAAAAAACCAGGTGTTTTCGTTATTTAAACTTATTACAATGTAGGTCCTTTTAGACTACAAGAAACATAAAAAACAAGAAGATGTCTTGTACTATTAAAACTTCAAATAGCAGGAGAGTGCTTACATAAATGATTTAACCTAGGTTTATGAATATTAAAACTCGTCAACTGACGTCTACGCTCAGACTAAGGTTATGTCTGGCAACAATAAATATAAAACATAATGGTTTAATATTGCTAATTAACACTTAGCATCATAGGAAAACCCTTATAAATAACTTGAGGAGTTCCCTTGTTAATTAATGACAATACTACATGTATTAGAGCTGGGTTAACACAAAAGGTAAACTATGAATTTTACATTGAATAGCCATAAAATAAATCTGTTTTAGCTAAAATTATAAAAATTAACATGACATAAATTCCTCATCATTGTTACACAATGTCTTTAGGTGTTTAGTTATTCATGGACTGACATTCCTATCATTTAATGTTCATTCACTTATAGAATTCTTCACCTTGGGCAATTCCCTTTAATTAAAATAGTTAATTATCTTTAATTCATTTGGGATGTCTTGCATTGATTCCGTTGCAATGTCTATTTCTCAAGGCATAAAATTAAAACACAAAAATTATAATATTTATTTTGACCAATTAAATTTGCATCATTAAAGTCCTATCTTTTTTAGCAAATCTCCTTATTTTCAAAATATAGGATTATTAGTTTATAATAATTCGTACTTACGGGTACTTATGGGACAATTCGCTATTAGGTTACATTAAAAAGGTTAGAAGTCACTTAATACTTGCGTTCGATTCCTTTTAAAATGCACTTTACACACCCTATATTCGTTGAACTATACTGCCTATGCGCATGTACTCCGTAAAAGACCATTTAAAAATATACTTGTTGTCAACCGTATGTTTACATTGGCATAACCTCACTTTGCAGGTTATGTTCGATCAGCTGGTTCCAAAAAATACTCTAATTCACTCGGAAGTTGTCGCAGCCTCCTCGTCAAAGTCAATCGAGCGAAAGTTATAACGTCTCTCCTGTCAAGACATTATAACATAGGGAACCAGTTTAATTGTTCGCTGTTAATTAAACTAGCTGCCATTGTTAGTAAAATTTACTTACCAACAAATTATGACAATGTATATATCAGGATTTTGTCCAAGGTTACATAAATTTATTCACTCTCTGGATATTAGCGAAAACATCTCTTTATTCTTGTATTTTAAGTAAGTATATAAAAGTAATAGCTTTAATGGTCATCTTTTTGTTTTTTACTTACTTTGCTTTACTTTTAAAAGAAAATTCTTATAAATTCTGCATTCAATACTCTTTAAATTGTTACTCTTAGTATCTCAAAATCATACAGCTGTGTATTATTTCAGTTACCACGGATCCGGGCTTTAACTTTGCAAAATTCTAACATATCTCAACATCATACAAACTATTTGAAGAATAGTCTGATGTAATTTTCAGAATTACTTTACCTTTAAACATCATCAGGTTATTACTATAGCATTACAGAAATTACAAACATTTATATGCTAATCTTTAAGTGATCTAAAAGTCTTTACAAGAAACTTTACTGTTCTTTTTGTTGTGGTTTTTTAAAAAACAAGTTATGCACAGAAGTTATGGTTTAATGTCATCTGAATATAACGTGAGTCTGCGGTGGCTGTTCGAGATGATCCTCTTCAGTAGGTCTTCTTGGGTGTAGTTCGTTGTTCATCTGGATCCTCCATTTAGTTGGTTGTTTCCGAATTGTAGTCTAGGTCATGACGGTTGGATTCTGCTACTTGAAGTTCTTACGGTTGTTGTAGTAACTTTTCTCCTGGTGTTGGTTGTTCACTTTTTACATTTAATTTGTTTTTATTTTAGCAGCACTGATGTTTACTTTTACATGGTAAGGAACATATCTTACCGCTAACTGTTCGTAAAGAGATGTGTCGGCTAAGTTTGTTTTTTATATATTATTAATATTTCCTCCACGTACTACATTACTAGTTTTTGAGTTTTACTAACGCTACATTGGATTAAATAGATTAGAAGAACTAACGTCTTGTTATATCCTTGTTTAGCGACATACACCTAAGTGTAACTTTACAACACATTTTCACGCTGCTTACATGTCGAAGATTCTCCGGCGACTGGGGGGAGTTTAGTGGCAGGGAGTCTGTAAGCTGGCGCGGTTTACGCGCTGAGAGAAAAGTAGTTCGTTCCTTTATTATTATTAATTGTCCATTAATTAACTAGTATAAATTATGCTACATTTTTTGTTAGGAGTTTAGATATTTCCTTTATTATTAATACGTCTTTTATTTAATTAGAAGAATTATTAGTTTTCGCTTAATAACATTGTACTTTGCATGTTCGTACTGGACTTTTTGCACGTTGATACAGGTATCTAGGTACAGATAAGGGTGGATTATACTCTCACTTGTTATAGGAACAAAAATTTAATTTGTGCTATTTCAATAATTTTTAAATCGTCACAAAGTGTCGGCTCTCTAAGCCAAACTGCCAGGCAAAAAGTAATTAAGCTTTTTGATTGGTCAATTTTTTCTGTTTCGTTATCCATCGGTATTTCTCGGTGATAAATGATGCGTTCGAGTTGAGATTTTTGGTAATTGTTGAGGTTCCACCACGTGGGTTTCACACGTACGCGCACGCACTATCTGTACTCAAAATATTTATAATTGCCATAACTTTTTTTAATATCATCGGGATTTACATTTCAATATGCTTGTTGTTAAGGGCTTTCTGTACCGCATATTTTAAGTCCAAACAAGATATGTTTTGCTTTCCTATTAACCGATTTCGGTTTCTAGCTTATGGCTAAGGCAATCTTACGTTTTTTTAATAAAGTTTTTACAAATTATTTAACTTATAACTAATAAATGGTTCTCGCATTCGATTAATAGAATGCATACCAAGTCCTGTCTCACTTTCTTATGTAGTTTATTGTACCTAATTTTCAAGATTTACTTGAAAAATAGCCAAATTAGGCTTTGGCATTACTAGGCCTATGACAATCACATTTGTTTATGCTTATTGCATAATAATTATTGATTCCCCATAATACTTATTTTCTTATGATTATTACAAATGAACTGCTTTAAATTCTTGGATTTCGTTGTCCATGACGTGTCCGTTACTTAACAAAATATCACTATTACATTAACGACTCGGAACACTAGGTTTTTTATAAGTAAAAGCATAAAGTTTTACCTTATAGCCTGAACCGGTTTTCTCCTTTAAAAGGCTTCTTCAGAGGCTGCCGCAGGTAGCGCTGTCCGTCCGTCTTGTTGTGGGTGACGGATTCGAATTTCGAAAGATCGATGCTGTGTGTGTGGGGTGAGATATGTTCGAATAATGCATGCGATTTCAATTGTGTCTGTTCGTACTACTAACAAAACAGAACACACACTATCAAAACACACACACAAAGCACAAAACAAATTCGATCTATCGGGTGTTTACAAGCTAAATTTGCTCAAATTGCAATAAATTCTACATAGGCCAGACAGGACGTAGTTTCAACTATTTGTCAGTGAAGTGTTAACTGTATTAGTTCATGTTATTTCTTTTTAAAGAGAAAACCGTAAATAGAGTTGACAGTAAGTTAGGGTAAAAGGTCTCATCTCAGAATGAGATATTAGTGAAGGGTTAATTGTATTCATTTTTTTAATGTCAAAGACTATGTTTGTTATTGTTATTAAACCATGTTGTTAATTGTACTAAGCCTATAGGCAAAATAAGAAAATTGTGTTATCACAAGACAATATTTATAAAGGGCCCATATAAACAATAATCTAATAGTCAGCTAGTAATGCTTGATAGAATTGATGGAATGGGAGTATAGTACACTAAGTAGTTTGTGTTATTGTTTGTTAATCAATGAATGTAATCTTGGCCATTAACCTTAAGTTAATATATTAAGAGATTTTGTTGTAATTAGTAAATATTGTTACAACATTTATTAAGGGTCAAAGCTCATGTAATAAGTGGTAAACAAATAAGATCAGGAAAAAGGATTCAAAAAAAAAAATAATAATAATCAATGTAAAATTAGAACATGTTACTGAAATGAAATTCATTGCCTAGGCCAAAAATTCAGTATAAAGGAAGTAATGTCAGAAATGAGTAAGTTAGCAAGTCAGTGTAAGAAAAATAATTAGAAGGGACAAAATTTATGTGATAAAACTTAATTATTATAATGGTAATAGCACAAAATTATTAGATTAATTTAAGGAATTACAATATAATATGATAAATGTAAAAGCAATGTAAGGGTCATAATCAGAACTTTTGTAAAGGTGAAAAAACATCTTTTATAAAGGCCCACTTACATCAAATTAGGTATCAAAATGCCTATCCTTTTATAAGGAATGACACAATGTAACTTAAATTTAACATGATCAAAGGTTAAAAAGGGAGTATTTTTTAACATAAAATGTAAGAATATTTGATTTTTGTAATACTAGTCATGTGAACCAGAGTTCACCGGTATTAACCAATAGCAGGCCAGATATTCCTGGTCAAGACCGTTGACGAGGCATAGAAAAATTATTATTCCATTGTTAACTTAAAGAGAGGGCAGATGAGCTCCGTATAGTAAAAGCCAATTAAATAATCACAAAAAATGGAAATATAAAACCATAAGGAAGAAGAAAATATAAACAAATTATCGTAAATAGATGGAAGACTAACAGTAAGAAGAAAAATATGATTAAAAAGAGTGGAAGTAAAAACCGAATACCTCAATCTGGGTGAGATTTTATAACCTAATATTAAACGCATAACTACAACTACACCACAACCAGAACAATTTCACAGACACTATTAACTCAAACACCAGTGAGAACTAAAGAAAAAAACTAAACATAAACTCAGTGAACACGCCACAAATCATTTATTTCAAAAGGAACGAGCGAAGACATTTTTCGTAGGAACTCAGCTGTTTAACTGGCGGCCATTTTGATGTAGCACAGCTTGCGAAAGTGATTCAAATTATTTGCTGTTACAAGGTAACCAAAACTTAATCCTTTACTGTGTTAGTAAATAAGGTTTTTATTTCCAGATAACTGTAATGTATTGTACTTTGTTATTGCATTTCTGACTTCCATAGCAGTTTAATGAACCCAAGACCTGAGAAAACAATAATTATAAAAACTAAAATATTTCCCAATCGAGTTTAGTAAGAGAGTCGACCCGGCCTTAGTATAGTTCAACATTCAAGTCGACTAATTGACCCTGGATAAACAAATGATAATACACACATTGATTGAAATAAAAGGAGTTGTTATTTGTAAAATAATATCAAATTAAGAAATTTTATAGGTAACAGTGAAGAGTGGGGATATACAGGTGAACAGAACTTCATAGCCAGCGAGTGAGGGAAGACTAACCTACAACAAGCCGATCGAGGTCAAAATCAATCGTAAACATAAACAAACATTACGGACAATACTTGAAGAGAAGCACACTCTTTCCTCTCCTCTCCCTTTATGTTACGTTTCATATTGGCGATCCCAACGTGGGGTTTAACACACTACTCTCTACTCGAAGAAATCCGTTACGTTCCAATATATTGCGACAGTACAGATAAGTGCTGTACTGAACATTGAATATAAAAATTAAATACACATAATAATTTGTAAAATAATTAATAATGTATTAGAAGTAAGCGTGTCAGGTATTGCAAGCTTGGCTCAGACAAAAATATGGACAGGTGTTTCGACCTGAATCGACTTGCGCACGCGCGCGCGCGTGCACACACACACACACACACACACAGCTGTAACTGAGAGTGTGTACAACAGTATTTTCAATGTGTGTGTGACCCAGGTCTATGCAGGCGAGTTTGCCACCCCAGTATGAATAATTATGTAATTACTGTTTCCCGTAATTATTCATAAACTATAAATAAGGAGTAAAATCCAAAGACACAATAAAATGTAATAAAATTAACTACATACTGTGTATGAAAACCACGTGAAAGGGACACACCGTACGAGTGTAGTGCGAAATAACTGTGTACAGATCGCAAGGGTTAAGTTACAATGTCCAAAAGTACAGTGAACATGTGTAGTGAAAATAGTTATAAGATGGGTATAAGAGTATACTCACAGGACTCTGCAATTCGCAGAAATATAAGAAATAGCGAAATTGACGAGGAGTGGGGGAACAAAGCCCAGAGACAATTTCAGACATGTCGATTTCGTACAACTGCAGGTGTTAACCAGGACGTGGGTATAAATAGGACACACACGCTACAGTTGTATCTCTTTTGATCACCCACAGTTACGGCGGGAGCTTCTGTCCGTCCACACGGCGTATTTATTTTTTTGTAAATAGTTTCATTCTTCCAGTTACATACAACTATGTAACTAAGTGGTAAATACAATCACTTTTAAATAGTAACAGAATTATACGAGAAGAAAATCCATATAAGATGATCAACTGACGTCCGAAACAGCACGAGAAGAAGTAACATGAAGTTCCGGAGAGCGAGAGAGCTGACGACTTAGTTCCAGAGAGCGAGACGACGCTGGAGTCTAGAGGCGACTATGGTGGACAAGAGGAATGGTACTGGAGTCTAGAGCGGCTGCGCTGGACAAGAGGAACGTTACTGAAGTCTGGAAACGACGCTGGACAAGAGAAGCGATGCTGGACAAGAGGAATTGATGTTGGAGTTCGAGACGAGGACGATTACAGATGGATAGATTGCGATTGAGTATGATTGACAACAATAAGGTGATAAACAACTTATTTATCTCTTAGTCGAACAATTAACTCAAAGACAATTAAAGACATTCTTGTTTTACTTTAAAGTTAAGAGCCAATGTTTCTTGTAAATATAGAGTTAAAATGGTAGATATTATTGAAGTAAGATTAACGTAAACAAGAGCTCAAATTAATATTGAAATGAAAAGAATGCAAAGCATTTAAGTAAAAATTAGAGTTTTATAAATCAGTACTGAAAAAAGAAAGATAAATTCAATAGCTATTAATATTTTGAATTTCGTTACAATATCTAAAAAGATATTTAAGCATTGATATTTAGAAGCACACTAATTGACTGAGTAGTCAGGAAATGATATTTTTAATAAAGTAATTATTAGAATAGAATATTTAGTCAGTAAGGATGTATACAGCGTAAGCCTTACGGCATAGTAACAAAGCAATAATGAATGTTTTTTAAGTCGAATCAAGTGCCTTGCACACAATTTCATTATTACTAAATAAATTTGAAATACCGTTACAAGTTATATAGAGTTATTATTACAGATACACCTGATATCCCCTTTAAACTGTGTCACATTAGTTGTTGCAGGTAAGTTATCGCTACAAAGTGTGGGTCATCCCAATTTAGCATTACATACAAATTTAGCAAAACTAATCTGTCGCAATATATTACAACAAATTTATTATATAATTTAAATTTGTGGAGCCCCACGATCTTGGAGCGCCATTCTATACAATGATACATATACATGAATGTAGGCGTGTCGGGCCTCACATTCAAGGGATACAAACTTATACAACGAATTTATATGTAAATTTGATATACAGTAATTCATGCAGGTTGTATAATTATACCAGGTGTATTTATAATAAGAGTATTTTTATTTCTCAGTATTTAAAACTCATATTTATTATTTATTCATTATTATAAATATTCATAAACATCTTTAATAATTGTCGGTCACGATATTGCTCATTATTAAATGTTTATATCTTATGATATGCAACATTACACATATTTAAAAATCTCTTATATCTAAACATGTTAATAATCTTATATCTAGACATGTTAAATAATTGGTTTATTAATTTATTATAAAATTAAAATATTTTTATATTGAAATAAATTGTCTTATCTCAGATCTGACCTCTACTCGCGCAGTCTATACCAAGGTTTAAAATTCAATTTAAATTTATATTAATTGCTTGTAGACTGGCCTTGTTTTAATATTCAACTTTAAATTAATCTTTCTATACTTCAAATATCTAATCACTTTACTATCTATTTTGATAATAAACTCTACTCTCTTTACTTTAAATTCTCTTTCATTTATTAATGCTTATATATATATATATATATATATATATATATATATATATTATAACTACACTACTATGCGTTATTGTAATGTAATGTTGTGTGTGAGTACCCACCTGCTGTCTGATCTTGCAGATTCTTCCGACTAGGGCGTGTGGATTTTGGATTTGAAGTTCGCAAGCTAGTAATCTCAAATTATTACAACAACACACATAATGGGTTACTTTAAAGGGGGAGAGTTTTGTGAGACTGGTAGGCTTTATCGTACAACAATAAAACACTGTTATATGGGGTAATAAAACGTTGTTTATTACACCAACAACACACAAGAATAGAATGGTTATAATGTTATGAATTTTCTTATAGTCTATACAATGAATCGATGTTTTTCGATTGTCTAATAGTTGAAAGAAACTGAACTCGTTCTTTGCGAGTTAATTGCAATTTAAATTTGACTTTATTAATTGATTTGAATTTAATTAAATTTATTTAATTAATTTGAATCTAAGTGTTCATGAAACAACCTATAAAACTCTAAAATTAATTTGAATAATTAGTTAAAATAAATTAGACGTGACAGTCTAGTTCACGTTATTTCATTTCTAGTGATTCTACTTCTGATCTACTGCAGTATGATCTAAGATTAGATTGTCAGTTAAGATTGGTATAGCGCTTTTTATACTACTTCTATTTCTTAACTATAACTTACTAAAACCTTAAACTGCTATACAGGTTATCACAACGAATTTACTTTTTAATTACTAGAGTCTTTGCTATTTGTTTGGCACCTGAATTATTTGAATTACAATGTTTTAATTGAAAAATAGAAAATTTGATCTGAAAAATAAATAAATAGATTTTGCTTTCCTGTTACTGAAGAGGATGTCGTTCCGATTTGTCCCTCGTCGATTCGAGTCCTTGGTTAGAGAAAGTAATCTGCTTAGAACTGCTGGATTCGGTCGTGGAGTTCAAAATTCGGCAACACTCTGCTTCCCTGCTGTTTGTGAATATTTTAACGTCTGCTGTTGTCTGCTGGAACTGCTTCCTGTTCTCCGTCGATTTGCACGTTGCACGTCAGTGTGTGTGTGTGTGTGTGCTTCGTTCGGCGGTCGCTCTGCTCGTCAGCTGTTAACCAATGATTTAGACGGCCTCTCTGCTGTATTCTTGAAGTCTGGTCTTGAAGTCGGGTGGATCTCTTGCGTGCTTATGACTAACTGGTAGTACACAATAAGCTTGGTTGATGTCTTGAAGAGTATCTCGCCTTTACACAACAATTACGAGCTATACAGATGATCTGTACTTGGTGTGTTCGTAATTGCGTGTGTGTTGACCACGTAGAGTCTTCTTGTTGATCTTCACCACTTTGGCTACTAGACGATCGAAGGACTACGTCTTAACTTCGTGAGTACTGACAGAAGAGTGAATTTTTCCACCAGAAAACATCGCACTGGCCGGGGCTGCATGAAATGATTTCATTGGTCGAAACACTCTCCCTACCACATAAAATTTAGAATTCCCTTAGTCCGTGAGAATGAAGTCTGGTTCCCACAGACGGAGAATAGAATTATTATCTAATAATTAATTATCCGGCGGAACCAGTTTGTCGCTAAGGATATCCTGTACTTATTTAATTTTGCAATAACTTGGTTGCAAATCAAGTTGTGTGAAATCTAAAATATACAATCTGTCACAAATTATTATCTTTACAATATACTAAAATCTCTTTACTGTAACTTTATTTTAACAGAAGTTATTTAATTATTTTAATTAACTCTTACATTTGTTAATTATATTGCATCAAATTTGCACACGTCATTATTAATATCTCGGCAAACATTTTGGCTATGTTGGATTTCGCCTTTATTTATTAGTTTCCGAGATATTAATAATTAACAGTTTGGGTGTGGTCGCTTCCTTGTACAGCGAACTGCTTACATAACGACCACATGTGCGTTGCTTTACACAGCATTATTTTCAATGCTCTACATTCAAATGTAGTTTTAACTGTTAATTTTTATTTAAATATGGTTTCAGCATGCGGTAAACATATAACCCCAAATAGTTAATATTTGGTTCCGTTATATATTCCCACACCCGCTTTAAAAAAAAATGAGTGTAATAATTACAGTTATTTTTTTTTTCTTAATCATTACACACATATTCTGTAATCATTATTCTTACTAGCTATACATTGTATTACTTATTCTGAAGACACGTACACAAGTGTTAATGTTATTGCATTATATACAATTTAACTCTAAATACATGTATTAAAATGTTATATTTGCAACTTATTGCGTATATTGTTTTTCAAACGAGTAGTAGCCTTTATTTGTATACAATGCCACGCGTACAAAGAATTTTGCTGACAGTATTTAAAACGTTATCGCCGGGCGCGCGGCTAATTGCTTGACCTAGTTTCATATGTGGGTCAGGTAGTCGTTATCGCGTGACGTAACTGTTTCCTGCCGCTGTTCTCGCTCACTCTATACGCTTATTATTTATCGCGCTAGGAAAACATTATTATTAGTACACAAGTTATCTATAATTATTATTATTAATAATATTATAAAACACAAATTACTTATTTTAATTTTAATTATTATAATACAATTATTATTAACTCTATATACTATTTATCTTTTTAAAGTCTTTTTATTTCGTCGCGACGCGCTTTGGAACGCCATGCTACTCAAAGTATTTTCTCAAAGAGCTCGCATGGAATTTACCGATCGTTTTCGTTCGGTCCAGAGTCGTAACGATGAACGTGTGAGGTGCGAGTTGTTGAGCCAACAGATAGGGTCCATTATATAAACGAAAGAACTTTGCAGCCACATTTATGTCTCGTCGGCCTACAGGATTCGCCTTGAGCAGTACTTTTTCACCTACTATAAAGTTCGTTAGTTTATGCGTCGTATTAAATTTGTCTGCCCTTTTTCGCCCTTTTTCAACTATTCTTTCCCTCACAAGTTGATTTTTACATTACACCGGCAGAGGTAGATTATAAGTCTTTGGCTTACTTATATAATTATCCCAAAACCTCTCTGGCGTGGTTCCAGAGTCTAATTCTGCTGGTGTGTATTCCGTGGTATCATGATAACTCTCATTTATTGCCTTTTCGAAGAACGGTAAGAACTCGGGCCATTTACTTTGTTCCTTATAGCAATAGATACGGAACATTTTACCGATTTCCCGATTTCCCGATTCACCCTTTCGGCAAGGTTTCCCTGTGGTCGTCGTATCGAGGTTAGGACTGCTTTGATACCGTTACGTTCCAGGGTGGCTGCCCAGTGTTTGTTTTGGAACTGCTTTCCCTGGTCACTAAGTACGTTCCTTATTGGTCCATGTTGTGGGATATACTTATTAAGTATAATATTTAAAACGGACTTTGTGGTGGGCCTAGGGATCGCATAAAGGCTAACTTTTTTGGTAAACACATCGACGCAAACTACCATGTGTTTTAGATTTCTGGTAGCCTTGGGTAATGGTCCCAGAAAGTCGATGGCGATCATCTGTCCCTTACCTTCCGTTATCACATTGGCCATGGGCACGTACGTGTGTACGTTTGGTACTTTCGCTGTCTGGCATGGATAACATGTTTTTAGCAATTTCTTTACCCTACGGTACATGTTGGTAATTGTAAAATCCTCCTGCAATATTTTGACACATTTTACAGGAGATGCGTGCGCCATTTTTATATGTAAAGATTGTGTTATACACGCAAGCATCGCTGGAGACAATACGACTTTCCATTCGCCCTGTAACAATTTATACAATATATTGTCTTGTATAAGATAGTGAGGATTTGGGTGAGCTGCTAACATTAGCTTTTTAGCAAGGAGTGCGAGGTTATCGTCCTGCTCGCGTCCTAAGTTCTGTAGCATATTAGTAGCTTCAGGCGCGACAGTGTATTGCATGTTTAACACTCTCAACTCGTCGTCAGCTGCTTCATATACTTCCTCCTTTTCTACGGGCGGATATCTACTTAGAGTGTCTGCGGTGGTATTCTCTGATCCTTTGCAATATTTAATCGTGAATGAGTACTCCTGAATAGCTAACACCCATCGTGTTAGTCGGGAATTTGCTAATCGACATTTTAATATAAACGATAACGCCTGATTATCAGTGTGGATCTCGAAATGGGTACCGTATAGGTAGTGTCTGAATTTTCTGAGTGCGTTTATTATGGCGAGTATTTCTTTCTCGGAAGTACAATAGTGCAACTCAGCGCCTTTGAGCGTCCTATTGGCGTATGCTACAACATGAAGACTACCTTGTTCGTCTTCTTGGTGCAACACGGCGCCGATAGCGTACTCGCTAGCGTCAGTGTACATTACGTACTTCCTACCCTGCTGTGGATGGAACAATTGTAAATTAGATTGGAACAGGCCTTTAACCCTCTCAAACGCATCGTTCTGTTCAGAACCCCATTTCCACTTTATATTTTTGCGTACCAGCTGTAGCAACGGGACTGTATATTCTGCGTATTTGCTGGTAAATTTCCTGTAATATCCCGTGAGTCCAAGGAATGCTCGCAGTGCTTTGAGGTTCTTGGGCACCGGGAATTCCATAATACTCCTGAGCTTCTCTGGGTCCGTACTGATACCTGTAGCTGAGATTATATGTCCCAGGAACTTCATTTGGGACTTTACAAACTCGCACTTGTGTAGTTTGAGCTTGATGTTTGCTAACCTCAGCTTCTGGAAGACGCTCCGCAGATGCTCGAAGTGTTCCTCCAACGTGCGGGATATCACGAGGATGTCATCCACGAATATTACCGTGTAAGGGTCTACCTCAGGTCCTAGAGCTCTCTCAAGGCATCTTACAATCGCAGCGAGACTCGTGCTAAGGCCAAAAGGTACCACCTTGTGTTGATAGCATTTGTTATTAAATATAAATGCTGTATACTTACGATCTTGCTCACACAGCGGGACCTGCCAGAAGCTTGCTGTTAGATCTAGCTTCGTGAGGTACCTGGCTCCTTCACATTTAATGAAGAGGTCCTCCGCTGTCGGTGCGCAGTCAAACTCTTTCTCTACGAGACTGTTTAAGTTCCTCATATCCAGGCAGAGTCGGATTTCTCCAGTCTTCTTGCGGACGACCAGCAGTGGGTTGAGGAAGCTGCTATTAGATCTTTCAATAATATCTTCTTCCAACATCCGCTGTATCTCCTGCTGGACCTCGGCCTGGTATTTTATAGGGACCTGGTAGATTCTCCTTATGAACTTCTCCGGCTCTGAGAGGTGGATTCTGTGTTCATACACTGACGAGATTGAATGTTCTTCACTGAAGATATCGCTGAATTCTTCTTGCAGCGACGACAATCTCCGTTCAGTTCGGGAGTCTAAGGTGGTCTCCCCCTCTTCACATTCTTTATAGTGAATTACTTGTTTTGGTGGCCGTGTGATTTTAATTGGGTCACCATGGTTTTGTGTGTGTGTATGTGTGTTCAATTTAAAAGTGTAACTAACATTGTCTATGGTACATTTTAATAAGTGTTCACTGGTGTTAATTTCCGCACGTATTTGTTCCAATACATCTACCCCCAATAACATATCACATATTAAATTGTTTATAGCCACTACACACACTTCAAATTGCACTTCGTCTAGCATGATAGTTAGATAGTATTGAGTGTCAATTTTTTCTTTTGTATCGGTAGCGGTTCGTATATAAAATTGATTGATTGGGAGTGATGGGGCCGTACGAAAATATTTTTTATTGGTACGCAGGAACCTTTCACTGACGCCGGATACAACACTACCGGTATCCAGCAGAATTCTCGTGGGAACGCTATTGACAAAGGCGTGTAACACCGGACACGCCGCGCTCACGGGCCTTTGTCGCGTGGGACCGGGTTCTAGCAACGGATCCCTGACATCCGGTGGGAACACATTATTAACGGGCACACAAGTTACATAATTAAAAGTACACATTTCACACAATATATAATCCTTATAATTAACATGCTTATATTTACACAATTTTGCCGAATTTATAGCGCGTCCTTGCTGGACGCGCATTTTGGCACGTTTTTTGTAGCTTGGTAACTTTTCGATTTATTGTTCGAATTTTTATTGCCGTGGGAGTCGCTGTCTTTTTCAGTTGTATCAGCTTTGGCTAATTCGACCGTTTGAATCGCTCTAATTTGTGCTCCATCGTTACCCTTACCCTGCCCCTTTGGTCTACCAAAATTTTGTTTTCCCTTGTACTCAAAGGTTTTATTTGGCTGTTTTGACGGTGTTTGGGGTGGAGTAGAACTGGTACTCGGTTTTTGATCCGTTTGCTGATGGTACTGTAGTCGCGTATTCTGCCCTTCATTATTTCGGCGAAAATCGGGATTATAACGCCACCCACCAAAATCAAAAACCGTCTCACTTTGGGACACTAGAATGAGGAGTTCGTCTACCGTGCGAATACCCTGGGTAAATACAGCTACTCTAATGTTATGATTAAAATGGTAGGCAAGCTTGGTGACTATGTCAATCTCCGCAAATGCTGGGGTTAAATGCTTCGCGCGCTCGACCTGCTGGATTATATAATTTTCGGCGGTAATATTCATTTTCTTGTCAAAACGGCCATATTCCAGTTCATTGCGCAGAAGTCGTTGGGTATGCGAGTTCCAGTATCGGCTTTCAAATTTTTGTTTGAACTCCGCGTATGTGGACACTCTATCGCGTACAATGTTATACCACTTACGCGCCGAATCACGCATCGCGTTAACCACCCACTGTATTTTGTCTTGATCTTCTAGTCGGGAACCTACTCTAGCCATCTCATTCTCACACGCTAATAAAAATTCAATGGGGTTTTCGTTATTTTCCCCCGTAAAATACACACGATTTTTCTCGTCGACAGGGCCTTGTACCAAAATATTTGGAGCAGACCTCCTTCGTACCTCCTGTCGTACTTTCAAAATCTCGTCGCTTAACGTTTGTAAAACACTCTCTTTATTAGAGTCAATGTTAGATCGCGTCTCTACAATTGAAGCGTCTAATTTATCTACTCGTCGTTGTGTTTCGGTCACGTCCGCGTGAATTTTTACCTCTAGGGATTCCACCTTCCTGGAAACCTCTAGTGTCTGTTTCTCACAGCGGGTTATGTGGTCTTTGAACCGGCCCTCCATACGTGTTACTTGTTCAATAAACGATTTTTGCATTGTGGTCTCAAAAACCTTAAACCGTTCATTGATTTTAGTATCGACCGTATTTACTCTTTCGCCGATCTCTGCGACTTTCACAGTTAGCTCTTTATTACTCTCACCGATTTCAACGACTTTAGCGGTTAACTCATTTACGCTTTCGTCTATTTTCGCAGTTAATTCTTTACTACTTTCTTTATTACTTTGCTTAATCTCGGCGTTTATGTCAGCGTTACTGCGTTCTAATGCTTCGGTTAGACTAACTCTTTGTGTTTCGATATTAGATTTTAATTCCGCGATATTTATGTCAGCATTGGCTGTTATTTGTTCAAATTTCGCGTCTATTTTAGCGGTCAAATCCGCGTTAGCTTGTTTCATTTCCGCGTTCATTTGCTGTATTTGTTTAAGTATTTTATCCATATCCATTTTAAATAGACAACAATGTCAAATATACACAATTTAAAATACACAGAACAGTTTCAAATACACACAATAACTTTACTGTTGTACAAACACCAGTCACAAAACTCTTTGGGGATTGTTTAGTTGGACGCCAGCTGTTTTACGAGTTAAAACAGCAAAGTTTGTTTAACACGTGAAAATTAAATTTAAATTGAATTTAATTAATTTAATTTAATTTGATCGCGCCCCACGTTCCGGGCAAGCCATTTATAACTCTTGTTCGGAACGTGAATTCAATTTGACGTACGTTTGTCGGGCCCCACGTTGGGCGCCATTTATAACTACACTACTATGCGTTATTGTAATGTAATGTTGTGTGTGAGTACCCACCTGCTGTCTGATCTTGCAGATTCTTCCGACTAGGGCGTGTGGATTTTGGATTTGAAGTTCGCAAGCTAGTAATCTCAAATTATTACAACAACACACATAATGGGTTACTTTAAAGGGGGAGAGTTTTGTGAGACTGGTAGGCTTTATCGTACAACAATAAAACACTGTTATATGGGGTAATAAAACGTTGTTTATTACACCAACAACACACAAGAATAGAATGGTTATAATGTTATGAATTTTCTTATAGTCTATACAATGAATCGATGTTTTTCGATTGTCTAATAGTTGAAAGAAACTGAACTCGTTCTTTGCGAGTTAATTGCAATTTAAATTTGACTTTATTAATTGATTTGAATTTAATTAAATTTATTTAATTAATTTGAATCTAAGTGTTCATGAAACAACCTATAAAACTCTAAAATTAATTTGAATAATTAGTTAAAATAAATTAGACGTGACAGTCTAGTTCACGTTATTTCATTTCTAGTGATTCTACTTCTGATCTACTGCAGTATGATCTAAGATTAGATTGTCAGTTAAGATTGGTATAGCGCTTTTTATACTACTTCTATTTCTTAACTATAACTTACTAAAACCTTAAACTGCTATACAGGTTATCACAACGAATTTACTTTTTAATTACTAGAGTCTTTGCTATTTGTTTGGCACCTGAATTATTTGAATTACAATGTTTTAATTGAAAAATAGAAAATTTGATCTGAAAAATAAATAAATAGATTTTGCTTTCCTGTTACTGAAGAGGATGTCGTTCCGATTTGTCCCTCGTCGATTCGAGTCCTTGGTTAGAGAAAGTAATCTGCTTAGAACTGCTGGATTCGGTCGTGGAGTTCAAAATTCGGCAACACTCTGCTTCCCTGCTGTTTGTGAATATTTTAACGTCTGCTGTTGTCTGCTGGAACTGCTTCCTGTTCTCCGTCGATTTGCACGTTGCACGTCAGTGTGTGTGTGTGTGTGTGTGCTTCGTTCGGCGGTCGCTCTGCTCGTCAGCTGTTAACCAATGATTTAGACGGCCTCTCTGCTGTATTCTTGAAGTCTGGTCTTGAAGTCGGGTGGATCTCTTGCGTGCTTATGACTAACTGGTAGTACACAATAAGCTTGGTTGATGTCTTGAAGAGTATCTCGCCTTTACACAACAATTACGAGCTATACAGATTATCTGTACTTGGTGTGTTCGTAATTGCGTGTGTGTTGACCACGTAGAGTCTTCTTGTTGATCTTCACCACTTTGGCTACTAGACGATCGAAGGACTACGTCTTAACTTCGTGAGTACTGACAGAAGAGTGAATTTTTCCACCAGAAAACATCGCACTGGCCGGGGCTGCATGAAATGATTTCATTGGTCGAAACACTCTCCCTACCACATAAAATTTAGAATTCCCTTAGTCCGTGAGAATGAAGTCTGGTTCCCACAGACGGAGAATAGAATTATTATCTAATAATTAATTATCCGGCGGAACCAGTTTGTCGCTAAGGATATCCTGTACTTATTTAATTTTGCAATAACTTGGTTGCAAATCAAGTTGTGTGAAATCTAAAATATACAATCTGTCACAAATTATTATCTTTACAATATACTAAAATCTCTTTACTGTAACTTTATTTTAACAGAAGTTATTTAATTATTTTAATTAACTCTTACATTTGTTAATTATATTGCATCAAATTTGCACACGTCATTATTAATATCTCGGCAAACATTTTGGCTATGTTGGATTTCGCCTTTATTTATTAGTTTCCGAGATATTAATAATTAACAGTTTGGGTGTGGTCGCTTCCTTGTACAGCGAACTGCTTACATAACGACCACATGTGCGTTGCTTTACACAGCATTATTTTCAATGCTCTACATTCAAATGTAGTTTTAACTGTTAATTTTTATTTAAATATGGTTTCAGCATGCGGTAAACATATAACCCCAAATAGTTAATATTTGGTTCCGTTATAATATATATATATTGTACTGTGATTTTTTTTATGAGTATGGTAATTATATAATAGTACAATATAATTAAGAAATGTACCTACTGTTATTATGTTTTTTTATTTACCAGTACATGTAAAGAAACTCTTTCTCTCAGGGTTAATGATTATTAAGTTATTTGATCGTATTTATGATTGTATCTATTATTTTCTTTTCTTTAAACCAACCCAGATTCGGTTAATATGTAGTATTTTGATAATTAACCATGTAAAAAATAAATAACATACTAATGTAACTTAACCGTCTCTGAATTCTTCCAGCTGCCACGGGTTCACTTCTGGTTGTTGTTTACCTTTTTTCAAAAGCAATATTAAGCTTGGCAATCTGTTTCTTCACACAAATTTCTTATTGCTCTCACCGCTGAATGCCGCTCTCCAGGACTACTGCAACACAGATGTCTCCTCGGAAAACTTAATTATCCTTTATGGCCACTTAAACTCTTCTCCAGTCCAAGATTTTCCTCTTCGGTCGTCGTTCTATCAAGGATATTGTTATATTTCTCGTATTATTATTTATTTATTAAATATTATAATCAAACTCTGGTATCACGATTCAAAATCCTTTACTTTATTTTCTTTTCCATGTTACATTAACTTTGATGATGTACAAATGTTGTTTTATGAAATTAGACTCTTCAGGTATTTACTATTAGATATATAATTTTAGAGTTATAACGTTACTCTTAATGAATTTAATTGAAGACTAATAACGTTACTCTTATTGCATTTAAAATTAGACTAATACATTTTTCTTCATCACTATACTAAACAATTTCTTAACAATTTACAAAATTGCCTCCATGATAATTCCCTAATTTCTTTACATCTGTTTATCATATACCATATATCATATATGATATAAACATATATCATTTTTCTATTTCTTATTAAACATCTTTATTTTACCTCTAATATTCGTAATTCTATTGGTTATTTATTAAATTATAATTTTATTACTCTTTACTCTTCTTATAATATTGCTACGACAGCACAGAACAATCTACGCGTTTATCGAATGTGCCAGAAAGATCTCGACGTAAGCGTGTGGTGTACATGCTACTGGATGCATTTTGCGAGAATCGTCTCGACTGTGCCGGGCTTCGCTCGGTCGCTCGGACTGTGTCAAGGCCGTAGTAATTACGTAATTCACGAGAGATAAGACGCAGTTTGGAAGCTTCTGGTGTATGAGCGTGACTATAAATACATCGCGTAGCGGCCTTAGCTTTCAGTTCAATGCGAGATTTTTGACTGTGCGGTTCGAGAGTATTAGTGCGATATATTTCCAGAGCGGTTCGAGTTATTACTGTGTACGTTCAAGTAGTTATTATTGAAGTGTTGCGTTTTATAATCAGACGGTATAATTGTAATACAAATTGAGTTTTAATATTTGTGGACATGCTATTACGTGTGTACAATTTTCATTTGATTTGTTGTAGAGACTGTTGTTAATTACGAACTATTTTTACTGTAACAATTAAAGGTGTGATTAGTGACTTAATTGGTGTCTTGTGATTATTTTGTTTCCACTGTACCTACGACGATCGAGTAGACCGTCGTAACAATATTCATTCCAATTTCATGTATTATTTTCTGAACATATAACTAAATATGGTTTTATATCATATACTCTATGTTGGTTTTATATCAACCTCTGTGTTGACTGAGTAAGTCGATATTCCCAATGTTTTCTGTTTATATTCAATACAAAATCTGCATCTTTTCTCTTTTAAAATTTATTATCTCCCTATTATGTACTGTGTGCATTTTAACAGCAGTACATAATACCTTCCCTTATTTCATAATTTCAGATACAATTTTAGATGAAATTTTGAAATAACCAACATATTCTAATCTTAACATTTAAACAGGTGATTGATTAGGTATTTGTACCTCACAAAATTCTTTTAACAAATTAGTTTTTTCTCTTATTAATATTACAAATATGGTTCCTTATTATTATGAATCATGATATCTTAAACACTTATTTATGACTTAAAACAACGTTAATTAAACCAACTGGTTTTACATCAAAATAATAAATAACAATTGTGCCTAATTTTATGGCTAAAAAACTCAAAAACATGACTAAACATTCTCTTTCTTTCGGACCTCACCTTCCCAATCCGGGGCATACATTTCATTTGTTCTTTGTTGCAGTATTCATTTATTTCTTATCTGACTTATACGGGCGAAGTTGATTAATATTCTAGGTTCCTTTAATTTTTCCATCCTGGTATTTTATTACTACCGTATTGTTATCATTCACTGTATTAATTATGAATGGGCCTACATAACATAAAAATAATTTTTTCATCAACTTCTCCTTACTGCTGGGAAGTTGTCTGTTACAAACCAGTACTAACTCTCCTATATGATAATCTATTTGTTTATATCTCTTCTTGTATTGTCGTCTGGCTATTTCCTCTGCCTTCACTTTAATCCAACTCTCCATAATAACTTGTATGTTCTTCTGTGGTTGAGTGAACCATGTAAAATCAACTAAACTTTCGATAATTCTGGGTGGGCGTTTCTTATACATTGCTTCATATGGTGTCACACCGGTACTATCATGACTGGCTAAATTTATAAACTCCTCTGCTTTACTAACATATTCGCTCCATCTATTATGTTGATCATGGCAATATGTGCGGAATAGACGACCCACTTCTTTGAGCATTCTTTCGGCCGGGTTACTATTGGGATGGTAAACTGATGTTTTATACGTACGAATTTTTATGGCTCTCATAGCATTCTGCCACTTGACACCTTTAAATTGTGTTCCATGATCAGATATAATACTATTAGGCAACCCTACCTCCTTTATAAACTTTTCTTTAATTATTTTAACTATAGTGTAAGTATTGGCCTTAGTGATGGGATATAATTTTGTAAATCTAGTAAAACTGTCCATGATAATCAATACGTACTTGCTACGTTTCCTACCACTAGCTGGGAATGGTCCACAAATGTCAATAAAAACTTGTTCTAGCGATCTCAATGCTTGATTATTTATCCACCTTCCCTCATATCTAACATTAGCTAACTTGACTTTTTGACAAATATCACATGTTTCTATGGATCGAATTACTTTCTTTTCTAATTTATTCATGTAAAAGTGTTCCTTAAGTGCTGACACTACTTTCTTCTGGCCTTGGTGTCCATATCTCTCATGATAATCAACAATTAATTTATTACATACCTCTTCTGGCACTAAAATTTTCCAATCAGTATTTCTTTTGTCGGTGTTCCTAAACATCATTCCTTCATGAATCATATAATGTGATGTAGTGTTGGAAGTGCTTTCCATCCTTTTCCTCAACTTTTGTATTCTAATATCGGTTGGCTGTAATTTCTTTATTTCTTCCACGATGAGTTTTAATTCTCTTTTATTCCTAAAGCATGCCAAAACTTTACATGCTTCTTTGGCCATTATTTCTTCTTGATCACCTACTCTGGATAACATATCCGCTACTATATTTTTATTGCCTGGTAAGTACTCCCATTTTATATGATACTCTTGTAACTGGAGCATCCATCTTGTGAGCCTTCCATGTGACATCTTACAGTTTTTTAAAAAGGTTATTGCTTGATGATCTGTTCGTACTACTACCTCTCTGTTTAATAAGTATGTTCGGAATTTAGTTATTGCAAATACAACACTCAATGTCTCTTTTTCAGTTATTGTATAATTAAATTCTGCTTTAGTTAGTGTACGGCTTGCAAAAGCTATTACCTTTGGTTCTCCCTTGTCATTTTCTTGATATAACACCGATCCTAAACTTACTCCACTGGCATCACAATTTAAATAAAAAACTTTACTAAAATCTGGGTGACTTAACATGATGCACTGTAAAAATCTCTGTTTCACTTCCTTGAATACTTCCTCATCCTTTTTGGTCCACTTCCACTTATTCTTCTTGCAAATTAAATGTTGATAATGATGTGTTAGATCGGAGTAATTACTTTGGAAACTTCTGTAATAATTACAAAGACCTAAGAAACTTTGTAATTGTTTTACATTTTTTGGACATGGGAAATTCTGTATTGATTGTATTTTATCAGGATCCGCCGATATGCCGGTATCCGAAACTATAAACCCTAAAAACTTAATCTTGCTGGCAATGAATGTTGACTTGTCTAATTTTAGCGTAATTCCATGTTCTCCCAATCTAGTAAGTACCTTATCAATTCGATGACAGTGTTCTTCCCAACTGCTTGATGCAATTACCAAATCATCGACATATACTGTAGTAAATTCCAAAATCTCCTTGCCCAGTACTTCATCAAGACATTTTATAAATATAGCCACACTATTGACCAGACCAAAAGGTAATCTTTTAAATTGATAATTCCTACCGTTTACTATGAAACTCACATATTTTCTGCTTTCTGGATGCAATTCTACTTGCCAATATCCAGATACAGCATCCCAACTACTAAAACATTGTACGTTATTAAAACGTTTTAAAATTTCTCCTATGTTCTCAGGCGACGTCTTATCAGCAATTATCATCTGATTAATTTGACGTGCATCTAAACACAATCTTAAGGACTTATCTTTTTTGGGAATTACTACTAATGGGCTAGTGTGTTCTGACTGACTTAGTTCAATGATGTCTTCACGAAGCATTTTGTCGATTTCTTCCTGTACTTGCTCTCTTAATTTGTAGGGTATGGGATATGATCTTTTGTTAAATGTCACATTTTCTCTTAGTGGTAACTTATATTGCACTCCTACTATTTTGCCAGGTTTGTTTGAAAATACTTTATAATGTTTCAAATAAATTTCCATTAACTGATCTATTTGCTCTTTGTTTAGTTGATTGTTATGATTACAGAATTGTCTGATTTCTTGCATTTTCTCCTCCCATATTGGATTATTTAGTGTTAACTGCTGCAGTGCCTTTCTATTGATTGGTCTGTCCTTATATGAGTATTCAAATTTATCACTTAATTTGGTTGAATTGACCATTTTCCTTACCTCTTCATTCTTATTTATAATTTTTATAGGTATTTTTTGTTTATCGTATGTAAATACCACCTGATTAGTTTCTAAATCAATAATAGTTTCATACTTCCGCAAGTTATCACATCCGACTAATATTTCTGTTTCTATATTTTGATATACTACAAATGTTAATGGTATCACCCTTCCATTGAATTGCACATTCATCATTATTTGTTTGCGAGCAGTTTATTATTGTCCTGTTACACCCACTATAGTAATTTTTCTCACAGGTAATTCATAAATTCTATTAGCCTTTCCTTCGGAAGACGTGATTCCCTTTTCCATTTCTTTTAATTCATGGTATTTAGTGATACTCATCAATGATATTTTGGCACCAGTATCAATAATAAAATTTTGATTGGTTTTCCCATATTGACCGGTAATAGACACTACATCACTTTCAATTATATTTTTACTGATTTTCTCGTTGTCCATAAAATCCTGACCTAAACTGGTTATCCAAGACAGTGATCGGCTATTTGACTGTGGTTGACCACTGCACTCACTCACAGTTGTGATTATACACAATAACTACAAATCTAACTTTTCTGGGCATCATTTATTATTATACACATTTAGCAAGTTCATTTTTATTAATTTTATTCATGTATGCTAACTACACCATAATTATCGTACTTACCATAACTATGCTGTACCTGTTGATCTGATCGTGTTTGTTTATTGTGGGTCCAGGGTTTCGAATTAGGCGTGAATAGCGACTGAGTTGGGCCTTGAAATAAAAGTACTAACATCTATAAGCATTGAAATCAATTTCGATTTATTGTTTTCCCATTTTACACCTGACTTTTAATTATTAGACAATGGCATCTCTTAACGACCAAAACAAAATGGCGGTCGTTACTTACATTTCTTTATTACTTATGATACACAAATTATATTATATTTTTTTTATCAAATTACCCCTCTCTCTGTTATTTAGCAGCTGCCTCTTTACTTAAAATGCTTCTATTTATATTTATATTGAGACTAGACGCAAACCAACGCCTCAGCTTGGCTGTCGACAGTATATCAGACACGCTTTCCTTTCGCACGCTCACTCACTCATTCTGAATATATTTAATACATTTTTATATACGTATATACTGGATGGTTAATTCTTTGAGCTCAATAAGATTATATGATGTTAACTTTCCTGATTGTAGACTGGAAGTTCTGGTAGATGGTTTCACATGGTGTTTCAGCAGAGATTCCTTGGTTACATTTTTTACTGGCTGTTGTTACACTGACTCTAATTTATGAATTTTGAAAACTGTTATGCACTGATATTAATCCATTTTAACTGATTTGTATTTAATATATTACATCTTGGTTGTTTTAGACTCACTAGGCCGGTATTATTTGCCGGCGAATTTCTGTAACGTGTTACCGCTGATGCGGCATTGTGAAGACTGGGCTGAGGCACTACGCACTTTTTACGTATGTGTGTGTGTGCGTACATCATTATTCTTTGTCTCTAGGCAAGGAAACGTCCTGGTTTATGCGTATTTTATTTACGTCATTCTTATTGTTAATGACGTCTGGCATTGTTGACCAATGAAACAAACGTATCTAGAGCCTGTATTAACTTATGCAACCATTTAAAGTGTTCTGATCTGCACGTCCGCCTTTGACCTTGGAATCATTTTGCGTTGTTAAATCTACGTCGTTGTTGGCAACACAAGGGAAAATTGTACCATCCATACACATGAATGCAAAAATACAGTGAAATACAATAATTTGATACCACTCGTACCATAAATCTGACATCAGGTTTTCGTACTGTCACAAACCCCCTCAATGAAAGGTTTTAGGTCGAAACATAAAAACTTTCATTGACCCATTCACACGTTCTAAAAGGATCAGCCCAGATATGTTGCCATAACCCCCTGTAGTGTTAATATAAAAGAAATACAATCACTTACCCTGGGTCTAATGATGATGATCGTACCATTTGACCTTGCTGGACTTCTCAGGAATGATCCCAACACCATAAGGCCAGGATTCACTTTACGCTCCTGGTCTGACGCACCGGCCAGCTCAGGACCGCGGTCACAACACCACCAAACTCTGAAACATGCAATACAAATTTTAAAATAGTGGCCTTCTCTATATCCATATCCACAACCGATATGTCTCCCCTTAGTGCATTGGTTTGCGTTTTGAGGCATTGGTTTGCTTAAAGCTAAAATTCTCAAACAACATATAACAAGATTTAGGATAGAAAACCCCTTCTCCTTTTAACACCCCTGCATTTAGTACAACTTTCTGACTCCAGTCAATCATATTTACTCTCTTTACCACATGAAAATATATTCTTATCCTAAGCATAAAACAAATTTTACTTTTCTAAGCAACACCACTAACTCTACTATTTTACTTCATATAACATTGAAACATATATCTCTCATGGCAAACAACTTCAAAACTCTTTATATTTTCTTTACTCATTTTTCTTTATTCTTATATTTCTTTACAACAGAACTAAATCATTTATTTTGTTCAAAACCATCGTTATCTTCATCTTTTTAACACATTAACATTTTTTATCGTCGCTACCCCCGTAACGACCTCCTAACCACACACACTATTGTACCATCAACATAATAAAAACATAATAAAACATTGTACATTACACATTAACATTGTTACATTTACATTAAACAATTTACATAAAATAACTGGTATCAAAACTTTATAACGTTACTATTATCCACTCTTTCTTAACTTTTAAATTAGTGAACATTCATTTATCATTAGATTCTATACAAAAAAAAAATTTCAAACTTATTATTAACCTTTCAGTTACATCACCTTCCTACCATGAATTTTCCTTTTCTAACCCTTTTATCCTTATTAGTTTGGGTGACTCTCTATAATTCATTATTCTCTATATCTTATTTTGGCATTTGTCCATCTAACCTTACTACCCCTTTTTCTACTAACAACCGCTACTAACAACCATTAATATATTATGACACCAATATCTCCAATTATAACCCCCTTCACTAATCCCATTTAAATCCTCTGGCACCGCTCGTTTTTTGTACTAGGATGTGTGTTCCCTACCTGGCCATACCCATTCCTAACCATTTGCCCTCCACCAAATATCGGCAAACACTCTAACCCAAAATTGCTCCGCCTGCCACAACGCTGCACGCTGGTCTCTTGCCACGTCGCACGCTGATCACTCCTTACACCTTATCCTTACTACAAAATATCATCATCAACAAATATATATATATATATATATATATACCATTCACATTACTCACCTCTCTACATATAATCACTAACTACTGTGTCCCTAAAATATCTAACACCCTCTTTATATATTATCAGTATCTCAACATTCTTATTCTCACCAACTCCAATTAACTCTATTTAACTAACTCCCATGCCTCTATTTTAATAATTATCACCCAAATTCTATCTCCTTTTTAACATTTTACATTAATATACCACTAGAAAATTCATCACTTATCTTACAATCCTAAAACAACTCAATATCCAAATATATCATATGCGTAATCATTTATTATCTATTAGAATCTAAATCTCATAATTATTTAAAATCATTATCAAACTTTTCTACAGTACATGGTTTACACAAAAATACATAAAATACACACATCAAGAATACACAAATACATTGACATCAATACAAAAAAAAATATACAATCCACATTATCATTTAATCATTTACCATAAATCAGTTCATAAGCAGTCCATCTTGAAAAACACTATCACATTATTAAATGTTCATAAACACAATAAAATATCTACCCTCCATCGTCAAACAATAATCTTATCTTATATCTATATACATTGCTTATTATTGAATCTCTTATATTAACATCATAAATGCATATACCATTCAAATTTTCATCATTTTCCTCAAACTCATATAATCTGTCATGATTGGTCATTGTCCTGTCACCTTCTGTATTATTAGTCACAATTAGGTAATTTATAAAGTCATTATTTCCCTTATCTCCTACTACTTCAGTTTCATTACAAGGTAAGTATTTACTTTTATTATACATCATCTCTCCTCCTAACTTTTCCATAAATTCTTCATAAGTTCTACTCATTTTAAAAATCTCTATTTCTCTCTTTCTCTCACCATATCTCTCACAATACCTCTCTACACTCTCTCTCTTAATATACCTCTCTCTACCACACCAAGCTATGTGCCCTATGCAAATATAGAGAGAGAGAATGCTCTCTCTCTATATTTGCATAGGGCACTACTACTTCATAAAAACACCCCCTGGCCTCACCAGGTACAACTAAGGGATCATTTGGAGACCACATGTCTCCCACATAAATTCTAGAGGAACCTTCATCCTCAAACAACAATTTTGGATTCTTTACTCCACTCCTACCACTGGGAAAATTTGCCCTCTGCCCACTATATTCACTTAAACTCTCCTTACCCCCACTTTCGCTCTCATCTTCAACTATCTCCTCACCTTTAACCTCTACTCTCATTAAAATCTCATTATCACTACCAACATCCACACTATTATCATCTATTACCATATTTTTATTTTTATTATCATAATTTTCTCCCCCACTTACCTTGTCTGTGTTTATATCTAATTTGTCTACTCCCCTCTTATTTTCTAACTCTATCTCGTCTAACCGTGTCTCTATTTCACTTATTCTTTTATCAATATTACAATTTTGTTTCTTAATTTCATTAATGTCACTTTTCAAATCATTGAATTTCTCATCGAATTTATTATTTTATATTTCAAAAAGTGTTTGCATAATCTTTACAATCTCGTTCTCTTCAGTTCTTTTATTTACGACTGGCATTGACTGATCGCCTTCTCTCATAATTTGCGATTCAGTCATACTTATTTCACTACTGTTTGCCATTGTGAAAAAAAATTGTTAATGAATTGTTGCTTTCTACATATGTCACAACATAACCTACAATCGTACCTTTGATTTCAATACCCACTCCGTCTCTATTCAGGCTTATTATATAAAAATACAACAGGATTTTTTTAATATAGTCACCTGTTCGGGCACCATTTGTGCTTTATACACAATAACTACAAATCTAACTTTTCTGGGCGTCATTTATTATTGTACACATTTAGCAAGTTCATTTTTATTAATTTTATTCATGTATGCTAACCACACCATAATTATCGTACTTACCATAACTATGCTGTACCTGTTGATCTGATCGTGTTTGTTTATTGTGGGTCCAGGGTTTCGAATTAGGCGTGAATAGCGACTGAGTTGGGCCTTGAAATAAAAGTACTAACATCTATAAGCATTGAAATCAATTTCGATTTATTGTTTTCCCATTTTACACCTGACTTTTAATTATTAGACAATGGCATCTCTTAACGACCAAAACAAAATGGCGGCCGTTACTTACATTTCTTTATTACTTATGATACACAAATTATATTATATTTTTTTTTATCAAATTACCCCTCTCTCTGTTATTTAGCAGCTGCCTCTTTACTTAAAATGCTTCTATTTATATTTATATTGAGACTAGACGCAAACCAACGCCTCAGCTTGGCTGTCGACAGTATATCAGACACGCTTTCCTTTCGCACGCTCACTCACTCATTCTGAATATATTTAATACATTTTTATATACGTATATACTGGATGGTTAATTCTTTGAGCTCAATAAGATTATATGATGTTAACTTTCCTGATTGTAGACTGGAAGTTCTGGTAGATGGTTTCACATGGTGTTTCAGCAGAGATTCCTTGGTTACATTTTTTACTGGCTGTTGTTACACTGACTCTAATTTATGAATTTTGAAAACTGTTATGCACTGATATTAATCCATTTTAACTGATTTGTATTTAATATATTACATCTTGGTTGTTTTAGACTCACTAGGCCGGTATTATTTGCCGGCGAATTTCTGTAACGTGTTACCGCTGATGCGGCATTGTGAAGACTGGGCTGAGGCACTACGCACTTTTTACGTATGTGTGTGTGTGCGTACGTCATTATTCTTTGTCTCTAGGCAAGGAAACATCCTGGTTTATGCATATTTTATTTACGTCATTCTTATTGTTAATGACGTCTGGCATTGTTGACCAATGAAACAAACGTATCTAGAGCCTGTATTAACTTATGCAACCATTTAAAGTGTTCTGATCCGCACGTCCGCCTTTGACCTTGGAATCATTTTGCGTTGTTGAATCTACGTCGTTGTTGGCAACACAAGGGAAAATTGTACCACCCATACACATGAATGCAAAAATACAGTGAAATACAATAATTTGATACCACTTGTACCATAAATGTGACATCAGGTTTTTCGTACTGTCACACAGTCTTCTCTAGTTTTCCTGATTTTCATTTATGGTTACTCTCTCCTCTCTCCTTCCTTCCTGTTGACTATTTTCTGACTGGGAAAGGGAACTATGTTGCTCTCTATTTCTTAACTGTTCATAATTGTTGTTCACCTCACTCTGTCTCTCCTCACTGCGAGAATATCCGTTTCGATCAGTCTCCCTCGGGTAACGACTATTGTAGATTCGGGAATCATAGTTTCGGCGTATAAAATTCGCTCAATTGTTATTTGAAGCGCAGTTGCCCCTATAATTATTATTGTAATTATTATTATTATTATTATCATATCTCCGGTCATTCCGGTTATCGTTTCTGTAGTAATTTCTTCCACCTTCCCTATCTTGGTATCTTGGAACATTTCTTTGGTCGTTCCTTTCTACTATTTGATTCTTATCACGGTTTTGTTCTTCCGGATATCTATTAGGGTAGCTGTCTCTTCTCATATTCCCTTGTTTAGTGCGATTGTCATAATTCATTTTCCTCTCATAATCAGTGAGTAATAAGGTCATCGCTTCTATAGTATTGGCTTAACTGGCAAATTGTGCTAAGCTTACCGTTTCAGGAAAATGATGACTCAAAGCTTCCACCACATATCTGTCATCCATGGGTGGATCTAAATATCTTGCCCAGCAAACATGCGATAAGAAATACGAGGTCGGTGTTTGTCCTACTCTTGGGTTGTACCTACTATATACTATGGTCTCCCGCACCCTTGTCTGTATGGATCGCGTCCAATATTTATTTTTATAGCTGTCCACAAATTCCTGGTAGCTATTGAAGGTGTTTCTAACAGCATCCCACCAATAATCATTCATTTCATGGAACCCATGATCTAACATTAGCTTAATTCTCTCCCATCTATTTTCCTTGGTACTATGCAAATATTCCTTCATTCTATTTAAATACTCCATAGGATTTTTTACATATCCTTTCATATGTGGCACCTCATGACTAATATTCTTATCTTCTCGTATAACACATGTTTGATTACCATTTTGTTCTATTTCATTGACCCTTACTACTAATTGTCCCATGGTATCCTCTATTTTGGTATTATTGCTGTCCAACTGTTGTACCATGGATTGAATATTGCTCGTTACTTCCTGTTTGTGTTTGACCAATTCTCTCGTCATCTGTTCTATGACTTCTTGTTTATTTTCTCCTAATTTCTCTTCCACTTCTTCCTTCAGTGACTGTTGCTTCGTTTCTATATTGTCTAATCTATTTTCCATTGTTTCCATATCCAATTTCACCTCTGCAAATTGTCTAACATTCCCTTCCTCATAATTTTTCAATATTAACTCAACTTCAGCCTTTTGCTGGTCTAATTTATTATTCACCCCATTTATTTGTTGTTGAATGTTCTCCTTTAATTCCTCATTATTTGTTTTAATAAATTTTCATTATCTATTTTCATTTGTTTCTTTAATTCCTCATTATTTTGTTTTAATAAGGTTTCATTATCTAATTTCATTTGTTTCTTTAATGTTTCACTGTTACTATCCATTTTTTCATTTATTTGTTTCAATAATGTTTCGCTGGTTTTGTTATTCTTTTCGTCTGTTTGTTTATTATTTTCTTCTATTCTTCCGAATTGCTCCATCATTTCCTGTAAATTTGCATCCATTGGTTGGTTTGGTTTCTTCGGTTGGTCCCCTTGGGCATCCCTTACTATTACTTCCAGTTCAGTTTCTTCCTCTTCAGCACTATTACTCCTTAATTCATACCGTTGCTCTGGTTTGTTAGCCATTTTACAATCTTTAACTTAATTTTAATTACAAGGAAAAAAAATTTTTATGCTAATTAAATTTAACAAAATTGTGTTATTTGGTGCTGGTTTAAAGAAAATCTTTGCTTTCACGTGTGGGCGCCATTTTTGTACTGTGATTTTTTTATGAGTATGGTAATTATGTAATATTACAATATAATTAAGAAATGTACCTACTGTTATTATGTTTTTTTATTTACCAGTACATGTAAAGAAACTCTTTCTCTCAGGGTTAATGATTATTAAGTTATTTGATCGTATTTACGATTGTATCTGTTATTTTCTTTTCTTTAAACCAACCCAGATTCGGTTAATATGTAGTATTTTGATAATTAACCATGTAAAAAATAAATAACATACTAATGTAACTTAACCGTCTCTGAATTCTTCCAGCTGCCACGGGTTCACTTCTGGTTGTTGTTTACCTTTTTTCAAAAGCAATATTAAGCTTGGCAATCTGTTTCTTCACACAAATTTCTTATTGCTGTCACCGCTGAATGCCGCTCTCCAGGACTACTGCAACACAGATGTCTCCTCGGAACACTTAATTATCCTTTATGGCCACTTAAACTCTTCTCCAGTCCAAGATTTTCCTCTTCGGTCGTCGTTCTATCAAGGATATTGTTATATTTCTCGTATTATTATTTATTTATTATATATTATAATCAAACTCTGGTATCACAATTCAAAATCCTTTACTTTATTTTCTTTTCCATGTTACATTAACTTTGATGATGTACAAATGTTGTTTTATGAAATTAGACTCTTCAGGTATTTACTATTAGATATATAATTTTAGATTCTTGGATTTCATTATACAAATACAGAAATATACAAACACACAAAAACAAATAAAAACGACATCCTAAACGAACAGACACAATTCAAATCGCACGCATTATTCGAACACATCTCACCACACACACACAGCTTCAATCTTTCGAATAACTATCCCGTCGCCAACAACAAGACGGACAACGCTACCTATGGCAGCCTCTGATGAAGCCTTCTAAAGCTGAAAGCCGGTTTAGGCTGTAAGGTAAAACTTCACGTTTTTACTTATAAAAAACTTAGTGTTCCGAGTCGTCAATACTATAGTGATATAATTTTAGAGTTATAACGTTACTCTTAATGAATTAAATGAAGACTAATAACGTTACTCTCATTGCATTTAAAATTAGACTAATACATTTTTCTTCATCACTATACTAAACAATTTCTTAACAATTTACAAAATTGCCCCCATGATAATTCCCTAAATCTTTACATCTGTTTATCATATACCTATTAAAACATATATCATTTTTCTATTTCTTATTAAACATCTTTATTTTACCTCTAATATTCGTAATTCTATTGGTTATTTATTAAATTATAATTTTATTACTCTTTACTCTTCTTATAATATTCATTCCAATTTCATATATTATTTTCTGAACATATAACTAAATATGGTTTTATATCATATAGGAATCGACCTCTATGTTGACTGAGTAAGTCGATATTCCCAATGTTTTCTGTTACATTCAATACAAAATCTGCATCTTTTCTCTTTTAAAATTTATTATCTCCCTATTATGTACTGTGTGCATTTTAGCAGCAGTACAATATATATATTGTGACGGTACGTTTAATCACCACAGACCTATAATCTGTATAATAGTAAGACACCAGTCATGAGTACTAGTAACCATGGATGATAAGTGTATAATAAACATAATAACGTGATAAACCCAATAGATATGGTAAGTGAGCAGGTAGGAACAGCACCAAAACCAGTGAAATGGTATATAAACAATATATAAAGTGAGATAGAGTGAAACAAAAGGAGAAAGATCACACTCGAATAAGGTATTGAGAGAGTGAACCACTGTTAGTAAGGAGAATCATAAAGGACCAATGTTAAAAATAATGAATGTATGTGTTAAAAATAAGAACATGTCATGTGACAATCAGAACAAGAATAACACATGAAAACTGAATTGTTATGAATTAAGTAGTGATCAAGGATCATATGTAATTCCATAAAAATAAAGAATTAACTTTATATGTCTAATAAAAAATATGAAATCAATGGAAAAGTAACAGTATTAATTAATTAGTAACAGTATTAATTATCACAAAGAGTAAGGTATGAAATGTAATTACACGACAAAAGTCATGAAATGTAAAATGTACTGAAGTTATTAAACAAAGACCATATAAATGTTAAGAATAGAAAATGGAACAAATAATGTCAAGCAAATTATGTCCTAAAAGAGACATAACCAGTAGTAAATAAGAGAAAACTATGTAAAAAAGAGTTAGATGAAGAGCATCTAAAACCAATTTATTTGTCAACATAGAGTTGCCCAAATGCAACTAAATTGTACTAATGTATTATAAAAGATCCAGTACTATGGATAAAAAATGACCAACCATGTAATAAACAATAATAACTATGATTGTATAAGGAAATAATATAGTTAAATAATAGACATGTCAGGTAGCCAAGTGCTAATAACTAATAACAGATAAATACTTAAAATAATAGCTAAACCAGCTGAAGAACCATGTATCATAGATTAACCACCAACTAATGTAAACTTGCTCAGTTGATAATAGCTGCAAAATAAGTATAATTAATACCAAAATAAGTTTTCGGACAACAAACCTAGGTAATACAGATCGAACGATGCTATGTAGGTTTACTCAAAGTATGTATCAAATAAAGAGGCAAAGAGTACATATTATCATTAAACAAGGATTAATCTATCTAGGCGTTACAATAAAAAATAACATGATTAACAGTAAGTGAATCGAATTATATGTTAATAATCAAATAAAAACATTGTAGGCTTTAGAGATGTTAGGCCTAGAACGGCATTTTCAGTATTTTGTTCTAATTTGAGGGTTATAATTGTATTGTTAATTGTTGGAAATGTATTTAGAAATATTGTGTTAATGTTCAACACACAAAATAATATGTAATTAGAGGTAAAAAGCAGAAATTGTAGTATACTGCTATTGTACGAACCACTAAAAATGTAATTTATTTCAACTAAATATGTAACATACTGGCAATATTTGTACTCAAAATAATCAGTTGATTGCAAGCTATGCGATGCTATTAACGTAATAACCATTGTAATTAACACTGTAAAGTTATAAACGAAAAACCATTGTAAATTAACTAATTTTAATAATGAAGTGAAGAAGAAGAAATAAGAAATCCGGAAGTACAATGCTTCGAGATGTTTCCAAAAGAATAGACTAGAACAATCTGGAATAATTTTCATAGGAAGTTGATTAAACTGACGTCATTATGACATATTATTGGACCAAGAAAATTGCCGCGTTTGATAATTGGAACCTAACAGGCCATACAGTGAGTATACGATAAAAACGAGATGAGACGGCTTTTAGAAAATCAGTCTTTACAATTGCCGGCCCGATCAGGTGAATCTGCGACACTCAGAACGAAATATTCTAACCAAAAAAACAGTAATTCTTTGAAAGCAGTGTGCGCAATAACAGTACGAAGTATACAGTAAGAATCTTTATCAAGTGAATCATATGCCCTTTTATAAATTTTAAAACAGTGCAGTGATTTAAAAAGCAATCGAGAATTGTTTAACCAAGGGAGTACAGTGCATTAACACATTTTGAACTTAAACATTAAGAACCCATAACCTGATTGTTTACAGTTGTGTACAATAGCTCACACACACTATAACCACATTATTTAAGGAATAAGAAACAATTTTTATCATTATTAAATACTTGATTTGAAGTAATTAAATAATTCGATTAAAGCTAATCTCAATTTCGAACATAAACAAGTCATCAATCCTTAACGATTGTATACTTGTAACCTTATCTGCCATAAACTCTTATTTTGTTTGTAAAGCATCGCTAGACGTAGCATTATTATTGATTTATCTGATACGTTCAAAGAATCTGCCCTTGAGAAAAAACACAACCAAATCCGTTGTGGTCAACATAGAGTCAATATTGCCTATTCAACTGAGTATAGTAGCCAAGCCAGGTTTTATTTTCAATTTTATTGTATGTATTAATGTTCAGTGGTAAATCGAGTTCCTAATAAAACAATTGTAATTTGTTGACAACAAACAATGTTGTATTTATTTCCAGTGCATTTAAAAAATTAAATGATTATTTTAAAAGGTAGGTAATAAAAGGTAGGTAACAATATATATATATATATATATATATATATTGTAACGTAACAAAGTTGAGGTTCCCGACGTTACATAAAAACTTTGTCAACATGACTGAAAACAATGCCCAAGGTATGCCATAATTAAGTACAAGAGGGCCAATCTCAGCTAAAAAATGCATTGATGGTACCTAGTAAGGTTACTAGGTAATAAAATATTGAAGGTGTACCTAAATATAAAATATGTAATGAGCAGTGTAAGATGTAAACTATAAACACTGTGTTTAATGAGATGAGTTTACTGTGGATGAGTTTGAATATAATAGACTGTTAAATTAATATTTAGTGTTTTATAAAATGTACTTGTTGTTGTACTTTATCATGATATAGTGTTTACATGATATTTATTTTATGTTTTGTATGTAGTAAGTGTGGAGCCATTGCTTTAAGGAAGTACTAAGTAATGGGTACTCATTTCATTCATGTTAAACTTGTATTTAAATAATTAAATACAAGTATATTTATTATGTATGGTATTATGTTAAGTATATTTACTTTAAATAATTGATGAAGATGTTTAAAATAATATTTGTAAACTTGGCCAGGAAGACAATAAGTGTTAATAAGTTGGCAAGTGGTCATTATAATTATGTTAAAAACCAATGAAAGGTTCAATGATGAACTAAATAATAATAATGAATTGAAATCAGGAAATTAAAATTGATATAATTGGCCATAAGCCAGTGACTCTTTGTACAGTAGGTCAGGTAAGAAAAATTAAATTAAAAACAAAAAATTATAACACAGGTAATAAAACCAATAGGCCTAAATTCAGTATTTTGTAAAAGGAAATTAATACCTTTTAAAATAAGTCAATTAAGAAGAAAATGTAGTAAAATGTATACAGTTTAATAAGGCAGATTAAGTGAAAGTTTTATGTGATTTAGTGTAATTGCAAGCAGGGAGTATTTTATTAAATAAGTGTAAGAATATTTCATAATTCTGGCTCTAGGATAACAGATATTATCCAATGACAGAAGAACCAATGGTTGTTAAGGCAACAAAATGCAAGAAATCTTGTTGATTTAGACATTCAATTGTTATATGTAAACGAGGACAGTTCAGTCATTAAAAATCACCAGAAAACCACAAAACCTCATGAATAAAATTATTACAAATCAATGTTAAATTATAAACACTAAATAAAAAAGACGGATTGGACTAAATTATCACTTTGAGAATAAACAACCTATCTACAAAATTCACATCAAAAACCTTAAGAAAAATGAACTAAACTTACCACTAAATGAGTTATAACAGAAACCATAAATAAATGAAGATAATCCCGACTGGGAGAAGTCGAATTGAATAAATACCATACAACAAAAATTAAAGAGAATTAAATTTACCTATTGAACCTCACTTTTGACTGCAGAGCAAGAATTTAATACTACACTAATTCCATCGGGACCTGTGACCACCAGAAACGAAAAAATCAGCGAAGATCAAGAACTGAACTTTCTATTACATCCTGGGACATTAACAACAACTTTATTGAGAAGCTGGAGGTGAATAAATTCTAGCCATTCTTCATTACCCGTCGATCTGACATCGTTAGTGGAACACGGCCTGAATGAGTATATGGTGAACGCTTGGTAAAAACCTGCTTATGTTAATACTTTATATAATAAGATTTTAATTTAAATTGTAATACCTAGTAACCTGAATTTGCATTACCTGGCCTTACTAATAGTTAAAAGAATTACATGTACCCTGGGATAAGAGATAAACTGAAAATTATAATTAAATTGTAACATAAACCACGAGTTCAATAACAAATCGATTCGGTATTGTATGATCGATATGATGCTTTAATAACCGAAGAAGCAACTGTTGAAAATTTAAAATAATTTAAAATAAAGAATCCTTGTATTTGACGAGTCTGTGTTATTGTAGAATAGTTATTGTATTTCGATTAGGGTGTAATTTACAGAGAAAGAAAGTGATAAAAGCGTCAAGTGGAACAACTTAACCTATAAGAATGGGTCATTCGCTAATAACAGCGCTCGATTGCAGACAGCTGGTGAATACGGGAGAATAGAGAACTAACTTATTCTCTCCACACTCCGCTCTTTTCAATTTAGATAATACATAGTGACTAGGGTTGGAGAAAAATACTGAATTATTCATTATAATACCCGTAATATAGCATTTTTCTCTGGTAAAACACTTGATAATTAATTAACACAGGTCTATAATCAACAACCGAATAATATCCACAACATCATAAATATTTTTCCTTATAAACAGATTGAATTGGTAACAAATTGGTGAATTCAACGTGGGCTGAATTAACGATAAACCCACAACCGTATTACACTCGTAATAAATAATAACAACAAGAGTTATTTGTTACAAATTGGCGAATCCAACAGTGGGACTTTTAAACATCCTCAAAAATAGTTAATAAAGTAAACAGATTTATTTGTTAAAAAATTGACGTTAACAACGTGGGACTTAAAGTTGATACACGGGAGTCACATATAAAGAAATAATACAGTTCATATATATTATTTGTTACAATATATATATATATATATATTGTAACGTAACAAAGTTAAGATCCCAGACGTTACATAAAAACTTTGTCAATATAAATTAAAACAATACCCAATGTATACCGTAATTAAGGTCAGGAAGGTAAACCTCACCTAATAAATATATTAATAATCCCTAGTAAGGTTACTAGGTAATAAAATAGTAAAAAAGTCTATAAGTGTAAAATATGGAGTGATCAGGGGAAGATGTAAACTATAAACACAGTGTCTAATGAGATGAATTTACTATAGACAAGTTTGAAAATAGTAGACTGTTTAATTGATATGTAATGTTTTATAATGATGTACATGTTGTTGTGCTTTATCATGATATTTTGTTTACATGATATTTATTCTGTGTGTTGTATATAGCAGGTGTGAAGCCATTGCTTTAAGAAAGTATTAAGTAATGGATACTAATTTCATTCATGTTAAACTTGTATTTAAGTAATTAAATACAAGTGTATTTGTTATGTATTGTATCATGTTAAGTGTATTTACTTTGAATAATTAATGAAGATATCATAAGATAATATTTGTAAACTTGGCCAGGAGGACAATGATTGTTAATAAATTGTCAAGGGGTCATTGTAGTTATGTTACAAACAGATGAAGGGTTCAGTGATAAAATAAATAATAATAATAAATTGAAATCAGGAAATTAAAATTAGAATAATTGGCCATAAGCCAGTGACTCATTGTACAGTAGGTCAGGTCAGAAAAGCTAAATTAAAAACAAAAAATTATAAAACATGTAATAAAACAAATAGGCCTAAAATTAGTATTTTGTAAAAGGAAATTAATACTTTTTTAAATAAGTTGATCAAGAAGAAAATGTAGTAAAATGTATATGGTTTAATAATGCATATTAGTTGAAAGTTTTATGTGATTTAATGTAATTCTAATAAGGGAGTATTTTATTTAAAAAGTGTAAGAATATTTCCTAATTACGGCTCTAGGATAACAAATATTATCTAATAACAGAAGAAGAAGATGGTTGTTAGGGACGACTGAATGCAAGATATCTTGTTGATTTCAACACTCAATTGTTATATGTGAATGAAGAGAGTTGAGTTAATACAAATTTAAAAACCAGAAAGAAAACCAAACTAAATGAATAAAATTAAATAAATCAAATTTCATAAAAAGAAATCCATTAAAAAGGACTGAGTAGTAACTCCTGAATCTATCTCTCAGCAAATATAATTCTACATACCATTAAAGTTAAATGAATTCAAAAAAATAAATCATTCAACCTACTAACAGCAAAAGAGTAATGACGAAAATGAACTATAATTAAATAAAGATGATCCATAGCCGAGGGATGCCAAATTAATTAAAAATATATTAAAAAACAAATGAAGAAATTTGAAATAACGTACTAAACCTCACTTAATTCCACTGAACGAAATCTTAATACTACACAAATTCCATTGGGACCTGCAACTACCAGAGCCGTGAAGATTAACGAAGACCAGAACTGAAACTTCTACTATATACTGGGACATCAATACCAAACTTTTATTGAGAAACTGGAAGCTGTTATCGTTCAAGAGTTGAATCGCCATTCTGTTCTCGTCTCGGCGTAGCGAAACACTGCCACATTAAGTATCCGATCGAAGTTGGTAAAAAACCTGCTTACATTTAATTTTATATAGTAAGATTTTATAACAATATTGTAATACTTAATAACCTTAAAATTGCATCACCTGACCTTACTAATAGTTAAAAGAACTACATGTACCCTGAGATAAAAAACAAACTGAAAATTATAATTAAATAGTAACACATCTAAAACCCGAATTCAATAACAAATCGATTATGTATTGTATAATCGATATGGTGTATTAGTAGCAAGAGGAAGCAGCTGTTGGAATTAAAACATATATAAAATAAAGAATCCTTCTTGAATTTGACGATTTCTTGTTATTTGTAGAATAATTAGTGTATTTCGAATAGGGTGTAATTTACAGAGAAAGGAACGTGAGAAACGCATCAAGCGGAACGACTTAACCTATAATAACTGGTCAATCGCCAACCACAGCGCTTGTTTGTTGACAGCTGGTGAATACGGGAGAATAGAGAACTAACTTACACTCTCCGCTCTCTTCTCTTTACAATTTCGATAGTATACACCGACTAGGGTTGGAGAAAAATATTGAATTATTCAATATAATAACGGGAATATAGAGTTTTTCTCTTGTAAAACACTTGATAACTATTTAATACAGATCTATTATCAAGAACCGAATAATATCAACCACATAATAAATAATTTTCTTTATAGATAAATTAACATTGATTTGCAGGAGATCTTAGCTACAGTAAAATATTAAAAATTGACGCATTTCACAGTGGAGCTTTTGATCTTCATCTAATCCAATAAGTAACAACATATAATACGTTACAAATTGACGTCAACAACGTGGGGCTTAATTTGGCGAGAGTTTCGAAGTTACATACTCCGATTAATTGTTACAATATATATGCGATCGCTCATTCTTACGACTAAACATTTATTTACATTTTAACATATTATTACTAAGTATAAACTTTTCTTTGTTTTAATTTACTGTCTTTTGAAATTGTCTTTATGAGCTCTTTTTCTTTTTTAAAAATCATTTAAAATGCATTACGCGTGTCACCTCGATTTCTGATGATCTTACGACTGTTGTCCGGGGTCCAGAGTTAGTTTTCCATTCCTCTTGTCCTGGCGTGGTCCTGGATACGTCAAGAGTCCAGCATCGTTCTACGGCAGCATGTGTTCCTGGATACGTCTAGAGTCCAGCGTCGTTCTACGGCAGCATGTTCCTGGATGCGTCTAGAGTCCAGCGTCGTTCTACGGCAGCATGTTCCTGGATGCGTCTAGAGTCCAGCTTCGTTCTACGGCAGCATGTTCCTGGATACGTCTAGAGTCCAGCGTCATTCTACGGCAGCATGTGTTCCTGGATACGTCTAGAGTCCAGCGTCGCTCTACAGCAGCTTTCCCGTATATACTCTTGGTAGACTTAATATTGCAGTATTTACTTTGTCCGTAATATTGTCGTAACTTTAACAAACGTTATTTCGTTTGTTACTGCGACTTGTAATAAAAATAAACTGTTTTGCCGACGGACAGCATGTCCGGCTGCAACTGTGTCTTGAAATGAAGAGAAGAGTTTTTGGTCGAACCCTTAATTTATAACCACTTGAGATTCCGCGCCAGTCGGCTCCAAAATCGTCCTGTCGATACCTGCATATCTTGTGACAGCCCCCACTCCCGAACCTTTTCATCTATTTGCAATTATTAGCAAATAGCAATGTTTTGCACAGAATTGAGATAGCACAAATTATAGCTAATTCGATTAAGCACTCACTATATTAATTTGAGCGTCTTAGGGTAATTTGCTTATTTTTTGGTACGTTTATTTTGCACTGTCTTCGCATAACGTGTTCTATTAACGTCATCTTTTCACTGGGGATAACTATAAATTTTACACACACTTTGGTGCCTTTGGTTTGATCATACACTAATTAGTTTTCGCACAGTGAATTAAAATAATTATTTTATTAATTACTTGGGGCGGGTTGCTGAGATTCCTGTCTATGCCTGCATCACTAACACACACAAGATACACGTGTAACACACATACAATTGAGCAGTTGTTCACTGCTTGTCGAAACAGGTTAATTTTCTCCCCTAATCTAACAATGAAATATTTTTGCAATCTCAGACCTGTCCATTTACCCGTAACTTATACAAATTATACAAAATTTATATTTATTTAAATTAATGCCTAATACAGCGTATGGCTGTATCGTTGCATTATTCCTCTGCCTGAGAAGAAAAAATTTAATAAATATTTATTTATTAAATTTTTGTCTATTTGTTCTAGACAAATATAACCATGTTATATTAACTTAACTTAAGTTTATACATCGGTAAAACAAACACATAATAATGAGTAAGTCAGTCTAACGTTCACCGTGGTGGTATGCAATATTCACCCCCCCCCCCATTATACAGCTGATACTGATTCAGTGGCCTTGTCCCACCCTTACTCTCTCTTCTCATTATTCATACGTAGAATTTCTTGAATGATGTCGCATGATATTTGCCAATGTCCTTATCCTATCTCTCATCGTATACGATGAATGTGTGTCTTCCTACGCGTTGCTTCAACATATAAGGTCCGTTGTACAACCGGAAGAATTTCTTTACTGTGTTGTCACTGTGTTTTCCTACAGGATTAGCTTTCAACAGAATTTGTTCTCCTACATCAAATCGTTGTAATTTATGTGTTCTATTGTATTTTTCTATCCTCTTGTTACCTTGTTCTATGATGCGTTGTTTAGCATACTCCACCTTTACACTTAATGGAATAGGTACGTTTTGATTCTCTGGCTTGCTTACATATTTGGTCCAGAATCTGACAGGTTTCTTGTCTTCGTCTAGTTCGATTGGTGTATAACTTGTTGCTTCGCTATAATTTTCATTTATTGCTTTCTCAAAGAAAGGTAAGTACTCTGCCCATTTGTTGTGTTGATCGTGACAGTAGATTCGTAGATATTTACTTAACTTTTTATTTACTCTTTCCGCCAGGTTTCCCTGTGGGTGTCGTACTGATGTGAGCACAGGTTGGATTCCATTTTCACGAAGAGTTCTCTCCCATACCTCGCTTTGGAACTGTACTCCTTGATCACTAAGTACCTTCTTCATTTTACCATATGCAGGGATGTATTTCTGCAAGAGTATTTTTAAAACAACTTTAGTTGTGGGTCGCATAATTGGATACAGATGGACGGCTTTGGAAAATACATCTATACAAACAAGTATGTTTTTCACTTCCCAACTTGATTTCAGAAGTGGTCCAAGAAAATCCACTGCAATTAGCTCTCCTTTTTGGTCCTTTCGGATACTCTGCATTTCCACATAGGTATGTAGATTCGCTCTGTACTTTTACATTTCCTTACTCATACATTCTTACCTTCGCTTCTTAACTCTTTTCTTAACATGAACATCACTTTATCTTTCTTAACTTTTCTTATATTACTTATGCAATACATTAACATTTCTTACATTAATCTTATACAATACATTAACCTTCATTACCTTCTATTATTACATTTCTTTAATATTACCTTTCTGATCGCTAATAATTTTCTTCATCCTTACCGTTACTTTCTGAAATACACCTTTTTCGTTAGCTTCGTAGTGAGTCCTTATCGGCTACAGATGACTACCTTAGAAACACGTCTATATCCAGACTTCATGTGCTTAACTCTACTCGATGTTTTAATCGTAGTATTTGGAGCTCTAAATAATCTCTGTCCTTGACTTTCACGAAGGTATGAAGATTTCGCTTGATCAGCCATTCTGACAATTAACATTGATTTCTCCTCTCTAATCCTTTCTTCATATTAATAACACATCAATAATAACATTCCTTACCATTTCTTACAACATAACATTCTTTCTATTATTAATTCTTTAATCTTTTTACACATATTATTCTTATTAATTAACTCCTTTTCTTATTAATAATAATTAACAGTAATATTTTTCTTTTAAAAATAATTATTCATTTCTATAGAGCATTGAGTGCGGTGTCGTTTGATTTCCACCCCTCACTATTATAACAATTGCATTGGGTCCGTCAACAGAAAATTCATTGTATTTTGACGTGTAGTCGCCGTTGTCGTATATTAGCCTACATGTACAGTTATTTCCGTCTCGCACCCTCATTGTGTTAACGTCCCATTGTAACATAGCGACTGTGAGCTCATCTGACGTCATTGTGTAACTCACCTGTTTGTATGGCATGAATTTGTTTTTAGCTGCGACGAATAACCTCTCTCTCCTCTCTCAGTACGTTCCATAATTCTCTCATCACTAATGCATTGTGTAAGATCAGTCCGTTTGAAGGCTATATAAACAGCTGTTGACTGTTTTTTCATTCGCCGTTTATATTAACCTCTGTAGTTTTTATATTTATTGTGCTTATTATTATGATTATCGTTCAATCGATACTTACTGTGCGTACCCTTGTCGCGTGTGATTTGTTTCAATCGTGTTACCTTTTTAACTTGTTTTATTTGTGTGTGAGTGTAACCACTACTTTGGATACTTCCGCTAGCACGGTACGTTTGTTTAATTAAATGTACTTTACATTCTTCCTTAGAGTTAATTATTGTTTTAGAATTATCATCAGTAATTATGAAAGTCTGTTCTCTCTTACTTCCAATTACAATTGTTTGTTCAGAAATCCTCATTTCACATATTTGTTCCGTTTGTTTACCAACTATTTCACATACATTTTCTGTGATAGTGTCAATATGTGAGTTGATGTCAACAATTTTTTCTGTTACTTGTGCATTCCTGTCAATTATACTTTGTTTTATTTCAAGATTATCAATTTTTAACTCTTCTAGCTCTCCGTATTTTTATGGTGTCTTGTTTAAAATTTTCAGACTTTGTTCTAACTTATTTTCTAAACTTTCTGTTTGGTTTTTATTTAATTCTTTTAGTTTGTCTATTTTCGCATTCAAATTTTCTGTCTGTTTCGTAACTAATTCGTCCATCATGGCCCACATCATTTTTCGAAAGACCTCCATATCTAAGTTTCCTGGAGTTGTCATGTTGAATTATTTTATATTTAAATATTTATTTATAAATTATTATTGGTGAACCGTATGCGAGCTTTTATTTATTTATTGTTGAACTGTTATTATTTATTTATTTTTATTTACTCATGTTACAATTACACCTGTTTATTTTGTTGAGCGCCAGTTGTGTTTTAGTACACAACAATTAACCTAACATACAGTTAATGTTTAAAATAAATAATTATTACATATAATATATTTTTTATTTAACACACCTTTATTTTTAGAGCAACCATTTAACTACAAAATTTCTAATAGTTAAATGGTGGGGATCGGGCCACACGTCAAGGGCGGCATTCTATACAACAAATTTATTATATAATTTAAATTTGTGGAATACGATCTTGGAGCGCCATTCTATACAACGATACATATACATAAATGTAGGCGTGTCGGGCCTCACGTTCAAGGGATACAAACTTATACAACGAATTTATATGTAAATCCGATATACAGTAATTCATGCAGGTTGTATAATTATACCAGGCGTATATATTATAATAAGAGTATTTTTATTTCTCAGTATTTAAAACTCATTTATTATTTATTCATTATTATAAATATTCATAAACCTCTTTAATAATTGTCGGTCACGACATTGCTCATTATTAAATGTTTATATCTTATGATATGCAACATTACACATATTAAAAAATGTCTTATATCTAAACATGTTAATAAGCTTATATCTAGACGTGTTAAATAATTGGTTTATTAATTTATTATAACATTAAAATATTTTTATATTGAAATAAATTGTCTTATCTCAGATCTGACCTCTACTCGCTCAGTCTATACCAAGGTTTATAATTCAATTTAAATTTATATTAATTGCTTGCAGACTGGCCTTGTTTTAATATTCAACTTTAAATTAATCTTTCTATACTTCAAATATCTAATCACTTTACTATCTATTTTGATAATAAACTCTACTCTCTTTACTTTAAATTCTCTTTCATTTATTAATGCTTTTATATATATATTATAACACTACTATATATTACCTTCCTGAAATAATAACTCATGGATATGATTTAACAACATATTGATTTAATCTTTGTAACATAAATTCCAATTATTGGAAAATTCCATTCGATACATATAGTTGTCACAGGGTCGATATTTATCTCAGGATTTATAGTTAAATAATTTTAATATATTTCGTGGGAATTCTTGTGGCTGCTACGAAAAGTTCCTTTGCATGTTGATTAATAATAGAGAGTACCTTTACAAACAATATATTACTTATAATCTAAAAATTTACACAAATTATATATTAAGTTACATACAAGTTTTGACGATATTCAATTTGTCCGTCTCAGAAAATAATGTAGTTTATCAATGTGTACAATAAATGTTTCCTTGTAATCACTGTTAGCTTATATATTGAATTTGGTTGCACTTTAAAATGTTGACTAGTGATTAGTGTTAGTGTAAATTGTTATATTGTCTAGTGGTTGTTCCTTGTTGAAAAAAAAAATATTGTCAAATTATACTTTACACATCTAGACGATATTGCTGAAGGGTTCCTGGTCGTTTCTGAATATTTTTCTTGATTGTGTGTATTATTTGTTCATGAAAATGGTAGTGGAAGGATTATTATCTTCGATGATGGTCCTTCAGATCTTCTTTCACACACGGGTCATCTATTTTTATATACTTTTAATTACCTCTAGACACGCACTATTCAACTGCTTTCCATCACAATTAACAATTAAGTGTTATTTCTTCTTTCTTTTTTACCTAACTCATACAAATTTCTTAAATTTTGATTGGTCATTTATGTACAGTTTAAATGTTATAGGATCAACACCCATTACCTACATTATATTTTATAAATTACCTTTAATAGATAATATTATTACTATACTCTAATTATATATGCAATGTTTATACAATTATTAATTAGATAATTATAAACAATTTGATACTAAACATGCCTCAGTTTATAACTGTAAAACCTTATTAATTTGAATTTCTATGATATGTGGTGGAACAATTTGTTATGATTTATTGTAATTTCTACTTTGACTACCTGAGATAAATATATTTACATAAATTAACTGGTGACATAAAATCTTATAACATACAACAAAACTCTTAATAATAATAATTGTTTTTGACAGTTTTAGTTTATTTATACTGCTAAACTATTGTCTGTATGATAAACTAAAATTCTGTCTAATAATAACAATAAAACACTTTTCATACAAAAATAATTAACACTGTTTAACAGTAGTCTGTGTCACTATTTATATTCTGTCACTCATATAACTGTAAGGTTTGTGTCCCTTTTTCTATCCTTAAAATATGTCGATACAATTTTGTTAATACAATTTTAATTTATGATTAGGTACTCTTTATTGGGTTTGGTTGTTATTATTCAGGGTAAGTTGATTAGGCGTACTAGGTTTATTTATTTCACTTTTTTCTGTTTACTGCCCTATTCTACTGGGTTATTTCTGGGTTTCTGGATAATATTATATAAGTCAAACCAAATAGTTTTCCTTTAATTTGCTTTCAATTATTATTTCTTGTTTCTTCTCTGGATCGGATTCCACTATTATTTACTATTCTTTTGTAACATTTTGTTTCGTTACAAATTGCCTCTCTTCAGAAGTAATTATTTCTGAACACTTCATTAGGTGTGAGGACATAATTACTTATGTTATTTTTCCTTTTCTTCCTCATGATATTTTTTCATGGATTGTTGATTATAATTGCCCTTGATCTTCTTTGAAATGGGGTCGGTTAATTCATACGTGTTGTTGTTGTTTTTTGTTATGGTGTAGGGTCCAACGTATAGTAATAATAATTTCTTTGATATCCCTTCTAGAGTGCTAGGCAATTCCCTGTTCTTTAACAAAACTTTCTCTCCTACTTCATATTTAATTATTTTACCCTTTATTTTCTGGTATTTATTTCTGCGTTTTTCCAGATTTTCCATCACCTGATTATAGAATTTTAATTTATTAAATTGGTACGGTGGAGACTTAGGAAATTTAATCAATTCTTGGATCTCTCTGGGTGGTTGTTTTTCATACATGGCAGTGTATGGAGTGCAATTTATAGATGGATGGTAAGCCAAGTTTAAAAAATCTTCTGTGGCTGATAAGTAATCAGGCCACTTCCTTTGTTGTTGATGACAATAGGTCCTTAAAATTCTACCAACCTCTCTCAGGATTCTTTCTGATGGATTGCTACTGGGGTGGTATACGGAGGTCTTATAGCTTTTGATGTTCAGTTCTAACAATGTGTTCTTCCATTTTCTGCCTCGAAACTGTGTACCATGGTCGGTAACTATTGAAACAGGTATTCCTATTTTTGGAATGTATTGAGTAGTTATTACTTCAAGAATTTTCTGCGTAGTTGCTCGACTGATTGGATACAATTTGATAAATTTGGTGAAGTGGTCCATAATGATTATAAGGTATTTATACCGGCTTCTACCTTCACTCCTAGGAAATGGTCCACATATGTCATTGAATAATTTTTCCAATTTTTGTTCTGACGATATAGGTATCATTACACCTTCCCTTCGTTCATTATTAATTTTGACCAATTGACAGATATGACAGGGTTTTATATAATTTTGTACCTTCCTGTGTATGTTCTTAATGTAACAATTCTCCTCCAATGCTTTCACTACCTTTACAGCACCCATATGTCCGTATCTTATGTGATATTCCAACACTAGTTCTTTTTCCATGATTTTGGGAATGATTACCTTCCAGTCTTCTTGGTTCAATGTATTTTTTATGAATAAAATTCCTTCTTGTTCACAATAGAATTGGTTTATTGAAGAGTTTTGGTTCGCCATACGTTCCTTGATTTTTATTAATTTTGGGTCTAATAACTGATTAGCTTTGATATTTTGTAATAATGCTTCCAAATCAGATCTGCTTTTGAGAATGTTGTACACCTTGATAATCCTTTCTTTCTCACCCTCAAATGTCTAGGTGTCCAGGTTTATTCGAGATAACACGTCTGCTATCACGTTTTGACTCCCTGGAATATATTCCCATTTGATATTATACTCCTGCAAGGCGAGTATCCACCTCGTAAGCCTTCCATGACTCAGCTTACAACTTCTTAAAAATGAGATGGACTTATGATCCGTTCTGACAGTTACAGGATATCCCAAAATGTACGTTCGGAATTTACTACAAGCAAAGACTATGCTTAATAGTTCCTTTTCTGTAACATTATACCTTCTCTCACAGTGGTTTAACACACGACTGGCAAAACTGATGACTAAATGGTTTCCTTCTGTGTCTTCTTGGTACAATACCGTCCCAAGACTGACATCACTTGCGTCACAGTTCAAAAAGAATGGGTGATCAAAATTTGGATGATGAAGGATTACTGTCTCTAAGAATTTATCCTTTATCTGTTGTAGTATAGCGTCCTGTTCATGTCCCCATGTCCATTTGTTTTTGGAAGACAGCTGTTCCTGAAATTTAGATGTCAATGCGGAATAATTGCGTTGGAACTTCCGGTAGTAATTACACAGTCCTAAGAAGGATTGGAGTTGCCTCTTATTCTTTGGTTGTGGGAACTTCTGGATTGCAGTAACCTTTTCTTGTGATGGAGAAATACCGTGTTCAGTCAAATTGAAACCTAAAAATTGAACCTCCTTCGCTATTAATTGGGATTTTTCAAGTTTTAGTGTTATGTCGTTCTCTGCTAACTTACTCAATACATATTCCACCCTGTGACAATGTTCCTCCCAGTTGGATGAGGTAATCAACAGGTCGTCTACATAAACTGTGGTGAATTGTAGCGCTTCCTGACCCAATACCTGGTCCATACATCGTACAAAAATTGCTACCGAATTGACTAATCCAAATGGCAATCTTTTAAACTGGTAGTTTCTACCCTCGAAAATAAAAGCCATATATTTTCGACTCATCGGGTGCAACTCCACCTGCCAGTAACCACAAACTGTGTCCCAGGTACTGATAAATTTCGTACCATGAAATTTCTTTAGAATTTCTTCTATTTCTCCAGGTGACGTACGATCATTTACTATGTGTTTATTTATTTCTCGGGCATCCAAGCAAAGTCGAACCTGCCCGTTCTTCTTCTGAATTGCTACTATTGGGCTAGTATATGGTGATTGGCTATGCTCAATTATATCATTTAACAACATTTTATTAATTTCAGCTCTAACCGCCTCCTTCAATGAATATGGTATAGGATAGGATTTTCTGTGGAATTCTGCTGGTTCTTTAAATTGTATTCTACACTGATAGTTTTTTACTTTTCCTGGGTTTTCTGAAAATACATGTTTATACTTCTTATATATCATGATGAGATCTTCTACTTGTTTTGCTGTCAAATTATTTGTGCCTTGGTGTCTAAACTCTCTTATCTCCTGTAATTTACTGTTCCACAGGTCTTCATTTGTCATATTATAGATTATTTTTCTGCATTGGGTGTCATTATTTAAAAAATTTAATTCCCTAACTTGGTGATGGGTACGGTTCAGAGGGGCACCATCGCTTCCTATTAACTCTGCCGTCCACATAACACCTTCTGAGTTCAAGGACACCTTCTCCTTGCTCAAATCAATAATGGCTGAATATTTCCTCAGCATATCGCATCCGATTAATAATTCGAATGGTAGGCCGATTGCGACCAAACATATAATATTAATTGTAACACCTTTGCTTTCTATTTCCAATGACACTTGTTTTCTCACTGTTTTATTTTGACGCCCAGTGGCACCTATTAAAATAACATTATTGACAGGTAAGGTAGGTATTATATTTTTACTTTGTTTCTGTATTCTCTCCAGTTCAGCGTCGTTAATAAGTGATACATTTGCACCAGTATCTATCATTATTCGTGTAGGAATTCCTTCAATTTGAGCGGTTATGTATAAAATTTCATTATGCTGGTTGATTCTACTTGTCACCGTTTCCTCCAACAGTTCTTCTCGAAGATTTTTCAAATAATAATTGTAAATAATAGTAAGATTTTGACTGTCCGTCCTTAAACTTTGGTTGTTGTTATACTTCAAAATTCTTTTATTTTCCATAATTAGTTTTTCATAATTAGTGGGTAGTAATTTGTTATTACTATGTTTTTGAATTTGGTGGTTATTGTACCCAGTAGTTAGTAGCAGTAAGGGGTCGCGAGGGTTTATTACTGCCTCACTCCGTTTAAATTAAGGCTATCATGATTATTTTCCGGGCATGACTGTTGATTTGCCTGGACTGGTGTGCTGGTTCCTGGTTGTTCAACCTCTCGGTTGTCTAATTGTTCACTTCCCCTTGATTCTCGGAAGTCCTCCTGGCTTCTACTTCTGACTCGGTTATAATGGTGACTCATCCCTCTGGGATTTCCTCTTTGATCATAACTGTTATTAAAACTGTTTCTCCGAGGTTGATGGTATCTCCAGTAATCCCCTTCTTCGGCACTGATGTAATTTATTCGGGGTCGGTACGAACGATTATTATTATAATTACCCTGATTATTATTGTTATTAACTCCTGAGTTACTCCTAAAATTATTATAATTTTGGTTTGTTCGGTAGTTATTATAATTATTATTGTTTCTATTACCCGGATGGTAATTTTGATTGGGCCTGTTGTTATCATTATTGTTAATTGGGTTTCGATTGAAGTTTGCTGGTTGGTTATTATTTGGGGTAAAATTTTGGTTGTAATTACGATCGTTGACATAACTATTCCGGTTATTCATGTTATTATATTGATTATGATTCATACCATGGTTATTATTTTTTGACCTGCACTGATCCGTTCATTGTCTGCTTCTTTTGTAGTAACCCTCGTGTTCATAATTTTCTAATAAGTCAGCCATTGCGTGGACCGTTTTAATCTGGCTTCCCAGGCGTGCTCTGGCAATTCCTGTGTCATAATGGTATGCCATTTTAGTTACTAGGGATTCTTCTGGTATTCTTGGCTCTAGGTGTCTCGCCAAACATACCTTTCCCCAGAAGTAAGTAGTTGGAGATGTACCTCTATTTCCATCATATCTTCCCTGACAAATGTTGTCCCTTATAATATTTTGTATAGCTTCGGACCAGTATTTTTCTTTAAACAGTTTTTTAAATTGAGCGTAGTCCACTATCTCATTCCTGGTTGCTGTCCACCAGTTGTCCGTAATCTCCCTAAAATGCTCATCCAACATCTCTCTAATCGAGCTCCAGATAGTTATTCGATGTTTATTAAAATGTTCCTCAATTCTGGCCAGGAATTCCATGGGGTTTCTGCGATAATTTTTGAAATTAATTCCTTCTCTGGTTTCATTTGTGGAAACATGAGTAATATTATGTGGTCTGGTTCTAATTAACTCAATTTCTTCTTGATTTTGGCGTACCTGACCAGTTAAATTATTCACCGTAGTGTTAATATTGTCACACCTTTCTCCGGTTTGTTTCTGTAAATTCACTAAATTTTCTTGTTCCTTTTGTATTCCTTCTATTTGAATACGACTATTTTCTTGGACCTGGTCTATTCTAGTATTTATCACTGCTTTATTTTGTATGATGGTTTCGTTAGCTTTTCTCAATCTCTCATTAGTGTCAGCTATTTCTTGCTTCCTTTCCTCATCGATTTTGTCCATCTTCTGGTTAATTGTATCATTGACTTGTTCAATTCTACCATTAATTATTCTTAAATTCTCTTCATTGATTTGTCTGAACTCTTCCTTCATTTGGTTATTATTTTCACTTATAGTTTGCCTTAAAGTTTCATTAGTACTTTCCTTAATACTATCAATTTTCTCATTTATCTGTTTTAAACTCTCGTTAGTGTCTTCTCTGTTTTGGTCAAATCTCTCCTCCATCTGTTTTATTAAATTTTCACTCATTTTCTCATTTGTTTGTCTGTTATATTCCTTGATACTATCAATTTTCTCATTTGTTTGTCTGTGATCTTCCTTGATGCTCTTCAAATCTTCCTTCGTTTGTCTGTTATCTTCCTTGATACTATCAATTTTCTCATTTGTTTGTCTGTGATCTTCCTTGATGCTCTTCAAATCTTCCTTCATTTCTTCCTTCTGCTTCTTAAAATTGTCATTCGTTTCTTCCTTATTTCTGTCCATTTTCTCACTCATACTATTCATTAATTCCATTAATTTTATAAGATTCGGGTCTCCCCTATCTTCCTTTCTTGCTACCGTCTCCACATCCTCCACCGATGTTACTTCTTTCTCTTCCATCCTGACTTCCTTCTCTGCCTCCTTCGTCCGTTTCAATGACGTAGCCCTCTTACGCATCTTTACAATTTCTTGGAACTTATAGCAGTCGCCAGCTAAAAATTAGGAAATTAATTTGGTTGTTTCAATTTCTTCACCTAATATTCCCTAATTTCAGACTCACTAGTTGGTGCGCCCATTTATAACACTACTATATATTACCTTCCTGAAATAATAACTCATGGATATGATTTAACAACATATTGATTTAATCTTTGTAACATAAATTCCAATTATTGGAAAATTCCATTCGATACATATAGTTGTCACAGGGTCGATATTTATCTCAGGATTTATAGTTAAATAATTTTAATATATTTCGTGGGAATTCTTGTGGCTGCTACGAAAAGTTCCTTTGCATGTTGATTAATAATAGAGAGTACCTTTACAAACAATATATTGCTTATAATCTAAAAATTTACACAAATTATATATTAAGTTACATACAAGTTTTGACGATATTCAATTTGTCCGTCTCAGAAAATAATGTAGTTTATCAATGTGTACAATAAATGTTTCCTTGTAATCACTGTTAGCTTATATATTGAATTTGGTTGCACTTTAAAATGTTGACTAGTGATTAGTGTTAGTGTAAATTGTTATATTGTCTAGTGGTTGTTCCTTGTTGAAAAAAAAAATATTGTCAAATTATACTTTACACATCTAGACGATATTGCTGAAGGGTTCCTGGTCGTTTCTGAATATTTTTCTTGATTGTGTGTATTATTTGTTCATGAAAATGGTAGTGGAAGGATTATTATCTTCGATGATGGTCCTTCAGATCTTCTTTCACACACGGGTCATCTATTTTTATATACTTTTAATTACCTCTAGACACGCACTATTCAACTGCTTTCCATCACAATTAACAATTAAGTGTTATTTCTTCTTTCTTTTTTACCTAACTCATACAAATTTCTTAAATTTTGATTGGTCATTTATGTACAGTTTAAATGTTATAGGATCAACACCCATTACCTACATTATATTTTATAAATTACCTTTAATAGATAATATTATTACTATACTCTAATTATATATGCAATGTTTATACAATTATTAATTAGATAATTATAAACAATTTGATACTAAACATGCCTCAGTTTATAACTGTAAAACCTTATTAATTTGAATTTCTATGATATGTGGTGGAACAATTTGTTATGATTTATTGTAATTTCTACTTTGACTACCTGAGATAAATATATTTACATAAATTAACTGGTGACATAAAATCTTATAACACAACAAAACTCTTAATAATAATAATTGTTTTTGACAGTTTTAGTTTATTTATACTGCTAAACTATTGTCTGTATGATAAACTAAAATTCTGTCTAATAATAACAATAAAACACTTTTCATACAAAAATAATTAACACTGTTTAACAGTAGTCTGTGTCACTATTTATATTCTGTCACTCATATAACTGTAAGGTTTGTGTCCCTTTTTCTATCCTTAAAATATGTCGATACAATTTTGTTAATACAATTTTAATTTATGATTAGGTACTCTTTATTGGGTTTGGTTGTTATTATTCAGGGTAAGTTGATTAGGCGTACTAGGTTTATTTATTTCACTTTTTTCTGTTTACTGCCCTATTCTACTGGGTTATTTCTGGGTTTTCTGGATAATATTATATAAGTCAAACCAAATAGTTTTCCTTTAATTTGCTTTCAATTATTATTTCTTGTTTCTTCTCTGGATCGGATTCCACTATTATTTACTATTCTTTTGTAACATTTTGTTTCGTTACAATATATATATATATATATATATATATATGCGATCGCTCATTCTTACGACTAAACATTTATTTACATTTTAACATATTATTACTAAGTATAAACTTTTCTTTGTTTTAATTTACTGTCTTTTGAAATTGTCTTTATGAGCTCTTTTTCTTTTTTAAAAATCATTTAAAATCCATTACGCATGTCACCTCGATTTCTGATGATCTTACGACTGTTGTCCGGGGTCCAGAGTTAGTTTTCCATTCCTCTTGTCCTGGCGTGGTCCTGGATACATCTAGAGTCCAGCGTCGTTCTACGGCAGCATGTGTTCCTGGATACGTCTAGAGTCCAGCGTCGTTCTATGGCAGCATGTTCCTGGATGCGTCTAGAGTCCAGCGTCGTTCTACGGCAGCATGTTCCTGGATACGTCTAGAGTCCAGCGTCGTTCTACGGCAGCATGTGTTCCTGGATACGTCTAGAGTCCAGCGTCGCTCTACAGCAGCTTTCCCGTATATACTCTTGGTAGACTTAATATTGCAGTATTTACTTTTTCCGTAATATTGTCGTGACTTTAACGAACGTTACTTCGTTTGTTACTGCGACTTGTAATAAAAATAAACTGTTTTGCCGTCGGACAGCATGTCCGGCTGCAACTGTGTCTTGAAATGAAGAGAAGGGTTTTTGGTCGAACCCTTAATTTATACCCTCACGAGATTCCACGCCAGTCGGCTCCAAAATCATCCTGTCAATACCTGCATATCTCGTGACAGCCCCCACTCCCGAACCTTTTCATCTATTTGCAATTATTAGCAAATAGCAATGTTTTGCATGGAATCGAGATAGCACAAATCATAGCTAATTCGATTAAGCACTCACTATATTAATTTGAGCGTCTTAGGGTAATTTGCGTATTTTTTTGTCACGTTTATTTTGCACTGTCTTCGCATAACGTGTTCTATTAACGTCATCTTTTCACTGGTGATAACTATAAATTTTACACACACTTTGGTGCCTTTGGTTTGATCATACACTAATTAGTTTTCGCACAGTGAATTAAAATAATTATTTTATTAATTACTTGGGGCGGGTTGCTGAGATTCCTGTCTATGGCTGCATCACTAACACACACAAGATACACGTGTAACACACATACAATTGAGCAGGTGTTCACTGCTTGTCGAAACAGGTTAATTTTCTCCCCTAATCTAACAATGAAATATTTTTGCAATCTCAGACCTGTCCATTTACCCGTAACTTATACAAATTATACAAAATTTATATTTATTTAAATTAATGCTTAAATTTCTGTCTGTTTCGTAACTAATTCGTCCATCATGGCCCACATCATTTTTCGAAAGGCCTCCATATCTAAGTTTCCTGGAGTTGTCATGTTGAATTATTTTATATTTAAATATTTATTTATAAATTATTATTGGTGAACCATATGCGAGCTTTTATTTATTTATTGTTGAACTGTTGTTATTTATTTATTTTTATTTACTCATGTTACAATTACACCTATTTATTTTGTTGAGCGCCAGTTGTGTTTTAGTACACAACAATTAACCTAACATACAGTTAATGTTTAATATAAATAATTATTACATATAATATATTTTTCATTTAACACACCTTTATTTTTAGAGCAACCATTTAACTACAAAATTTCTAATAGTTAAATGGTGGGGATCGGGCCACACGTCAAGGGCGGCATTCTATACAACAAATTTATTATATAATTTAAATTTGTGGAGCCCCGCGATCTTGGTGCGCCATTCTATACAACGATACATATACATAAATGTAGGCGTGTCGGGCCTCACATTCAAGGGATACAAACTTATACAACGAATTTATATGTAAATTTGATATACAGTAATTCATGCAGGTTGTATAATTATACCAGGCGTATATATTATAATAAGAGTATTTTTATTTCTCAGTATTTAAAACTCATTTATTATTTATTCATTATTATAAATATTCATAAACATCTTTAATAATTGTCGGTCACGATATTGCTCATTATTAAATGTTTATATCTTATGATATGCAACATTACACATATTTAAAAATCTCTTATATCTAAACATGTTAATAATCTTATATCTAGACATGTTAAATAATTGGTTTATTAATTTATTATAACATTAAAATATTTTTATATTGAAATAAATTGTCTTATCTCAGATCTGACCTCTACTCGCTCAGTCTATACCAAGGTTTAAAATTCAATTTAAATTTATATTAATTGCTTGTAGACTGGCCTTGTTTTAATATTCAACTTTAAATTAATCTTTCTATACTTCAAATATCTAATCACTTTACTATCTATTTTGATAATAAACTCTACTCTCTTTACTTTAAATTCTCTTTCATTTATTAATGCTTTTATATATATATATATATATATATATATGCGATTGCTCATTCTTACAACTAAACATTTATTTACATTTTAACATATTATTACTAAGTATAAACTTTTCTTTGTTTTAATTTACTGTGTTTTTAAATTGTCTTTATGAGCTCTTTTTCTTTTTTAAAAATCATTTAAAATCCATTACGCATGTCACCTCGATTTCTGATGATCTTACAACTGTTGTCCGGGGTCCAGAGTTAGTTTTCCATTCCTCTTGTCCTGGCGTGGTCCTGGATACGTCTAGAGTCCAGCGTCGTTCTACGGCAGCATGTGTTCCTGGATACGTCTAGAGTCCAGCGTCGTTCTACGGCAGCATGTTCCTGGATACGTCTAGAGTCCAGCGTCGTTCTACGGCAGCATGTGTTCTTGGATACGTCTAGAGTCCAGCGTCGCTCTACAGCAGCTTTCCCGTATATACTCTTGGTAGACTTAATATTGCAGTATTTACTTTTTCCGTAATATTGTCGTGACTTTAACGAACGTTATTTCATTTGTTACTGCGACTTGTAATAAAAATAAACTGTTTTGCCGACGGACAGCATGTCCGGCTGCAACTGTGTCTTGAAATGAAGAGAAGGGTTTTTGGTCGAACCCTTAATTTATACCCTCTCGAGATTCCATGCCAGTCGGCTCCAGAATCATCCTGTCGATACCTGCATATCTCGTGACAGCCCCCACTCCCGAACCTTTTTCATCTATTGCAATTATTAGCAAATAGCAATGTTTTGCATGGAATCGAGATAGCACAAATCATAGCTAATTCGATTAAGCACTCACTATATTAATTTGAGCGTCTTAGGGTAATTTGCGTATTTTTTTGTCACGTTTATTTTGCACTGTCTTCGCATAACGTGTTCTATTAACGTCATCTTTTCACTGGTGATAACTATAAATTTTACACACACTTTGGTGCCTTTGGTTTGATCATACACTAATTAGTTTTCGCACAGTGAATTAAAATAATTATTTTATTAATTACTTGGGGCGGGTTGCTGAGATTCCTGTCTATGCCTGCATCACTAACACACACAAGATACACGTGTAACACACATACAATTGAGCAGGTGTTCACTGCTTGTCGAAACAGGTTAATTTTCTCCCCTAATCTAACAATGAAATATTTTTGCAATCTCAGACCTGTCCATTTACCCGTAACTTATACAAATTATACAAAATTTATATTTATTTAAATTAATGCTTAAATTTCTGTCTGTTTCGTAACTAATTCGTCCATCATGGCCCATATCATTTTTCGAAAGACCTCCATATCTAAGTTTCCTGGAGTTGTCATGTTGAATTATTTTATATTTAAATATTTATTATAAATTATTATTGGTGAACCATATGCGAGCTTTTATTTATTTATTGTTGAACTGTTATTATTTATTTATTTTTATTTACTCATGTTAGAATTACTCCTGTTTATTGATTATTGGACTGATTTGATGAAAACTGACCAGGCAACCAATTGACAAGATACGGAAATATTATAAAATGAATAAATTCTAAAAATAATAAGAACAACTTATTTCCAGTCTTGAAGAAAATTACTTGGAATTTAAAAAAAGAATTTGAGTTGAATATTACCACTAAATTCTAAAATACAATAAGAACAACTTATTAAAGATTACAGAAAAAAGCGAGAATTATTATTAAATGTTTATAAAGAAATAGTGTGAATAATGAATAACAAACCCCAAGATTACAGAAAAAAGTGAGAATTATTATTAAATGTTTATAAAGAAATAGTGTGAATAATGAATAACAAACCCCAAGATTACAGAAGAAAGCGAGAATTATTATTAAATGTTTATAAAGAAATAGTGTGAATAATGAAGAATGAACCCCAAGATAAAAGTTATTACCTCAAATCTACCTATGCAAAATAAAGAAAGAAAAAAAAAAAAAATCATATGACCTAAAATATATACTACATTGCCACATGATGGAACAATTTCAGTAAACGATTGAATGTAACCAATATAATGTTAAAGAAGACAGGAAAGAAAGAGTATTTATGAACATAATTCATTGAAAAATAAACAGCCAAAATAGTGAAATACGATAAGAAGAAGAATAGTTAGGGCTAAGGAATGTATTTAGTCAAAAATACAATTATAATGATCATCACACAACAACTATTTAGAAAATATTGTGATCAGAGAAAAAAAACAAACGAAGAAGACACTTAACATTACAATCTCAACAAAAATGACTACAAATGATAACTGTCAAAGTCAATATCAACGAATGTTTAAGGAATTAAAATGGAATTACGAAATATGAAGAATAGTAATGAAGAAATATAAATGCAACAAAGAAAAAATCTTTTCCCAAATATTTATTATTAAATAATTAAAGAGATTATTAGGAGATTATTATTATATTTTATAGCTGACTGTAGATGAATTCCAGCAGTACTATATTAAAATGTGGTGTGGGCAGCAGAGTATGAAGCCAAACAGTGCCTCTCTGAACTGTACCAACGCATGTGTTAGGGATTGTTAGGGAAATTAAATATTTAAGGAATATTAGAATAGTTGCAAGAATAAATTCAGTTTCCAAAGGAGTAGGACGAAGAAAACAGAAAGAAATGAGTTGACAGAAGAATAATTGAGAAATACAGTGATTATAGTAATTATAAGTAGAAGAGATGTAAAACTAATGTATCATTGAATAGTGTAGCCAACTATCAACAAATAATGTTTACAGAAATAAAAATGATCAAGAATGTTAATTAAAATGATGAAATGTTATTAAAAAAAAAAAAAAAAAGTATTAATACTAGTCTAATGAAGTTACATTGAAAATCCCAACGTCAACCACTAACAAGGAAATGAAGAAAAGACATGTGAAAAAGACAAGTTTATTTGACCTAAACTTCATTCAGGTAAACTAAACTTTTTAGGAGGGGGAGCATATGTAAAGCAACAGAAATGCCAGCATTCATGTTACATAAAAATAAGGTTCACCGAATAATAAATAAGTCAATGTTTAAAACCATAATAGAACAAAGATCCTATAATTACAAAGATAATCATAGATAAAATTAAATAAGGATGCAAGGTAGTGTTAACAAGAATAAACGAACCTGTAAGTTAAATAATAGCTGATAATATATGTTTAATGAAAAGCAAACAAAAAATGAAACAATGATTTAATTTATAGTAATAACAAATAAGAATTTTGAGCTAAGAAGTATTATTTTATGACAACAAATGTTATGATAAAGTTTATGTTATGTTATACCAAATATGTGTTGAGTTAATGAAAGATAATGAAACAAGTTGTATTATTCAATGACTGTTGTAGAATGAAGTGTGAAGCAGTTAATCAATGTTCATAGATTCGAATTTTGTTATATGTGATCAATAGATCAAGATAAAATTGTTATTAGATATAGAAAAATAATTGTTTATATAAATGTTAATAGTTAAGATTTGATTGTATGTATGAATTTATGTAAAAGGGGCTATAGATATTTAACAGCTATAAACATAGGTAGATCAGTTTACAATAAAAGGCCTAACAGCCAAACTACTATATAAACACTCATAACATAAAGATTAGATACATCAATTAATAATAATTAATAAATACGATTTGAAGAGCTAGAAAAAACATTAAATTGATAATAATATATAATACAATTTATACAAATTATGATAATACCATAATGCCATGAGATCGATTAGTAACATATAATATCGAAAGTGGATTAAATATAAAAAAAGGAAAAAAAAAACGGCTTATATCAAAAAACCAGCAGAATATGTGTAGAAAATAATAAACCAACTATCGGTAAAGTTACATTCCGATAGGATAGCAAATTGATAAAGAATAGACAAAAAATATATGAAATAAACACTATATATTTAAAACATGTGGAAGGAAGGAATTATGTGTTGCTAGGGACGACAAAAAGGAGAAGAAGTTGTTGATTTTGACAAGAATTGCTTGGATGAACTAAATGTGATGAGATTAAAAAACCCAAGAATAATCTATTTAATCGTAATATTCGAAATTATCAGATACGATTATAAAAATACAAAATTCTAATGACAATATTTACGTCTATTACCAATACAGATTATCCAAATAACAATACAATATGAAATCATAATAGAGAGTAAATAACTGAAGTCTACAAGAAAGAACTTGAACTGTCCCATATCCGAAGGGAATTGATGAGATATTAATCAAATAGAAAGAATTAACAGTAACACAATTAATAATATTCACTACACCAGAAATTATAACCTTCCAATTACACGGAACAACACTAATTGCTTCAACCGAAAGAAGAACTTATTTGGATCCTGGCGTTGCAGAAGAAACATAATCGGGCTGTAAATCAATCCGGAAAGCTGTATTCCGAAGTGGACAGGACAAGAATTACTTTTATTAAACCGAAGAAAGAAAACAGTACTGCATAATCGTCCAGAACAGTAAATTTAGCGATCAACCGCCTACACGATTTGCTTCGTTCGAGTCTGGTAAATTATATTATAATAATCATACTAACTACATAACACTTCAAATTTGTAAATCTTGCATTCTTATCTATGTATTTTTAATCTTCCCCACAGTTACAAGAACCTTCACACCCTGAAATAAATTAATTACAAATCAAAACACACTATATAAATAAATTTAAATAAAGGTTTAGAATAATCAACAATCGATTCATGAAGTCTATAGCCCAAGCATGTGTTAATTAGAACATATCTTATCCAATGTGAATTAAGTAAACAAATAAAGAACCTTTATATATTTGTAAAATCTTGTTATTTGGAGTATGGTTTAATGAGCTGGGAACAAAAACGTAACTGAATAAGTATAGAATAATTGGTTAAGATAAACATCGAAATAACCTATAAGTTTTGTTGAGCCGATACTACAGCGCTTATAGCGGAATTATCTGACACCAAAGAGAGAGCGTAAAAATACAAAATTAGACATAACTCTCTTCAAGGTATAATAGGGTTGGATGAAATTGTAGAATAACGCTTAAGTTGTTTAAGTTTTAGGCACATTAACACTGATATTTCATAAAGAGCTAAGTTAATATTAATTAATTACATCAATATATCCCACAACTCCAAATATCTCCGAGATTTACATAATTAAAGTAATTCAAAACAAATTGACAAACCCAACAGTGGGGTTTTAAAAGGAGAAGGACACCGTTCCGTAACAAATTGACGCCGGCAACGTTGGGGCGGAAATAACGAGAATCCCGCGACCGTAAGAGACAACGTAAGAGCCGAACGTTCCGTAACAAATTGGCGCTCAACTTGTGTAGGGCTTAAGTTAAGTAACTATAATTATAATAACATTACTTAACCAGAGCAGGCAACTGTGGGAGAATAAACATGCATACCAGAGGTAGATCAAGGATTAGGGCAGGAGAAACGGAGAAGGAAATAGATGAAGAAGAACAGGAAATAGAACTAATAACAGACAGTGAAATGGAACAACAGACAAACGAAATAACGGAAACTGAAATAATTACGGACAAGGAAAAGGAAGTAATGGAAGAAGTTGCCCAAGGGGATCAACCACATAAGCCTAACCAAAAGAAGACTTGAGTATGCAGGAGATGTTTAAACTATTATTGGAAAATTCAAAGAGACTGGAGGAAAAATTAGATAAAACAAATGAGGAAAATAAGGAAAACTTAAGAGAACAGTTTAGGAAAACAAATGAGGAAAATAAGGAAAACTCAAAACAAATGAACGAAAGGTTAAACCAAATTCACGAAAGGTTAGATAGGAATGATGAGGGTTTAAAACAAATGAAGGAAGACATCATACGAATGAACAAAGAAAATTTAAGGCGAATGGATGAAAGAATTGAGAAAATGAACGAAGCAGGTTTAAAGCGGATCGAGGATAAGAAGGAGCAGGTCAATAATGAGATAAGGGAAACTTTCGAAGGGAAGTTTGAAAATAATGACACACTTAACCCAGAAGTGGATAAATATAAGGAGGAGACAAATAAAGAAATGGAGAGGTGTTTAAAGAATATGTCTAAAACACTAGACAGCACTTCCGAAGGTATTATAATAAATCTGACCATAGAAGAGAATATCCAGAAAATAAGGAAAATATGGAGAAAGAAAATAGTTTATACAAAGGAAGAAATGGAAATGAGGAAAGGTGGATTAATTAGTGCGTTTAACATCCCAATCAATGAACGAAGTGAGTTATGTAAATGTATGAAATATAGAGGAAACTTCATGAAAATGACCAAAATGAACCACCATGGAATAATTACAAAAACATTAAATAAATTAAAATTTCATTTAAATAAATCCACTATCAAAAAGTATATGACCGAATCAATTATATCATTAATACGGAAAATACCCGTAAAACATTTAGTAAATAGTCCAGATATCGAAGGGAAAGGAAGGGTAGAATATACCAGTGATTATGCTAGAATAGAGGAGATACGATACTTGATAATTCAAAAGGAGCTAAATATAACTGAATACCCTGACTTAAATGAAGATTTTACATCAGCCAAGTTGCGGTACCAGATACACGAAAGATATTTATCAAGTATAAAAATTGGTATGAACACTGCAGTAATACGGACAACGGGTGCAGTCGAATTAATGGACCATGGTTAGGAAAAGAAGCAGTCAACCAGAAAAATGGGACTGATTTGATGAAAACTGACCAGGCAACCAATTGACAAGATACGGAAATATTATAAAATGAATAAATTCTAAAAATAATAAGAACAACTTATTAACAGTCTTGAAGAAAATTACTTGGAATTTAAAAAAGAATTTGAGTTGAATATTACCACTAAATTCTAAAATACAATAAGAACAACTTATTAAAGATTACAGAAAAAAGCGAGAATTATTATTAAATGTTTATAAAGAAATAGTGTGAATAATGAATAACAAACCCCAAGATTACAGAAAAAAGCGAGAATTATTATTAAATGTTTATAAAGAAATAGTGTGAATAATGAATAACAAACCCCAAGATTACAGAAGAAAGCGAGAATTATTATTAAATGTTTATAAAGAAATAGTGTGAATAATGAAGAATGAACCCCAAGATAAAAGTTATTACCTCAAATCTACCTATGCAAAATAAAGAAAGAAAAAAAAAAAAAATCATATGACCTAAAATATATACTACATTGCCACATGATGGAACAATTTCAGTAAACGATTGAATGTAACCAATATAATGTTAAAGAAGACAGGAAAGAAAGAGTATTTATGAACATAATTCATTGAAAAATAAACAGCCAAAATAGTGAAATACGATAAGAAGAAGAATAGTTAGGGCTAAGGAATGTATTTAGTCAAAAATACAATTATAATGATCATCACACAACAACTATTTAGAAAATATTGTGATCAGAGAAAAAAAACAAACGAAGAAGACACTTAACATTACAATCTCAACAAAAATGACTACAAATGATAACTGTCAAAGTCAATATCAACGAATGTTTAAGGAATTAAAATGGAATTACGAAATATGAAGAATAGTAATGAAGAAATATAAATGCAACAAAGAAAAAATCTTTTCCCAAATATTTATTATTAAATAATTAAAGAGATTATTAGGAGATTATTATTATATTTTATAGCTGACTGTAGATGAATTCCAGCAGTACTATATTAAAATGTGGTGTGGGCAGCAGAGTATGAAGCCAAACAGTGCCTCTCTGAACTGTACCAACGCATGTGTTAGGGATTGTTAGGGAAATTAAATATTTAAGGAATATTAGAATAGTTGCAAGAATAAATTCAGTTTCCAAAGGAGTAGGACGAAGAAAACAGAAAGAAATGAGTTGACAGAAGAATAATTGAGAAATACAGTGATTATAGTAATTATAAGTAGAAGAGATGTAAAACTAATGTATCATTGAATAGTGTAGCCAACTATCAACAAATAATGTTTACAGAAATAAAAATGATCAAGAATGTTAATTAAAATGATGAAATGTTATTAAAAAAAAAAAAAAAAAAGTATTAATACTAGTCTAATGAAGTTACATTGAAAATCCCAACGTCAACCACTAACAAGGAAATGAAGAAAAGGCATGTGAAAAAGACAAGTTTATTTGACCTAAACTTCATTCAGGTAAACTAAACTTTTTAGGAGGGGGAGCATATGTAAAGCAACAGAAATGCCAGCATTCATGTTACATAAAAATAAGGTTCACCGAATAATAAATAAGTCAATGTTTAAAACCATAATAGAACAAAGATCCTATAATTACAAAGATAATCATAGATAAAATTAAATAAGGATGCAAGGTAGTGTTAACAAGAATAAACGAACCTGTAAGTTAAATAATAGCTGATAATATATGTTTAATGAAAAGCAAACAAAAAATGAAACAATGATTTAATTTATAGTAATAACAAATAAGAATTTTGAGCTAAGAAGTATTATTTTATGACAACAAATGTTATGATAAAGTTTATGTTATGTTATACCAAATATGTGTTGAGTTAATGAAAGATAATGAAACAAGTTGTATTATTCAATGACTGTTGTAGAATGAAGTGTGAAGCAGTTAATCAATGTTCATAGATTCGAATTTTGTTATATGTGATCAATAGATCAAGATAAAATTGTTATTAGATATAGAAAAATAATTGTTTATATAAATGTTAATAGTTAAGATTTGATTGTATGTATGAATTTATGTAAAAGGGGCTATAGATATTTAACAGCTATAAACATAGGTAGATCAGTTTACAATAAAAGGCCTAACAGCCAAACTACTATATAAACACTCATAACATAAAGATTAGATACATCAATTAATAATAATTAATAAATACGATTTGAAGAGCTAGAAAAAACATTAAATTGATAATAATATATAATACAATTTATACAAATTATGATAATACCATAATGCCATGAGATCGATTAGTAACATATAATATCGAAAGTGGATTAAATATAAAAAAAGGAAAAAAAAACCGGCTTATATCAAAAAACCAGCAGAATATGTGTAGAAAATAATAAACCAACTATCGGTAAAGTTACATTCCGATAGGATAGCAAATTGATAAAGAATAGACAAAAAATATATGAAATAAACACTGTATATTTAAAACATGTGGAAGGAAGGAATTATGTGTTGCTAGGGACGACAAAAAGGAGAAGAAGTTGTTGATTTTGACAAGAATTGCTTGGATGAACTAAATGTGATGAGATTAAAAAACCCAAGAATAATCTATTTAATCGTAATATTCGAAATTATCAGATACGATTATAAAAATACAAAATTCTAATGACAATATTTACGTCTATTACCAATACAGATTATCCAAATAACAATACAATATGAAATCATAATAGAGAGTAAATAACTGAAGTCTACAAGAAAGAACTTGAACTGTCCCATATCCGAAGGGAATTGATGAGATATTAATCAAATAGAAAGAATTAACAGTAACACAATTAATAATATTCACTACACCAGAAATTATAACCTTCCAATTACACGGAACAACACTAATTGCTTCAACCGAAAGAAGAACTTATTTGGATCCTGGCGTTGCAGAAGAAACATCAATCGGGCTGTAAATCAATCCGGAAAGCTGTATTCTGAAGTGGACAGGACAAGAATTACTTTTATTAAACCGAAGAAAGAAAACAGTACTGCATAATCGTCCAGAACAGTAAATTTAGCGATCAACCGCCTACACGATTTGTTTCGTTCGAGTCTGGTAAATTATATTATAATAATCATACTAACTACATAACACTTCAAATTTGTAAATCTTGCATTCTTATCTATGTATTTTTAATCTTCCCCACAGTTACAAGAACCTTCACACCCTGAAATAAATTAATTACAAATCAAAACACACTATATAAATAAATTTAAATAAAGGTTTAGAATAATCAACAATCGATTCATGAAGTCTATAGCCCAAGCATGTGTTAATTAGAACATATCTTATCCAATGTGAATTAAGTAAACAAATAAAGAACCTTTATATATTTGTAAAATCTTGTTATTTGGAGTATGGTTTAATGAGCTGGGAACAAAAACGTAACTGAATAAGTATAGAATAATTGGTTAAGATAAACATCGAAATAACCTATAAGTTTTGTTGAGCCGATACTACAGCGCTTATAGCGGAATTATCTGACACCAAAGAGAGAGCGTAAAAATACAAAATTAGACATAACTCTCTTCAAGGTATAATAGGGTTGGATGAAATTGTAGAATAACGCTTAAGTTGTTTAAGTTTTAGGCACATTAACACTGATATTTCATAAAGAGCTAAGTTAATATTAATTAATTACATCAATATATCCCACAACTCCAAATATCTCCGAGATTTACATAATTAAAGTAATTCAAAACAAATTGACAAACCCAACAGTGGGGTTTTAAAAGGAGAAGGACACCGTTCCGTAACAAATTGACGCCGGCAACGTTGGGGCGGAAATAACGAGAATCCCGCGACCGTAAGAGACAACGTAAGAGCCGAACGTTCCGTAACAAATTGGCGCTCAACTTGTGTAGGGCTTAAGTTAAGTAACTATAATTATAATAACATTACTTAACCAGAGCAGGCAACTGTGGGAGAATAAACATGCATACCAGAGGTAGATCAAGGATTAGGGCAGGAGAAACGGAGAAGGAAATAGATGAAGAAGAACAGGAAATAGAACTAATAACAGACAGTGAAATGGAACAACAGACAAACGAAATAACGGAAACTGAAATAATTACGGACAAGGAAAAGGAAGTAATGGAAGAAGTTGCCCAAGGGGATCAACCACATAAGCCTAACCAAAAGAAGACTTGAGTATGCAGGAGATGTTTAAACTATTATTGGAAAATTCAAAGAGACTGGAGGAAAAATTAGATAAAACAAATGAGGAAAATAAGGAAAACTTAAGAGAACAGTTTAGGAAAACAAATGAGGAAAATAAGGAAAACTCAAAACAAATGAACGAAAGGTTAAACCAAATTCACGAAAGGTTAGATAGGAATGATGAGGGTTTAAAACAAATGAAGGAAGACATCATACGAATGAACAAAGAAAATTTAAGGCGAATGGATGAAAGAATTGAGAAAATGAACGAAGCAGGTTTAAAGCGGATCGAGGATAAGAAGGAGCAGGTCAATAATGAGATAAGGGAAACTTTCGAAGGGAAGTTTGAAAATAATGACACACTTAACCCAGAAGTGGATAAATATAAGGAGGAGACAAATAAAGAAATGGAGAGGTGTTTAAAGAATATGTCTAAAACACTAGACAGCACTTCCGAAGGTATTATAATAAATCTGACCATAGAAGAGAATATCCAGAAAATAAGGAAAATATGGAGAAAGAAAATAGTTTATACAAAGGAAGAAATGGAAATGAGGAAAGGTGGATTAATTAGTGCGTTTAACATCCCAATCAATGAACGAAGTGAGTTATGTAAATGTATGAAATATAGAGGAAACTTCATGAAAATGACCAAAATGAACCACCATGGAATAATTACAAAAACATTAAATAAATTAAAATTTCATTTAAATAAATCCACTATCAAAAAGTATATGACCGAATCAATTATATCATTAATACGGAAAATACCCGTAAAACATTTAGTAAATAGTCCAGATATCGAAGGGAAAGGAAGGGTAGAATATACCAGTGATTATGCTAGAATAGAGGAGATACGATACTTGATAATTCAAAAGGAGCTAAATATAACTGAATACCCTGACTTAAATGAAGATTTTACATCAGCCAAGTTGCGGTACCAGATACACGAAAGATATTTATCAAGTATAAAAATTGGTATGAACACTGCAGTAATACGGACAACGGGTGCAGTCGAATTAATGGACCATGGTTAGGAAAAGAAGCAGTCAACCAGAAAAATGGGACTGATTTGATGAAAACTGACCAGGCAACCAATTGACAAGATACGGAAATATTATAAAATGAATAAATTCTAAAAATAATAAGAACAACTTATTAACAGTCTTGAAGAAAATTACTTGGAATTTAAAAAAGAATTTGAGTTGAATATTACCACTAAATTCTAAAATACAATAAGAACAACTTATTAAAGATTACAGAAAAAAGCGAGAATTATTATTAAATGTTTATAAAGAAATAGTGTGAATAACAAACCCCAAGATTACAGAAAAAAGCGAGAATTATTATTAAATGTTTATAAAGAAATAGTGTGAATAATGAATAACAAACCCCAAGATTACAGAAGAAAGCGAGAATTATTATTAAATGTTTATAAAGAAATAGTGTGAATAATGAAGAATGAACCCCAAGATAAAAGTTATTACCTCAAATCTACCTATGCAAAATAAAGAAAAAAAAAAAAAAAAATCATATGACCTAAAATATATACTACATTGCCACATGATGGAACAATTTCAGTAAACGATTGAATGTAACCAATATAATGTTAAAGAAGACAAGAAAGAAAGAGTATTTATGAACATAATTCATTGAAAAATAAACAGCCAAAATAGTGAAATACGATAAGAAGAAGAATAGTTAGGGCTAAGGAATGTATTTAGTCAAAAATACAATTATAATGATCATCACACAACAACTATTTAGAAAATATTGTGATCAGAGAAAAAAAACAAACGAAGAAGACACTTAACATTACAATCTCAACAAAAATGACTACAAATGATAACTGTCAAAGTCAATATCAACGAATGTTTAAGGAATTAAAATGGAATTACGAAATATGAAGAATAGTAATGAAGAAATATAAATGCAACAAAGAAAAAATCTTTTCCCAAATATTTATTATTAAATAATTAAAGAGATTATTAGGAGATTATTATTATATTTTATAGCTGACTGTAGATGAATTCCAGCAGTACTATATTAAAATGTGGTGTGGGCAGCAGAGTATGAAGCCAAACAGTGCCTCTCTGAACTGTACCAACGCATGTGTTAGGGATTGTTAGGGAAATTAAATATTTAAGGAATATTAGAATAGTTGCAAGAATAAATTCAGTTTCCAAAGGAGTAGGACGAAGAAAACAGAAAGAAATGAGTTGACAGAAGAATAATTGAGAAATACAGTGATTATAGTAATTATAAGTAGAAGAGATGTAAAACTAATGTATCATTGAATAGTGTAGCCAACTATCAACAAATAATGTTTACAGAAATAAAAATGATCAAGAATGTTAATTAAAATGATGAAATGTTATTAAAAAAAAAAAAAAAAAGTATTAATACTAGTCTAATGAAGTTACATTGAAAATCCCAACGTCAACCACTAACAAGGAAATGAAGAAAAGGCATGTGAAAAAGACAAGTTTATTTGACCTAAACTTCATTCAGGTAAACTAAACTTTTTAGGAGGGGGAGCATATGTAAAGCAACAGAAATGCCAGCATTCATGTTACATAAAAATAAGGTTCACCGAATAATAAATAAGTCAATGTTTAAAACCATAATAGAACAAAGATCCTATAATTACAAAGATAATCATAGATAAAATTAAATAAGGATGCAAGGTAGTGTTAACAAGAATAAACGAACCTGTAAGTTAAATAATAGCTGATAATATATGTTTAATGAAAAGCAAACAAAAAATGAAACAATGATTTAATTTATAGTAATAACAAATAAGAATTTTGAGCTAAGAAGTATTATTTTATGACAACAAATGTTATGATAAAGTTTATGTTATGTTATACCAAATATGTGTTGAGTTAATGAAAGATAATGAAACAAGTTGTATTATTCAATGACTGTTGTAGAATGAAGTGTGAAGCAGTTAATCAATGTTCATAGATTCGAATTTTGTTATATGTGATCAATAGATCAAGATAAAATTGTTATTAGATATAGAAAAATAATTGTTTATATAAATGTTAATAGTTAAGATTTGATTGTATGTATGAATTTATGTAAAAGGGGCTATAGATATTTAACAGCTATAAACATAGGTAGATCAGTTTACAATAAAAGGCCTAACAGCCAAACTACTATATAAACACTCATAACATAAAGATTAGATACATCAATTAATAATAATTAATAAATACGATTTGAAGAGCTAGAAAAAACATTAAATTGATAATAATATATAATACAATTTATACAAATTATGATAATACCATAATGCCATGAGATCGATTAGTAACATATAATATCGAAAGTGGATTAAATATAAAAAAAGGAAAAAAAACCGGCTTATATCAAAAAACCAGCAGAATATGTGTAGAAAATAATAAACCAACTATCGGTAAAGTTACATTCCGATAGGATAGCAAATTGATAAAGAATAGACAAAAAATATATGAAATAAACACTATATATTTAAAACATGTGGAAGGAAGGAATTATGTGTTGCTAGGGACGACAAAAAGGAGAAGAAGTTGTTGATTTTGACAAGAATTGCTTGGATGAACTAAATGTGATGAGATTAAAAAACCCAAGAATAATCTATTTAATCGTAATATTCGAAATTATCAGATACGATTATAAAAATACAAAATTCTAATGACAATATTTACGTCTATTACCAATACAGATTAACCAAATAACAATACAATATGAAATCATAATAGAGAGTAAATAACTGAAGTCTACAAGAAAGAACTTGAACTGTCCCATATCCGAAGGGAATTGATGAGATATTAATCAAATAGAAAGAATTAACAGTAACACAATTAATAATATTCACTACACCAGAAATTATAACCTTCCAATTACACGGAACAACACTAATTGCTTCAACCGAAAGAAGAACTTATTTGGATCCTGGCGTTGCAGAAGAAACATCAATCGGGCTGTAAATCAATCCGGAAAGCTGTATTCCGAAGTGGACAGGACAAGAATTACTTTTATTAAACCGAAGAAAGAAAACAGTACTGCATAATCGTCCAGAACAGTAAATTTAGCGATCAACCGCCTACACGATTTGTTTCGTTCGAGTCTGGTAAATTATATTATAATAATCATACTAACTACATAACACTTCAAATTTGTAAATCTTGCATTCTTATCTATGTATTTTTAATCTTCCCCACAGTTACAAGAACCTTCACACCCTGAAATAAATTAATTACAAATCAAAACACACTATATAAATAAATTTAAATAAAGGTTTAGAATAATCAACAATCGATTCATGAAGTCTATAGCCCAAGCATGTGTTAATTAGAACATATCTTATCCAATGTGAATTAAGTAAACAAATAAAGAACCTTTATATATTTGTAAAATCTTGTTATTTGGAGTATGGTTTAATGAGCTGGGAACAAAAACGTAACTGAATAAGTATAGAATAATTGGTTAAGATAAACATCGAAATAACCTATAAGTTTTGTTGAGCCGATACTACAGCGCTTATAGCGGAATTATCTGACACCAAAGAGAGAGCGTAAAAATACAAAATTAGACATAACTCTCTTCAAGGTATAATAGGGTTGGATGAAATTGTAGAATAACGCTTAAGTTGTTTAAGTTTTAGGCACATTAACACTGATATTTCATAAAGAGCTAAGTTAATATTAATTAATTACATCAATATATCCCACAACTCCAAATATCTCCGAGATTTACATAATTAAAGTAATTCAAAACAAATTGACAAACCCAACAGTGGGGTTTTAAAAGGAGAAGGACACCGTTCCGTAACAAATTGACTCCGGCAACGTTGGGGCGGAAATAACGAGAATCCCGCGACCGTAAGAGACAACGTAAGAGCCGAACGTTCCGTAACAATATGCGATCGCTCATTCTTACAACTAAACATTTATTTACATTTTAACATATTATTACTAAGTATAAACTTTTCTTTGTTTTAATTTACTGTCTTTTGGAATTGACTTTATGAGCCCTTTTTCTTTTTTAAAAATCATTTAAAATCCATTACGCATGTCACCTCGATTTCTGATGATCTTACGACTGTTGTCCGGGGTCCAGAGTTAGTTTTCCATTCCTCTTGTCCTGGCGTGGTCGTGGATACGTCTAGAGTCCAGCGTCGTTCTATGGCAGCATGTGTTCCTGGATACGTCTAGAGTCCAGCGTCGTTCTACGGCAGCATGTTCCTGGATACGTCTAGAGTCCAGCGTCTTTCTACGGCAGCATGTGTTCCTGGATACGTCTAGAGTCCAGTGTCGCTCTACAGCAGCTTTCCCGTATATACTCTTGGTAGACTTAATATTGCAGGATTTACTTTTTCCGTAATATTGTCGTGACTTTAACGAACGTTATTTCGTTTGTTACTGCGACTTGTAATAAAAATAAACTGTTTTGCCGACGGACAGCATGTCCGGCTGCAACTGTGTCTTGAAATGAAGAGAAGGGTTTTTGGTCGAACCCTTAATTTATACCCTCTCGAGATTCCGCGCCAGTCGGCTCCAAAATCGTCCTGTCGATACCTGCATATCTCGTGACAGCCCCCACTCCCGAACCTTTTCATCTATTTGCAATTATTAGCAAATAGCAATGTTTTGCTTGGAATCGAGATAGCACAAATCATAGCTAATTCGATTAAGCACTCACTATATTAATTTGAGCGTCTTAGGGTAATTTGCGTATTTTTTTGTCACGTTTATTTTGCACTGCCTTCGCATAACGTGTTCTATTAACGTCATCTTTTCACTGGTGATAACTATAAATTTTACACACACTTTGGTGCCTTTGGTTTGATCATACACTAATTAGTTTTCGCACAGTGAATTAAAATAATTATTTTATTAATTACTTGGGGCGGGTTGCTGAGATTCCTGTCTATGCCTGCATCACTAACACACACAAGATACACGTGTAACACACATACAATTGAGCAGGTGTTCACTGCTTGTCGAAACAGGTTAATTTTCTCCCCTAATCTAACAATGAAATATTTTTGCAATCTCAGACCTGTCCATTTACCCGTAACTTATACAAATTATACAAAATTTATATTTATTTAAATTAATGCTTAAATTTCTGTCTGTTTCGTAACTAATTCGTCCATCATGGCCCACATCTTTTTTCGAAAGGCCTCCATATCTAAGTTTCCTGGAATTGTCATGTTGAATTATTTTATATTTAAATATTTATTTATAAATTATTATTGGTGAACCATATGCGAGCTTTTATTTATTTATTGTTGAACTGTTGTTATTTATTTATTTTTATTTACTCATGTTACAATTACACCTGTTTATTTTGTTGAGCGCCAGTTGTGTTTTAGTACACAACAATTAACCTAACATACAGTTAATGTTTAATATAAATAATTATTACATATAATATATTTTTCATTTAACACACCTTTATTTTTAGAGCAACCATTTAACTACAAAATTTCTAATAGTTAAATGGTGGGGATCGGGCCACACGTCAAGGGCGGCATTCTATACAACAAATTTATTATATAATTTAAATTTGTGGAGCCCCGCGATCTTGGTGCGCCATTCTATACAACGATACATATACATAAATGTAGGCGTTTCGGGCCTCACATTCAAGGGATACAAACTTATACAACGAATTTATATGTAAATTTGATATACAGTAATTCATGCAGGTTGTATAATTATACCAGGCGTATATATTATAATAAGAGTATTTTTATTTCTCAGTATTTAAAACTCATTTATTATTTATTCATTATTATAAATATTCATAAACATCTTTAATAATTGTCGGTCACGATATTGCTCATTATTAAATGTTTATATCTTATGATATGCAACATTACACATATTTAAAAATCTCTTATATCTAAACATGTTAATAATCTTATATCTAGACATGTTAAATAATTGGTTTATTAATTTATTATAACATTAAAATATTTTTATATTGAAATAAATTGTCTTATCTCAGATCTGACCTCTACTCGCTCAGTCTATACCAAGGTTTAAAATTCAATTTAAATTTATATTAATTGCTTGTAGACTGGCCTTGTTTTAATATTCAACTTTAAATTAATCTTTCTATACTTCAAATATCTAATCACTTTACTATCTATTTTGATAATAAACTCTACTCTCTTTACTTTAAATTCTCTTTCATTTATTAATGCTTTTTTATATATATATGCGATCGCTCATTCTTACGACTAAACATTTATTTACATTTTAACATATTATTACTAAGTATAAACTTTTCTTTGTTTTAATTTACTGTCTTTTGAAATTGTCTTTATGAGCTCTTTTTCTTTTTTAAAAATCATTTAAAATCCATTACGCATGTCACCTCGATTTCTGATGATCTTATGACTGTTGTCCGGGGTCCAGAGTTAGTTTTCCATTCCTCTTGTCTTGGCGTGGTCCTGGATACGTCTAGAGTTCAGCGTCGTTCTACGGCAGCATGTGTTCCTGGATACGTCTAGAGTCCAGAGTCGTTCTACGGCAGCATGTTCCTGGATGCGTCTAGAGTCCAGCGTCGTTCTACGGCAGCATGTTCCTGGATACGTCTAGAGTCCAGCGTCGTTCTACGGCAGCATGTGTTCCTGGATACGTCTAGAGTCCAGCGTCGCTCTACAGCAGCTTTCCCGTATATACTCTTGGTAGACTTAATATTGCAGTATTTACTTTTTCCGTAATATTGTCGTGACTTTAACGAACGTTATTTCGTTTGTTACTGCGACTTGTAATAAAAATAAACTGTTTTGCCGACGGACAGCATGTCCGGCTGCAACTGTGTCTTGAAATGAAGAGAAGGGTTTTTGGTCGAACCCTTAATTTATACCCTCTCGAGATTCCACACCAGTCGGCTCCGAAATCATCCTGTCGATACCTGCATATCTTGTGACAGCCCCCACTCCCGAACCTTTTCATCTACTTGCAATTATTAGCAAATAGCAATGTTTTGCATGGAATGGAGATAGCACAAATCATGGCTAATTCGATTAAGCACTCACTATATTAATTTGAGCGTCTTAGGGTAATTTGCGTATTTTTTTGTCACGTTTATTTTGCAGTGTCTTCGCATAACATGTTCTATTAACGTCATCTTTTCACTGGTGATAACTATAAATTTTACACACACTTTGGTGCCTTTGGTTTGATCATACACTAATTAGTTTTTGCACAGTGAATTAAAATAATTATTTTATTAATTACTTTGGGCGGGTTGCTGAGATACCTGTCTATGCACACACACACAAATACACGTGTAACACACATACAATTGAGCAGGTGTTCACTGCTTGTCGAAACAGGTTAATTTTCTCCCCTAATCTAACAATGAAATATTTTTGCAATCTCAGACCTGTCCATTTACCCGTAACTTATACAAATTATACAAAATTTATATTTATTTAAATTAATGCTTAAATTTCTGTCTGTTTCGTAACTAATTCGTCCATCATGGCCCACATAATTTTTCGAAAGGCCTGCATATCTAAGTTTCCTGGAGTTGTCATGTTGAATTATTTTATATTTAAATATTTATTTATAAATTATTATTGGTGAACCATATGCGAGCTTTTATTTATTTATTGTTGAACTGTTATTATTTATTTATTTTTATTTACTCATGTTACAATTACACCTGTTTATTTTGTTGAGCACCAGTAGTGTTTTAGTACACAACAATTAACCTAACATACAGTTAATGTTTAATATAAATAATTATTACATATAATATATTTTTCATTTAACACACCTTTATTTATAGAGCAACCATTTAACTACAAAATTTCTAATAGTTAAATGGTGGGGATCGGGCCACACGTCAAGGGCGGCACTCTATACAACAAATTTATTATATAATTTAAATTTGTGGAGCCCCACGATCTTGGTGCGCCATTCTATACAACGATACATATACATAAATGTAGGCGTGTTAGGGCCTCACATTCAAGGGATACAAACTTATACAACGAATTTATATGTAAATTTGATATACAGTAATTCATGCAGGTTGTATAATTATACCAGGCGTATATATTATAATAAGAGTATTTTTATTTCTCAGTATTTAAAACTCATTTATTATTTATTCATTATTGTAAATATTCATAAACACCTTTAATAATTGTCGGTCACGATATTGCTCATTATTAAATGTTTATATCTTATGATATGCAACATTACACATATTTAAAAATCTCTTATATCTAAACATGTTAATAATCTTATATCTAGACATGTTAAATAATTGGTTTATTAATTTATTATAACATTAAAATATTTTTATATTGGAATAAATTGTCTTAACTCAGATCTGACCTCTACTCGCTCAGTCTATACCAAGGTTTAAAATTCAATTTAAATTTATAATAATTGCTTGTAGACTGGCCTTGTTTTAATATTCAACTTTAAATTAATCTTTCTATACTTCAAATATCTAATCACTTTACTATCTATTTTGATAATAAAAGTCTACTCTCTTTACTTTAAATTCTCTTTCATTTATTAATGCTTTTATATATATATATATATATATATATATATATGCGATCGCTCATTCTTACAACTAAACATTTATTTACATTTTAACATATTATTACTAAGTATATGTTAAGTAAACTTTTCTTTGTTTTAATTTACTGTCTTTTGAAATTGTCTTTATGAGCTCTTTTTCTTTTTTAAAAATCATTTAAAATCCATTACGCATGTCACCTCGATTTCTGATGATCTTACGACTGTTGTCCGGGGTCCAGAGTTAGTTTTCCATTCCTCTTGTCCTGGCGTGGTCCTGGATACGTCTAGAGTCCAGCGTCGTTCTACGGCAGCATGTGTTCCTGGATACGTCTAGAGTCCAGCGTCGCTCTACAGCAGCTTTCCCGTATATACTCTTGGTAGACTTAATATTGCAGTATTTACTTTTTCCGTAATATTGTCGTGACTTTAACGAACGTTATTTTGTTTGTACTGCGACTTGTAATAAAAATAAACTGTTTTGCCGATGGACAGCATGTCCAGCTGCAACTGTGTCTTGAAATGAAGAGAAGGGTTTTTGGTCGAACCCTTAATTTATACCCTCTCGAGATTCCGTGCCAGTCGGCTCCAAAATCGTCCTGTCGATACCTGCATATCTCGTGACAGCCCCCACTTCCGAACCTTTTCATCTATTTGCAATTATTAGCAAATAGCAATGTTTTGCACAGAATTGAGATAGCACAAATTATAGCTAATTCGATTAAGCACTCGCTATATTAATTTGAGCGTCTTAGGGTAGTTTGCGTATTTTTTGGTACGTTTATTTTGCACTGTCTTCGCATAACGTGTTCTATTAACGTCATCTTTTCACTGGGGATAACTATAAATTTTACACACACTTTGGTGCCTTTGGTTTGATCATACACTAATTAGTTTTCGCACAGTGAATTAAAATAATTATTTTATTAATTACTTGGGGCGGGTTGCTGAGATTCTTGTCTATGCCTGCATCACTAACACACACAAGATACACGTGTAACACACATACAATTGAGCAGTTGTTCACTGCTTGTCGAAACAGGTTAATTTTCTCCCCTAATCTAACAATGAAATATTTTTGCAATCTCAGACCTGTCCATTTACCCGTAACTTATACAAATTATACAAAATTTATATTTATTAAAATTAATGCCTAATACAGCGTATAGCTGTATTGTTGCATTATTCCTCTGCCTGTGAAGAAAAAATTTAATAAATATTTATTTATACATCGGTAAAACAAACACATAATAATGAGTAAGTCAGTCTAACGTTCACCGTGGTGGTATGCAATATTCACCCCCCCATTATACAGCTGATACTGATTCAGTGGCCTTGTCCCACCCTTACTCTCTCTTCTCATTATTCATACGTAGAATTTCTTGAATGACGTCGCATGATATTTGCCAATGTCCTTATCCTATCTCTCATCGTATACGATGAATGTGTGTCTTCCTACGCGTTGCTTCAACATATAAGGTCCGTTGTACAACCGGAAGAATTTCTTTACTGTGTTGTCACTGCGTTTTCCTACAGGATTAGCTTTCAACAGAATTTGTTCGCCTACATCAAATCGTTGTAATTTATGTGTTCTATTGTATTTTTCTATCCTCTTGTTACCTTGTTCTATGATGCGTTGTTTAGCATACTCCACCTTTACACTTAATGGAATAGGTACGTTTTGATTCTCTGGCTTGCTTACATATTTGGTCCAGAATCTGACAGGTTTCTTGTCTTCTTCTAGTTCGATTGGTGTATAACTTGTTGCTTCGCTATAATTTTCATTTATTGCTTTCTCAAAGAAAGGTAAGTACTCTGCCCATTTGTTGTGTTGATCGTGACAGTAGATTCGTAGATATTTACCTAACTTTTTATTTACTCTTTCCGCCAGGTTTCCCTGTGGGTGTCGTACTGATGTGAGCACAGGTTGGATTCCATTTTCACGAAGAGTTCTCTCCCATACCTCGCTTTGGAACTGTACTCTTTGATCACTAAGTACCTTCTTCATTTTACCATATGCAGGGATGTATTTCTGCAAGAGTATTTTTAAAACAACTTTAGTTGTGGGTCGCATAATTGGATACAGATGGACGGCTTTGGAAAATACATCTATACAAACAAGTATGTTTTTCACTTCCCAACTTGATTTCAGAAGTGGTCCAAGAAAATCCACTGCAATTAGCTCTCCTTTTTGGTGCTTTCGGATACTCTGCATTTCCACATAGGTATGTAGATTCGCTCTGTACTTTTACATTTCCTTACTCATACATTCTTACCTTCGCTTCTTAACTCTTTTCTTAACATGAACATCACTTTATCTTTCTTAACTTTTCTTATATTACTTATACAATACATTAACATTTCTTACATTAATCTTATACAATACATTAACCTTCATTACCTTCTATTATTATATTTCTTTAATATTACCTTTCTGATCGCTAATAATTTTCTTCATCCTTACCGTTACTTTCTGAAATACACCTTTTTCGTTAGCTTTGTAGTGAGTCCTTATCGGCTACAGATGACTACCTTAGAAACACGTCTATATCCAGACTTCATGTGCTTAACTCTACTCGATGTTTTAATCATAGTATTTGGAGCTCTAAATAATCTCTGTCCTTGACTTTCACTAAGGTATGAAGATTTCGCTTGATCAGCCATTCTGACAATTAACATTGATTTCTCCTCTTTAATCCTTTCTTCATATTAATAACACATCAATAATAACATTCATTACCATTTCTTACAACATAACATTCTTTCTGTTATTAATTCTTTAATCTTTTTACACATATTATTCTTATTAATTAACTCCTTTTCTTATTAATAATAATTAACAGTAATATTTTTCTTTTAAAAATAATTATTCATTTCTATAGAGCATTGAGTGCGGTGTCGTTTGATTTCCACCCCTCACTATTATAACAATTGCATTGGGTCCGTCAACAGAAAATTCATTGTATTTTGACTTGTACTCGCCGTTGTTGTATATTAGCCGACATGTACAGTTATTTCCGTCTCGCACCCTCATTGTGTTAACGTCCCATTGTAACATAGCGACTGTAAGCTCATCTGACATCATTGTGTAACTCACCTGTTTGTACGGCATGAATTTGTTTTTAGCTGCGATGAATAACCTCTCTCTCCTCTCTCAGTACGTTCCATAATTCTCTCATCACTAATGCATTGTGTAAGATCAGTCCGTTTGAAGGCTATATAAACAGCTGTTGACTGTTTTTTCATTCGCCGTTTATGATAACCTCTGTAGTTTTTATATTTATTGTGCTTATCATTATGATTATCGTTCAATCGATACTTACTGTGCGTACCCTTGTCGCGTGTGATTTGTTTCAATCGTGTTACCTTTTTATCTTGTTTTATTTTGAGTGTGAGTGTAACCACTACTTTGGATACTTCCGCTAGCACGGTACGTTTGTTTAATTAAATGTACTTTACATTCTTCCTTAGAGTTAATTATTGTTTTAGATTTATCATCAGTAATTATGAAAGTCTGTTCTCTCTTACTTCCAATTACAATTGTTTGTTCAGAAACCCTCATTTCACATATTTGTTCCGTTTGTTTACCAACTATTTCACATACATTTTCTGTGATAGTGTCAATATGTGAGTTGATGTCAACAATTTTTTCTGTTACTTGTGCATTCCTGTCAATTATACTTTATTTTATTTCAAGATTATCAATTTTTGAACTCTTCTAGCTCTCCGTATTTTTATGGTGTCTTGTTTAAAATTTTCAGACTTTGTTCTAACTTATTTTCTAAACTTTCTGTTTGGTTTTTATTTAATTCTTTTAGTTTGTCTATTTTCGCATTCAAATTTTCTGTCTGTTTCGTAACTAATTCGTCCATCATGGCCCACATCATTTTTCGAAAGACCTCCATATCTAAGTTTCCTGGAGTTGTCATGTTGAATTATTTTATATTTAAATATTTATTTATAAATTATTATTGGTGAACCATATGCGAGCTTTTATTTATTTATTGTTGAACTGTTATTATTTATTTATTTTTATTTACTCATGTTACAATTACACCTGTTTATTTTGTTGAGCGCCAGTTGTGTTTTAGTACACAACAATTAACCTAACATACAGTTAATGTTTAATATAAATAATTATTACATATAATATATTTTTCATTTAACACACCTTTATTTTTAGAGCAACCATTTAACTACAAAATTTCTAATAGTTAAATGGTGGGGATCGGGCCACACGTCAAGGGCGGCATTCTATACAACAAATTTATTATATAATTTAAATTTGTGGAGCCCCACGATCTTGGAGCGCCATTCTATACAACGATACATATACATAAATGTAGGCGTGTCGGGCCTCACGTTCAAGGGATACAAACTTATACAACGAATTTATATGTAAATTCGATATACAGTAATTCATGCAGGTTGTATAATTATACCAGGCGTATATATTATAATAAGAGTATTTTTATTTCTCAGTATTTAAAACTCATTTATTATTTATTCATTATTATAAATATTCATAAACATCTTTAATAATTGTCGGTCACGATATTGCTCATTATTAAATGTTTATATCTTATGATATGCAACATTACACATATTTAAAAATCTCTTATATCTAAACATGTTAATAATCTTATATCTAGACATGTTAAATAATTGGTTTATTAATTTATTATAACATTAAAATATTTTTATATTGAAATAAATTGTCTTATCTCAGATCTGACCTCTACTCGCTCAGTCTATACCAAGGTTTAAAATTCAATTTAAATTTATATTAATTGCTTGTAGACTGGCCTTGTTTTAATATTCAACTTTAAATTAATCTTTCTATACTTCAAATATCTAATCACTTTACTATCTATTTTGATAATAAACTCTACTCTCTTTACTTTAAATTCTCTTTCATTTATTAATGCTTTTATATATATATATATATATATACGATTGCTCATTCTTACAACTAAACATTTATTTACATTTTAACATATTATTACTAAGTATAAACTTTTCTTTGTTTTAATTTACTGTCTTTTGAAATTGTCTTTATGAGCTCTTTTTCTTTTTTAAAAATCATTTAAAATCCATTACGCATGTCACCTCGATTTCTGATGATCTTACGACTGTTGTCCGGGGTCCAGAGTTAGTTTTCCATTCCTCTTGTCCTGGCGTGGTCCTGGATACGTCTAGAGTCCAGCGTCGTTCTACGGCAGCATGTGTTCCTGGATACGTCTAGAGTCCAGCGTCGCTCTACAGCAGCTTTCCCGTATATACTCTTGGTAGACTTAATATTGCAGTATTTACTTTTTCCGTAATATTGTCGTGACTTTAACGAACGTTATTTTGTTTGTTACTGCGACTTGTAATAAAAATTAACTGTTTTGCCGACGGACAGCATGTCCAGCTGCAACTGTGTCTTGAAATGAAGAGAAGGGTTTTTGGTCGAACCCTTAATTTATACCCTCTCGAGATTCTGCGCCAGTCGGCTCCAAAATCGTCCTGTCGATACCTGCATATCTCGTGACAGCCCCCACTCCCGAACCTTTTCATCTATTTGCAATTATTAGCAAATAGCAATGTTTTGCACAGAATTGAGATAGCACAAATTATAGCTAATTCGATTAAGCACTCCCTATATTAATTTGAGCGTCTTAGGGTAATTTGCGTATTTTTTGGTACGTTTATTTTGCACTGTCTTCGCATAACGTGTTCTATTAACGTCATCTTTTCACTGGTGATAACTATAAATTTTACACACACTTTGGTGCCTTTGGTTTGATCATACACTAATTAGTTTTCGCACAGTGAATTAAAATAATTATTTTATTAATTACTTGGGGCGGGTTGCTGAGATTCTTGTCTATGCCTGCATCACTAACACACACAAGATACACGTGTAACACACATACAATTGAGCAGTTGTTCACTGCTTTTCGAAACAGGTTAATTTTCTCCCCTAATCTAACAATGAAATATTTTTGCAATCTCAGACCTGTCCATTTACCTGTAACTTATACAAATTATACAAAATTTATATTTATTTAAATTAATGCCTAATACAGCGTATAGCTGTATCGTTGCATTATTCCTCTGCCTGTGAAGAAAAAATTTAATAAATATTTATTTATTAAATTTTTGTCTATTTGTTCTAGACAAATATAATCATGTTATATTAACTTAACTTAAGTTTATACATCGGTAAAACAAACACATAATAATGAGTAAGTCAGTCTAACGTTCACCGTGGTGGTATGCAATATTCACCCCCCCATTATACAGCTGATACTGATTCAGTGGCCTTGTCCCACCCTTACTCTCTCTTCTCATTATTCATACGTAGAATTTCTTGAATGACGTCGCATGATATTTGCCAATGTCCTTATCCTATCTCTCATCGTATACGATGAATGTGTGTCTTCCTACGCGTTGCTTCAACATATAAGGTCCGTTGTACAACCGGAAGAATTTCTTTACTGTGTTGTCACTGCGTTTTCCTACAGGATTAGCTTTCACCAGAATTTGTTCTCCTACATCAAATCGTTGTAATTTATGTGTTCTATTGTATTTTTCTATCCTCTTGTTACCTCGTTCTATGATGCGTTGTTTAGCATACTCCACCTTTACACTTAATGGAATAGGTACGTTTTGATTCTCTGGCTTGCTTACATATTTGGTCCAGAATCTGAAAGGTTTCTTGTCTTCTTCTAGTTCGATTGGTGTATAACTTGTTGCTTCGCTATAATTTTCATTTATTGCTTTCTCAAAGAAAGGTAAGTACTCTGCCCATTTGTTGTGTTGATCGTGACAGTAGATTCGTAGATATTTACCTAACTTTTTATTTACTCTTTCCGCCAGGTTTCCCTGTGGGTGTCGTACTGATGTGAGCACAGGTTGGATTCCATTTTCACGAAGAGTTCTCTCCCATACCTCGCTTTGGAACTGTACTCCTTGATCACTAAGTACCTTCTTCATTTTACCATATGCAGGGATGTATTTCTGTAAGAGTATTTTTAAAACAACTTTAGTTGTGGGTCGCATAATTGGATACAGATGGACGGCTTTGGAAAATACATCTATGCAAATAAGTATGTTTTTCACTTCCCAACTTGATTTCAGAAGTGGTCCAAGAAAATCCACTGCAATTAGCTCTCCTTTTTGGTGCTTTCGGATACTCTGCATTTCCACATAGGTATGTAGATTCGCTCTGTACTTTTACATTTCCTTACTCATACATTCTTACCTTCGCTTCTTAACTCTTTTCTTAACATGAACATCACTTTATCTTTCTTAACTTTTCTTATATTACTTATACAATACATTAACATTTCTTACATTAATCTTATACAATACATTAACCTTCATTACCTTCTATTATTATATTTCTTTAATATTACCTTTCTGATCGCTAATAATTTTCTTCATCCTTACCGTTACTTTCTGAAATACACCTTTTTCGTTAGCTTTGTAGTGAGTCCTTATCGGCTACAGATGACTACCTTAGAAACACGTCTATATCCAGACTTCATGTGCTTAACTCTACTCGATGTTTTAATCATAGTATTTGGAGCTCTAAATAATCTCTGTCCTTGACTTTCACTAAGGTATGAAGATTTCGCTTGATCAGCCATTCTGACAATTAACATTGATTTCTCCTCTCTAATCCTTTCTTCATATTAATAACACATCAATAATAACATTCCTTACCATTTCTTACAACATAACATTCTTTCTATTATTAATTCTTTAATCTTTTTACACATATTATTCTTATTAATTAACTCCTTTTCTTATTAATAATAATTAACAGTAATATTTTTCTTTTAAAAATAATTATTCATTTCTATAGAGCATTGAGTGCGGTGTCGTTTGATTTCCACCCCTCACTATTATAACAATTGCATTGGGTCCGTCAACAGAAAATTCATTGTATTTTGACGTGTACTCGCCGTTGTTGTATATTAGCCGACATGTACAGTTATTTCCGTCTCGCACCCTCATTGTGTTAACGTCCCATTGTAACATAGCGACTGTGAGCTCATCTGACGTCATTGTGTAACTCACCTGTTTGTACGGCATGAATTTGTTTTTAGCTGCGATGAATAACCTCTCTCTCCTCTCTCAGTACGTTCCATAATTCTCTCATCACTAATGCATTGTGTAAGATCAGTCAGTTTGAAGGCTATATAAACAGCTGTTGACTGTTTTTTCATTCGCCGTTTATGATAACCTCTGTAGTTTTTATATTTATTGTGCTTATCATTATGATTATCGTTCAATCGATACTTACTGTGCGTACCCTTGTCGCGTGTGATTTGTTTCAATCGTGTTACCTTTTTAACTTGTTTTATTTGTGTGTGAGTGTAACCACTACTTTGGATACTTCCGCTAGCACGGTACGTTTGTTTAATTAAATGTACTTTACATTCTTCCTCAGAGTTAATTATTGTTTTAGAATTATCATCAGTAATTATGAAAGTCTGTTCTCTCTTACTTCCAATTACAATTGTTTGTTCAGAAACCCTCATTTCACATATTTGTTCCGTTTGTTTACCAGCTATTTCACATACATTTTCTGTGATAGTGTCAATATGTGAGTTGATGTCAACAATTTTTTCTGTTACTTGTGCATTCCTGTCAATTATACTTTATTTTATTTCAAGATTATCAATTTTTAACTCTTCTAGCTCTCCGTATTTTTATGGTGTCTTGTTTAAAATTTTCAGACTTTGTTCTAACTTATTTTCTAAACTTTCTGTTTGGTTTTTATTTAATTCTTTTAGTTTGTCTATTTTCGCATTCAAATTTTCTGTCTGTTTCGTAACTAATTCGTCCATCATGGCCCACATCATTTTTCGAAAGACCTCCATATCTAAGTTTCCTGGAGTTGTCATGTTGAATTATTTTATATTTAAATATTTATTTATAAATTATTATTGGTGAACCATATGCGAGCTTTTATTTATTTATTGTTGAACTGTTATTATTTATTTATTTTTATTTACTCATGTTACAATTACACCTGTTTATTTTGTTGAGCGCCAGTTGTGTTTTAGTACACAACAATTAACCTAACATACAGTTAATGTTTAATATAAATAATTATTACATATAATATATTTTTCATTTAACACACCTTTATTTTTAGAGCAACCATTTAACTACAAAATTTCTAATAGTTAAATGGTGGGGATCGGGCCACACGTCAAGGGCGGCATTCTATACAACAAATTTATTATATAATTTAAATTTGTGGAGCCCCACGATCTTGGAGCGCCATTCTATACAACGATACATATACATAAATGTAGGCGTGTCGGGCCTCACGTTCAAGGGATACAAACTTATACAACGAATTTATATGTAAATTCGATATACAGTAATTCATGCAGGTTGTATAATTATACCAGGCGTATATATTATAATAAGAGTATTTTTATTTCTCAGTATTTAAAACTCATTTATTATTTATTTATTATTATAAATATTCATAAACATCTTTAATAATTGTCGGTCATGATATTGCTCATTATTAAATGTTTATATCTTATGATATGCAACATTACACATATTTAAAAATCTCTTATATCTAAACAAGTTAATAATCTTATATCTAGACATGTTAAATAATTGGTTTATTAATTTATTATAACATTAAAATATTTTTATATTGAAATAAATTGTCTTATCTCAGATCTGACCTCTACTCGCTCAGTCTATACCAAGGTTTAAAATTCAATTTAAATTTATATTAATTGCTTGCAGACTGGCCTTGTTTTAATATTCAACTTTAAATTAATCTTTCTATACTTCAAATATCTAATCACTTTACTATCTATTTTGATAATAAACTCTACTCTCTTTACTTTAAATTCTCTTTCATTTATTAATGCTTTTATATATATATATATATATATATATACGATTGCTCATTCTTACAACTAAACATTTATTTACATTTTAACATATTATTACTAAGTATAAACTTTTCTTTGTTTTAATTTACTGTCTTTTGAAATTGTCTTTATGAGCTCTTTTTCTTTTTTAAAAATCATTTAAAATCCATTACGCATGTCACCTCGATTTCTGATGATCTTACGACTGTTGTCCGGGGTCCAGAGTTAGTTTTCCATTCCTCTTGTCCTGGCGTGGTCCTGGATACATCTAGAGTCCAGCGTCATTCTACGGCAGCATGTGTTCCTGGATACGTCTAGAGTCCAGCGTCGTTCTACGGCAGCATGTGTTCCTGGATACGTCTAGAGTCCAGCGTCGCTCTACAGCAGCTTTCCCGTATATACTCTTGGTAGACTTAATATTGCAGTATTTACTTTTTCCGTAATATTGTCGTGACTTTAACGAACGTTATTTTGTTTGTTACTGCGACTTGTAATAAAAATTAACTGTTTTGCCGACGGACAGCATGTCCAGCTGCAACTGTGTCTTGAAATGAAGAGAAGGGTTTTTGGTCGAACCCTTAATTTATACCCTCTCGAGATTCTGCGCCAGTCGGCTCCAAAATCGTCCTGTCGATACCTGCATATCTCGTGACAGCCCCCACTCCCGAACCTTTTCATCTATTTGCAATTATTAGCAAATAGCAATGTTTTGCACAGAATTGAGATAGCACAAATTATAGCTAATTCGATTAAGCACTCCCTATATTAATTTGAGCGTCTTAGGGTAATTTGCGTATTTTTTGGTACGTTTATTTTGCACTGTCTTCGCATAACGTGTTCTATTAACGTCATCTTTTCACTGGTGATAACTATAAATTTTACACACACTTTGGTGCCTTTGGTTTGATCATACACTAATTAGTTTTCGCACAGTGAATTAAAATAATTATTTTATTAATTACTTGGGGCGGGTTGCTGAGATTCTTGTCTATGCCTGCATCACTAACACACACAAGATACACGTGTAACACACATACAATTGAGCAGTTGTTCACTGCTTTTCGAAACAGGTTAATTTTCTCCCCTAATCTAACAATGAAATATTTTTGCAATCTCAGACCTGTCCATTTACCTGTAACTTATACAAATTATACAAAATTTATATTTATTTAAATTAATGCCTAATACAGCGTATAGCTGTATCGTTGCATTATTCCTCTGCCTGTGAAGAAAAAATTTAATAAATATTTATTTATTAAATTTTTGTCTATTTGTTCTAGACAAATATAATCATGTTATATTAACTTAACTTAAGTTTATACATCGGTAAAACAAACACATAATAATGAGTAAGTCAGTCTAACGTTCACCGTGGTGGTATGCAATATTCACCCCCCCATTATACAGCTGATACTGATTCAGTGGCCTTGTCCCACCCTTACTCTCTCTTCTCATTATTCATACGTAGAATTTCTTGAATGACGTCGCATGATATTTGCCAATGTCCTTATCCTATCTCTCATCGTATATGATGAATGTGTGTCTTCCTACGCGTTGCTTCAACATATAAGGTCCGTTGTACAACCGGAAGAATTTCTTTACTGTGTTGTCACTGCGTTTTCCTACAGGATTAGCTTTCACCAGAATTTGTTCTCCTACATCAAATCGTTGTAATTTATGTGTTCTATTGTATTTTTCTATCCTCTTGTTACCTCGTTCTATGATGCGTTGTTTAGCATACTCCACCTTTACACTTAATGGAATAGGTACGTTTTGATTCTCTGGCTTGCTTACATATTTGGTCCAGAATCTGAAAGGTTTCTTGTCTTCTTCTAGTTCGATTGGTGTATAACTTGTTGCTTCGCTATAATTTTCATTTATTGCTTTCTCAAAGAAAGGTAAGTACTCTGCCCATTTGTTGTGTTGATCGTGACAGTAGATTCGTAGATATTTACCTAACTTTTTATTTACTCTTTCCGCCAGGTTTCCCTGTGGGTGTCGTACTGATGTGAGCACAGGTTGGATTCCATTTTCACGAAGAGTTCTCTCCCATACCTCGCTTTGGAACTGTACTCCTTGATCACTAAGTACCTTCTTCATTTTACCATATGCAGGGATGTATTTCTGTAAGAGTATTTTTAAAACAACTTTAGTTGTGGGTCGCATAATTGGATACAGATGGACGGCTTTGGAAAATACATCTATGCAAATAAGTATGTTTTTCACTTCCCAACTTGATTTCAGAAGTGGTCCAAGAAAATCCACTGCAATTAGCTCTCCTTTTTGGTGCTTTCGGATACTCTGCATTTCCACATAGGTATGTAGATTCGCTCTGTACTTTTACATTTCCTTACTCATACATTCTTACCTTCGCTTCTTAACTCTTTTCTTAACATGAACATCACTTTATCTTTCTTAACTTTTCTTATATTACTTATACAATACATTAACATTTCTTACATTAATCTTATACAATACATTAACCTTCATTACCTTCTATTATTATATTTCTTTAATATTACCTTTCTGATCGCTAATAATTTTCTTCATCCTTACCGTTACTTTCTGAAATACACCTTTTTCGTTAGCTTTGTAGTGAGTCCTTATCGGCTACAGATGACTACCTTAGAAACACGTCTATATCCAGACTTCATGTGCTTAACTCTACTCGATGTTTTAATCATAGTATTTGGAGCTCTAAATAATCTCTGTCCTTGACTTTCACTAAGGTATGAAGATTTCGCTTGATCAGCCATTCTGACAATTAACATTGATTTCTCCTCTCTAATCCTTTCTTCATATTAATAACACATCAATAATAACATTCCTTACCATTTCTTACAACATAACATTCTTTCTATTATTAATTCTTTAATCTTTTTACACATATTATTCTTATTAATTAACTCCTTTTCTTATTAATAATAATTAACAGTAATATTTTTCTTTTAAAAATAATTATTCATTTCTATAGAGCATTGAGTGCGGTGTCGTTTGATTTCCACCCCTCACTATTATAACAATTGCATTGGGTCCGTCAACAGAAAATTCATTGTATTTTGACGTGTACTCGCCGTTGTTGTATATTAGCCGACATGTACAGTTATTTCCGTCTCGCACCCTCATTGTGTTAACGTCCCATTGTAACATAGCGACTGTGAGCTCATCTGACGTCATTGTGTAACTCACCTGTTTGTACGGCATGAATTTGTTTTTAGCTGCGATGAATAACCTCTCTCTCCTCTCTCAGTACGTTCCATAATTCTCTCATCACTAATGCATTGTGTAAGATCAGTCAGTTTGAAGGCTATATAAACAGCTGTTGACTGTTTTTTCATTCGCCGTTTATGATAACCTCTGTAGTTTTTATATTTATTGTGCTTATCATTATGATTATCGTTCAATCGATACTTACTGTGCGTACCCTTGTCGCGTGTGATTTGTTTCAATCGTGTTACCTTTTTAACTTGTTTTATTTGTGTGTGAGTGTAACCACTACTTTGGATACTTCCGCTAGCACGGTACGTTTGTTTAATTAAATGTACTTTACATTCTTCCTCAGAGTTAATTATTGTTTTAGAATTATCATCAGTAATTATGAAAGTCTGTTCTCTCTTACTTCCAATTACAATTGTTTGTTCAGAAACCCTCATTTCACATATTTGTTCCGTTTGTTTACCAGCTATTTCACATACATTTTCTGTGATAGTGTCAATATGTGAGTTGATGTCAACAATTTTTTCTGTTACTTGTGCATTCCTGTCAATTATACTTTATTTTATTTCAAGATTATCAATTTTTAACTCTTCTAGCTCTCCGTATTTTTATGGTGTCTTGTTTAAAATTTTCAGACTTTGTTCTAACTTATTTTCTAAACTTTCTGTTTGGTTTTTATTTAATTCTTTTAGTTTGTCTATTTTCGCATTCAAATTTTCTGTCTGTTTCGTAACTAATTCGTCCATCATGGCCCACATCATTTTTCGAAAGACCTCCATATCTAAGTTTCCTGGAGTTGTCATGTTGAATTATTTTATATTTAAATATTTATTTATAAATTATTATTGGTGAACCATATGCGAGCTTTTATTTATTTATTGTTGAACTGTTATTATTTATTTATTTTTATTTACTCATGTTACAATTACACCTGTTTATTTTGTTGAGCGCCAGTTGTGTTTTAGTACACAACAATTAACCTAACATACAGTTAATGTTTAATATAAATAATTATTACATATAATATATTTTTCATTTAACACACCTTTATTTTTAGAGCAACCATTTAACTACAAAATTTCTAATAGTTAAATGGTGGGGATCGGGCCACACGTCAAGGGCGGCATTCTATACAACAAATTTATTATATAATTTAAATTTGTGGAGCCCCACGATCTTGGAGCGCCATTCTATACAACGATACATATACATAAATGTAGGCGTGTCGGGCCTCACGTTCAAGGGATACAAACTTATACAACGAATTTATATGTAAATTCGATATACAGTAATTCATGCAGGTTGTATAATTATACCAGGCGTATATATTATAATAAGAGTATTTTTATTTCTCAGTATTTAAAACTCATTTATTATTTATTTATTATTATAAATATTCATAAACATCTTTAATAATTGTCGGTCATGATATTGCTCATTATTAAATGTTTATATCTTATGATATGCAACATTACACATATTTAAAAATCTCTTATATCTAAACAAGTTAATAATCTTATATCTAGACATGTTAAATAATTGGTTTATTAATTTATTATAACATTAAAATATTTTTATATTGAAATAAATTGTCTTATCTCAGATCTGACCTCTACTCGCTCAGTCTATACCAAGGTTTAAAATTCAATTTAAATTTATATTAATTGCTTGCAGACTGGCCTTGTTTTAATATTCAACTTTAAATTAATCTTTCTATACTTCAAATATCTAATCACTTTACTATCTATTTTGATAATAAACTCTACTCTCTTTACTTTAAATTCTCTTTCATTTATTAATGCTTTTATATATATATATATATATATATATATATATATATATATATATATATATGCGATCGGTCATTCTTACGACTAAACATTTATTTACATTTTAACATATTATTACTAAGTATAAACTTTTCTTTGTTTTAATTTACTGTCTTTTGAAATTGTCTTTATGAGCTCTTTTTCTTTTTTAAAAATCATTTAAAATCCATTACGCATGTCACCTCGATTTCTGATGATCTTACGACTGTTGTCCGGGGTCCAGAGTTAGTTTTCCATTCCTCTTGTCCTGGCGTGGTCCTGGATACATCTAGAGTCCAGCGTCATTCTACGGCAGCATGTGTTCCTGGATACGTCTAGAGTCCAGCATCGTTCTACGGCAGCATGTTCCTGGATGCGTCTAGAGTCCAGCGTCGTTCTACGGCAGCATGTTCCTGGATACGTCTAGAGTCCAGCGTCATTCTACGGCAGCATGTGTTCCTGGATACGTCTAGAGTCCAGCGTCGCTCTACAGCAGCTTTCCCGTATATACTCTTGATAAACTGTTTTGCCGACGGACAGCATGTCCGGCTGCAACTGTGTCATTAAATGAAGAGAAGGGTTTTTGGTCGAACCCTTAATTTATACCCTCTCGAGATTCCTCGCCAGTCGGCTCCAAAATCGTCCTGTCGATACCTGCATATCTCGTGACAGCCCCCACTCCCGAGCCTTTTCATCTATTTGCAATTATTAGCAAATAGCAATGTTTTGCATGGAATCGAGATAGCACAAATCATAGCTAATTCGATTAAACACTCACTATATTAATTTGAGCGTCTTAGGGTAATTTGCGTATTTTTTTGTCACGTTTATTTTGCACTGTCTTCGCATAACGTGTTCTATTAACGTCATCTTTTCACTGGTGATAACTATAAATTTTACACACACTTTGGTGCCTTTGGTTTGATCATACACTAATTAGTTTTCACACAGTGAATTAAAATAATTATTTTATTAATTACTTGGGGCGGGTTGCTGTGATTCCTGTCTATGCCTGCATCACTAACACTCACAAGATACACGTGTAACACACATACAATTGAGCAGGTGTTCACTGCTTGTCGAAACAGGTTAATTTTCTCCCCTAATCTAACAATGAAATATTTTTGCAATCTCAGACCTGTCCATTTACCCGTAACTTATACAAATTATACAAAATTTATATTTATTTAAATTAATGCTTAAATTTCTGTCTGTTTCGTAACTAATTCGTCCATCATGGCCCACATCATTTTTCGAAAGGCCTCCATATCTAAGTTTCCTGGAGTTGTCATGTTGAATTATTTTATATTTAAATATTTATTTATAAATTATTATTGGTGAACCATATGAGAGCTTTTATTTATTTATTGTTGAACTGTTATTATTTATTTATTTTTTTTACTCATGTTACAATTACACCTGTTTATTTTGTTGAGCGCCAGTTATGTTTTAGTACACAACAATTAACCTAACATACAGTTAATGTTTAATATAAATAATTATTACATATAATATATTTTTCATTTAACACACCTTTATTTTTAGAGCAACCATTTAACTACAAAATTTCTAATAGTTAAATGGTGGGGATCGGGCCACACGTCAAGGGCGGCATTCTATACAACAAATTTATTATATAATTTAAATTTGTGGAGCCCCACGATCTTGGAGCGCCATTCTATACAACGATACATATACATAAATGTAGGCGTGTCGGGCCTCACGTTCAAGGGATACAAACTTATACAACGAATTTATATGTAAATTCGATATACAGTAAATTCATGCAGGTTGTATAATTATACCAGGCGTATATATTATAATAAGAGTATTTTTATTTCTCAGTATTTAAAACTCATTTATTATTTATTCATTATTATAAATATTCATAAACATCTTTAATAATTGTCGGTCACGATATTGCTCATTATTAAATGTTTATATCTTATGATATGCAACATTACACATATTTAAAAATCTCTTATATCTAAACATGTTAATAATCTTATATCTAGACATGTTAAATAATTGGTTTATTAATTTATTATAACATTAAAATATTTTTATATTGAAATAAATTGTCTTATCTCAGATCTGACCTCTACTCGCTCAGTCTATACCAAGGTTTAAAATTCAATTTAAATTTATATTAATTGCTTGCAGACTGGCCTTGTTTTAATATTCAACTTTAAATTAATCTTTCTATACTTCAAATATCTAATCACTTTACTATCTATTTTGATAATAAACTCTACTCTCTTTACTTTAAATTCTCTTTCATTTATTAATGCTTATATATATATATATATATATATATGCGATCGCTCATCCTTACGACTAAACATTTATTTACATTTTAACATATTATTACTAAGTATAAACTTTTCTTTGTTTTAATTTACTGTCTTTTGAAATTGTCTTTATGAGCTCTTTTTCTTTTTTAAAAATCATTTAAAATCCATTACGCATGTCACCTCGATTTCTGATGATCTTACGACTGTTGTCCGGGGTCCAGAGTTACTTTTCCATTCCTCTTGTCCTGGCGTGGTCCTGGATACGTCTAGAGTCCAGCGTCGTTCTATGGCAGCATGTGTTCCTGGATACGTCTAGAGTCCAGCGTCGTTCTACGGCAGCATGTTCCTGGATACGTCTAGAGTCCAGCGTCGTTCTACGGCAGCATGTGTTCCTGGATACGTCTAGAGTCCAGCGTCGCTCTACAGCAGCTTTCCCGTATATACTCTTGGTAGACTTAATATTGCAGTATTAATTTTTTACGTAATATTGTCGTGACTTTAACGAACGTTATTTCGTTTGTTACTGCGACTTGTAATAAAAATAAACTGTTTTGCTGACGGACAGCATGTCCGGCTGCAACTGTGTCTTGAAATGAAGGGAAGGGTTTTTGGTCTAACCCGTAATTTATACCCTCTCGAGATTCCGCACCAGTCGGCTCCAAAATCATCCTGTCGATACCTGCATATCTCGTGACAGCCCCCACTCCCGTACTTTTTCATCTATTTGCAATTATTAGGAAATAGCAATGTTTTGCATGGAATCGAGATAGCACAAATCATAGCTAATTCGATTAAGCACTCACTATATTAATTTGAGCGTCTTAGGGTAATTTGCGTATTTTTTTGTCACGTTTATTTTGCACTGTCTTCGCATAACGTGTTCTATTAACGTCATCTTTTCACTGGTGATAACTATAAATTTTACACACACTTTAGTGCCTTTGGTTTGATCATACACTAATTAGTTTTCGCACAGTGAATTTAAATAAGTATTTTATTAATTACTTGGGGCGGGTTGCTGAGATTCCTGTCTATGCCTGCATCACTAACACACACAAGTTACACGTGTAACACACATACAATTGAGCAGGTGTTCACTGCTTGTCGAAACAGGTTAATTTTCTCCCCTAATCTAACAATGAAATATTTTTGCAATCTCAGACCTGTCCATTTACCCGTAACTTATACAAATTATACAAAATTTATATTTATTTAAATTAATGCTTAAATTTCTGTCTGTTTCGTAACTAATTCGTCCATCATGGCCCACATCATTTTTCGAAAGGCCTCCATATCTAAGTTTCCTGGAGTTGTCATGTTGAATTATTTTATATTTAAATATTTATTTATAAATTATTATTGGTGAACCATATGCGAGCTTTTATTTATTTATTGTTGAACTGTTATTATTTATTTATTTTTATTTACTCATGTTACAATTACACCTGTTTATTTTGTTGAGCGCCAGTTGTGTTTTAGTACACAACAATTAACCTAACATACAGTTAATGTTTAATATAAATAATTATTACATATAATATATTTTTCATTTAACACACCTTTATTTTTAGAGCAACCATTTAACTACAAAATTTCTAATAGTTAAATGGTGGGGATCGGGCCACACGTCAAGGGCGGCATTCTATACAACAAATTTATTATATAATTTAAATTTGTGGAGCCCCACGATCTTGGAGCGCCATTCTATACAACGATACATATACATAAATGTAGGCGTGTCGGGCCTCATGTTCAAGGGATACAAACTTATACAACGAATTTATATGTAAATTCGATATACAGTAATTCATGCAGGTTGTATAATTATACCAGGCGTATATATTATAATAAGAGTATTTTTATTTCTCAGTATTTAAAACTCATTTATTATTTATTCATTATTATAAATATTCATAAACATCTTTAATAATTGTCGGTCATGATATTGCTCATTATTAAATGTTTATATCTTATGATATGCAACATTACACATATTTAAAAATCTCTTATATCTAAACAAGTTAATAATCTTATATCTAGACATGTTAAATAATTGGTTTATTAATTTATTATAACATTAAAATATTTTTATATTGAAATAAATTGTCTTATCTCAGATCTGACCTCTACTCGCTCAGTCTATACCAAGGTTTAAAATTCAATTTAAATTTATATTAATTGCTTGCAGACTGGCCTTGTTTTAATATTCAACTTTAAATTAATCTTTCTATACTTCAAATATCTAATCACTTTACTATCTATTTTGATAATAAACTCTACTCTCTTTACTTTAAATTCTCTTTCATTTATTAATGCTTATATATATATATATATATATATATATATATATATGCGATCGGTCATTCTTACGACTAAACATTTATTTACATTTTAACATATTATTACTAAGTATAAACTTTTCTTTGTTTTAATTTACTGTCTTTTGAAATTGTCTTTATGAGCTCTTTTTCTTTTTTAAAAATCATTTAAAATCCATTACGCATGTCACCTCGATTTCTGATGATCTTACGACTGTTGTCCGGGGTCCAGAGTTAGTTTTTCATTCCTCTTGTCCTGGCGTGGTCCTGGATACATCTAGAGTCCAGCGTCGTTCTACGGCAGCATGTGTTCCTGGATACGTCTAGAGTCCAGCATCGTTCTACGGCAGCATGTTCCTGGATGCGTCTAGAGTCCAGCGTCGTTCTACGGCAGCATGTTCCTGGATACGTCTAGAGTCCAGCGTCATTCTACGGCAGCATGTGTTCCTGGATACGTCTAGAGTCCAGCGTCGCTCTACAGCAGCTTTCCCGTATATACTCTTGATAAACTGTTTTGCCGACGGACAGCATGTCCGGCTGCAACTGTGTCTTGAAATGAAGAGAAGGGTTTTTGGTCGAACCCTTAATTTATACCCTCTCGAGATTCCTCGCCAGTCGGCTCCAAAATCGTCCTGTCGATACCTGCATATCTCGTGAGAGCCCCCACTCACGAGCCTTTTCATCTATTTGCAATTATTAGCAAATAGCAATGTTTTGCATGGAATCGAGATAGCACAAATCATAGCTAATTCGATTAAACACTCACTATATTAATTTGAGCGTCTTAGGGTAATTTGCGTATTTTTTTGTCACGTTTATTTTGCACTGTCTTCGCATAACGTGTTCTATTAACGTCATCTTTTCACTGGTGATAACTATAAATTTTACACACACTTTGGTGCCTTTGGTTTGATCATACACTAATTAGTTTTCACACAGTGAATTAAAATAATTATTTTATTAATTACTTGGGGCGGGTTGCTGAGATTCCTGTCTATGCCTGCATCACTAACACTCACAAGATACACGTGTAACACACATACAATTGAGCAGGTGTTCACTGCTTGTCGAAACAGGTTAATTTTCTCCCCTAATCTAACAATGAAATATTTTTGCAATCTCAGACCTGTCCATTTACCCGTAACTTATACAAATTATACAAAATTTATATTTATTTAAATTAATGCTTAAATTTCTGTCTGTTTCGTAACTAATTCGTCCATCATGGCCCACATCATTTTTCGAAAGGCCTCCATATCTAAGTTTCCTGGAGTTGTCATGTTGAATTATTTTATATTTAAATATTTATTTATAAATTATTATTGGTGAACCATATGAGAGCTTTTATTTATTTATTGTTGAACTGTTATTATTTATTTATTTTTTTTACTCATGTTACAATTACACCTGTTTATTTTGTTGAGCGCCAGTTATGTTTTAGTACACAACAATTAACCTAACATACAGTTAATGTTTAATATAAATAATTATTACATATAATATATTTTTCATTTAACACACCTTTATTTTTAGAGCAACCATTTAACTACAAAATTTCTAATAGTTAAATGGTGGGGATCGGGCCACACGTCAAGGGCGGCATTCTATACAACAAATTTATTATATAATTTAAATTTGTGGAGCCCCACGATCTTGGAGCGCCATTCTATACAACGATACATATACATAAATGTAGGCGTGTCGGGCCTCACGTTCAAGGGATACAAACTTATACAACGAATTTATATGTAAATTCGATATACAGTAAATTCATGCAGGTTGTATAATTATACCAGGCGTATATATTATAATAAGAGTATTTTTATTTCTCAGTATTTAAAACTCATTTATTATTTATTCATTATTATAAATATTCATAAACATCTTTAATAATTGTCGGTCACGATATTGCTCATTATTAAATGTTTATATCTTATGATATGCAACATTACACATATTTAAAAATCTCTTATATCTAAACATGTTAATAATCTTATATCTAGACATGTTAAATAATTGGTTTATTAATTTATTATAACATTAAAATATTTTTATATTGAAATAAATTGTCTTATCTCAGATCTGACCTCTACTCGCTCAGTCTATACCAAGGTTTAAAATTCAATTTAAATTTATATTAATTGCTTGCAGACTGGCCTTGTTTTAATATTCAACTTTAAATTAATCTTTCTATACTTCAAATATCTAATCACTTTACTATCTATTTTGATAATAAACTCTACTCTCTTTACTTTAAATTCTCTTTCATTTATTAATGCTTATATATATATATATATATGCGATCGCTCATCCTTACGACTAAACATTTATTTACATTTTAACATATTATTACTAAGTATAAACTTTTCTTTGTTTTAATTTACTGTCTTTTGAAATTGTCTTTATGAGCTCTTTATCTTTTTTAAAAATCATTTAAAATCCATTACGCATGTCACCTCGATTTCTGATGATCTTACGACTGTTGTCCGGGGTCCAGAGTTACTTTTCCATTCCTCTTGTCCTGGCGTGGTCCTGGATACGTCTAGAGTCCAGCGTCGTTCTATGGCAGCATGTGTTCCTGGATACGTCTAGAGTCCAGCGTCGTTCTACGGCAGCATGTTCCTGGATACGTCTAGAGTCCAGCGTCGTTCTACGGCAGCATGTGTTCCTGGATACGTCTAGAGTCCAGCGTCGCTCTACAGCAGCTTTCCCGTATATACTCTTGGTAGACTTAATATTGCAGTATTAATTTTTTCCGTAATATTGTCGTGACTTTAACGAACGTTATTTCATTTGTTACTGCGACTTGTAATAAAAATAAACTGTTTTGCTGACGGACAGCATGTCCGGCTGCAACTGTGTCTTGAAATGAAGGGAAGGGTTTTTGGTTAACCCGTAATTTATACCCTCTCGAGATTCCGCACCAGTCGGCTCCAAAATCATCCTGTCGATACCTGCATATCTCGTGACAGCCCCCACTCCCGTACTTTTTCATCTATTTGCAATTATTAGGAAATAGCAATGTTTTGCATGGAATCGAGATAGCACAAATCATAGCTAATTCGATTAAGCACTCACTATATTAATTTGAGCGTCTTAGGGTAATTTGCGTATTTTTTTGTCACGTTTATTTTGCACTGTCTTCGCATAACGTGTTCTATTAACGTCATCTTTTCACTGGTGATAACTATAAATTTTACACACACTTTAGTGCCTTTGGTTTGATCATACACTAATTAGTTTTCGCACAGTGAATTTAAATAATTATTTTATTAATTACTTGGGGCGGGTTGCTGAGATTCCTGTCTATGCCTGCATCACTAACACACACAAGTTACACGTGTAACACACATACAATTGAGCAGGTGTTCACTGCTTGTCGAAACAGGTTAATTTTCTCCCCTAATCTAACAATGAAATATTTTTGCAATCTCAGACCTGTCCATTTACCCGTAACTTATACAAATTATACAAAATTTATATTTATTTAAATTAATGCTTAAATTTCTGTCTGTTTCGTAACTAATTCGTCCATCATGGCCCACATCATTTTTCGAAAGGCCTCCATATCTAAGTTTCCTGGAGTTGTCATGTTGAATTATTTTATATTTAAATATTTATTTATAAATTATTATTGGTGAACCATATGCGAGCTTTTATTTATTTATTTTTATTTTCTCATGTTACAATTACACCTGTTTATTTTGTTGAGCGCCAGTTGTGTTTTAGTACACAACAATTAACCTAACATACAGTTAATGTTTAATATAAATAATTATTACATATAATATATTTTTCATTTAACACACCTTTATTTTTAGAGCAACCATTTAACTACAAAATTTCTAATAGTTAAATGGTGGGGATCGGGCCACACGTCAAGGGCGGCATTCTATACAACAAATTTATTATATAATTTAAATTTGTGGAGCCCCACGATCTTGGAGCGCCATTCTATACAACGATACATATACATAAATGTAGGCGTGTCGGGCCTCACGTTCAAGGGATACAAACTTATACAACGAATTTATATGTAAATTCGATATACAGTAATTCATGCAGGTTGTATAATTATACCAGGCGTATATATTATAATAAGAGTATTTTTATTTCTCAGTATTTAAAACTCATTTATTATTTATTCATTATTATAAATATTCATAAACATCTTTAATAATTGTCGGTCACGATATTGCTCATTATTAAATGTTTATATCTTATGATATGCTACATTACACATATTTAAAAATCTCTTATATCTAAACATGTTAATAATCTTATATCTAGACATGTTAAATAATTGGTTTATTAATTTATTATAACATTAAAATATTTTTATATTGAAATAAATTGTCTTATCTCAGATCTGACCTCTACTCGTTCAGTCTATACCAAGGTTTAAAATTCAATTTAAATTTATATTAATTGCTTGTAGACTGGCCTTGTTTTAATATTCAACTTTAAATTAATCTTTCTATACTTCAAATATCTAATCACTTTACTATCTATTTTGATAATAAACTCTACTCTCTTTACTTTAAATTCTCTTTCATTTATTAATGCTTTTATATATATATATATATATATATATATATATATATGCGATCGGTCATTCTTACGACTAAACATTTATTTACATTTTAACATATTATTACTAAGTATAAACTTTTCTTTGTTTTAATTTACTGTCTTTTGAAATTGTCTTTATGAGCTCTTTTTCTTTTTTAAAAATCATTTAAAATCCATTACGCATGTCACCTCGATTTCCGATGATCTTACGACTGTTGTCCGGGGCCCAGAGTTAGTTTTCCATTCCTCTTGTCCTGGCGTGGTCCTGGATACGTCTAGAGTCTAGCGTCGTTCTACGGCAGCATGTGTTCCTGGATATGTCTAGTGTCCAGCGTCGTTCTACGGCAGCATGTTCCTGGATGCGTCTAGAGTCCAGCGTCGTTCTACGGCAACATGTTCCTGGATACGTCTAGAGTCCAGTGTCGTTCTACGGCAGCATGTGTTCCTGGATACGTCTAGAGTCCAGCGTCGCTCTACAGCAGCTTTCCCGTATATACTCTTGGTAGACTTAGTATTGCAGTATTTACTTTTTCCGTAATATTGTCGTGACTTTAACGAACGTTATTTCGTTTGTTACTGCGACTTGTAATAAAAATAAACTGTTTTGCTGACGGACAGCATGTCCGGCTGCAACTGTGTCTTGAAATGAAGAGAAGGGTTTTTGGTCGAACCCTTAATTTATACCCTCTCGAGATTCCACGCCAGTCTGCTCCAAAATCGTCCTGTCGATACCTGCATATCTCGTGACAGCCCCCACTCCCGAACCTTTTCATCTATTTGTAATTATTAGCAAATAGCAATGTTTTGCATGGAATCGAGATAGCACAAATCATAGCTAATTCGATTAAGCACTAACTATATTAATTTGAGCGTCTTAGGGTAATTTGCGTATTTTTTTGTCACGTTTATTTTGCACTGTCTTCGCATAACGTGTTCTATTAACGTCATCTTTTCACTGGTGATAACTATAAATTTTACACACACTTTGGTGCCTTTGGTTTGATCATACACTAATTAGTTTTTGCACAGTGAATTAAAATAATTATTTTATTAATTACTTGGGGCGGGTTGCTGAGATTCCTGTCTATGCACACACACACAAGATACACGTGTAACACACATACAATTGAGCAGGTGTTCACTGCTTGTCTAAACAGGTTAATTTTCTCCCCTAATCTAACAATGAAATATTTTTGCAATCTCAGACCTGTCCATTTACCCGTAACTTATACAAATTATACAAAATTTATATTTATTTAAATTAATGCCTAATACAGCGTATGGCTGTATCGTTGCAATATATATATTGTTACAACACAAATAAGCCAACCCAATACCAGGGATGAACAAGATAATATTGAATCTAAAATAATACTTCGTGTTAAATAAAATGATTAATTTAAATAAAATATAAAAACTATGACTCGACAAACAACGACATGACCTAACCCAAGTGATTGACCCAACAAAAGGAAACAAAAGAAGAAAAGATCCACGAAAAACAAACGAGAATAAAACCAAAGAAGAGAAGAAAGTGATTAACCAAACCAAAAGAAGAAGGAAAAAAAATCGAAACTAAACAAAATGAAACAAATTCATGGAATTAAATGACTCAATGTAACACGTTGAAATGAGCCCAAAGGAGAAGGTGAAGAAACCAAGGTATTAACCAAATACAATGAAAATGAAGAAGGAGGGAAATAGATAAAAATGAAAACCAATAATGATACACAAACAAGTAATAAAGCATAGGAGAAGGAGAAATAAGGCACTCAAAAGTAATATTGGAAACAAGACCAATAATTAACCTATGAGAAAGGAAAAAGTAAATGTCATTATCCATTAATGGACAATCATAATCTAGGGAAGAAACCCTATTAAAATATGTTAAAGATAAAAATATAAAAAAGCAAACTAACCCACAATTTAGAGTTAGATGTAAGAATAGAAATGTAAGGACATAAAATTGTTAATAGTATTAAGGAAATATTGTAATGAAAGAGATAGTACGGTAGTGAGATAATAATTAGAGGGATTACCCATTCAGAAACACTTAAAAAACAAAAACCTTTGTGAAGTGCAAAATGAAAGTGTAAAAACCCCAGAGTGTAGTGATAAAGAAGGTACACTAATTAAATTATAGTAAACTATAAATAATTTAAAAGTGAAGGTGATGATTGAATGAAATTAGTGTAAGATAAAGAATGGAAATATAGTGAAAAATAGTGAATGATAAAAATCATTAACAATTAATAAATCCTAAAGAACACTAAAGGTTTTACAGTGAAAAATAATAGTGAGTAAGTATGTTGTGAAAAATAGTATTAAGTATAAACTATAAAATAAGAAGTATTGAACACTGGAAAGTGATAATCACCATAGTAAACAAAACAAAAAAATATAAGTAATACAGTACGTTTAAAAGCAAGTAATCATAGTTAAAAGGGAGAATCCCAGGAAAGAGTGAATTGAAAGTGTTAACATGGAGGGAAAGTAAAGATTGTTTAAAAGTTAAGGAGGTAGAAACAAATCAAAAAACACCCATGTTATAAGGGATCATTATAAGTTCATAAAAGTTATGTTGTTTGTCACACTAAAAAATAATATAAAATAAGATGTATTATGAACAAAGATTAGCAAATAATAAGTTAGTTAAATAATTATTCAATCAAGTTTATGAATTGGATATGGCTGTAAGAATCATACAGACCATAGGCCTACATGTTATATTTAAATAAGATCAAAAAAGTAGTAAATAATAGCCAACTTGTTATTATTGGCAAAGGAAATAAATAAAATGTTAAGAAATGTATGACTAGACAACATGGAAACCAAAGAGTAAATAATTGTGTATAAAATAATAGTGACATAATGATAACACATAAACAGACTCAAAACACAACACAAGCAACTATAATGACAAAATAAAGCCCATCAGGCTGAAATGAAATGTAATTTAAATGAAACAAGTCAAATACCATAATGGCTACTTAGGCCTATGAAAATGCCTAACTGTCAGAAACAAACAAATACATATTATAACAAATTGACAAAGAAATTAGCAAATCCGAGGTGAAGGATTCACCAAGAATAAATTGTAAATCATTTGTAGAACAAAATATTATAATAAGCATTTGTATACAAAAAGAAATGTAATTAACAAGTATTAACATAATTGTAAAAACATAAAATCTAAAATTACCCAAACTTGTGGGGTATCAAAATAATCTATGAAAGGAAATGAATACTATAGTGACAATATTTAATAACCAGGAAGGAAGATAGAGGAAGGACAGCAGTCAGAAGATATACGAAGAATTCAAATTTTGATAACAATACATCATATCAAAATCAGCCAATCAAAATCATTCAGTTACCGTAGAAACGACAGTTGAAGATAGAATTACGGTTGAATAACGTTACATTAGTGAAGCGTCAGTCAAGCAATACAGAAGCCAATGTTTGGAAGACCGATTTTCTAATAAAATAATGTAAAACAGTAATCAAGGTTCATAACCATGACGGTATAAGAAGCAGACGACCCATTTATAGAAGTCCACTCAAGATACAGGATAATTAAACTGAAAATTAACCGAAAAGTATGACCAGATACTCTATGAAAAGGACGCCCGACCTATTGAAGTCCAAAAATTAATGAAAAAAAGAACTTATTGTAGCCAAATCCTACCCGATCAAATGAATGAAGACACCAAGTCATGTTGAGGTGTTAAGTACAATTAAATTACCTATTTCCAAAAAACCTAATCACTCTAAATTTTACTAAAGGTAAATTTATCTCACTATAAACAGAATATTTCTCTTTCACAGATTATTTAAGTAAAATAAAACTCACTAAAAACTTGTTAATGTAAAATATAACCTATTATTTAAACACGAACTTTCAAAACACATTTAACGACACTACAGAACAGATTGTAACATCACACTTTATTATTTATGTACACTTAGAATAAGGTAAAATATTTTTATTGTAACCATAGGAATTCTTTAGCTCATAATCACAAGAATCCCACGATTTTGGGAACGAAAATAATTGTAATAACTTAACGTTACACAGCCATATTGATGCTGATCATTCCTTAATCGATTCGTCAGCCTTGAGAGGAAGTGTTTCATGTAAAAAGTCGGTGCAGATTTATTATAAAATAATTGTCAAATTGAATATTTTAATTATCACCCATTAAAAAATAACTAGTACAGGGAGTAACCGTTGTTATTATTTCATAGGGAGTGTAATACATTACTTGTGTTTATTTATGAAGAATAGGTTTGATGAGCAGCGAACAAGTCGTCATTTGCACAGCAGTATCGACAATTCAGACGGCCGTACAAGCGGGAATTATTTGAACGCCCGACCGTCACCGCTGAAAACTCATTATACAATAGTTTTAATTGTTTTAATAAACGATTTGGCGCCACCCAGGATTAACACACCCCTATAAGTAAACAGGTAAGGTTACTGCCGTGTTATACTGGTGATTACCGCAACGCTACGGACATCGATAGCCGCGAACATTGATGTAACGACCCCGGTGCAAGACGAACGAACTAACATTCAATACACATACAAAATTGGTGTACATTTTACAGAGACGACCAGATTTCTTCATTACAATATATATATATATATATATATATATATATATATATATTGTAATGGTACATATCTTCACCTAACAATAGTGAAGAAACATGACAAGATAAGTTATTTAAATAATTAACACTAGAATAAAAAGGGATGCATCAGAGATTAAAGTATGGGTGATTCATAAATAATAACATGATCAAACGTATGAAGGTAATCAGAAATGTAACCTCTAATAATAAAAAAGTGACAAACAACGAACCAAAATGTTAAATACGATAATACATGGCGATTTAACCACAATAGCCCAATAGATGGTAAGTGAGAGAGTAGAACCAGCCCCAGAAACCAAGAATATAATATAAATTATGACAATTGTAAGTGATAACTAGAACTAGCCACCACACTAACATAAGAGTGTATAAATAAGAAGAATAGTGATGAATAAATAATTAGCATGGAAGTGTGAAGATATAATCAGCCATAACACCAAGGAAGTGATATATAAAATATGGCAAAGTAAAGTGAACACAGAGAAAGAGTACAAAACTAGTGTTAAACCAAGAAATAAGACGAATCAATGAAAATTGTATATGATAACAATGATTGTAAAAACAGACAAGCAGTCTGAAAATAGAAGTATTAAAATGTTAAGGACTTAAGATATAGAAGGGTACACTAACCCAAACAAATAGAGTAAACTAGGACAAATCACACTAGCACGACACAAACATATTAATTGTACAATCAAACATGATAGAGTGAGAGATAGTAAGTTATAATGATGATGAACATTTTAAAATAAAAATGAGAAAGAGAATTCTTAGTAAGCAATACACTAATTTTTACCCACCAGTAACACTTAAACCATGGAGTGCAAGGTGTTATTATTAATATCCCCAAAGTGAAAATAAACCCCCTTAATAGTGATAAACACTGATAAGACAGTGATAAAAGTTTATAAGTGCATAAAGTGAGTGAGATCTAATAATGGTTAAACACAGGAAGGACTGTGGTAGTTAAAAGCCAATATAAGTGGACACCAATATGTAACAAAATAAACTAAAAGTAGTAGGATTAAGTTATCAATAGTAATAACTAATTATCATGTTTTAAATTTTTATCAAATAATATTATAAATGACAATTCATATTATTACATGAGAGTAAGAAAAATAGACTATTAGAGTGTCAATACACCGTATAGAGAATTTCTGAAATACTGAGATATAGGAACAAATGTTATTCACCCAAAATTGATAAGGGAAAGACAATAATCATTATCAGATTTTAGTAAAAAACATAGTAAAATATTATTAGAGTATAAAGTTAATGACATAGTGCTAAGTAAGATTAGTAATAAGGAAATATAATTTTGTTCAAAGATTTAATTAATGTTTATATGTTTGTTTTTTATTAATACTATGTAATAATTATTACTCACTAAAGAGTATGAGTAGGTAATGAAAATGAACATTTTCAGTAATGAAAAGTAAATAAGTATGTTTTATGTTATAATATTAAACCATAAGATTCAATGTTATATGTTATGTAATAAATAATGAGAAATAATGATTAAAAACAAAACAAGAAACAAGATAAATACAGACAAACACAATGACACTAAAAGGCAGTTATGACAATGGACAAGACAGAATATGAAACCAGTAAAATCACACACTATTACAAGAACAGACTTAAACCCATTGAACAAATAAACAAAATCATATATTAAAATTAATCAGGACCCATACAAGGGGAAAATAAAATGTGATCTCAGTAATTAAAGAAAAACAGCCAATTGCTGTTTAAGCCTAGTAAAATTCCCAACTGTCAAACTACAAAAAACTTCAATTTTGAGAATTAAACACTAGCATTAGTAAGACTAAGCCATATAAACAATAAAATACAATTAGACAATCATGTTAAGACAGAAATAATAGTAATCATGTAAATTAAGAAAACAATGTAATTAAACAAAATCAACAAAACTGATGCTAAACATTTTCCCAAATTGACACAAATACTTTATAATTGATATAACTTTCTTATTACTGCATATATTTTGAATCTAAGCTTATCACTGTATGGCGAACATTTGGCTCTTAATTTAGAGTCACTCATGATATGTTTTCGTCCATTATTAAGGGAGTTATTGTTTGAGATTATCACTTTACACTATTTATGATTAATTTTGTATATTCTTGAATTATAACTATCTAATGGCAATCATATCTCTTAAAGAGTATGCCTTCCAAGTCCTTCAACACTTCTCACTTATTGTTTACTTATAATTATGGACAAAATACAACTCTTATTGTAACATTGGTTTAGCCTAGGAGTCTACTAACTATATTAACAAATTATTTATAAGAAATAGTATCTGGGCAATTTCTCTTTTGCCCCAATTGTATACACAGTGTTATAACAACTACTGGCTGTCTTTATTAATGTGAATATATTGTTATTCCTGGGTATTTTAGTCTATAAGGTGACCTCTGTATAACACTATGAAGTGTACCTTTATTTTAATTCTTGTTTAATAATGTAGTGTCCTTTCAGTCAACTATCTAGTTTATAATAGTTCACTATAGTTAGTACATTGATTATTAATCTTGTGTTTTTAATACACTTGTCTGTTCTTTTGTATAGAGAATGGATAATATTAGTTACATCTAGTGTCACATGACAGATGTGCTTATTTATGCTTATTACACTTTATGTTATTGTTTATAATTCTCTAACCCTATTATAATAGTGATATTATATCTTATTTGCCATATAGGTATCCCCCTTTTATTCCTGTCTAACTTTACAATATGGTTTTATCTATATTTCACATGGTGACTCTCATTTTGACTGTTTTTGTTCACTTTGTTTACATTCATTCTTATATAAATACTACTCTTGGTAGCTGATCTTGGTATTGGTATAAACCTTATTACCTCTACTTGATTTAGTGTACAGAAGCTTTTAATTTAGACATGTTTTATTTATTATTAAATATGAAACTAGGTGGAAAGTACCTGTATCTAGGTTATGTGTTTCCATTTTTTGTAGCAACAATGGGTGAATTGAGTTGATACAAATTTACATTTTTTAACCTTGTTTTTACAAGTGTTATGTTATTAATGATTATTTGTAATTCATTAATTAGTTCTTTTTTTCTATCTGACATCATTTTTCTATTACTTAGCTAACCATTATTACAGTTATTAGACAATTTTAATTCTCTTTCATTTCACATTAATGCTGTGCATAATATGTCATTATGCTGTGGTTTACAGCTTCTTATGGTATTCCTTTTATTGTTACCTTCATTCTTTTGGCTAATATGGGATGCCCTACTCATTTACAATAATATTGGTCATATAAAGGTCATTTAAGTTAGTCAGTTATTGTTTTATCTACAATTTGTAAGTCTCATTTAGTATTTATACAGGTAAGATGTTAATATATAGTTGACTGGCTCTTGGAATTTATCTTATGCCATGGTTGTTATGTGTCTTTCTCGTATATGTTTCTTTCTTGTTTTATTGGCTTCTTACTGACCGAATCTATTGGGTTATTGGTTCCTGTTGTATAATCACTATTTAGTGTATCTTCTTTCTTCTTATTAATTATTATTACCATTACATTTATTACCTCCTGTGTGGTGAGTTCATTCTTCTTTATTGGTTGTTTATGTAGTTTCATGCTTGGCATTTTCAGTGTAAATACTTGATGGGTCTTGTTACCTCAATTATCATGACATGTGCTTATATTTTGATACTTAAAATATCGGGGTCATATGTCTTGCGAGATCCCAACACCGCAAGGCCACTCAGGCACCTGACGTTCCTGCTCTGACACGCTGGCCAGCTCAGGACTGCCGTCACAGCATCACTAAACTCTGAAACATCGAATACAAAAATTTAACTAGTGGCCTTGTATAATCCCATATCCATAACTGATATGTCTCCCCTTAGCTGCATTGGTTTATGTTAAGAGGCATTGGTTTTCTGAATTCCTAATTTTTCAAATACCAAATAACAATATTTACTATAGAATGTCTCCTTCTCTTTTTTCATTCCTACCTTTATCAAAATCTTGACTCCAGTTAATAATATTTTAACTCTTTTCACCACAAGAAAAATATACTCTTATACTAAGATAATAACACGTAAAATAATTCATTAAGTTTAAAGAACCAACAGCAACTCATCTATACATCTATCATATAGAATTCAAAACACAAATTCATTATGGCAAACAATCTAACTATTTAAAATTCATTGATCAGTTTTCCTGATCCTAATACTTCTGTAAAGCAGACTCATAATTATCTTTTATGTTCAACACCAGTATCAACATCATATATTTAATGCTTAATATTTGTTTAACGTTACTATCCCTGTAGCAACCTCCTCGCCACACACACTATGACCCTATTTATGTTTAATCATTTACTATTCTTTAGATAATCTAAATCTCATAAAATCGTTTAACTTCATTTTCAAATCTTTTTTATACAACATTTTAAATTAATTAATTTATTTATCTCCATTACATAACTCGATCAATTTTACAAGACAAAGTTACTTTAATTACCTTAGCCTTCACAATTATTCTCATTATTTATTTAGTCAAAAAAGAATGTTATACTTTATTATTAAATCAATTCCACTATAAATTCCTATTACATACATGGTTTACACAACATATAATATACAACATAATGTAATACACAAATACATTGGCATTAACACACAAAAGAATATACAATCCAACTTATTCTTTGTTATCATCGACCACAACTCGTTTCATAAGACAATCCATTTCAAAACCACACTGTTCACATAGTTAAATGTTCATACACAATAAAACACTTATCCACCATCATCAAATAATAATCTTACTTTTACATAAAATTTATCGTCTTTAATTACACTCCTATCGTTATTACTATTTATATAATAACCCTTGCATATTAAAATTTTCCCTCTATCATAAGAATAATGCACCAGATTATTCTCCCCTATTAACTCATAAAATCCGTTTACTCTGGTATTTTTGGTCTTGTCTCCGTCAGTATTTTTTGTTAACATAAGGTACGTTCTATCATCATATTCCTTCACTATATCAATTACATCATAATGTAAGTGTTTATTATCTACAACAGTATCATCAAAATCATCAGTATTTATTTCACAAGGTAAGTCAATCTGCTCACCTCTCTCAATATCTAAACTCTGCACTAACATTTCATAACCTCTATTAATCTAAAAAATCTCTATCTCTCTCTTTCTCTCTCTCTCATCACAATACCTCTCTCTCTCAAAATATCTCTCACCATAACACCAAGTCACACACTCTCTCTCTCAATATATGCAGGGGACACTACTACTTTATTGTTACACCACCTATCAGGTGCACAAAAAATCCAGGGACGGCTATTTGCAGACCTTGTGTCTTCCAAATACGCTCGTGAAGCCTTTTCTTCACCCCCAACTACAACATCACAGGAAAAATTAACCCCCTGCAACCCCTCTACCTGTATACTCTTTCTCCACTTTCTCTCTGACTCCTCAACACACACTAACATTCCATCATTATATTCTACTCCCTCTAAAATTTCATCAGTACTCCCAATATTCACAACTTTACTCTCTAGCACCATATTTTTAATTATATCATTGTTATCACTTGTGAACTCATTATTCAAATCATCATTATTACTCACCTTGTTATTAATTCTTTCTTCCTTATTTTTCGTCATATTGTCACTGCTACTTACCTTCTTATTCCTTATCTGATTTAATTTCTCGTCTAACCTTTTATTCATTTCGTCAAATTGTTTATCAAAATAAAATTTTTGTCTCTTAATTTCGTTTTTCACTTCATCAAATTTGGCATTTAAGTTACTATATTTAACATTAGAATCACTCTGTTGTTCATCGAACTTATTATTCATGCTACACATCATGCTATATAGACGTGTTAACATCTCATTTGTATCAGACTTTTTGTTTTCATATCGCGTTGATATGGGTGTTTCTTGTACTCTGTCTGACTATAGATTCGGTCGCACTCGACTCGATCTGATTTATTGGCGTTGAACAAACACATTGAATGGACATTTGGTCATTTACACTAACATCTATATTTTGATCCGCCATTTTGAAAAAGATTTGTTTAAATGTATATATATATTTTTTTTTCAAACTGTTGCTCTATATATCTCTAACCTAACAACAACATAACCTAACAATCGTAATACAACCTATTATTTACGTGTTATGTTATACATCAATCCAACACCATTCTGTTTCTGCTTGCTGGCTTATTTATATAAATAAAATTTTATATAAAGTCACTAGTTCGGGCAGCCATTGTAACTACACTTTTCTTTACTATATAATTATATTTTATTTGTTGTGACTTATACACACATCAATTTAGGAAGTTGCCTGGTTAGCGCATGCGCAATGAATGAGCGTCTCCCACCATACAGTCCGACTGTAAGTTTGGTGTTGTTTACACGTACAGTCTGCAGGCATTCCAAAAGTTACTGAGTTGCTGTTGTGTTTTGTGTTTTGCAATCTGTGCTGTGGTTTTGTATTTTAATAGCTATCTTAGTGATTAGGTTTACCTTTCTGTGACGTAATTTAAAACTAATTTGTTTGTATTGTTTTTCGTCGCGATACATTTTATATCTTTAATTTTTGTTATTAGTGATTGTTTAACAATGAGTAAGTTGTCGGGAAAGGTGCTTAAAAGCCAAACTCGCGAAGTTATATACAATGTGATGGAGTTTATGAAGAAGGAAGCAGATCATGGAGGATTTTTAATAGACTGTAAAAAAGTTAGAGAAAGAGTGTCGGCTTCAGTTGGTGTAAGTCGGATGACACTAGCGAGAATAAACCAGGAAGCGAAGAGGCAGAGAAGCGAAGGGCAACCATTATTTGAAACGCCAAATAAGAAAAGGAAGAGAGAAAAGCCTGTGACAGATTTGGACGATTTTGATAAATCTGTTATACGCCGAATGATCAACGGCTTTTACCTCGTCGAAAAATGTCTACCTACACTACCAAAATTACATTCAAAATTAGTGAAAGATATAGGGTTTAATGGAGGGAAGACAAGTTTAAGGACAGTAATCAAACAGTTGGGTTTTAAATGGAAAAAGACGAGAAACAACAGACATGTACTTATTGAACAACAACACATAGCCTTCCACAGACACGAATATTTAAAAAACATTAGGAAATACAGAGAAGAAGGGCGACCAGTAGTTTACATGGATGAGACTTATATTCACTCGTCACATGTGAGCCAGAAATCGTGGGCAGACAATAACAATGATGGTGTCGCTATACCCCTCACTAAAGGAGCAAGACTTATAATAATTCATGCGGGAGGAGAGATGGGTTTTATTGAAAACTGCTTCACCATGTGGAAATCAAGTCTGTGTTCAGGAGACTATCACAGTTCAATGAACTTTGGAAACTACCAAAAGTGGTTGACAGAAAAATTAATACCAAACCTGCCAGAAAAAAGTGTACTTGTCATTGACAATGCACCATACCATAATGTGCAGTCAAAAAAGTGTCCAACCTCCGCTTCAACTAAAAGTAAAATGCAAGAGTGGCTTCGAAGTAACCGAATACCTTTCGATGATTCGATGCTGAAGGTACAGTTACTGCAGTTGATTTCGTTACATAAACCAAGGATCAAAGAATATGTAATCGATTCGCTCCTTCAACAACACGGCCACACTGTATTGCGCTTACCTCCATACCATCCGGAGCTCAACCCAATAGAACTTATTTGGGCCGAGGTGAAGAACTGGGTAGCAACCAACAACACAACGTTTACAATTGAAGACGTGAAGCAGCTAACAGTACAAAAATTCGGGGAAATCACCAGAGAATCCTGGCAAAAAAAATGTGACCATGTAAAAAAGGTTGAAGAAGACTACGTTACATCTCAACCACAAATAGAAAACGCTGTTGAAAATTTCATCATTCAACTTGGAGGGGAAACCAGTGACACAGATGAGGATGGCGCCAGCGGATGTAGTCAAATGGACACGGACAGTGAAGAAACTCTATCAGGAATTGAAGACTTAATGTGAAGTGTGGTTTACCTGCTGTCATAGCTGTTAACTTAGTTGAAAATTTTTTTGGTACAAAAAAGTCCATTACTATAAAAAAAGTCATATTACTATATGACTTGCACAGTAAAAATTTTATTATTTTCTATTTGAACAGTTAGCAATTATTTGTGACCATAGGACTGCATATTACTGATCGTCTACTGACATGAAACGAAAAGGAGCTCTGAAGATGACCCTTGGAATCATTAAAGGTAATTTGTATAAACATAATTCCATTTTTCATTTTTGTTGTGTTGTGTAGGGCCTACTTCTATAGTACGTAGTTCCAATGATCTATTTTACTGCATAAATAGGAGCAAGTGGGGTGAGGTGATGAATGGATTAATTTGATAATGTCGGCATATTTATAGGCCTACAATAATTTTACAATAATTTACAATAATTTTCGGTATGCTTTGTTAGTGTTCTGTGTTTAATTTGTAGTACGTTAATGATTATAAATGTTGTTCTTTAGATCCAAAAACATTAAACAGAAAATAATTTGCATTACAAAATTTAGAAATTACAGTAGCACATAATTACCAGTAGTATTTGCATTTCGTTGTTTGGTTCTATTTTTAAAGGGACAGTGGATATTTTTCTTAAGAAATAAAAATATAAGGCATATTTGCTACAACCTGGGGGCTATGAGCGCACGAGTGTGCAATTTTTATATTTAAAACAGCTCTTAAATTATTGAAATTTAAACAAACACTGACACAAACAAAGCGTTCCGAACACTGCTTGCAGTAGTGACTGTACCAACTAGTACACGCGTACTCACGTAATAGTGGGAAGTCAGTCAGCGGAGGGGAAATTTCCCCTCTGTGGGTTTCCAGCTACGTTGATGTATGTATACCTTGTAACTCAATACACACTTGTTCTGTTTACATCGGGTATACACACGTTGTTGCCAACATAACTTTTTCTTACCAGGATCCAGGGTCGTATTAAGCGAACATAGCAAAAACAGTTTGGGCGCTTGAAATAATGAGTCAAACAAAATTTGGCTTAAACAAACTTGTGGTTTAATATTCTGAATTTCAATTATTAAAATTTACAAAACAAAATAGAGTCGTAATCACCCAAAAACAACATGGCGGCTATGTGTTTCTGCCGTTTAACTATACATCAATCTCAATTATTAATAACTTTTATCTCCTGTATTTAATTTATAAACAAGAGCATTTCTACTAAACTGCAGTTATCCTTGATTTTACTTATTACGTTTCTAATTATATTATAACACAAACCAATGTTTCATGGCTTTGCTTGTAGATGCCGGCACTCATTCGCACGCACACACTCTCTCTCCCCCCATACATTAATTTACTGGTACATTTTGATTTGGAATTTTGAGCTCAATTGAATAAAGATATGGATTTAAATTTGGACTTTCCTGAATTTGAAGTCTTGCAGTTTGTTAATACATTGTACCTTGTACTTGCTCATGCGCAATCTGCCCAGCGCACTTACGTCACCGTAGCGGTGCTCCACGTGTGGCCTCACCGCTACGTTTATTCAGTCATCACTCAATCTTCGAACTGTGCGTTTGCACCCTTACTTTCTCGCTAGCCGTGGCAACCTAAATTTACTATGTCCTTCTTATTTGATCTCTTTTCAGTGCTAAACATTATGTAGCCTGACACTTACGCCACATCTTGTATTTTGGCTATGAACGTCTGACGTAATTGCGTGGGCCTGCTCTTCTGAATGATATTCAAATAAACGTTACTTAATCTAAATTTACAGTCCACTAATTCATTCAAAACACTTTTCTGACTTCCTACCAGCTTCTTAAGCTTGCATCACTAACTCAAGAAAATTTCGAGAGCGTTAAGCATGCCACATATGGTCCTCCGACCCCGGATATGTATTTCACGGACGTGACTAAATCCATGGACAATTCGTCTCATGGTTTAGTGCATAAAGCAGGCCTATCAGCATTTCTTTTTCGTCATAATTTAACTTCAACAACTCGTTAATTAGCACCTACATCTGGGAATCGTATCACACGACTTGGGGACGTCATATCTCGCCAACCGGAACATTGGAATCATCATTGCAGCATATGAGCATGTAGCACGTGGCATTCAGCATGTGGGAAAATCCAGAGCAGCCTATCTAGACAGGATTCCACCGCATTGGACATCACCGGACAGGCAGCGACCATGTCTACATCATCCATTCTTGGGTACCTGACACGACTACGAAGGTTCCGACAAGCTTTCGATGCCTTCTAGAACATGCCGATAAGTACCATTTCAACTGACTATGAACTCATGTTTTATATTAGTTTCAACTTGCATAATTCGCATATTTTTTCTCAATGCCATTAAATTAAACAAAGCAGTATTGAAATAATAATATGATTTAATAATTTAAAATATTTTTCAATAATTTGAATATGAACTTATAATTTTTTGCGAACTCAACTAATATTTTCTTAACTTGTAAGTCGTATCTTTCAAACAGCACTCATGTCATTAATGATTACTGCTATATTGTTTGTAATGCCTAATTCAGAATTTTATTGTCACATAAATTTAGTTTAAGATGTGTTAAGTAAGTATTACCGTGTCGTTGCGTGACTTTATAATTTGGACTTCGTGCCTGGTCTAGCTCATCTCGTCGCATTAACTTGGTCTTTGTATCATCATTTAAATTTTTTTCTTTTTTATTTCATACCCAATCATGGCGGATATGAAGGCACTGATCAAGAAACGTGGCACGATCAAGGCCTCTATATCGCGCATAAATACATATGCAGACAATTTCGATCATGATACGCATGACCATCATGCACTAAAAATAAAGCTTCGCCACCTTATGGAGCTATCAGCCAAATATGATGAGATCCAAACACAAATCGAGTCTGAGGACTCCGATTTTGCTTCCGCGAGTGATAGGGTTCAGACCGAAGACGACTTATGCAGCATAGAATGTAAGCTGCAAAATTTAATAGACCATGCCGAGGAAATGAGCAGGAAGGCAGCAAGTCCATCTGAGGTAGTTACATTCAGCACGCCTCCCATTCAGTTGCAACCGATTAAGCTACCCTGTTTCGCAGGTGATATAGACGAGTGGCAACACTTTTACAACATGTTTTTGGAGTTAGTTCATGTCCGAACGGACCTGACTGACATCCAAAAGCTACACTATTTGCACTTATCATTAAAAGACGAGGCGCTGAATGTCATAAAATCGCTTCCTATCACGCACGAGAATTACACGGTGGCCATTGATTTGTTAAAGGCCCGCTATGACGGTAAATTAATTGTAACCACTTATCACGCAGCAAACGTCCTGGGCATGAGACACATTCAACGTGAGTCCGTGCTCAGCATTTCTAAATTTATAGATGAGCTCACCGCCAACATAAATGCGCTGAACTCATTGAAACTTTCAGTAAATACGTTTGAGCTTATTTTTGTGCATTTTCTCGCCCAGAAACTTGACGAGCATACGTGCAGGTTGTGGAAGGAAACCTTAGGCGAAAATCAGCTGCCGATTTATGATAATTTTATTAAGTTTTTAAATTCAAGACGTCAGCTGTTACAAAACATAAATGCACCGACTGGTTCGTCTGGCTTCAGACAGGTTAGCGATAATGCTTCTTATCGCAAATCAACTAAGCGCGCGGAGTTCACTGGGTCACTAGTGCACCCTAAACCAAACAAATCTTGTCAGCTGTGTCGTGGTAATCACAAACTACTTGAATACCCGCAATTTATCGCCCTACAACCTATACAACGTAGGGAAGTGTTAATACATAATAAACTCTGCCTGAATTGTACACGGTCGGGCCATGACAGCTCGCGTTGCCCTTCTAAATTTTCATGCAAGGCATGCTCGAAAAGACATCACACTATGCTCCATGCCTCGATAAATCAGTCGAGCGACAGGAACAATAAGCAATGTTCTCTGAAGCTACAGACGAATAAATCAATTTTATTGTCCACCGCCGTATGCACTACTACCGATCACCACGGTAAAAGGCGCCCGGTAAGAATCCTGCTGGATTCAGGGTCGCAAGCTAATTTTTGTACTATGGGTTTCGCCCGCCGCATGGGCCTAAAACTAAACAAATCCGAGCTGCCTATCACGGGTATAAACAACTCATCATGTCAGGCCAATTTTAGCACGCGCGTGCGCTTAAACTCACGTTATAAGGACTTCACCTTAAATGTCCACTGCGCTGTTCTGCCCCGAATCACAAACAATCTTCCAACAGAATCCTTTGACATCGCTTCCTTGAAAATTCCTAGGGGGATATTTTTAGCTGACCCGCAATTTAATAATTCGTCACAAATTGACATATTACTTGGGGCACAATACTTTTTGCAGTTAATTGAGCCGACTAAATTCGTTCGAAGTCCACATTTTCCGACACTCCAGGAAATTAAGCTAGGGTTTATACTCGCCGGGAATCTACCCTTCAACGTAGACATGACCAAACCGGTCTCTTCATTCATTGCCCTCGACAACAATAATGCTATCTCATCGCAACTCAAGGCCTTCTGCCAGTTGGAAGATGTTTCGTGCCGTACTCCTTCAGATGCGGATTCGGAGTGTGAAAATCACTTCCTCGCAAACACCTATCGTAACGATAGTGGTAGGTTCGTTGTGTCGCTACCCCGCACCACAGAATGCCTCAGAGATTCCCTTACCGGAGCGGTTCGTAGGTTTCAAACCCTTGAACTCAAGTTTAGGCAAAATCAGTCTTTGCACAAGGATTATATTGGCTTTATGCAAGAATATTTAAATCTTGGCCATATGTCTCCGCTTGATTCATATGACTTGCCAGTTAACAAATCAAACATTTTTTATCTACCTCACCATGCCGTCTTTAAGACTACAAGCACCACCACTAAACTTCGCGTTGTTTTTTATGGTTCGGCCAAGGCGTCCAACGATTTGTCGTTAAACGACACCCTTATGGTTGGCGCCACGATCCAGCAGGATCTTTTCGCCATTATGGCCAGATTTAGAACCCATCGTTACGCTGTCATTGCTGACATCGAGAAAATGTATCGCCAAATTTTGGTCTCCCCGCGTGATTCCAATCTACAAAGAATTGTTTGGCGTGACGCTCCCCACAAGGAACTCAAACATTATGCTTTAAGTTTTAGTGGATGGTTAGTGAGGATCGGTCAATAATAGAACTTTTAGTTATTTTGCGTCGACGTTTCGACAATATTTATTGTCATCTTCAGGACCTAACTAAAAGTTGTATTATTGACCGATCCTCACTAACCATCCACTAAAACATTCACTGATTGACGGTCACTAAAAATTTAAGGATTATGCTTTAAGAACAGTCACGTACGGGACTGCCAGTGCATCATTTCTTGCAACTAGATGTTTAAAACAAATCGCCCAGGAAAATAGTACTCAGTACTCCCTGGCCTGTTCAGTCATTGCTAACGACTTTTACGTCGATGACCTTACCGGTTCCGATAGCTCACACGTTCTCATCCAATTGAATACCGACATTTCTGAGTTGTTAAGCCGCTACGGCTTCATTCTTCACAAATGGTCGTCTAACGACCGGAATATAACATCTTCCGATGTTAGGGACACTAACTCGTCCCTGGACTTTAACAAGGACAAAACCGTCCGCACTTTGGGCATTCAGTGGGACGTTCTTGCTGACAGCTTCGAATACAATATACAAAGAAATTTTAAAATTGATCATTTCAATAAAAGAAAGGTGTTATCTGTCATCGCTGGTATCTATGACCCATTGGGTCTAATTGGGCCTATCACGTTTTGGTGCAAGCACTTTATGCAAACACTTTGGTCTTCGGGTACAAACTGGGACGACCCGCTTTCTGACTCCTTATCTATTAAATGGACCGAGCTCTACGCTCAATTAATTACAGACACTCATTTTAGGATCCCGAGGGCTATAAAGGATTCAGGTAATTCGTCAATCATCTCATTTCAATTACACGGGTTTGCCGACGCGTCTGTAAAAGGTTACGCATGCTGTATCTATGCGCGCACGGTATATTCCGATAACAGTATTTCGTCTCACTTATTGTGCTCTAAATCAAGAGTTGCCCCTTTAAGGCAGATTTCCTTACCTCGTCTGGAGCTGTGCGCCTGTTTGTTATTAGCACAGTTGGTTTCCAAGGTTGTCCATGCCGTGGCTTACAAGTTCAGCGAGTTATATTTTTATTCTGATTCCACGATTGCCCTACACTGGATTCACCAAAAGCCGTCCAGGTGGAAGGTATTTGTAGCTAACCGTGTTTCGGAAATTCAGCAGCTCTCTAGTCTGGGCAATTGGTATCATGTCTCGTCGCATGATAATCCCGCGGACATTTTATCCCGCGGTTGTTTACCCCGTTTGTTACACGACCACCAGCAATGGTGGCATGGTCCTTATTGGTTACTAAAGAAGCCTTCGGATTGGCCTATCCGTCCCTTCGATTCCAATTCCACTTACGCTCATCCGGAGTTGGACAAAGAAGAACGTAAACAGGCCCTACTCGCGTTGGCTACTACCTCACGCTTTTCTAACTATGTTGAAAATTACTCTTCTCTCTGTAGGCTTCTACGCGTCTTTGCTTATTGCCTGCGTTTTATTCGTAACGCTAAGTCTCCCGTTTCCAATAGAAGCACCTCCTTTTTGTCTGCGCATGAGTTAAACAGCGCGCTCTTGGTTTTTATTCGCCAAGCCCAGGTTTCGCATTTCAATGTTGAAATTAATGAACTACAGGCACAGCGCCCTTTACCTACTGATAGTAAAACCTTTTCACTTAATCCTTTCATTGATAACGCTGGTATATTACGTGTAGGCGGTCGCCTTCAGCAGTCTCAGCTAAGTTACAATAACAAGCATCAAATCATACTCCATCCGCAGGCTCACCTTACTCGATTAATTATTGAATATGAACATATTCGACTACTCCACGCTGGAGTACAACTTACGCAGTGTTCGCTGCGCCAAAGGTATTGGATTATAAACGACAAGTCGTACATATGCTCGGTCATTCACAAATGTATCACTTGTTTTCGCTTTCGTGCATCTGGTTCTAGCCAACTGTTAGGTCAATTATCCGCGCCTAGGGTCACCCCCTCCAAGCCATTTTCACAATGCGCCGTAGACTACGCCGGCCCTATGTTGTTACGTCAGGGCGGGCAGCGGTCCAAATCCTTTACTAAGGCCTATATTTCTCTGTTCATCTGCTTGTCCACCAAGGCTATTCACCTTGAATTGGTTTCAGATTTGTCGGCAGACGCCTTTTTGGCTGCCTTGAAACGTTTCATATCCCGGAGGGGCATCCCCGAACAAATATTCTCCGATAACGGTACTAATTTCCGACGGGCTGGCACTATATTACACCAGCTATACAAGCTCTTCCAGCAGGACGAATTTCAAAGGGCCGCTCAGGACTTCGCCAGTCCACGCGGAATTAAGTGGTCGTTCATACCTCCCTCAGCCCCCCATTTTGGTGGTCTGTGGGAGAGTGGCGTCAAGAGTGTTAAGTTCCATTTGCGGCGCGTTATAGGCAATACGCTCCTGAACTTCGAAGAGTTCTCCACTGTCTTGACCCAAGTTGAAGCCTGTTTGAACTCGCGTCCCTTGTTTTCCATTTCAAATGACGCCGGGGATCCCGAGCCGTTGACTCCAGCTCACTTTTTGGTTGGCTCCCCCCTTACCGCGCTACCGGAACCCGATTATTCGGATACAAATATGGGTCGTTTGGGGAGATGGCAGCTTTTGCAAGGGTTTACTCGTTCTATTTGGAAGAGTTGGTCCAGAGACTATCTGCACCAGCTGCAACAGAGAAACAAGTGGAAAAAGCAGTCTAAAAATTTATCGGTAGGACAATTAGTCCTTATCTTGGATGACAATACTCCACCATTGCTGTGGAAACGCGGTATTGTCACTCAGACATATTTAGGGCAGGATGCGTTAGTACGTGTCGCGGACGTCCGTACTGCTAACGGCATTCTGCATAGACCTATTCATAAGCTGTGCCCACTTCCGGTGGCATCAGACTGATTGGCGTCTCGGTGTTTCATGCCCGGGACATTGCCGGTCGAGCACATGCTCTATCATGCACATTTTACTGACTACAATGTTGCTTATGTAACTTATGTTATGTAACTTATGTAATGTATACCATTTATGCACTTGTATTTATTGTATCATTTAATGGACGCCATGTAGCGGTGCATTGGTGAACATTTAAACGTTTTTCTTCTTAGTGTGATGTCAATTATGGTGTACTGTGTGGTGCAGTGTATATTATTATAGAAATTTTTTGGGTATTTCTATTGTATATTATTATGGAAATTTTTTGGGCATATTTTTGTTGTATATGATTATAGCAATTTTTTGGGTATTTTTCTATTACATATCCTTATATAAAATAAAGATAACTGTATACAACCGAACGCTTAAAAATATTATGTGTTATTGTGTTATTGTGTGTATATTATATGGGAATATTATGTGTGATAATATTGTATTTTGTGTGAGACTGTATGTATTTAATACAGTTTTCTGTTATATTAAATTTGTGGCATATTCCTATCGTATATTATTATAGTGAATTTTTCAGGTATATTGGCTTGTATTGTTGTGTAATACTGCTTATTATACGCTAAGTGTCACGCTGTTATTTTTAAATTGGTTGTATTTCTTTAATGATTGTGCAATGCCACCTACGATGTCCTTATTGCCATGTATTATTGTTATCATTCTTATTATGGTTTATCGCATATTCAAGCCTTTGGGCTATTGTTACATATTACTTATGGAGCATTGATTAATGATGTATTTAATTATATTAATGATGCACTTGTTTATATTATATTTGTATTTTTTGTCAATATTCATGTACCATGTATTGTCGCATCTCTTAGATGTGCAACTTATTCATGACTTGTATGTGCTAAATAACTTGTTCTTTTTTTTACTGCAAACTATGTCAAAATCGCCGATTTTGAGGCGGGCAGTATGTTAATACATTGTACCTTGTACTTGCTCATGCGCAATCTGCCCAGCGCACTTACGTCACTGTAGCGGTGCTCCACGTGTGGCCTCACTGCTACGTTTATTCAGTCATCACTCAATCTTCGAACTGTGCGTTTGCACCCTTACTTTCTCGCTAGCCGCGGCAACCTAAATTTACTATGTCCTTCTTATTTGATCTCTTTCAATGCTACACATTATGTAGCCTGACAACTTACGCCACATCTTGTATTTTGGCTATGAACGTCTGACGTAATTGCGTGGGCCTACGCTTCTGAATGATATTCAAATAAACGTTACTTAATCTAAATTTACAGTCCACTAATTCATTCAAAACACTTTTCTGACTTCCTACCAGCTTCTTAAGCTTGCAACACTAACTCAAGAAAATTTCGAGAGCGTTAAGCATGCCACACAGTTCCTCGTCAGACGTTCTCCATTTGCCAGCAGGTGTTCGCCGAACTTTACTGTTTCATGTCTGTTCTTTTTACTGCACTGAAGTTACTTTACATTTTTATTCTAGCTGTTCACTTATTATACTGGTTACATTTGTAATTACATTTTGATACTTTTAAAGCACTTTTCCTGGCAATAATTTGCCAGCGAATTTTATAATGTGCTGCTGCACTGACTGTAGTTTGACGACTGGGACAGACATATTGGTGTAAATTCGCCAGGTGGAAGGGATTATTCGTTATCACTCTATTGTTCTCGAGTGATGACGGCATGGTTTTACATCACAGTTGTTACGTCTTTCGTATTTATTATGACGTTTTAGCATTGTCCGTTTGTCGTTTCGTCTGCATTGCTGACAATTTGCACGTACACCAGTGACCTTGGCGTCAACTCGTCGTAGCGAACTGCGTTGTAAGATATATATTGGAAAATTTAACCTCATGTCGTTTAATACATTAAATCACAATAAAATTATATTTGCATGTACCTACAAATTCCTACACGGACTTATGTACCGTTACAATCTTCTGAGTCCAGAGGGACGTACCGTCTGCTCAGGTAAATGGTTGTTGGAGCTTATCTCTACAAACAATCATAAAAAAACTTTAAACTAGTCGATGTGTGACTAATAAAAAATATTCAGAGGTTAATCACGCAGTTGCTGCTCAGATTTGATAATATATTTTTTCTTATCGACTTCATTTTATTCTCTATAGCTCTATGTGAAACAATATTGTTGATAGATGTTATTCGTATCTATTTTTCTCTTTTATTGATCTTCTTTTACTACCTTATGATTAGTAACTGTATCAGTTGTAATAATTCTGGTTGTTTTTATATTTCATGTCTGGTCTTATTGATTATGCCTTCAAGTTTTTTAACTACTTATTCTTCTTTATTGTAATATTTTCCTCACAAAATTGGTGCTGGTTCTGAATGATATCTCTTTATCGATGACTGGTTATATGTCCCTTTCTTTCTCTGGGTTTGGGTGTCCATAATTTCATATGTATTATTCCCATTCTTCTTTGTAATAGTATAGGGTCCGGTGTATAGCAGTAACAATTTCTTTGCTATTCCCTCTATTGTACTTGGCAGTTCTCTGTTCTTTAATAATACTTTGTCTCCTACATTGTACTCTATGGGTTTGGATTGATGTTCCTGGTACTTCTTTCTCCTTTACTCTGTGCGTTCCAGAATTTTATTGTAAAATTTCACGTTATCGAATTTATACTCTTCACTCTAAGGAAAGTTTAATTCATTCTGCTATCTCCCTTGGTGGAGGTTTCTCGAACAGTGCTGTGTATGGAGTGGTATCAATAGCTTGGTGATGAGATAGGTTGATAAATTCTTCTGCATTTTACAAATATTCCGACCATCTCCGCTGTTGGTTGTGACAGTAGGTTCAGAGTATTCTTCCTACTTCCCTTAACACTCTCTCAGCTGGGTTGCTGCTTGGGTGATACACAGAAGTTTTGTATGTTCTTAGCCATTGTTCATCAGTGTTTCCTTCCATCGTCATCCTCCAAACTGTGTTCCGTGGTCACTGATTATTGACTTCGGTTTTCCTATTTTGGGTAGATAGTGCTGGATGATTATTCCAAAAATTTTTTGTGTGGTTGCACAATTTATTGCATATAACTTGGTAAATTTGGTGTAGTGGTCGAACATTATGATTAGAAATTTATATTGGTGTCTACCTCCGCTGCGTGGAAATGGACCACATATATCTATGAAAACTTTTTCTAGTCTGGATGATGACGTTATGGGTATCATCATCCCTTCCTTTCGATCATTGTTATGTTTAACAAGTTGGCAAATGTGGCAATTTTTAATACTGTTTCGTACTCGTCTGTTCATATCTTTGATGTATGTATGTTCTTCGAGTGCCTTGACAACTTTCACTGCTCCCATGTGTCCATATCGGATGTGATAGTCGATAATCAATTCTTTTTCTATGGATCGAGGTATCACTATTTTCCAGGTGTGGTAACCAAATTTAGTTTTTATAAATAGTATGTCTTGGTGCATGTAATAGAAGGATGTAATGTGTTCGTCTTGTTCTGTTAGTCTTTGTAGGATTCTAATTAATGTACTGTCTTGTTTTTGGTGTTGGCCAATCTTCTGTACTATGTTATCTATGTCAGACCTGCTTTTAATGATATTATATAACTTGATCATGGTTTCTTTCTCTCCTTTGAACGTCTGATCCTCACGTTAATTCTGGACAGTGTGTCTGCTGCAGTATTCTTTTCACCTGGGATGTACTCCCAACTTATGTTATACTCTTGCAGTACTAGACTCCATCTCGTTAGTCTGCCGTGATTCAGTTTACAATTCTTCAAGAAAGAGATTGATTTGTGGTCCGTTCGAACCGTTATGGGGTATCCTAAATTTTATGTTCTGTATTTATTACAGGCAAATACGACGCTTAGTAACTCTTTTTCTGTTACGTTGTAATTGCGCTCGCAACTATTAAGCACTCTGCTAGCAAAACTGATTACTAGATGGTTCTCGTCATCCTCCTGATATAACACGGATCCTAGGCTGACGTCGCTAGCGTCGCAATTCATGTAAAATGGTTTTGTAAAATCAGGATGATGTAACATAATGGTTTCAAGGAATTTAGTTTTTATCAGTTGTAGTGTTGTGTCTTGGTCTGGCCCCCATGTCCATTTGTTCTTTGACGATAACTGGTGTGCAAATCGTGATGTCAATTCGGAATAATTTTATTTGAATTTGCGGTAATAATTGTGAATACCTAAGAACGATTGCAACTGTTTCTTATTCTTCAGTGTTGGAAATTTCTGAATCGCTTTGATTTTGTCCTTAGCTGGTGTGATCCCATGTTCGGATAAGTTGAAACCCAGGAACTGCACTTCATCCCCAATGAATTTTGATTTTTCCAGCTTCAGCGTGATATTATTCTCAGACAGTTTCTTCAACACATGTTCTACTCTCTGGCAATGTTCCTCCCAGTTAGCTGACATGATAAGTAAGTCATCCACGTAAATTGTTGTAAATTGGAGTGCTTCTTGTCCAGTTCGGACTAAGACTAAGACTAGTCCAAACTCCAGTTTGTCCAGTAAGACCGTGTATGGGGTGTTGTTATAATCCCGTAACAGATGTTGTCCCTTACGATGTTCTGGGTACTTTTGGACCAATATTTGAACTTAAACAATTCCTTGAACTCGGCGTAACTTTGAATATCATGCCGTGTTGCCATCTACCAATTGTCGTTCACTTCCTTGAAGTGCTCATCGATCTGTCCTCGTATGACCGGTCATCTGGTCTCTCGGTTTCTGCTCAAAATCTCGTCTACTCGGGCAAGAAATTCCATTGGGTTTCGCTTATATGCCCTGAAGTTCATCGCTTCCCGATTGTCGGCATGTTGGAAGTGTGATACTACCGCTGGTCGATTTCCGATGGTCTTGATTTCTTCTCGTATTCTCGGAATTTCTCAGCGTTGCATGTCCTTGATTATTTCGTAATTTTCGTTGACTCGTGTCTGTATTGTGTTCACGGTCGTCTCGATACCCATGCACTGCTCTTCAGTTTTTGATTTCAGTCGATTCATCTCGTCTTCCGTTTCCTGTCGTATCGCCGCGATCTGGATTTGATTAGCTTCCTCTGTGTTGTTCACTCGAGTATTAATATTCTCCTTCGCCTGTTGCAGTTCGTTGCTAGTCTGCTTCCATTTTTCATTTATTTCAGAGATTTCTTTTTTGACTTCGATCATCTCCTCTTCAATTTTCTCGTTCAAGGCTTCCATGTTCCTTTGGCTGTCTTGTTTTAACTCGTCTATTTTTCCACTTAATTCCTCCTTCAATGATTCTATATTCTTCTGGTTATCTGTTTTTAATTCCTTGTTGCTGTCATCTATCTTCTTATTTATCGCTCGGGTATCTTCTTTTAATTCCATCATTATCCTCATCATGGTTTCCTGGAATTTTTCCTCCTCAGTTTGGAACGGTTCGGTTCCATTGGAGGTAGTATCGCTTCGACGTCTTCCACCAGCGTCGCCTCCTTTTCATCCATGTTTATTTCTGGTTCCACTTTCACCGCACGTTTCTTCGACGTCGCTCTTTTGTACATGTTCTAGTTTTTTGGTACTGCAGCTGCTGCTAGAAATTAGGTAAAATTGGGTTTTTGTTGATTTATTTAGGATTAGTTGTGACCTAATTCAAGCCCCACGTTGGGCGCCAATTTGTAGAATTACTGGATACCGGGGTGTTGTTATAATCCCGTTTACTTTTGTTTAAAATTTATTTTGAATGTTTATGTTTAATAACTGTTTGTTTTGAAGTTTTAATTTATTTTGGTTTAATTTATTTAATTAAATTCAATTGTTTAATTAAATTCAGTGAATATATCTTGACGTTGTTTAACGAAGGTATTTAAAATGTTGGTAATTTAGCTCAATGTATTTTTCTTCTGTCGACTAGGCGAATCGGTGATGTGGATTCCTCACTGAAGTACATATAGTTTTGTAAGAAATGATCACTCACTTGGAGTGAGTCTGTCTGACTTCGCAGGGTCGATGTGGCAATCTAATTTTTAGATTGACTTACCGTAATTCAAATTGCCGCTGTCTGTCGTGCCATCCAATGAGAGACGTTCACCTATCCTATAATACTCTAGTCTAATGAAATAAACTAACTGACTCTGATTTGTCGTATAAAAATTATAATTTATTCCTTGTTAACACTTCTTTAATTATTTAAAATATCACAAACCATTTTCGGTTCAAATTTACTTAACATTGGAAATTTGTTTTTATAAAAAAACTATCTCAGGGTGGTAGTACTGATCTACAAACGTCAGACTATGGTTAACATACTTTTAGTTAAATATTTTATTAATGTGTAGGTTCTTTTAGCCAGCAGAATATCAAATAATTAACTAGAAAACTTACTCTACCATTATTAGGTAGTCGGAGATTGATCACAATTCAATCACCTCTTAATACATAACATATAAAATTATAACTATGCCTGATCTGGCATTTTAGGTTAACTGGTTTAATTGTCAATCGACAATAAATATTAAATGACTTGATGAACATTTATAAACGTTAAAAGAACTTTTTAAAATATCTAAAATGTGAACATAATAAAATAATAACTCGAGACAGTGTTGTTTAAAGAAACATCTGAATCGTATTACTGGATTCCTTCTAAGGTAATCGTTTAATTGTCAGTATCTTATACAGTCGACTCCCTCTAATCCGGACACCTCGGGACCGGATCCCTGTCCGGATTAAAAAATTTCCGGACCATCCGGCGGTTTTTTACTTATGTAAATTACAACCTGTAATAGCGTATCTATATTTATAAATCGCATTTTAAGACAATTTTCAAGTGTACGGAACACAATTTTAGGTTCATAAAATTGTCCCAAACGAATAAACTTAAACCTAAAACTAATGAAAAACTTGGCTTTGCAATATTAAAAGAAATCTGTTATTTTCTTCTGCTTCTTTACTTCAACTGTTTTCTTGAAGGCATAATCACGCCACTTCCTTAGAAACATAACATCCACAGCTGATGCGCCAGGCTGTTGTTCGACGTAGGTAGTTGCCAGTTCCAGTGCTGCCCTACCCTCTGCATGAGTCAAAATTCCCACGCCATTTCCCGCTTCACTATCACCTTCGTCGTCGTCTTCTTCTTTTTCTTCCTCTTGACGAAGGACTACATCGACGATTTCGTCATCATTCAGGATTTCATTAGCCAGTTCATCATCAGCTCGCGAAATCCATTCCACAACGTCATTCTCATTAATACTAGCAGAATCAGGCAGCCGTTGTAAATCCTTTAAAATTGAGTGGTTGTCATCAGGTTCAGTTGCATGAATATTTAACCCTATTGTATTTGGGTTGTCTTCTTGTCTCTTCTCAACGAGAGTTTCAACATCTGGCCACAATTTTCTCCAGGATTTGGTAAACGTAGATGATGGGATTTCATCATACGATTTAGCAGCGATATAAATGACGTCCTTAATGTTAATTGTCTTGAGCGTCTGGATGAGACCTGCATTGTCATTACCATCCATCTTATCCAAAATTTCTGAAAGAAGCTTCCTCCGGTATTTTCTCTTAAAGCATTCGATTACACCCTGGTCCATGGGCTGTGCGATACTTGTTACATTTGGAGGCATATATAAAAGCTTGATGTCACTGTAACTATCACATTCGAGACCTTCCTCTGGATGCGTAGGGGCATTATCAAGCACAAGAACTGCTTTTACTGGCAATTTCAAGGATGTCAAATGTTCTTTTACAGACGGAACAAATTGAGCCACGAACCACTCCTTAAACAAATAAGAATCCATCCAGGCAGACTTTTGTGACCTGTAATACACTGGAAGGGAAGACATGTTTAAGTTTTTGAATACTCTGGGTTTGGCCGACTTTCCAATCACAAATAGCGGCATCTTGTGTGTCCCAGTTGCGTTTGAGCATAGTGCAACAGTGATCCTTTCTTTATTTACTTTAAAGCCCGAAGCAGACTTTTCTTGAGGAGTGGCAAAGGTTTTATTAGGCAAAAGTTTATAGTTAAGCCCGGTCTCATCGATATTGTACACTTGTTCTGGGGTTAGTTTTTCACGCTCAATGATACGCTTCAATTTTTCAGAAAAATCATTAGCTGCCGGTTGGTCTGCTGAAAGCTTCTCCCCGCAAACTCCAAGGAAATGCACTCCATGCCGTTTTTTCCATCTCGTTAGCCACCCATCGCTTGCCGAGAAGTTTCCTTTTTCCCCAAGTTTTGAATGAAGAATGACGGCTTTTTCTTTCAAAATCGGCCCATTTATAGGAGTCCCTCTTCTACGTTCCTGCATGAACCACAACCGTAATGCGTCATCAACAAGTTCATGGTGTGGTTTTTTCAAGGTAGGTCGAGTAGAAAGGACGGATTCGACTTCAATTTGCATACAAAAATCCTCGATCGATTTTCTGTTTTTCCGCCAATCATAAACTGTGCTTTTCCCTACATTAAACTCCGTACTCCGTACAAATACTTTGTACTGATTCACCCTTATCTAAACGTTGTAAAATATTAAGTCTGTCTTGCATTTTAACCGTATTATGCTTCCGTTTTTCACTCATTTTTGAGAATTTTACTGTCAAATAATCAGAGTTACTGAAACTACAATTTCACCTAACAAATAAACTCACTTATAATAACATATGTAACTCACATTGAAAATTATTAAAACACACAACAATATCAGTAGTAATTAGTAAAAACAGCTACAGTACACTGTATGACGATCCGGAGCAAACGCAATCGTAAGCCGAACTGAGGATCTTTGTTTACATGTAGGCCGGAAATAAACAGACACGCTCAATCCTGTCGTTTTCGGCCGTGAGAAACGCGGCGCGCGCTGATGACTCATTTCCAAGAAGTAGTCCGGACCATCCGGCGTCCGAACCATCGGAGTCCGAACGAGAGGGAGTCGACTGTATAGCTTAGTATAACTAGCTTTGATTTATAATAGAAAGAAATATTCAAATAGTAGTAGACTCTTCCTAAATTAAGAAACATAAGTAATATTTGCATTTTTGTTAACTTTCGTTAATTAATTCTGTCAGTCGACAATCCTCAATCTCTTACTAACGCTCATTAGTTTAATCTAGGTTTACTGTACAATAACTTCAATCAGGTGTGTGGTTATACCACACTCAGTGTTTATACATAATAAACTATTACTGTTTTCAAAATTCTTATGTATGAATTATTTAAATTAAATTGAGGATTATCTCTATAACTGGTGACTGAGTGTAATTAATTAGGTGCAATGACCTACCTACTTTATTTTACACACATTACAATAATGTTGTTCGATTATATCGTCATTTTTCAATTTCTTAACTAATATTAGAAAATCACTGTACTCCCTTTAAATCCCAGAATTGCTAGGGATTATACACTTAGCAATTCGTATTAATGCACTGTTTACTCTTCAAAAATCTTCAATAGCAGTCTTGTTATGATCTCACAAATTTAGGTTATGTTGATTTGTTGACATTGATGACGCGCACTAACTAGGTTAACAACTGTTTTCTGGCGTAGCCGAGCTGCCATCTGTACTGATGAAAGGTTATTATAAAAGTGTCTCGAGCCGACGCATAATGCTGCTGTTCTCTCCTGCGATCATTGTAAAATTCGTTAATTTCTCTGATTTGATTGGCTGACGATCATTAATCTAGCGCACATACCCCCTTCGCGAAATATTTTAATTGTTGTTTTAAGCTTGGGTAGCTGGGTTTGAGATTACAGACTGATGCTAAACATTTTCCCAAATTGACACAAATACTTTATAATTGATATAACTTTCTTATTACTGCATATATTTTGAATCTAAGCTTATCACTGTATGGCGAACATTTGGCTCTTAATTTAGAGTCACTCATGATATGTTTTCGTCCATTATTAAGGGAGTTATTGTTTGAGATTATCACTTTACACTATTTATGATTAATTTTCTATATTCTTGAATTATAACTATCTATTGGCAATCATATCTCTTAAAGAGTATGCCTTCCAAGTCCTTCAACACTTCTCACTTATTGTTTACTTATAATTATGGACAAAATACAACTCTTATTGTAACATTGGTTTAGCCTAGGAGTCTACTAACTATATTAACAAATTATTTATAAGAAATAGTATCTGGGCAATTTCTCTTTTGCCCCAATTGTATACACAGTGTTATAACAACTACTGGCTGTCTTTATTAATGTGAATATATTGTTATTCCTGGGTATTTTAGTCTATAAGGTGACCTCTGTATAACACTATGAAGTGTACCTTTATTTTAATTCTTGTTTAATAATGTAGTGTCCTTTCAGTCAACTATCTAGTTTATAATAGTTCACTATAGTTAGTACATTGATTATTAATCTTGTGTTTTTAATACACTTGTCTGTTCTTTTGTATAGAGAATGGATAATATTAGTTACATCTAGTGTCACATGACAGATGTGCTTATTTATGCTTATTACACTTTATGTTATTGTTTATAATTCTCTAACCCTATTATAATAGTGATATTATATCTTATTTGCCATATAGGTATCCCCCTTTTATTCCTGTCTAACTTTACAATATGGTTTTATCTATGTTTCACATGGTGACTCTCATTTTGACTGTTTTTGTTCACTTTGTTTACATTCATTCTTATGTAAATACTACTCTTGGTAGCTGATCTTGGTATTGGTATAAACCTTATTACCTCTACTTGATTTAGTGTACAAAAGCTTTTAATTTAGACATGTTTTATTTATTATTAAATATGAAACTAGGTGGAAAGTACCTGTATCTAGGTTATGTGTTTCCCTTTTTTGTAGCAACAATGGGTGAATTGAGTTGATACAAATTTACATTTTTTAACTTTGTTTTTACAAGTGTTATGTTATTAATGATTATTTGTAATTCATTAATTAGTTCTTTTTTTCTATCTGACATCATTTTTCTATTACTTAGCTAACCATTATTACAGTTATTAGACAATTTTAATTCTCTTTCATTTCACATTAATGCTGTGCATAATATGTCATTATGCTGTGGTTTACAGCTTCTTATGGTATTCCTTTTATTGTTACCTTCACTCTTTTGGCTAATATGGGATGCCCTACTCATTTACAATAATATTGGTCATATAAAGGTCATTTAAGTTAGTCAGTTATTGTTTTATCTACAATTTGTAAGTCTCTCATTTAGTATTTATACAGGTAAGATGTTAATATATAGTTGACTGGCTCTTGGAATTTATCTTATGCCATGGTTGTTATGTGTCTTTCTCGTATATGTTTCCTTCTTGTTTTATTGGCTTCTTACTGACCGAATCTATTGGGTTATTGGTTCCTGTTGTATAATCACTATTTAGTGTATCTTCTTTCTTCTTATTAATTATTATTACCATTACATTTATTACCTCCTGCGTGGTGAGTTCATTCTTCTTTATTGGTTGTTTATGTAGTTTCATGCTTGGCATTTTCAGTGTAAATACTTGATGGGTCTTGTTACCTCAATTATCATGACATGTGCTTATATTTTGATACTTAAAATATCTGCGTCATATGTCTTGTTACAATGTCCATGTTCAGAAAAGCTCACAATAATTGCCTGTTCAAGTAACTTATTTTTTCAGCAACCTCATGCAGTCCAAGATAATCTCCCATGTGTGTTCAGTTTTTTATAAAACCAAAATGTGTTTAATAATTAATTTACTTGATAGAATATACAAATGTAAAACTACCTCTTTAATATAATTCGCATGTGAGAGAAAATTTATATGCCCTTCAATAATAATATTGTTTTATAACTGATATTAGTTCTACAGTGTTGACCAAACTGTTAATTTCAATACTGTAAATCCTGTGTTAGTGACAATAAATAAATGAAACTGTGCCATGGTAAGAAGGACTTATCCTTGCCACCTTTTGTACGACTAGTCTGTATTTCGTTCAGTCTTGTCCAGCTGAACCTCATCATTGTCAACATATACCATCCAGCCAACTCTTGTATGTCATTGTGATTTTGTTGTTCAGCATATTAATATTATTAAGTACACAATTTATCCAAAACACCGAATCCAACAGGGAAATAGAATTTGTTGTGGTAACGCTTCTACATGAGCAACATTAGTCATATTTGACAAATGTCATCTGTCAGTTAAATATGGTCATTTTGAGGAAAGTTTAGTCCATAGGTTATGCATGAAAAGCTACTTAATATTGGACTATCAAATGGGAAGCAGTTTTGCTCACAGCCTATGATAAGTAAGTAGTCATGCAAGGTTTTAGATTTGCATCCCCTCGCTTTCTCTCTCATAGCATGGCACTCACTCTAGTGGTATTGACAGGTGGTAACATTCTACAAAAGTGATGGCAATGTTTTTGCTACTGTAGCAGTAATTATTGTTTTCAAGCACTACTATCATTGTCCTTACCTCTGTCTTATTTATGTAAGGACATCTTGTAACCAACTGTCACTTGCATAAATATTGTAAATAAATAGTCCATTCATTACCACAAGAAGTTTAACATTGAAGGTGGCTTGGAAAGAAAGTAACCTTTTTAATTTGTGTGAGCATTGCCATTACTTTTTCTGAGACTGATAGCAGATGTTTAGAATATCTGGCTATTTGTTACATTGTTTCTCTTTAGAGGAAGTATAGTATGAGATAAGATGAGCACATATATTGTTTTAAAGGCAGCAGCTATATATTCGTTTTCAGTTGGCTTAAATGTGAGTTGTATAAAAATAAAACTTGTAATATGTAAAGTACAAACACTGCACAGGAAGTTTGTATATGGAAACATTACAAAATATTTGAAAAGCTATAACTTGAAAACTACAAATGCTAAAAATATGATATTTGAAGGTACATGTTCAGGAATATTTAGGTGTAGAGCAATTAACAATATATCGGTGATCCTCCTCAAAGCACTGCACACTGTGACTGACTATACTAATGGCAGTGTTGCAGACAGTTATGTGCTCTGGATTGGGTAGCGCTCCGAATAAACCTAAAAGACAAACAGCTTCCCAAATGATAAACAGAAATTGTATTTTGTTGCTTTTGTATTTTACCCAAATACAAAACTCTGTCAATGTAATCACTTTGACATTAAAATATTCGAGTTGCATATTATGTTTTAAATGGTGTTATGTATTGACAAAGCTGTATGTACTTACAATAGTGTGGCTGTACTTAATACTAGTTCGTGCTCATGTATGAATATTTTATTACTTTTACACTAAATTTCCAGGAAGAAAGTGATGAAATATATGGGGAAATTAAAAAGTGTCAAGAAGAATTAAGAGCTGTAGCAATTCATAACATCGAGCAGTTAAAACAGGTATTGAAATTAGCTCAAGAAGAAATGGAAAAACAGGAAATTAAAAAGAAACTTAAACAAATTGATGCAGAGGTAATTTCTGAATTATGTTATTGTTATGAGTGTTGTATTTGTGTCATTGTTATATTTGTGTTTTGTATGCTTAAGATACAAAAATACAATTGTTGTATAATGTAGCAGTAAGTAATGTATACAAATTTGTATGTGGTGTATTAGTAAGTAATAAACAAGGGGCTGAAAAATTATACTGTAGTTAGTAGATAACATTTGCATACATAGAATTCCATTAATTGTCAAGGATTAATGACTGTCAAGTTATATGGATAGGAAATGAAACGTATGTTATGAATCCACTCAATAATTGTGTTAATTGTGAAACTTTGTTTTTGGTAACTGTGTAACTCCACAAATAAAATATGCCATGTATCGCGCGTGCGTGTGTGTGCGTGTGTGTTTAGGGTGCAATCTATGTATCAGTCATAAGAAATTATGTATTTTTATAAATAGGTTTTATTAAAAAGAATATTAGCTTGATCGGTGAAATTTATTTTCAATGTGAAAGGAACTTTCACGTGTTCTTGTTGCTTTAAGAATCTGGATCTCTTATAGTAGTCACAAATAAAATTTGTCATGTGCTGTATATGATGTGCATTAAGTTGCGTCAAACACTTGTTGCATTACTTTATCTGAGTGTATGTGACAGCTGTTTGATTTTTGTAGTGAATCTAATATTTTATGGTTGTGACAGATTTTAACGAAACTCTTGCAAATTATTTTAATAGTCTTATACATATATATTGTAACCACTGATAACGTCCGCCTTGTTTAATCCCCGCGATGGGCGCCAATCTGTAACCACTCGTTGTCGTCGTATCTGTAAAATGTGTACACCTGTTTTTATGTGTATTCAGTGTTAGTGTGGTGTGTTCGTCTCACACCTGTAGTTACATTAATAGTTGTCGCTACCAAAGTCCGTAGCGTGGTCACAATTATCAGTACAACCTACCTGTACTTTCATAGGGGTTGCGAGTCCCGGGTGGCGCCAAATTGTTTATTTTAAAACAATTAAATTTGATAATTAACAAGTTAGATTGGTGTTATCAGCATTGACAGCTGGAGCGTTCAAATGGTTCCCGCCTCTGTATAGCTTACTGTATTGCCCACTTGGCAAGAGCGCTAGTCGTCTGCTCAGTGAAATTGCTAACACACACATATATTATACATCTACCTATGAAATAAAACAATGGTAATACTCTGTACTGTAACTTTAATTGTGATTTGGTCATTAATCAATGTGACCAAAATATTCTAAATTAGTTTTCAATAAAACTGCTCCGGCTTAATACGTGAAACATAAATCTCTGGGCTGACGAAATTGATTTTGAAATGAGTTATACTGAGGCCGACATGGCGTCTGTTTGTACACTATGTATTAACTCTCTCAAAATTTGGAGTTCTTTGGATTATAAAGAAAACATAAAAGATGGTTACATTAAAAAAGTACACTACCGTACCTTATCTGTACTTAAATGGTATAAAGTGTGTTTACAAATTGTTTGGCAGTGTAGTAATAGTTGTTACAAATTTTGCACATTAATGCGAGGTTATTTCTAAGTTAACAATTGTTTTACGTAAGTTTACTATTATTCAATCCTTGAAAGAAAATTAATTTTGCTTAATAGTGAGAATTTTTTGATTGATGTGAGAAATATTTAAAGTGCTTTTATTCCGGGGATTATTGTATTTAATTGATACTTATCAGTTCAGAAGGTTACGATATGTCGTTGTTCTGGGGTAATGGAAATTCATCGATTTTGGGGTGACTTAGGCTGCTGGCATCTTCTTCTAATTTGTCTTGGGAATTTCTGCTATTTAATTTTGTTTATTTGGTTCCTGGACATCTGTTAATATTTGAAACTCTTCATCTCCTCGTCACTGGTTCATACTGTTGACTTCTAAATGTTTTTCAAACTTTTTAAATTAAAATTTCGGTCATCTCAATCTTGCGTACCTCTTGCCCAAGCGTCATTTTTCCAAGTAAGTAAATTTTAACGGAAAATTAGTAAATGTAAATTAGTAAATTAGAAAAATTAGTTTCTATGGTAACAGAAACCTTTTGATTGGTTAAGGCCGAGATTAAAAGCATTGTTATTATATTTGAAATTTTTATTCAAATTTATTATATATTTTCTGATTGATTTTATTCTTCTGTCTTCCCTTCTAGGTAATAAATATTATCACTATTGTGTTTATTTCCTATCAAAGATTAAAACAATACCTCATAAGGTCATGTTCTATTATATATTAACTTTTGTTTAATTATGCTGACATTTGATAATTACATATTTCTTTTAATTTAATCTCTTATAGTAATATTTTTCTTTAAAAATGGTTTATACATAATTACTGGCTAGTTACTTGCCTTAGATTTGTAAATTTCCCTGTTAATCTGTTATAATTTGTATTTGTGTGTTTCTGACAGTTAGGCATGTTCATAGGCGTAAGTAGCCATTATGGTATTTTACTTATTTCATTTAAATTACATTTCATTTCATTCTGATGGGCTTTGTTTTGTTATTATAATTGGTTGTGTTGTTTTTTGAGTCTGTTTGTGTTCTGATTACACGTCAAGATTATTTTCTATATCTTAATATTTAAAACATAACAATTAGGCCTATGGACTGAAAGCTTCCTTCAGCCATATCCTATTCATAACATTAAAACGAACAATTCTTTTCAAGTTATTAGTTACTGTTGGTTTAACATTCATTTCATTCTTTTACTATTATCTTGAGTGAGAAATATCATCACTTCCTTCAAACTTATTAAACTTATTTTCCCTTCGAACATAGGGTGTTTTTTAATTATATACTTAAATTCTTAATTCATTACTACTTCTTTTCTCCATTCCATGTTAACACAAACTGTTTTTACATGGGCTTTCTCCCTAAATAACATTATATCCTTTCCTTATCTCTACTTTAAATACTATTTCTAATTATCCTTAACTATATAATTTTCTACAAGCTCACTCTTAAATCATGTATAGGTTCATCAATGACTTACTAAGTGTTTTCTTATCTATTACTATCTTTTTATCATTTACAATATCTTTTTCCACTTATCACTTTCACCTTTAATTAATTGGTGTTTATCACTGATACACTCACTATTTTGGGGTATTTACATATTCACTATTGCACTTTTTCATTGTTTATATTAAGTGTTTTTTAGTGGGTAATCCCTATAATTATTTCTCTTTCTCTTTCTCACCTTCTCAGTTTCTTTCATTATAAAATTATACATAGTATTAATGATATTTTGCTATATATTTCACTATATCTAACTCTAATATTTGGGTTAGTGTACTTTTCTTTAGTAGGTTACTTTTTACTGTTTTTTTTTGTTTAAAACAGGTATATAAATTATCTCATTTACAATAATATTTATTTCCATTAGTGGATAATTATTGGGGTTTATTTACAATATTCTATATTTGAGCGTACCATTTCTCCCTTTTATATTTGGTGTTTCTTATTTCTTGGTTTCACTTCGTTCCTCTTCCTTCTTCTGCTTCTTCTTCTTCTTCTTCTTCTCCTTCATCTTCTTCATTTTCAATTGTCTTCATTTTAATTCGGTTCTCCTCTTCTCGTCTGGTTTAATTTTATTTAGTTATAGGAATTCGTTCACTTCCTTTAATTGTCTTTATTCTTCTTTGGTTCTGGTTTCTTCCCTTCTTCTTTTGTTAGTTCCTGTTTCTTTGGTCAATCACTTTTTTCTTGTTTATTTTTCGTGGTTCCCTTCTTCTTTTGTTTCCTGTAGTTGGGTCAATCACTTGGGTTGGGTAATGTCGTCGTTTGTCGTGTCATAGTTTTTATATTTTATTTATATTTAATCATTTTATTTAATATGAAGTACATTTACATTTAGAATTATCTTTTTTATCCCTGGTACTGGGGTGGCTTATTTGTGTTGTAACTATATATATATATATATATATATATATATATATATATATTGTTACACTACGATGATCTACGGGTTCTTTAGCCAAACGTTGTTGGCGTCAATTTGTTACACTACAAACACTCCTGTATCAAACTTTATCTTATAACTCACTGTTGGGAGTCAATTTGTTACAAGCTGTCTCTCACTGAGGTCTATTTATGTGTATACTTGTTAATAGTTTATAGGATGAGTATCTGGTCAGGGTAATATTTGTTAAGCGCCAATTTGTAATCACCGGTTGCAAATAAAATTTATTTGTAAAATATTAATTATTAATTTTTTATTAAAAAAATTTTATTATATGGTTTCTTTATCAGCTATAATTAAATCTCTTTTAATCTTTTCTTTAAGAGATGAATGTGATAACTAAAGCTCATCAAAGCAGATTTGAATAGTCTGCCATTTCTTTCAAATGAGGAGTGTTGCCAACTTAATCTAATTGCTGAAGCCAATTCACAGGCCCAGATATATTGTTTAGAATATCATACCCATTTTGTATTCATTAAATAAAGAAACGAATAAACCTTTTATCTGCATTTATTACACTCTAAATCCTTTTATTATTTTCTTTGAATTGTTTTTTAAATAACATGTATAATCATTAATAACAAAAATCTAACCAGCTGTTCTTTACATATGCTCAGTATGGCAGCAGTAGCATTAAGAAATTCTTCATCTCAAGGCCCATACTTATATTTATTAAATAAAATACAAGTATAGAGTGTTACGTTAGGTCCTTTTGACTACGATATAAACAACAGTTATTAGAGGAAAAGTACCAAAATACATGGGATTATAAATAATTACAAAGTACCTTAACAGGATTATATGAATAGTTTAACAATGTTCAGTGTTTAGGTTATGTTAGTTAAATGTTTTTAGATCTAGTTCACTTTATATTATAATAATACTCTACACTAATAGTTTTTTCATACTGATGGTAAGATTATTCATTGATATTGTTCTCAGTAAAAGTTCCAAATTGTTCTTATTAAAAGTGTAATCAGTGTCTTTGGAAACTATGGCCTAGGCCTATAATGGAATAGTTCAGTTTAATTATATATCAAAATATACTTCTCTTCCTGTGTAATTGATTGTATTTTTTCAGAGATTCATTGGTTTACTTCTTTCTAGTAATGTAGCACTTGATTCTTCTATTTAGTCTGGTTGAAGAGGATTATTTAACTTTTGATTTTAGGTCCACTGATATGAACTGTATAATAATTTAATTTAGTCACTATCTGGTGTTTAATTCAACCTTTCTCATTCAGATCCAATAATACAATTCTTATTTCATTTATTATAACATTTTTAGTTGCTAAGGCCTATATCAGCTCTTTTATTGGTTTCTAATGTAACATATTATGTCACCCTGGTGATATCATAGCATTAACATAAACAAATTCTTACTATTTTATCTTTCATTTTCTTTAAACTGATATACCTTTTTTATAAGAGCTTTGATCTTCACTTGATTGGTTTCTTTGACCTTATGATGAAACACTGATTATTTTGACACCACTTTTAACTATCTTCTGTTATATATTTCTTGAGTTATCAATTTACACTTTTTATTTTATTTGTTCCAAACTTATTTATTATTAGTTCTTCTTGTACTTTTCACTTTATTAAACTTATTTGACACATTTAGTAATCCTATAACATAACCTGACTTTGTTTCATTATCATTTTAATAGAAATTCTTATTCATATACCTTAACTGTCTAAGCTCAATATGCCTAGTTTTACAAAAATCTATTACTATTATTTTGGTACTTTCTTGTTAAGATAAACATTAGTGTTATTAACACTATCACATATAATATTAATTAATGTGACCCAAACTAATTACTAATAACTCTTAGTAATATATAACAATTCCCCTTAACTTACTGTACAGTAATCCCTCGTCAACCGCGGGTTCTCCAACCGCGGAATTCATTTATACGCGGTTTTATAAATGCGCAGTAGTTTCCAACCGCGGGGCTGGAATTCGCTTATACGTGGTTTGTAGTAGCATCCGCTAGGCAGCGCTTCGTGCACACATATCCCTTCAAATCGGATTGAAGTCAGTCAGTCGCGCATTGCTCTTCTGCCGTGACGTATTGCGTGTTCTTTAGTTTTTAGTGTTCGTTGTCCTTATTATATAGTGTTAATTTACTCTTTTATAAACTATCCTTTTGTCATAATGTGTTCCAAACGTTCGGAAAACATAATTGGCGGTGATAAGCTAGCCAAAAGGGCTAGGAATGTACTACCACTGGAGAAAAAGCTTGATGTTTTGAACAGGTTAGGGCGTTTGAACAAAATTTTGCGTTTAAATTGTTTGTGTGTTAAAAATTGGTTTTATTTTAAAATTTTAAGTTGAAAATTGTAGTAAGCTATAAAACTGGACTTACTTAGCACTAAAAACTGGCCGCTATTTTTTCCTTGTCTTAGAGGCTTTTTCGTTATACGTAATGTAATACAGTATGTATTTTAAACATTTTGAAAATTTTTATAATTTAAGTAACTGTCAGCTATTTGAAATCATTGGACTGGTTTTATACATTCGAACAATGTAGTGTATACTGTATAATAAAGAGTCGTACAGTATTTTATATTTCTGGCTTTGTTTCAGATTCCCCTAACCTTACTTTTCCCATATAAAGTTAACTTCACCAACCGCGGATTCACTAACCGCGATGTTTTGTAGGAACCTAACCCCCGCGGTTGGCGAGGGAATACTGTATTTATAAATTTACAGTTTTTATAAATAAAACAAAATTTCATAAGTAAGTTCCTTAACATTGTCCTCCTTACTTATCATTATTGACATTATTTTAACTGTGATAAACATAATTATTACAGTCTTCGTTATCATGAATTAAACAATATTTAATTAAGTCTTTAATTACTTATTTCTTGAAACTCTTATGTTTCTTGGTACTTTTGGGTAAGATTATTAAAGCATATTTATGTTAAAATGGCATGGCAAAATGTCATGTAACAATATATATTTGGTATGGTAAATAGGGAAAAACATCTTGAGGTAAAGTCACTATAAAATATATATTATACGCATCAAGAAACGAACTGTAGCACCAAATAGGGAGAAAACATCTTGAGGTAAAGTCATTATAAAATATATATTATATACATCAAGAAACTAACTGTAGCAGAAAGTGTTTGAATATATATATATATACAAAAAACCAGAAATATACAAATATAATTTGGCCAAACATCCAATAAACACTGGACATGAATTCCCAGACATATCCAACATGACACTAATAAAACACATACCACAGAAAGGCACCATAATGAACATTTGGGAAAATTTACAAACATACAAACATAAAACACAAAACAAACTAATACCTGAACAAATACAAATCAATACAAAACATGACACAATTTTCAAAGCACTCAACATCGAAAATACACAAAATACTAATACATACACCACAATCACACACAATAATACCAATTTAAAGTACCAGAGGCCAACAGGAAACCACAATAACAATCAGCCAACATACAAAAGCCAAGTAGCTCACCAGACTCAAAATCACGAAGGCTGAGGATGGGAACACAATGGTTCCCGAAATATGTACCTAATAAGGAAAAAAAATATCTTGAGGTAAATTCATTATAAATTAAAAAAAAAAAAAAAAAAATATATATATATATATATATATATATAAGAATATTATTTATCGACCGTGCTAATTATGGTTTCAAGTGAATATCGGGTTTCAGTCTAATAAAAATGCAGGTTTTATGCAACGTTTCGAGATTTATTTTATCTCATATTCATGCCTACAAATATATTGTTGAGTCACAGATACACACACAAAACTACACACTACACTACAATACAAAAACATGATACATATTAATTATATTTTTTCCTCACTTTGTATACTGCATAGTGGCAGTGTGTGAATCGATGTCGTGACATATGAGTACGTATACACATATATATTGTAACGAGAAAACAGGTCGTGCGTACCTGTTAAAATGTGTTTACACTTGTTTATTATGTGTATTAGTGTTAGTGTGGTGTGTTTGCCTCACACCGGTCGTTACGTTAATCGTAGTCACTACTGGAGTCTGTAGCGTTGTCAGAATTACCAGTATAACCTACCTGTTAATTCATAGGGGTTGCGAATCCCGGGTGGCGCGAAATTGTTTCTATCAAAACAATTAAAATAGTTAAATTACAAGATGATAAGTGTTATTAGCGTTGACAGCTGGAGTGTTCAAATGGTTCCCGCCGCTATACAGGTTGCCGTCTTGACCACTCGTGATGAGCGCTAGTTGGTTGCTGAATAAAAATTGCTAACACACATATATTCTACAACATCCTATGAAATAAAATGATAGTAATACTCTGTACTGTGATTTTAATACAAATTCAGTCATTAATTAATATGACAAAAGGATTATAAATGGTTTTATAACAAATTGCTCCGGCTTATAACATGAGACACTAATATTTCAAGGTTGGCAAATTGATTTCAAAACAACTTTTTCTCTGTTGCCGAGATGGCTACTGTTTACATACAATAAAAGAATCTGTTCAAAATCTGGGGTTCTTTGGATTATAAAATAAGACATACAAGTTGATTACATTAAAAAAGTACACTACCATACCTTATACATACCTAGAAAATATAATGTGTTTTTACAAATTGTTCGGTAGTGTCGTATTTTTGTTACAAAGTTGCACTCTAATGCGAGGTTATATTTTGATTAACAAAATGTTTTTACATAAGTAAATTATGCATTAAAACCTTTGAAAGAAAATTATATTGGTTCAATAGTGAGAAATTTGATCATTTGAGAAATATTTAAAGTAATTTGGTTTTTTGGGAGAAAGGAATTTATTTGATACTTATCAGTTCAGACAGTGTTGGTATGTTGTCATCTGGGGTAGTGGATATTCTGCAAATTTGGACTGGTTTTAGGCTTCGGACATCTTTTTCTATCTTGTCTTGGGATTTCTGTTAACTAATTTATTGGTATTTGGCTCCAGGACATCGTTAAATCTTAGTAGTTCTGCATCTATTCGTCTTTGGTCTTGATGGTTAACTTCCGAACGTCTTTTAAACTATTTAATTGAAAATTTCAGTCATCACAATTTTGCGTGCCGCTTACCCACGCGTCATTTCTTCAAGTCTAATAAATTTAACGGAAAATTCTTATTCAACGGCCCGTTACTATGGTAACATCAATCCTTTGATTGGTTAAGACCTCTTTCAAAAGCATTGTTAAGAGATTTGAATTTTTATTCAAATTTATTATGTATTTTCTTAATGGTTTTATTCCTTTATCGTTCCTTTGGGGTAATAAATAATATCACTATTATATTTCTTTCCTTTCAAAGTTTAAAATGATACCTCATAAGGTCATATTCTATTATACATTAACTTTAGTCTAAATATTTGACATTTGATAAATTACATATCTCTCTTAAATTAAACTTTTATAAGAACATTTCTGTTTTAAAATGATTTACATATAATTACTGGCCATTTACTGGTCTTAGATTAGTAAAGTTCCTTATGAAATTGTTACAATTGACATTTGTGTGTGTCTGACAGTTAGATGTTTTCATAGCCAAGATTAGCCATGATGGTTTTTGGTTGATTTCTTTTAAATTACATTTTTAATTCAGCCTGATGGGCTTCACTTAGTTATCATAATTGTTTGTGTTGTGTGTTGATCCTGTTTGTGTTTTAATTACTATTCAATACGGTTTTCATTACACATATTTTAAAATATAACAATTAGGCTTATGGACTGCAAGTTCCCTTCAGCCATATCCTCTTCATAACATTGAAACAAACTATTCTTTATAAGTTACTAGTTATTGTTAGTTTTAACATTAATTTCTTTCTTTTGTTACTACTTTGAGTGATAAACATCATCACTTCTTGCAAATTTATGAAAGTTATTTCCCCTTTCAACATGGGGTGTTTTATTCATTGTAGTCTTAATTTTAAAACAAAACCTTATTTCTATACTACTATCTCCTCCATACCATGTTAATACAAACTGTTTTTGTCTGGGCTTTCTCCCTGAACAATATTACATGCTTCATTTATATTTATCTGAAATATTACTTTTAATTATTTTTAATTATATAAATGTTCACAAGATCACTCAAATCATTGATTGTTTATCAATGCTTTATAAAGTGTTTTCTTATTTATTATTACATTTTTATTGCTTAACATAACTATTTCCCTGTATCACCTTCACCTTTAATTAATAGAGGTTTATCACTGATACACTTTCACTATTTTTAGGGTATTTACACTTTCACTATTGCACTTTACTTTGGTTCACTGTTTGTATTGAGTGTTACTTAATGGGTAATCCCTATACTTTTCTCCTATTATTTCTCACTATTTCTTTACAGCATAATTTTTATTATTAATAATATTAGGTTATTTATTTCTCATTAAATCTAACCTTCCTAATTGTGTTAGTGTACTTTTCTACGCTACGTTACTTTACAATTGTCTCTTGTCTTTAAAATAGGTACATAAGTTATTTCAATTATAACAGTACTATTTGTTTCATTAATGGATAATTATTTGGGGTTTATTTACAGTATTCTATCTTTGAGTCTACTATTTCTCCCCTTTATATGTGTGTTATTTTCTCCTTGGGTTCAACCTGTCTCCTCATCATTCTTCCTCTTCTTCTTCAACTTCAACTTCAATTGTCTTCATCTTGGTTCGGTTCTCCTCTTCTCATCTGGTTTAAATTCTATATAGTCGTAGGAATTTGTTCACTCCCTTTGATTCTTCTTTAGTTCTGGTTTCTTATCTTCTTTTGTTTGTTCCTAATTGTTTTTTCAGTCACCTTTTTTCTCTGTGTGGTTCCCTTCTTTTGTTTTTCTGTTGTTGGGTCAATCACTTGGGTTGGGTAATATCGTCGTTCGTCGTGTCATAATATTTATATTTTATTTATTTTTAAACATTTTATTTTATATGAAGTATTTTTATATTAAGAATTATCTTTTTTATCCCTGGTACTGGGGTGGCTTATTTGTGTTGTAACAATATACATACTAGGAACTACAGTGAAACCTTGATATACGGTCTTCAGCGGACCAAGCACACACACACACACACACACACACACACACACACACACACACACACACACACACACACACACACACACACACACACACACACACACACACACACACACACACACACACACACACACACACACACACACACACACACACACACACACACACACACACACACACACATTAGTTTGCTCCTTTCTTAAGACACATTTTGTTATTATGTGAGACGTATCATAATAAGCTTTGAGGCCACTGCGGTATTGCCAGTGTTTGCAACAGACCTCTCTCCCCGCCTTTGCTTATGCATAACCAAGTGTAACGTGCGACAACACTGGAGGGCAAGGGGCGGGGAAGAGCTGTTACTATTGCATAACATCGAAGCTTAAAATGGTAAGTCCCATAGTAAATGATCATCCTTTTTATGTACAAAGCAAACAAAGAACATATTTTTGTTACTAACAATGATGACCCTTTGTCTGATGCTTCACTGATAAGGTGGGGAGTAACACGCCTGTTCATACGCACTGCATCCGTGAATAAGTATCCTATCTCTGTAGATACTCAGACATATTGACATGTACCAGTTGTCTACAATAATGTGTCTTCCATGCTGGAGCAAATTTTGGGCTGAGGAGATTACCATATCCTCAGATACCGATAGATGAGAACTGCCTGGGTACTCTGGAAATTCATATATCCTTACCAATGTATAAGAAAAGATTCTGAGTGTATCCCTGAAACTTCTCATCACTCTGACACAAACAAAACAACTTTAGACCAAATCTGGAGCGTGTGTCCTTTATATACTGTCACAGGACAAATGGCGCTAATCGTACACCTCTTCGTTTTTGGTGACCCTTAGAAGGACTATGTGGCGAAAACGCTGCGATGTTTGTTCCGCCCAAGCTGCACTGAGATGTTCGGCGGCTGCACCTACTGTTCGTGGTGTACTCCAGTCCTCCTCTTCTTTCGCCATCGGTTTGTAGCCGTCCAAATCGATGTCCATCGCTGGTTTGTCACAGGGCGAAGAGTGCGAAGAACGTTTTCTTATCTTCTTCTTTCTGGCGATGGAGTGCACCAAAAAATTCTACCGGCTCCCCTTTTATGCCCTGACAGGTTGTGTGCCTTGAGCCTATCAGAGTTGTGCTGATCCCTGATTGGCTCGCTGTAAGCTCGTCAGGTGTCACGTGCCACCAGGTGTTCGCGAGGACCTCTTGGCTGGTACTGGGGAGCAGATGTTTGCCTCGCTGCCGTCACAATACTAGTGCTATTCGGAAAGTAACATCTGTTGCCATGTAGCGAGAGAAGTTGTGGGAGAAATAGCATTATTCCTGTGCCGACTTGAATAGTAGCTCAGTACGCGTCCAGCTGTAGCTGTATAGTGGTGAGGTCGCGTTGCCGTTCTTTCACTCATTATAGCCTTTTAAAATGGGTGCTGTAATAGAAAACCCTGCCAAATGCAGAGTGCATGGGTGATAAGATTTGTGATGGCAAATAACCTTTCAGTGGCAAACATTCATCGTGAACTGTGTACTCTACACGGCCAAAATGTTATGAGTGAAGGTGTTGTGCATCAGTGGGTTTGCTTGTTTAAAAGTGGAAGAACAAACATTCATGATGAGGAAATGAATGACAGGTCATCAATAGTCAGTGATGAACTCGTTAAGAAAATTGATGAAAAAGTCCGTGAGAACTGGCGGTTTACAATCCCCGAACTTTCTGAATAATTCGCGCAAATTTCTTGGATGATTTTGTATGAGGTAGTCACAGAAAAGTTAGGGTTCCGGTGGGTACCGCAAGTGCTTTCCGAGAACCACAAAACACAATGAATGGGCTCTGCCTTAGACTTTTTTCATGTTATGACGTGAAAGGAGAGACGTTTCTCAACAAAATTGTAACTGGCAATGAGACTTGGGTGTCATACACAAACGCTGAAACAAAACAACAATCAATGATGTGGGGTCATACCGCCTCATCAAACAAACCAAGGAAAGCTCAGCAAACTTTGTCTGCCAGGATGGTTATGGCAACCATTTTTTTGAACGCGAAAGGAATACTGCTTGTGGAGTTCGTGGAACGTAGAGCGACCATCAATTCTAAAGTCTATTATGAGATTTTTAAAAGAACTAGGAGCTATCCAGAAAGAATGCTGAGGTCTGCTGATTTCTAGTATCGTGTTTTTGCACAACAGTGCTCATCCTCACACCACTCGGCAAACACAAGATCTGTTGGCGTTTTTTATCATCCGCCATATAGTCCAGATTTGGCTTCCAGTGATTTTCACCTGTTTATGAACATGAAGAAGTGGCTTAGGTCCCAGCCAGCAGAATTTTATGAAAAGGGATTTCCAAACTGGTCAAATGCTATGATAAGTGGTTAAATTTAAATGGCGATTATATAGGAAAATAGTGGAAAGCTGTAGTTTTAAGATGTACATAATAAAATGTATGTACTACGTGTTTTGTTTATAGTCAAACGGACGTTACTTTCCGAATAGCCCTTGTATATTGTCGGAAATGAAGTCAACTTTTATATAACAAGAGGCATTCATGAACAGCAAAGTTTTCTCCAGGATCAATGACTGTCTGACAGACTTCTTGCAAAAGGGCGAAGTACTGAGCTATTCTTGTTGATGGCTATTACGAACTATTTGGAACTTGAAGAACACAAGAATTTTAAGATTGAAAGGAATTTACTGCGGCTCATAATTTTTTGAATTCATAACCTTAGGGCCACTACAGAATAAGCTTGATGACCAACAGTGTACTATTGCTGGCAGTTTTACAATGCACATGAGAAATAAATACATACATTCCATCCGTTTGAACAGGACGCCATTTTAGTCCATACACTTTTATAGGCTTATAACTGATATCCTCTTAAGTGTTTCATTAGTCCACTGGCACAAGTAAGGGACAACTTTTTTAAAGAAGATACCAGAATAGTCAACTGCAGATTAGCATCAGAAAGCAAAAGGGCAGGATGAACTTCAAACTGTTTACGGTATTCCTTCAGAGATCTTGATGATCAGAAAATGGATCAGTAACAAAACTCCTCCCATCTACTGTTTTTTGCACCCATATTGTCTTCTCAAGCATCTGAAAAAATCACTGTCACTAGATTACATTTTATCCTCTTCTGGCACATAGTTTTCATCGTCTTTGCTCTGGCCACTTTCGTACTCTATTGTAAGGTAAAAAATAAATATATTTCAAACAAAATTTAAAATATCACTAGAAACATGCAACGTAAGAAAACTCATAGTATGACAAGCAGTGCACTAAGTAAGCGCAGAAATACAGAATGTTTAAAATGTAGAATGCACATACAGTAAATACGCATCTCCCCAAGCAATGCACTAAGGGCAGAAATACACAACATTTAAAAGGCAGAATGTGCAGGCTGTAAATACGCATCTGCCTCCTCCCTCTCAAGGAACTACATGACCTCTCCCACCAACGAAACAAAACGAATGAAGGTCAAACATTACCAACATCACATTTTTCAACAAGAGATATGTACCAGATAAATAGAAAACAATATCACTAATCCGGTTTTATGATGTATGCATTGTACGTCTGGTAATGGGCTACACAAAGTTCATGACGTTCGCAGCGTACATCATGGATGCGAAGTGGATAATATAGATTATTGATGTAGAATACTTAATGAATCAAGTAATGTTTTTTCACACTTGTGATGACTGAACTGCTGGAGAACGGGCAGTCACTTGGAAAAGTGTTGCTGTTACTTTTCTGTTATGTTAGTATGTCATTTTTAGTTGGGGAAAATGACATGAATTTAAACAGGCTGTTTATAATAATAATTTTAACAACAGAATCAGTTGATGAAGAGGAAAAAATTGCCAAAAAATAATAGGTAAACTAACAAAATTTTTAATAGCATTGTACATTCTCATTGTACTAAGAAGTTGAACCTTTTCTTATGTGTCTTTCCAATAAAAACTGTAATGTAAAAACATCTGTATTAATTTGTGTTCAATATTATGTTGCAGATCATAGACATATACAGGAAAACTGTTTCAGCAAAATTAAAAAAGAAACCTATAGGCAAAAAAGAAAGAGAACAGGCATGGAAAATATTAAAGGACAGAGAAAATTTACTGAAAACATTGGAATCTATGCCATGATCTCTGTAACTGCAGTGTCTTGTGATCAGTGTGTGTGATATGTCTTTGTTACAGATAGCTGTAACAGAATGAACTCAAATACTGTAAAATAAAGACTTTTAGACAGTAATCTTTCTGTATGTAATTAGTTCACTTCTACTTTGTATAGACTGTGTAATAAAGTTTTTTAAATTGATACACTTTTGAGTACTGATAGAGCATGAATGTACAGCATGCATGATTAGAAACACATATGGAGTAAAATAACTATTTTCAATTGTATTAAAAAATTATTAATCAGCTTTTTTTTAATATAGATAAAAGTCAGTTTAAAAATTATTAGTTATCAGTTAAGAAATTTCATCTGTCTTTCCAGATTAGGATGTCATTCCTTGTGATTATGAGGGAAAATGTGTATTAGAATTTCATGAGCATCATACACAAGGATGCGGAACAAATTGTATTCTTAGCAATTCTGTCACAGGATAGAGCTTCTGCTCTGCTTTATAAAAATAAGCTGTAATTCAAAGATGCAAAACTTCAGGGTCACCTATGGTCTTTGAAAAACAGATTCTGTCTCCTTCCAAATATTACTTATTAATTTGACCACATTTTTTAAGGAACATGACAGTCCTGTGTGAACTGGTATAGTGAAAACGTGTGTTTGTGTCATTTTCATTTTCTGTTTGTTTTCTAATGGGTTTTCATGTGTTTTTGCATGTAGTGATTTGATCGTTTAAGGTGTAACACACACTTGTAAATACTGAATGATCTTTTTGTAACTTAGGTTATGTAAAATTACATAAGTTACACTGAAGATGGACTGCGGGGGGGGGGGGGCAGTGTTACTGGCTGTCTCCAGACCTTGTCCAACCTGAATAGCCTATCTACAAATCTGCACTTTGATACCCATATCAGACTGGTTGCTACTTCATCACAATCCAACAATCAACACTCAGATGTTACTAAACAAATTATATACCTGATGTCTACAAATGGACACAGGCTTTTAAATATTCTGAGACTAAATTTATAGTAGTACATATTATGTAATTGTAATGTAAAATGAAGTCGTTAATGTGGGAGAGAAGTGATTGAAATTTCAATGCATAAAATTCTGGCTGAGAGTTTCAGGGGTCTAAAATATGATTAATTAAATCTAAATCTTCATATCAATGATTGATAAGTTTAAATAAGTAATCAGCTGATACTTACCAACTGATATTTCGGTTGCTAAGCTCATTTTATTGTTGTTGTTATTGCTATGTATGAAGTACAAAAAGTTTTGTTTTTACTTCCATGTTCCATAAGGAAATGGAAGTATGGTCATGGCGAAAAAAATTGTGTTCGAGATAAGGGCTGATTCTGATTGTACTACCCTCAAAACATGAAGAAAAGTCATTTTTCGAAATGTGTGTGTGTGTGTGTGTGTGTGTGCGTCTTGTGTAGAATTTTTTCTATGGCAAACGATAACAGCCGCAAATTCAAACAGAATCAAATAATGTTTTGCATACATCCCTGAATTGTAGAGAACTCAAGGCCTTTTGATTTTGGTGAAGATTGGTTAGGGGGAAGGGGTAGTTTACCTGCAACCTTTTACATTTTAACAAGAGTAAAGTACTTGAAAATTCATTTAAACTTTTTCAAACAATGGTAATTGTTAAAAATAAAATAATTTTGTTGCCAGGCAATAAAATTATAATTTTTTCATTTTAATTTAAATCGTGTATGAGAGAAAATATATCGTTCATGGCAGGCAAGCATATCTCAATTATGTAATGTTTACGTTTCCATTTTATTATTATGATTACCGCAATAAAAAGGCAGGCAAAACACACACACACACACACACACACACACACACACAGTTCGCATTATTTCTGGCCTCGCTCATGTTTATTTTCTTACATTTGCATGCTTTTGAAATGGAAAGTGCCGAAACCCACACCAACACAACGGGTGCAAGCCTAAAAAGTGTCCAGCGTGGATAGCGATTTGCTTCCTGTGGATCGCTGGGCAGTGTAACTGCATGTGTTTACAGAGGAACGGTTCATAGACAGACTTTTCGTCTTTAGGGAATCAACCCTCTGCAAGATGCTCAGGGTCCATGAGTGACTTCGGAGCGCTCCTTCTTTTCCGCGTGTTTGTTCTGTGAAACGTATACTATAGATTCGCAGCTTTACTCTGAGCAACGCTCAGTAGGGAATGTTGAAAATTTTTGTCCACGGTGTACCCTCATACACACTAAACCTGCTCTGATGTTTTAATTATGGAAATCATAATATTAAAACTTTGGAAACTTGAGCACTACTTAATGGAGATCAAACATTAACTTATGCAAGCCATTAATTTTATGCATATTTTTATATGTCTACTACATTATTGGCAACAAAGAAGTAGTTTGTTGCTAAAATTCCTTCACGGGCTGTTTGGCCATGGTCCAATGTTTTCTTCAAAATCAGACGTTTCGGCAGTGTCATCGACTGCCATCATCATCAGTGAAAATCGAGTGCATTAACGTGAGGTGGTATACGTTAGTAACCTCAGTACTGTGTTTAAGGCTGAAGAAATAAGTAGAAAGAAGTAGTTTCTATGGAAATATATCATTTCGAAAATGATTTTAAATATAAATCTTAGAACATTGAAGTCATGTATGGTTCTCCATACCGATATTTTTAATGGAATTACAATCTACCCAGCAAAAGTAATCAGTAACATTAGTGATTGATTAATATAATATTAATGACATGCAGGATGATGTGCTTCTTGTGAAGCATCTCCGTTACAAAACAGGAAGTTAAGAAATGATTTAAAATTCAAAGTTGCTGTTTAAGACTTTGATGCCACTGGACATCAATGTACAGTAAAATTGAAAGTTAAGGGCATATGTACAGAAACCAATTTATGGATGGACGAGTCCACTTTGAAATTGTGAATGGCGGGAGGGTAACGGATAATCAGCTCGGATGCAAGTGAAGGTGTTGCCAACTTTGCGTGTGATGTTTTAGTTACCCATACATTGTTAGTTACTGTGTGACGTACTATCTCAGTCTTGCATTTGTTATTATTATTTCAGTTTATTATTAATTGTATCATTGTTTTTCAGTCACTCATTTTTTTTAGTTACTTAATTTTTTAGTTAATTTCTATTGGTAGTTTTTATTCTGTAATTACGTATTATCATAATTATTTGTGTTATCATCCAGTAACGAGATTTGTTAAAATGGATACTTCTCCTTCAACTAGCAAAGACAGGAAAGTCATTCATTGTCAAGCACAGGAAGTAATAATAAACAGTTTTTTGTTGTCCAGGATTAAAAAGATTCTTGCAATTAAATTAATACGAAGAATGCGTTCCTTTATGTAAAAATAAACTGTAGAGATAGTCGAGTGTAATTAAGGAGTGAAAGTGTACACTTTGCAAATTCCATTGCGATAAGAACAGTCAGAAAGGCTGTAGTTGTTTACGTCTCAGCAGTACACAATGACAGAACCAAATAAGACTCAAGTATGTTGATAAAACATTCTGATATGTAACAGCAACAAATTCCGATTCGTGTGAACAGTACATATCATTTGCTCGATTTGTATAGTAATACAGTTACAATATTATTATTATTATTTGATGTACATCAGAAACAATAAATGTATAATTCTTTTTTAAGCCAGCTGTGTGACTGTACACACACACACACACACACACACACACACACACACACACACACACACACACACACACACACACACACACACACACACACACACACACACACAGAGAGAGATAGAGATTCGTGGTGACACATTTACAAACAAACTTTAACAGTCACGAGTTTTTGTTACTATTAGAAATGATATTCATAAGTTGGCTGCACCTGAACAATTCTCTTCTCACATCTCACAGCGACTCCCTCCACATCGCCTTTCCCCTCTGACCATAAGCATTTCGTGCATTTCCATGCCCTTAACTTTCAATTTTGCTACATGTTCTGCACAGTTACTGTGTTTCTGTTAGGTGCCGTGTGTATAAACATATCCTTGGAGCCATTTTGAAACAAAACCTGTTCTTATAGTACTGAAATCATTTGCATTCACTTTTGTAATACGAGACTGCTGATGAAAAATCGGCACATGTTAAATTGTATTAGTTGGTTACGTGTTATATGTAAAATTCCATCGTGATTAGAGCCATTATTTAAATTATTTTATAAAAAAATGTAACTTTATAAAACTAATTATTGCAGAAACGTTATGCAACATATTGTTTAATGCAATAGTGAGCAATACACTTCCGTGATATGTAAGCGGCCAAATACCACCTGGTCTCTGTCTCCCCCATCAATTCAACATATTTCACTCAACTCCAACCATGGATGTATCGTAGTTGCTGTACATCTATTTTCAGAAAATGAAGCGAGGAAAAAATATTTGTTAAATAGTCACAACACACTGTACTTTTAAAAATATTAAATAGTTTATTATAAAACTTTAAAATTATTGGTAACTTTTATAAAAACTATAAACAACACCTCCTTTTTATTGTTTGAATGTGAGTTCTAGACGTCATGATTTTTTAGCACAAAATAAATAGATAACATTATGAAAATTTGGCTGCTCTTTTATTAGCGATAGAAGGTTCTTTTCAATGGAAATCACTGAAATTGCAAACAGTGTGCTTTCACCATGGATGTTTTGGAGGTATGTTTGATCCTCCTTAAGGACAAGAACAATTTCTGATGAAGCACTTGTGACAGGAATCATAACTATTAGCTTTGCAAATTTAAGCACTTGAGGTAGGATATCGCAGAGATCCAAGTCTGACACATTTTCCTCGCAGAAGTCTTTGTCTGAATAAATAGTAGGAAGCTCACTTCACACCCATGGCAGTTCAAAAAACTGACTATATGACTTTTTTATAAAGGTAAAGTGTTGTTCAGGAAATGTTGAACAAAACTGAGGAAACCTCTTAGTTTCGAGTAGGATTACAAGTAATTCTTCAATAAAACAATTACACTAACTGGCGCATGAGAAAGAAGTTCCTGTAACATAATCACAAGGAGCAGTAGAACAAGGCAGTTTTGCAGAAAAATACTGCAAATTTTAATACAACTAAATAGTGAACACACTCTGATTATCGTAACGTATTAGGCACTGTGAGCAGGCAGGCTTCCCCCACCACCAGCATCACTTGGCTGTCTACGCTGTTAAGAATGAAAAGCTTTTTTCTCAAATAAGCATTCATATTCCGCTTACTTTAAACACACTTTGCATCTGCTATATTTTACCTTATTTCATACAGAAAGCTCTTGGATTTAACATTGGTTATAAAGAAATTATGGTTTTAGCTAAAAAAGTTTTTCCACTTTTTTAAATTGTAAGTGCTGCTTACATAGCATATGTAAGCACCCCTTACAATTCACCCCTGATGTATAATGATAAAGTCATATCTTTATAATTTTTGTAAGTCATAAGTAAAGTAATAGATTCACCTGAAATTGAAGGTGATTTCCTTTTATCCAACGCCAGATGTACCTGTATCAGCCTTCGAGTGCGAAAAGATAAATTCATTGGTTTTTTTTTATAAAAACGACACTAGGCAAACAACAAACTATAATGAAGATAAACATTTGACAGTTTTAAACTATGATCTAATAACTGCAGTGATACTTATTCCATTACTAAGAGAACACTTTCTTTTTGCACAACGAATTGAACATGGCAACATTAAAAAAAATACATAAGAAAAAACACGGAAGTTATATGCATATACTAAAAGGAAACGTGGATGTGAGAAAGGAAATTTCTTTTTTTTTTTACTGAAATGTGAATCAGTTTGTTGTCAATAGAGTTGCATGTTACTGATATTGCGTAGCTATATCAGGCGGCATCTGCAACTTATTAAACGCTTTTATTTAACTTGCTTTTCCCGTCGGTGTAAAGTGGATTTTTCAAATCGAATTTTCGCATGCTTCCGTATGTGATAGTGACTTGAAATTTTGCATACACACTTGAATCACGTGACAATACAATATTATGAAAAAAATACATACATACATTTACCTATGTACAGATTATAAGTTAAATGTAGTCGCATTCAAAAGCGAAGTTTTATATGTGTACTACGTTATTGACAACAAAGAAGTAGAATCTATGGAAAATCACCGGTTCCCATTTTCGATCACACGCAAATGTGCGACACGTCCTTACAAACATTTTCAATGTTAAAATTGTCTACGTGATTAGAAATAACGGTAAGTAATTTTACTTTGTACAAAACGTTTCACTTTGAATTTTTCTCTTTTAAAATTAAAATAAATAATTCTTAATATGAATTATCCTGGCTTGGTATATGGCACTATTGAAAGTTTTCGATCTCAGATACGGTCTTTTTTAGGTTAATTAATACCTAAGTACATTTGTAATCTTAAACCACCTTAAAATTAAACACACAAAAATAATGATTAACAACTAACAAAAAAAATTATAACAGTGTTATTGTGTGATAGTTCAGTGTTTGTGAAAAAATAGTTCGCTAGTATATATAGTCACAGGTTAGTTTATAATAACCGTTAAAAATTTTTTTAATTTGATTAACATCACAATACTTTCCTTTTTAAATTCACACTTTTATATTCCTTTTTGGTTGTTTCCACTATATAATTAATTTATTATTATTTTAACAATTCACTATATAGTTTTATCACTCGATTATAATTTAACTCCGGTTCACTAACCCGTCTGATGTTCGATTCCGAGTCCTTAATTGTAAACAATGCGTATAACTAAAGACTTTAACCTCCAGTATCAACCGTTGGAAATATATATGTGAAATGAAAAATGATAATGGCAGTTGGTTTTTGACTTGCTGTATCTACGTTAATACAAACTTACTGTGTCATCTGTACCAGCGACCGGCAAACACTTTCCTAGGGGGGGGGGGCAGGATACTTTTAGGCTTTAGTGGAGCAATAAAAATTAAAATTGTTTATGTATCATTCTCTTTTCATTATGTAATTTATCTATAAAATTTGACTAAAAAGTGTGAAATAAAAAAAAGTAAAAAAAATTAAAAAAACGCTTTTATTTAAAATTAACAAAACGATCAATGTACTAAAAAGGATAAAATAATTTATCTTATACCAAATACATTAACAACAAATGAAAATAACGTTTATTAATCAAGAATTTTTGTAACATTAAGTATCACTGATAATAAAAGTGTGGGCGCCTAAGGAATGATATTATACCATGTTTAAATCAATCTTCAATATAAAAAATCTATAACTGATACTATTTGTTCTACATTTACTATCACTGATAATAAAAGCATGGGCGCCTTCATTTAGACAATGTGATCTTAAACATGAATTCGAAAATATAATTAATCAATATCAAAATGAGTTTTGTATCTCAAAAATATTATTAAAACTATGTGTTTATATTCAGTGCATTGTGAATTTTTTTATTATTTAAAAATATAATCCTTAACAATCCTAATTTCAACGTCCCCTCTTAATAATAGTTTGTAATGTGAAGTATAATGTTATAACTTGATTCAGTGGAAAGGAATCTTCAAATATCTGCTATTTTTCCAAATTTAGTTATACTATGATTCTCTTTATAGAATGTAAATTTTGGAATTGCGCACGATTGTACTTGTAAGACAAATGTACACATATATGCATACTCTGAAAAATTTAATTCCTCAATAATCAAATAAATGTAGAACAAATAGTATCAGTTATACATCTTTTTTATTGAAGATTGGTTTAAACATGGTATAATATCATTCCTTAGGCACCCACGCTTTTAGTATCAGTGATACTTAATGTTACAAAAATGTTTGATTAATAAACGTTATTTTCATTTGTTGTTAATGTATTTGGTATAAGATAAATTATTTCACCCTTTTTAGTACATTGATCATTTTGTTAATTTTAAATAAAAGCGTTTTTTAACCAAATTTTTTTTACTTTTTTTATTATTTTTCAAAAAGCTATCTGTGAAGCAAACATCAAACACACATACAGGAAGCTATGTGTAATCAAATGTTAGTCATTTGCATATTCCTTCAGCAGGTTCTTAAGACTGGGCAAGACCTTGTGTAGGATAGGAGCCATTAGAAGTTGACACAAACAAAGTGGTCATATACACCCACTGCGGTCCATACATGGAAAAGTTATATCAACCCGCTACGAGGGACCACAGCAGGCGTATATAACCACTTAACGTTTTCTTAAACCATTAGACTCAGAAAGGAAAATGAGTGATTAAATACTATTTTTACTTGATTACAAGGCTGATGGAGTTGAAAAATAGCTTGGTCCCCCAGGAAGAAAAATGAATTTTACTGTGGTCATTAAAGTGTTAACCACTTTCTAGTTATTCATGAAATTTCCAGCACATATTAAAATGCAGTAGATGCAAATACAGCACTATCACCCTATATTATACTTTTAAAGTAGGTGAGTTACGACTTTTTGCATCATTTATTCTTCCAGAGTTATACAATCCACACTGCTGTGATCGTACCTTATTTCAATAACCTGATTTTCTTGACCATCATGCAGAACTGAGCAGAACTTTTTTCCATTCTTCATCCACACAGTTTATTGGCACTGCTAATTTTAAAAATATTACTACATTATATAGGCCTATAACAAGCTAGGAAGAAATAACAATCTGTAACTCTTAATTCCAAACAACTATTGTTTTACATTCCAAATCAGAGCCATTATCTACTCATGCTAATAAATATTTGTTTTCTTTTTTTTAAGAAATAAAAAAAGAGAAAATAATAGAGGATCTTTTCAGTTATCTCCCAGGAAACGTTAATTTGGTAAAATGTGAATTCTCAGTCATCAAATGATCAAAATGTTTCAAAATAAACGTTTTTATTAACAAAATGATTTAAAACAATTTCTAAATGAAAAGTCTATACATTACTGTAGCAGCATCAAAAAGGCAATATTTTGTAACATTTGCTCAAACAATATTTTGCCATGTTGTTTCTTATGCTGCATGTGTTCACAAAAATGATTCGACCATAATGTTGTGTGTTCCCCACCGCTCTTCTTGTTCTTGTCTTTTATCTTTGCACACATACTTTCAACAGGCTGCATATGAGCAAGAGCGTGAGGGTCAGAAAAGTTCGTGTTACGATTTACGGTACTGTTTTGTACACAAAAATGTTTTCCTATGTTCTCGTAAGCTCTCCACTCATAGCTTTTCACAGGGAGCAATATGTTGCATTATCAAGGGCATCAATGTAGTGGACTACCTATCTTTAACAGGAATAAAACAGTATTCCTTTGTTTCTCTACACATTCCACCGAACACCCACTAGCTTGGTAATAAGCAACAACTGTTATACTTACTCGAAAAACAAGCCTCATCAATCTTAATGTGCATATTGGGCCTGCCAATTACAGATTATTATTCATTATGGTGTGTTCACTGACTTTTTGTAACTACAATTTCAAATCAGCCACAGTTTTGCGGTTTACATTAAGTTCATCTACACAGAATTTCACTGTTGTGTTCTCTTTGCACCATGCATAAACAAAATTATTGTACAGTAATCTTATTTCAAACATAAATAAAATAAGAAACATATCCACTTGAAAAGGTTTCTCAATAAGCCAATTTAATTTGGAACGTACCCACCTACCTTATGAAGTCATAGAATTTCATTTTGTGGCCATCATTATACTATGCACAGGTTATATAAAATATATTTCTGTTGCAGAAACAAAGTAGCTTACTCTTGTGTATCAGTTTCAGCTGCCAATTGTAGGAAATTCATTGCCAACAAGCACTGACACAAAGCATAGTACACAACACTAATAGTAAACTGTACAACAGCTGAAAACACACTAATAGAAATGTTTATCAATGGATAAACGCAGATACGAGCAGATCCATTTGCTAGCAGATAACGGAGAAGGTCCGTTATAGACTAACAGGTATGATGGTCTTAATACTATAAATCAAGGCACATATTTCAGCCTCCAGGTCAACTCAGCTTGTAAAATGAGTACCTGGGTAACATCCTGAGGTAATAATGGGCAGCTCAACCATATTGTGCTAGCCACTCTTGTCTGTCAAATAACTCACATCAGGCAGCCCTCCTTCAGTATCACGTCTCAAATGCTTCAAAGTAGCTTCTATCCACTTTATTCAAAGTCCTGGTTTCTGACCCATATGGGCATGGCGCAGTATCATGTACACTTTCCATAAATTATTCTTCAAAAAATGTGCCTGTTTTCTATAACCAGCTTCGCACATCTTATTATCTAACTTCTAAACTACTTCAGTAATACAACAAGCCATTATATTTCAAATAAAAAAGGAAAATGTTTATAGACTTTAGGAAACAATTTCAAGAATTTTTGCTCACAGGGCTGTTAACCCATGCACCTGATTCCTGCCCTCCAATATTGTGTTGGACGTAGAATTTCCATCATGAACACCAGATCCAGAGCAAAGACATATTGCTTGAACCCTATCCCCTCATTGCAGATAGCAAATAAGAATATGCAAGCCTCCCTGTCTCTTGGCTTCACACCCTTCCTGGCATTGGATTTTCATGACTTTGGTGTGAATACACATAGGCAACAATATAACAAATACAATATTTTTGGTGCTAGAAGCAATCTGTGTAACCACAATTTGTTAACCATGCACATAAAATGTATACCATAGTCTCTAATTAACCAGAATCTTAAAAAATCGTCTTCTGCACTCCAAGGACTAGCCCCTAGTTGATATATTCTGGAACCTATTGCCTACTTGTGTACTGACATCTCTCTTTGGCTCATATCTCAACACTGTTACTAGTACCTGTTATTTGGCATTTATTCCTTTTTTGATCTAGGGGGAAACGTCACTTATGTACTTCTAAACACTTTTATTTCTACAGCTCGATTTTTCTTTTTTTAAAGAAAAGTACATTTTTTTAACAAAGGTATATGATTACTTTTAAGCAATAGTTCATGATTTTTTTAAAGTAGCAGTATTTTCCAATTTGCAACATTCATGTATGCTTTCTAATTTTAATTATTTAAGCTTCTGTGGTTCATTCTTTGGATAGTTCTGAATTTTGGTAACTTATTATTCCAGTCAGTGTCATTTTCATAAAAGATATCACATCCCAGATAATTAAAGTGTGTCAAATATGTTTTAAAATTTAATTGCCAAGTATTATATTTGTTCCAACTGGATGTTTATTTACAAGTGCTGTAATTTTCGATTTTGTAGCAGGAATCTTTATATCAAAATTTTGCAAGATATTGTTAACTGCAAACATCACTTTTTATGAACGGTCTTTTGTTTTCTATATTATTTTTTCTCTCTCTCAAAAGAGAATACCAATACCTCCCACACACACACTTCCCTAAACTTTGAGACAAACTACAAAAATAAGAAATCCATTCCTGGCACATCTGGTCAAGACTAGCTATATAGTGGATATATTATATAGTAAAAATAAAAAATAAAATAAGAAGCTTTATCAAAACTGATATCATTTAGAGTACAAAGAGTTCCCCAATTTGACTAAGAATAGATCTTAAAGCAGAGTAATGTAACGTACTTAGGTTAGGTTGCAGTTTTATTGAAATATGTTGAATAGACGACATATTTTCTGAGGAAATTAGAGTAGTTTTAACGTTATTAACTTATGTTCGAAAAAAAAAATTATGTTTTATTTAAATTTACGTTGAGCTGACTATTAATACACAGAGGTACATTTGAACAAGTTTCAACAAAATGAATGGATTTTAGATGCTGAGTTTGATACTATTTTTGCTGAGCTTTTAGTTGTTTCGTACTATTTTCGACAAAAAGCTATTCACAGGGGAACAGAGTCGTGTAGTTTTCTTGTGGCCGTTACTACAATATTTTTTTCTAAACTTTTTGGACTATCACTATTACATACATATAATAGTTGTCACCGTGTGGAATTAAGACTAATTACCACAAAAAGTTAAAATTTTTCCAACAAAGTATTAAAATTTGACTAAGTTTAATTTTTTGTTCTTATTAATGAAAAAAATTGGTAATTCAATCATTACATACGTGTGGAGTTGTTTGAGAATATGTTTCATGTTAATGTGGGTACCTTCAGTGTATATAGTACTACATAGTACATAGGAGTGGCGAAGCGTGTACTTACGTGATATGTAAGCGGCCAAATAGCACCTGGTCTCCCCTCCTCCTGTCCCAATTCAACATATTTGACTGACTCCAGTCATGGATGTATCGTAGCTCCTGTACATCTATTTTTAGAAAATGAAGGGAGGAAAAATATTTGTTAAATAGTCACAACACACTGTACTTTCAAAAATATTAAATAATTTATTATACAACTTGAAAGTTTTCAGTAATTTTTATAGAAACTATGTACAAACTAAGCACATAAACTCCTTTTTATCGTTTGAATGTGAGTTCTAGAGGTCTTGATTTTTTAGCACCAAATAAATCAATAATGTTATCATGAAAGTTTGGCTGCTTCATTACCGATAGAAGGTTCTTTTCAATGGAAATCACTGGAAGTGCAAACAGTCTGCTTTCACTGTGGGAGTTTCGTAGGTATGTTTTAATCCTCTTTAAGGACGAGAAGGATTTCCGATGACCCACTTGTAACAATAATCATAACTATTAGATCTGTGAGTTTAAGCACTTGTGGTAGGGTATTGCAAAGATCTGATGTACATATAAATATTTAAGTAAGTCTGACACACTTCTCACGCAGAAGTCTTTGTCTGAATAAATGATATAAAGCTCACTTCGCAGCCACGGTAATTAAAAAAACTGTCCATATGACTTTTTCAGAGAGGTAAAGTGTTGTTCAGGAATTGTCGAACAAAACAAGAAACCTCTTAGTTTCGAGTAGAATTATTAATAATTCTTCAATAACACAATTACACTCACTGACACACGAGAAAGAAGTTCCTGCAACATTATCACAAGGAGCAATAGAACCAGACATTTTCACAGAAAAACACTGCAAATTTTAATAAAACTAAACAGCGAACACGCTGTGATTATCGTAGCATATTAGGGGCTGTTATCAGGCAGGCTTCCCCCGCTACCAGCACTTCTGTGATATGTAAACAGCCAAATAGCACCTGGTCTCACCCCCTCCATCAATTCAACATATTTGACCCAACTCCAGCCACGGTTGTATCGTAGCTCCAGTACATCTGCTTTTAGAAAATGAAGGGAGGAAAAATATTTGTTAAATACACACAACACACTGTACTTTAAAAAAATATAGTACTTGGCTGTCTATGCCTGAAACACATATTTTTACTGTACAGTTTAGTAGCTACAGCATTTTAAATGAATGCAAATGAGGGTTAAACATTTGGTTAAACATTAAACATGAAGATTGATTACTTTAAAGGAGAGCATCAAAGTGTTACTTAGTTAACAAATATCATCTGCCTTTGTGAATAATCTATGAAAACGAAATCTTGAATTATTTGTTTATTTTTTTGTAAGGTATAAAGACAGAATTTTAATGAATGAATTTTATTAAACCTAAGTCACTTAACCAAACTAGAAACTTATACAAACATTTTCAACAATTTCAAGATTGAAACATGTTTTATTACCACTGAAAAAAATATTGCCACCAGCAAACAATCATTTGATCACATGTTCTGAATCATATTACTCTCATAAGCATGGTTAAGGCATTCCCTATTAAAGATCACTTTTCCAACAATTGAGTACACTAAAAATTGACGAATATGCACCGAAAAAGGGTGCTCATCATTGCAATTTACGGTTCTTGTTCAGGTTATTTTACTCCAACCAGGGTTGGGTGAACAGGGTGCCACGGCTAGTAGTCTATGACTGTTAGCAGCTAGAGACACCTAGTAGTACGAAGTTACTGTCGTTGGTTGGATGAGTTTAAGAACCCTCGCATAGTTGAATTTGCTATTAAAAGAAAACACTTATTGTGCAAAGTTCACCTTATGGCTCTTACAGGATTAATAATTGTTCAGTTGCATCAATTTGGTAAAAAAGTAATATATTAATATTAATAATAGGAAATAATAATGTAATATTTTATTTAATAAAATTGAATCAAACATTTTGTTGGGCTTCCATTATATAACTATTTTTTATTACATATGTATATTTTAAAGAATGAGTGCAATAATATATACTAATAAAATTATTAATTTTAAAGTTATTAGTATATATTATTGCACTTATTCTTTAACATACATAAAAAATATACGTATATAATAAAAAAAAATATATAATGGAAGCCCAACAAAAAGTTTTATTCAATTTTATTAAATAAAATATTACATTATTATTTCCTATTATTAATATCAATATATTACTTTTTTACCAAATCGATGCAACTGAACAATTATTAATCCTATATACGAGTCATATCTTTGCACAATAACAGTGTTTTCTTTTAAAAGTAAATTCAACTAAGCAAGCGTTCTTAAACGCATCCAACCAACGCAGTAACTTCGTACTACTAGGTGTCTCTAGCTGCTAACAGTCATAGACTACTAGCCGTGGCAGGAGTTCAATAGTGGGGGTGCCAAATTATGTCTAAAATACTTTGCTATGAGGTCTAAATATATAATTGGCATAACTTGACTTTGAAATTTGTAAAATAATATTTGAGGGATAATTTTGGTCAATATTTTTAATATAACATTAGTTTGGACATTTTCAAGTCCCCAAACAATAGACTCGTCCGTATCTGTTCGTCCCCGCCTCCTTCCACCACCGCCATCCACCAGGCATCAGTCACCGCGGACTGCGCTGTCAAGTGTCACGTATAATTTATGCAAATTAAATTGTTAGTGCGTTTTGGTGCTTAAGCCTTTCGTCTGGTTGTACAAGTGTAATGTGTTTTGTGTATAGTGCATAAACTTTACTAATACGATATGTCCGAGAAAAAGAAACCTTCGGGTTCGTTTTATAGAAAAAGAAGAGCCGAGGCTCTTAAGGAGAAAGAAAAACAAGCTAAATTAATGAAAAGGTTTGTTACACTACCATCTATATCTCCCTCGTCATCACAACCTCAGGTAAACTGCAGTGATCAGCCAACAGAAACAGAACAAGAGGATGAAGCTGCCAAATTTAATAGGCCTACTTGTGTGGTAAGTTGTTTTTATTTTTCAATTAGATTAAATATTAACTCTTTTGGGTCATTATAATTACTATTCCAATTCTCCTGTTGACGTTTTTCTCGCTTCATCAAGTCCTTAAATAGAAATCAGTTCTTTTTAGTAGACGTAATAAATTGGTGAAAAAAATCACGGAGAAAAATAATCCTGTGCCCTCTACTAAACTGAGTCGAGTCAAGTGATATCGTTGAGTCCCCTGCACTCGAGAGTTGAGTTCTCACAACTCGGTTTCTTTCCAGTTACGTCACGTTGTGTAAACTCGGAAAGTCTACACTCAGAGAAATTTCAAAATGCATTACATCGATGTTTTAGATAAAATTTACCTCTACGATTCCACAGAGTTAAAGATTTACTAATTTGGAATAACAATAAGCCTAAATTAGAGTTGCGGCAGTTCGCTTTGTTATGGAGTTGCGTTGACTCGAGTTTAGGAGTGTAGCACCTCTAAAACTCGAGTCCCCTGACCTCGATTGTTTTGAAAGCGGGCATCTCTAAATTTGAGGAACGGATATTCGAAAAATAGAGGACGAAAAAACATACGATTTCAATATTAATAATTATTATAAAAAATACATGCTACTCGAAAATATGTCTTATTACATTATGTAATGTATTTAATTAACTAAACAAACTATTTAATTTTTTATAATACTGAAACATAAAAAAAAATTCATTTGTAACTTATTGTTTAACATAAATATATTATTTTTATTTGTCCAAATGTCGAGCTTAAAACTGCTTAAAAAATATAGTTTTTTAATTATTTATTGTTGCAAATAATTGTTTTTTAATGTAAATAATTAAAACATATACAAAATTTCACCCAAATCTAATGAAATTTACTCAAGTTATTGTGTCCCATAGAAATAAATTTTTTTTTAAATTTTGGTTTTAATTATTAAAAAATTATAAAATTTTTAAATTATTTACACATTTACAATTATACACAAATTTTTTTTTACAAGGCATGATTTTTTTTTCGTTTTACTAATTATATTTTGGGCTTTGCAGGCTAAAACTTCTGGCGTGAAAGTATCAAAAACAATCATAGATTTCTTCAATTTTGGGTCCAACAAACGCCAGCATGAAGTCCAGGATCTAGCTCAAAGTGAAACACATCAAACTGAAAATACACAGGAAAATGTAACAGCTACCAGACCAACATTATCCTCTCATTCCTCTAGAGAAAGTAATAATTTATCCAAAACTTTTCCCCCTCACGATTCTGCCTCAGAGTCTAAAGACGCTACTGGTGAATGGTATAAGGGGACAAAATTAGAGTCATCCTGGATACTTAATACTTACCCATGCCTTGAAAAAGTAAAACTAGGAAAACGGAGTGGGATGAAATGTACAACCTGCTTTAAGCAAATACAAGAAGCAAAAAAATTTTCAAAGAATGGTAGTGTTCCAATAGCTGACGGAGTTCGAATGGACGGACACAGGGAACTTGAAAGGATAGTTGATCATTTACATTCAGAATCTCATATTGCGGCAGAACAATTGGAACAAATGCAGCAGAGATGGATGTTACAGTCTGAAAAGCACCCGTGGGTAAAAAGTTTAAAATCTCAAAATGCAGAAAAAATTAAAATATTAACTGAGATGGCTGTCAATGTGTATAATGATAGTCATCAGCTAACCCTTAGTGCCAATTATTGGCCGTCAAGATCTCTAGCAAAAATGCACACTGACATTCAGATAGCGTCTTATAAAGACAATGGACTGGATGCACAGTTTGTTAAACTGAATCCTTCCCCTGAACTTCTGCAGTATAGAAATCCTGTAATCTACAGGGAAATGCTAGACGTTGTCAGTAGTTTGACGATGGAAAAAGTCATAAAAGAGCTAGAAAAAGCTGACTGTTTCACAATTCAGATAGATGGATCATGTGACAAATATGGTGTTGATAATAAGTTTGTAACCGCCCGATTTATTTCTGAAGACAAAGAGATAAGGTCGATATTTCTAGGTGAGAGTAAATCCTTCTAACGAGGAGCAGAAGGCCTTCTTGATGCTGTTAAAATTTTGTTTGAAGATCTGGAAATTGAGAGTTTGGCAAAAGAAAAACTAACGAGCTTGACAACGGATGGCGAAAATGCTAACACAGGTAAGAACAGTGGTCTGTGGGTCAGAATGAAGAACTATCTGGAAAGAAATATTTTTTGCATCTGGTGCGTTGCCCACAGATCTGACCTCGTACTTTCCGATCTTGAGTTAAGTATAATGGAAGTTAAACACTGGAAAGTGAACTTGAAGGCCGTGGCTACGTTTTACAGAGGGTCATCTGTAAGATTCAATGAACTTGAACAAATAGCCAAAGCTGAGAATCTTAAGGTTTACAAATTCCCAGCTTACTTCGAAGTTAGATTCGTAGAACATCTAATTAATTTAACAAAAGCAGTGTGGAATAATCTTCTGTGTATAGAAAAGCACTGGAAGTCAATAGTTGATAACCCTGATTCATCAAAAGTCGAAAAAGCCACTGCAAGAGGATTTATGCGACTGTGGCAAAAAAAGGGTGACCAGCAACTCTTAACAAGCCTCATGCTCGATATCTTGAGGCAAATTGAAAGGCTACAGAAAGAGAGTCAACGATCAATGGTAACTCTGCCTGAGATTGAAACCACAAAAGAAATTATTGTCACTTCACTCTCGCTGATGGAAAGTCAACCTTATCCGGGAGGATATGAAGAACAACTGTTGGAAAATAATGCAGTCAAAAACGGAAATGATGATAAACCTGATGTAGTGTTTGCAAGAGAAGAGCAGTTTACTCCTTAGTATCCACATCCACGAGAAGATGTTGGTCTGCAGTGAGGAAGGAAATAGTTCTCAGCTGTAAGGAGTTCCTTACTGTCAGACTTGCTGATGACCAGCATAACATCCTGAACACAATGAACAAGTTTCTCAGTGCAAGAACTGCACCAGATATGATCAATGCAGTACGAAGTGAAGTCAAAGACATGTTTGGTGATGACGCCGTTTCGCCGTTTACTGACGATGTAATCTGCTTATTCTGCAGTGAAAAATTACCTGCACCCCTGGAAATGGATGATGCGTCAGCCAAATTGTACCATTACTTCAAAGTGTCTAAGACCCACTCAGTGTTTTCCAAGCTGGTCCAGACATATATTTTTGTGACGCCTCACAGTGCAGGACCAGAACGGGCAGTGTCTGTTCACACAACACTCAAGACTAACAAACAGTCCTCATATTCCAGAAAAGCTCTCAACTCTAGAATGTATATAGCTCTCAATGGCGTAGGGACTGCGCTGTTCGACCCAAGACCAGCAGTAGCAAAATTTTTAGAGGTCAAAGAAAGAAGAAGGAAACTTCCAGATGAAGAAATTTATCAAAACCAGAAATTTACAAAAACGTTTTTTTCAAAAGACTCTAACGTATAAGGGTATAGTCTAACAATATTGTTCTGACCTCAGATGTTTTTTTTTAATAGCCTTTAGCCTTTTTGATGTAGTTACAGCAACATTAACCATTTACAATTAAATTACTAATTTAATTTTACAAATAGACACTTAATTAACATTATTTGGTGAAATATTGGTATACCTTTAATAAAGGATGTCATATATTTAGGCTTACTTGAACATTACTTAATTTGTTTAATCTGTCAATTAGTACTGTTATATTGTGTATTACAAGAAATTATTTTGCATTGCATTTATTCAATGAAATATTATTTAAGAGATAATTTACCTCTGACACTAATTAATAAAGCAGCCATACTTACTTTCAAATTTAGTTTTATTTCTTACCTATAAATTACTACTTTTAGTATTGTTTATTTTTCCTGTTATGTCGTAGTACAATACTACAACTGTACAAATGTATTGGTGACTGGTGAGGCATTTACCCTAAAGCGATGAACACTTTGGGAGAGGGGGGCGCTCAGCGGGCGTAGAAGGGGCGCCGGAGTATAGTGTCGCCCAGTGAAAATTCCTTTAAATATGCTCTGCTAGATATGCATGTACTTGACAGTAAACAAACTTCTGAAAATGTCAACAAGCAATTTTTACTTCCATGTTAAGGAAATGGAAGTATGGCATGGCGAAAAAATCATGTTCAAGATAACGGCTGATTCTGATTGTACTACCCTCAAAACATGAAGAAAAGTCATTTTTCGAAAAGTGTCTGTGTCTATGTGTAGAATTTTTTAATGGCAAACGATAACAGCCGCAAATACAAACAGAATCAAATAATTTTTGCATACGTCCCTGAATTGTAGAGAAATCAAGGCCTTTTGATTTTGCTTAAGATCGGTTAAGAGAAAGGGGTAGTTTACCTGTAACGTTTTATGTTTTAACAAAGGTAATTTTTTTAATGACGAACGATAACTCCCTCACATTCAAGCAGAATCAAATAATTTTTTGCATATGTGCCTGAGTTGTAGAGGACTCAAGGGCTGTTGATTTTGGTGAAGTTCGGATAAGGGTAAGGGGTAGTTTACCTGCATCGTTTTATGTTTTAACAAGAGTAAAGTACTTAATTTTGATAATTAAAGTATCCTGATAAGAAGATCATAATAATCCACTGTAAAACGTAGATGAAATATCTATAAATGAAGAGGCTAGTTGGACAGGGTGGGGGTAATTTTCTATAAATGAAAATTGTAGTTGAAGGGGGAGGGGATAATTTTTATATGTGTACTACGTTATTGGCAACATCGTAGTAGTTTGTTGTTAAAATTCCTGTTGTTAAACGGGCTGTTTGGCCGTAGTCCAATGTTTTCTGCAAAACAGAAATTTACACAGTGCCGTTTACTGCCATCATCAGTGAAAATCGAGTGCGATAACGTGTGGTGGTATATGTTAGTGACCACAGTACTGTGGTTAAGGCCGAAACAATAAGTGGAAAGAAGTAGTTTCTATGGAAACATTTCATTTCGTAAATGATTATAAATATAAATCTTAGAACATGGAAGTCATGTAAGGTTCTCCATACCGATATTTACTTCCATGTTCCATAAGGAAATGGTAGTATGGTGATGCCAAAAAAAAATCATGTTAGAGATAATTGCAGATTCTGATTGTACTACCCTCAAAACATGAAAAAGTAATTTTTCGAAAAGTGGTTGTGTGTCTGTCTGTAACTATATTTTTTTTTTCTATGGCAAACGATAACAGCCGCAAATTCAAACAGAATCAAATAATGTTTTGCATGCAGCTCTGGATTGTAGAGTACTCAAGACCTATTGTTTTTGGTGTAGATCGGTTAAGGGAAAGGGGTAGTTTACCTGCAACGTTTCATGTTTTAACGAGGGTAATTTTTTCTATGATGAACAATAACTGCCGCAAATTCAAAGAGAATCAAATAATTTTTGGATACGTTCCTGAATTGTAAGGAACTGAAGGCCTATTGATTTTGGTGAAGATCAGTTAAGGGAAAGGGTTAGTTTACCAGCCAAATTTAATGTTTTAACGAGAGTAGGCTAATTGTTTATGTGACGAATTGCGGCTGTTATCGTTTGCCATAGATAATAACCTTGTTAAAACAAAAAACGTGGCTGGTAAACTACCCCTTTCCCTTAACCGATCTTCACCAAAAGCAATAGGTCTTGAGAACTCTACAATTCAGGGCTGTATGCAAAACATTATTTCATTCTGTTTGAATTTGCGGTTGTTAACGTTTGCCATAGAAACACACACTTTTCAAAAATGACTTTTTTTCATGTTTTGAGTGTAGTACAATCAGAATCTGCAATAATCTCGAACACTATTTTATTTTGCCATCACCATACTTCCATTTGCTTAAGGAACATGGAAGTAAAAAATGTTGCAGGTAAACTACCCCTTTCCCTTAACCGATCTTCACCAAAAACAATAGGTCTTAGAAACTACTTTCTTCCACTTATTGCTTTCGCCTTAACCACAGTACTGTGGTCACTAACGTATACCACCTCACGTTTTCGCACTCGATTTTCACTGATGATGGCAGTCGATGGCACTGCCGAAACGTCTGGTTTTGCAGAAAACATTGCACTACGGATAAACAGACTGGGAAGGAATTTTAACATAAAATTACTTCTTTGTTGCCGATAACGTAGTACACATATAAAAAAATCTCCCATCCCCCTTCAACTATAATTTTCATTAATGGAAAATTACCACCACACCGTTCACCTTTTCTCTTCATTTATAGATATTTCATCTACGTTTCCACAGTGGATTATTATGAGCTTCTTATCAGGATACTATATTTATCAAAATTAAGAACTTTACTCTTGTTAAAACATAAAACGTTGCTGGTAAAATACCCCTTTCTCTTAACCGATCTTCACCAAAATCAATAGGCTTTCAGTCCTATACAATTAAGTGATGCATGCAAAAAAATATTTGATTCTGTTTGAATGTGCGGCAGTTATCGTTCGTCATAGAAACAATTAGTCTTGTTAAAACATGAAAAGTGGCCGGTAAACTACCTTTTTCCCTTAACCGATCTTCACCAAAATCAACAGGCCTTCAGTTCTTTACAATTCGGGAACGTATGCAAACAATTATTTGATTCTCTTTGAATTTATGGCAGTTATCGTTCGTCATAGAAAAAATTACCCTTGTTAAAACATAGAATGTTGCAGGTAAACTAACCCTATCCCTTAACCGATCTTCACCAACACCAGCAAGTCTTGAGAACTCTACAATTCAGGGCTGTATATAAAAAATTATTTGATACTGTTTGAATTTACAGCTTTTACCGTTTGCCATAGAAAGATAAAAAAACCCATGATAAAAAAAACGTTGCAGGTACACTACCTCTTTCCCTTAACCGATCTTCACCAAAAACAATAGGTCTTGAGAACTCTACAATTTAGCGTTGTATGCAAAACATTATTTGATTCTGTTTGAATTTGCTGCTGTTATCGGTTGCCTTAAAAATATCGGTATGGAGAACCATACATGACTTCCCTGTTCTAAGATTTATATTTAAAATATCGGTATGGAGAACTATACATGACTTCCATGTTCTAAGATTTATATTTAAAATCATATTCGAAATGAAATAATTCCATAAAAACTACGTCTTTCTACTTATTGCTTCAGCATTAACCACCTCACGTTTTCGCACTCGATTTTCACTGATGGTGGCAGTCGATGGCACTGCCGAAAAGTCTGGTTTTGCAGAAAACATTGGACTACGGCTAAACATCCCGGGAAGCAATTTTAACAAACAACTACTTCTTTGTTGCCGATAACGTAGTACACATAAAAAATTCTCCCCTCCACTGTCAACTATAATTTTTAATAATTGAAAATTACCCCCAACCCGTTCACCTAACCTCTTCATTTATAGATATTTCATCTACGTTTCTAGACTATGAGCTTCTTATCAGGATACTTTATTTATAAAAATTAAGTACTTTACTCTTGTTAAATCATAAAATGTTTCAGGTAAACTACTCCTTTCTCTCAACCGATCATCTCCAAAATCAATAGACCTTCAGTCTTCTACAATTCAGGGATGCATGCAAAAAAATTATTGATTCTGTTTGAATGTGCGGCAGTTATCGTTCATCATAAAAAATTACCCTTTCTAAAACATAAAACGTTGCTGATAAACTACCCCTTTCCCTTAACCGATCTTCAACAAAATCAACAGACCTTGAGTTCTCTTTAGTTCAAAAAGGTATGCAAAAACGTAGTTGATTCTGTTTGAATTTACGGCAGTTATCGTTCGTCATATAAAAAATTACCCTTGTTAAAACATAAAATGTTGCAGGTAAACTGCCCCTTTCCCTTAACCGATCTTCCCGAAAATCAGCAGGCCATGACATCTCTACAATTCCGGGCTGTATGCAAAACGTTATTTGATTCTCTTTAAATTTACGGCAGTTATATTTCGTCATACAAAAAATTACCCTTGTTAAAACATAAAATGTTGCTGATAAACTACCCCTTTCCCTTAACCGATCTTCTACAAAATCAACAGACCTTGAGTTCCCTTTAATTCAAAAGGTATGCAAAAACGTATTTGATTCTGTTTGAATTTACGGCAGTTATCGTTCGTCATGGAAACATTTCTCTTGTTACAACATAAAATGTTGCAGGTAAACTACCCCAATCCCTTAACCGATCTTCACAAAAATCAGAAGGCCTTGACATCTCTACAATTCCGGGCTGTATGCAAAACATTATTTGATTGTCTTTAACTTTACGGCAGTTATATCTCGTCATATAAAAAATTACCCTTGTTAAAACATAAAATGTAGCAGGTAAACTACCCGTTTCTCCTTAAACGATCTTCAACAACACCAATAGGTCTTGAAAACTCTACAATACAGGCTGTATACAAAACATTATTTGATTCTGTTGAATGTGCGGCAGTTATCGTTCTCATACAAAAAATTACCCTTGTTAAAACATAAAACGTTGCAGGTAAACTACCCCTTTCTCTTAATCGATCTTCTCCAAAATCAATAGACCTTCAGTCCTCTACAATTCCGGGATGCATGCCAAAAAATATTTGATTCTGTTTGAATGTGTGGCAGTTATCGTTCGTCATGGAAACATTTCTCTTGTTATAACATAAAATGTTGCAGGTAAACTACCCCTTTCCCTTAACCGATCTTCACCAAGATCAACAGACCTTGAGTTCTCTTTAGCTCAAAAAGGTATGCAAAAACGTAGTTGATTCTGTTTGAATTTACGGCAGTTATCGTTCGTCATATAAAAAATTCTCCTTGTTAAAACATAAAATGTTGCAGTTAAACTACCCCTTTACCTTAACCGATCTTCACCAACACCAATAGGTATTGAGAACTCTACAATACAGGGCTGTATGCAAAACATTATTTGATTCTGTTTGAATTTGCGGCTGTTATCGTTTGCCATTGAAAATAATTACCCTTGATTAAAAAAAAACGTTGCTGGTAAACTACCCCTTTCCCTTAAGCGATCTTCACCAAAAAGAAATCGGTCTTGAGTACTCTACAATTCAGGGATGTATGCAAAACAATATTTGATTTTGTTTGAATTTGCGGCTGTTAAGTGTTTGCCATAGAAAAACACACACACTCACACTTTTCGAAAAATGACTTTTTTTCATGTTTTGAGTGTTGTACAATCAGAATCTGCAATAATCTCGAACACGATTTTATTTTGCCATCACCATACTTCCATTTTCTAATGGATCATGGAAGTAAAAACGTTGCAGGTAAACTACCCCTTTCCCTTAACCGATCTTCACCAAAAACAATAGGTCTTAGAAACTACTTTTTTCCACTTATTGCTTCCGCCTTAACCACAGTACTGTGGTCACTAACGTATACCACCTCACGTTTTCGCACTCGATTTTCCCTGATGATGGCAGTCGATGGCACTACCGAAACGTTTGGTTTTGCAGGAAACATTGGACTACGGATGAACAGACCGGGAAGGAATTTTAACATAAAATTACTTCTTTGTTGCCGATAACGTAGTACACATATAAAAAAATCTCCCATCCCCCTTCAACTATAATTTTCATTAATGGAAAATTACCCCCACACCGTTCACCTTTTCTCTTCATTTATAAATATTTCATCTACGTTTCCACAGTGGATTATTATGACCTTCTTATCAGGATACTATATTTATCAAAATTAATAACTTTACTCTTGTGAAAACATAAAACGTTGCTGGTAAACTACCCCTTTCTCTTAATCGATCTTCACCAAAATCAATAGGCTTTCAGTCCTCTACAATTAAGTGATGCATGCAAAAAAATATTTGATTCTGTTTGAATGTGCGGCAGTTATTGTTCGTCATAGAAACAATTAGTCTTGTTAAAACATGAAAAGTGGCCGGTAAACTACCCCTTTCCCTTAACCGATCTTCACGAAAATCAACAGGCCTTCAGTACTTTACAATTCGGGAACGTATGCAAACAATTATTTGATTCTCTTTGAATTTACGGCAGTTATCGTTCGTCATATAAAAAATTACCCTTGTTAAAACATAAAACGATGCTGGTAAACTACACTTTTCCCTTAACCAAACTTCAACAAAATCAACATACCTTGAGTTCTCTATAATTCAACAAGGTATGCAAAACAGTAGTTGATTCTCTTTGAATTTATGGCAGTTATCGTTCGTCATAGAAAAAATTACCCTTGTTAAAACATAGAATGTTGCAGGTAAACTAACCCTTTCCCTTAACCGATCTTCACCAACACCAAAAAGTCTTGAGAACTCTACAATTCAGGGCTGTATGTAAAAAATTATTTGATACTGTTTGAATTTACAGCTGTTACCGTTTGCCATAGAAAGAAATTACCCATGATAAAAAAAACGTTGCTGGTAAACTACCTCTTTCCCTTAACCGATCTTCACCAAAAACAATAGGTCTTGAGAACTCTAAAATTTAGCGTTGTATGCAAAACATTATTTGATTCTGTTTGAATTTACGGCTGTAATTTTTTCCATAGAAAATACTCTTGTTAAAACATAAAACGTTGCTGGTAAATTACCTCGTTCCCTGAACCGAACTTCACCAAAAACAATACGTCATAAGAACTATACAATTCAGGGCTGTATGCAGAAAATTATTTGATTCTGTGTGTATTTGGGGCTGTTATCGTTTGCCATAGAAAATACCCTTGTTAAAATATAAAGGTTGCTGGTAAACTACCCCTTTCCCTTAACCGATCTTCACCAAAAACAAAAGGTCTTGAGAACTCTACAATTCAAGGCTGTATGCAAAACATTATTTGATTCTGTTTGAATTTGCTGCTGTTATCGGTTGCCATAAAAATATCGCTATGGAGAACCATACATGACTTCCCTGTTCTACGATTTATATTTAAAATATCGGTATGGAGAACCATACATGACTTCCATGTTCTAAGATTTATATTTAAAATCATATTCGAAATGAAATAATTCCATAAAAACTATGTCTTTCTACTTATTGCTTCAGCATTAACCACAGTACTGTGGTCACTTACGTTATAATATTCCTCACGTTGGTACCCGTAGTATCTTAATGGTATAATAATTTGCCCGTGTTATTCCTTGTATATGTTAATTTGTAATAACTAGTTGTAAATAGTGTATCAGCTGATCGTGGAATATTTATGTTGTGTGTTTACGAATGTGATTTAAATATATAAGTAAAAGAATTGAAATATTCTGCCTTGGTTTCGTAATCAGAATTATAATTATTCCAGTTCAGTAGTTAGAACTCCAAAATCAATTCAAATAATAGCGGTCGAGTCATCCCAAAATTTTCAAGTCACCTTCGATATTATGCTTTAACCTATTATTTGAGGTTAATCTTGGTTTTGCAGTTTGCGTACTTCCAATGACTCCCCGAATTCTTCTTATCCTTGTTAATTATAAAATAAATGCTGATAATATATTACGTTCCTGAAATAATAATGCATGGATATGATTTAATAACATAATGGTTTAATCTCTGTAATATAAATTCAAATTATTGGAAAATTCCATTCGATACATACCGTTGTCACAATCGATATTTATCTCAGGATTTAATAATTAAATAATTTTAATATATTTCGTGGGAATTCTTGTGGCTGCTACGAAAAGTTCCTTTACATGATAATTAATAATATAGAGTACCTTTACAAACAATCTATTACTTATAATCTAAAAATTACAAAAATTATATATTAAGTAACATACAAGGTTTGACGATATTCAATAAGCTTCGTAAAAGCATGTAGGTTAGATTGACGTCAACATCATAGCTACCATTGTCCGTCTCAGAAAATAATGTAGTTTATTAATGTGTACAATAAATGTTTTCCTTGTAATCACTGTTCGTTTGGATATTGAATTTGGTTTCACTTTAAAATGTTTACTAGTGATTCGTGTTAGTGTAAAGTGGTATATTGTCTAGTGGTTGTTCCTTGTTGGATAAAAATATTGTCAAATTATACTTTACACATCTTGACGATATTGCCGAAAGTTTTCTGGTTTCTTCTGGATAATTTCTTGTTTGTGTGTATTACTGGTTCATGAAAATTGTAGTGGAGGGATTATTTAACTTTGATGATGGTCGTTCAGATCTTCTTTCACAAACGGGTTATATATTTTTATTTCAATTACATCTCGACACGCACTATTAAACTGTTCTTCATCACAATTAACAATTAAGTGTTATTTCTTCTTTTTTAGTCACCGAACTCATACAAACTTCTTAAATTTTGAATGGCCATTTATGTACAGGTTAAATGTTATATGATCGATTCCCATTAATTACTTTACATTTTATACATTACCTTTAATAGATAATTTTATTATTATACTTTAATGATACATGCAATGTTTACATGATGATTAATTATATAATTATAAACAATTTGATACTAAACATGCCTCAGTTTATAACTGTAAAACCTTATTAATTTGAATTTCTATGATATGTGGTGGAACAATTTGTTATGGTTGATTGTAATTTCTACCTTGACTGTCTGAGATAAATATATTTACATAAATTAACTGGTGACATACAATCTTATAACATGCAACAAAACTCTTAATAATAATAATTGTTTTTAACAACTTTAATTATTTCATACTTTTAAACTATCGTCTGTATGAGAATAATAAAACACTTTTTATAACTAATAAATAGCACACTGTTTAACTATAGTTTGTGCCACTATTTATTATTATATCACTCATCACTGTAAAGGTTTGTGTCCCTTTTTCTATCCTTAATTATAGGCCTATATGATTTTAATTAATACAATTTTTATTTTGTGAATAGGTACTCTTTATTAGGTTTAGTTGTGGTTCAGGGTAATTTGATTATTTAGGCCTACTAGGTTTATTTATTTAACTTTTTGTCTGTTTACTGCCCTATTCTACTGGGTTATTTCTGGGTCTCTTGATGATAGTAAATAAGTCAAACCAACTAGGTTTCCTTTAATTGGCTATCAATTATTATTTCTTGTTCCCTCCCTGGATAGGATTTCACTATTATTTACTATTCTTTTGTAACATTTTGTTTCGTTACAAATTGCCTCCCTTCAGAAGTAATTATTTCTGAACACTTCATTAGATGTGAGGACATAATTACTTATGTTATTTTTCCTTTTCTTCCTCATGATATTTTTTCATGGATTGTTGATTATAATTGCCCTTGATCTTCTTTGAAATGGGGTCGGTTAATTCGTACGTGTTGTTGTTGTTGTTTTTTGTTATGGTTTAGGGTCCAACGTATAGTAATAATAATTTCTTTGATATTCCTTCTAGAGTGCTAGGCAATTCCCTGTTCTTTAACAAAATTTCTCTCCTACTTCATATTTAATTATTTTACCCTTTATTTTCTGGTATTTATTTCTGCGTTTTTCCAGATTTTCCATCACCTGATTATAGAATTTTAATTTATTAAATTGGTACGGTGGGGACTTAGGAAATTTAATCAATTCTTGGATCTCGCTGGGTGGTTGTTTTTCATACATGGCAGTGTATGGAGTGCAATTTATAGATGGATGATAAGCCAAGTTTAAAAAATCTTCTGTGGCTGATAAGTAATCAGGCCACTTCCTTTGTTGTTGATGACAATAGGTTCTTAAGATTCTACCAACCTCTCTCAGTATTCTTTCTGATGGATTGCTACTGGGGTGGTATACGGAGGTCTTATAGCTTTTGATGTTCAGTTCTAACAATGTGTTCTTCCATTTTCTGCCTCGAAATTGTGTACCATGGTCTGTAACTATTGAAACTGGTATTCCTATTTTTGGAATGTATTGAGTAGTTATTACTTCAAGAATTTTCTGTGTAGTTGCTCGACTGATTGGATACAATTTGATGAATTTGGTGAAGTGGTCCATAATGATTATAATGTATTTATACCGGCTTCTACCTTCACTCCTAGGAAATGGTCCACATATGTCAATGAATAATTTTTCCAATTTTTGTTCTGACGATATAGGTATCATTACACCTTCCCTTCGTTCATTATTAATTTTGACCAATTGGCAGATATGACAGGGTTTTATATAATTTTGTACTTTCCTGTGTATGTTCTTAATGTAACAATTCTCCTCCAATGCTTTCACTACCTTTACTGCACCCATATGTCCGTATCTTATGTGATATTCCAACACTAGTTCTTTCTTCATGATTCTGGGAATGATTACCTTCCAGTCTTCTTGGTTCAATGTATTTTTTATAAATAAAATTCCTTCTTGTTCACAATAGAATTGGTTTATTGAAGAGTTTTGGTTCGCCATACGTTCCTTGAATTTTATTAATTTTGGGTCTAATAACTGATTAGCTCTGATATTTTGTAATAATGCCTCCAAATCAGATCTACTTTTGAGAATGTTGTACACCTTGATAATCCTTTCTTTCTCACCCTCAAATGTCTGGGTGTCCAGGTTTATTCGAGATAACACGTCTGCTATCACGTTTTGACTCCCTGGAATATATTCCCATTTGATATTATACTCCTGCAAGGCGAGTATCCACCTTGTAAGCCTTCCGTGACTCAGCTTACAACTTCTTAAAAATGAGATGGACTTATGATCTGTTCTGACAGTTACAGGATATCCCAAAATGTACGTTCGGAATTTACTACAAGCAAAGACTATGCTTAATAGTTCCTTTTCAGTAACATTATACCTTCTCTCACAGTGGTTTAACACACGACTGGCAAAACTGATGACTAAATGGTTTCCTTCTTTGTCTTCTTGGTACAATACCGTCCCAAGACTGACATCACTTGAATCACAGTTCAAAAAGAATGGGTGATCAAAATTTGGATGATGAAGGATTACTGTCTCTAAGAATTTATCCTTTATCTGTTGTAGTATAGCATCCTGTTCATGTCCCCATGTCCATTTGTTTTTGGAAGACAGCTGTTCCTGAAATTTAGATGTCAATGCGGAATAATTGCGTTGGAACTTCCGGTAGTAATTACACAGTCCTAAGAAGGATTGGAGTTGCCTCTTATTCTTTGGTTGTGGGAACTTCTGGATTGCAGTAACCTTTTCTTGTGATGGGGAAATACCTTGTTCAGTCAAATTGAAACCTAAAAATTGAACCTCCTTCGCTATTAATTGGGATTTTTCGAGTTTTAGTGTTATGTCGTTCTCTGCTAACTTACTCAATACATATTCCACCCTGTGACAATGTTCCTCCCAGTTGGATGAGGTAATCAACAGGTCGTCTACATAAACTGTGGTGAATTGTAGCGCTTCCTGACCCAATACCTGGTCCATACATCGTACAAAAATTGCTACCGAATTGACTAATCCAAATGACAATCTCTTAAACTGGTAGTTTCTACCCTCGAAAATAAAAGCCATATATTTTCGACTCATCGGGTGCAACTCCACCTGCCAGTAACCACAAACTGTGTCCCAGGTACTGATAAATTTTGTACCATGAAATTTCTTTAGAATTTCTTCTATTTCTCCAGGTGACGTGCGATCATTTACTATATGTTTATTTATTTCTCGGGCATCCAAGCAAAGTCGAACCTGCCCATTCTTCTTCTGAATTGCTACTATTGGGCTAGTATATGGTGATTGGCTATGCTCAATTATATCATTTAACAACATTTTATTAATTTCAGCTCTAACCGCCTCCTTCAATGAATATGGTATAGGATAGGATTTTCTGTGGAATTCTGCTGGTTCTTTAAATTGTATTCTACACTGATAGTTTTTTACTTTTCCTGGTTTTTCTGAAAATACATGTTTATACTTCTTATATATTATAATGAGATCTTCTACTTGTTTTACTGTCAAATTATTTGTGCCTTGGTGTCTAAACTCTCTAATCTCCTGTAATTTACTGTTCCACAGGTCTTCATTTGTCATATTATAGATTATTTTTCTGCATTGGGTGTCATTCTTTAAAAAATTTAATTCCCTAACTTGGTGATGGGTATGGTTCAGAGGGGCACCATCGCTTCCTATTAACTCTGCCTTCCACATAACACCTTCTGAGTTCAAGGACACCTTCTCCTTGCTCAAATCAATAATGGCTGAATATTTCCTCAGCATATCGCATCCGATTAATAATTCGAATGGTAGGCCGATTGCGACCAAACATATAATATTAATTGTAACACCTTTGCTTTCTATTTCCAATGACACTTGTTTTCTCACTGTTTTATTTTGATGCCCAGTGGCACCTATTAAAATAACATTATTGACAGGTAAGGTAGGTATTATATTTTTACTTTGTTTCTGTATTCTCTCCAGTTCAGCGTCGTTAATAAGTGATTCGTTTGCACCAGTATCTATCATTATTCGTGTAGGAATTCCTTCAGTTTGAGCGGTTATGTATAAAATTTCATTATGCTGGTTGATTCTACTTGTCACCGTTTCCTCCAACAGTTCTTCTCGAAGATTTTTCAAATAATAATTGTAAATAATAGTAAGATTTTGACTATCTGTCCTTAAACTTTGGTTATTGTTATACTTCAAAATTCTTTTATTTTCCATAATTAGCTTTTCATAATTAGTTGGTAGTAATTTGTTATTACTATGTTTTTGAATTTGGTGGTTTTTGTACTTCAAAATTCTTTTATTTTCCATAATTAGTTGGTAGTAATTTGTTATTACTATATTTTTGAATTTGGTGGTTTTTGTACCTCAAAATTCTTTTATTTTCCATAATTAGTTTTTCATAATTAGTTGGTAGTAATTTGTTATTACTATATTTTGGAATTTGGTGGTTTTTGTACTTTAAAATTCTTTTATTTTCCATAATTAGTTGGTAGTAATCTATTATTACTATATTTTTGAATTTGGTGGTTATTGTACTTCAAAATTCTTTTATTTTCCATAATTAGTTTTTTATAATTAGTTGGTAGTAATTTGTTATTACTATATTTTTGAATTTGGTGGTTTTTGTACCCAGTAGTTAGTAGCAGTAAGGGGTCGCAAGGGTTTATTACTGCCTCACTCCGTTTAAATTAAGGCTATCATGATTATTTTCCGGGCATGACTGTTGATTTGCCTGGAATGGTGTGCTGGTTCCTGGTTGTTCAACCTCTCGGTTGTCTAATTGTTCACTTCCCCTTGATTCTCGGAAGTCCTCCTGGCTTCTACTTCTTACTCGGTTATAATGGTGACTCATCCCTCTGGGATTTCCTCTTTGATCATAACTGTTATTAAAACTGTTCCTCCGAGGTTGATGGTATCTCCAGTAATCCCCTTCTTCTGCACTAATATAATTTATTCTTGGTCTGTACGGACGATTATTATTATAATTACCCTGGTTATTATTATTGTTATTAACTCCTGAGTTACTCCTAAAATTATTATAATTTTGGTTTGTTCGGTAGTTATTATAATTATTATTAATCCTATTACCCGGATGGTAATTTTGATTGGGCCTGTTGTTACTATTATTGTTGTCTTGATTGTTATTTGTCTTGATTACTATTATTGTTATTTAGATTTCGATTGAAGTTTGTTGGTTGGTTATTATTTGGAGTAAAATTTTGGAACTACGATTGTTGCCATTAAAGTTATAACTATTCCGGTTATTCATGTTATTATAGTGATTAGGATTCATACCATGGTTATTATTTCTTGAACCGCACTGATCAGTTCGTTGTCTGCTTCTTTTGTAGTAACCCTCGTGTTCATAATTTTCTAATAAGTCAGCCATTGCGTGGACCGTTTTAATCTGGCTTCCCAGGCATGCTCTGGCAATTCCTGTGTCATAATGGTATGCCATTTTAGTGACTAGGGATTCTTCTGGTATTCTTGGCTCTAGGTGTCTCGCCAAACATACCTTTCCCCAGAAGTAAGTGGTTGGAGATGTACCTCTATTTCCATCATATCTTCCCTGACAAATGTTGTCCCTTATAATATTTTGTATAGCTTCGGACCAATATTTTTCTTTAAACAGTTTTTTAAATTGAGCGTAGTCCACTATCTCATTCCTGGTTGCTGTCCACCAGTTGTCCGTAATCTCCCTAAAATGCTCATCCAACATCTCTCTAATCGAGCTCCAGATAGTTATTCGATGTTTATTAAAATGTTCCTCGATTCTGGCCAGGAATTCCATGGGGTTTCTACGATAATTTTTGAAATTAATCCCTTCTCTGGTTTCATTTGTGGAAACATGAGTAATAGTATTTGGTCTGGTTCTAATTAACTCAATTTCTTCTTGATTTTGGCGTACTTGACCAGTTAAATTATTCACCGTAGTGTTAATATTGTCACACCTGTCTCCGGTTTGTTTCTGTAAATTCACTAAATTTTCTTGTTCCTTTTGTATTCCTTCTATTTGAATACGACTATTTTCTTGGACCTGGTCTATTCTGGTATTTATCACTGCTTTATTTTGTGTAATGGTTTCGTTAGCTTTTCTCAATCTCTCATTAGTGTCAGCTATTTCTTGCTTCCTTTCCTCATCGATTTTGTCCATCTTCTGGCTAATTGTATCATTGACCTGTTCAATTCTACCATTAATTCTTCTTAAATTCTCTTCATTGATTTGTCTGAACTCTTCCTTCATTTGGTTATTATTTTCACTTATAGTTTGCCTTAAAGTTTCATTAGTACTTTCTTTAATACTGTCGATTTTTTCATTGGTTTGTCTATTGCTTTCCTTAATGCTGTCTATTTTGGCATTCATTATTTTATTATTCTCTTCGAATTTGTCATTAATTTGCCTCAAGTTCTCATTCATTTGTCTATTGTTTTCTTCTGTATTCCTGTTAATACTGTCTATTTTCTCGTTAATCTCTTCCTTCATACCGTCTATTTTCTCATTTGTTTGTCTGTTATCTTCCTTGATACTATCAATTTTTTCATTTGTTTGTCTGTGATCTTCCTTGATGCTCTTCAAATCTTCCTTCGTTTGCTTGTTTTGTTCCTCCATTTGTTTTAATAAGTTTTGACTCAAAATTTCATTTTGTTTCCTTGAGTTTTCAGTGAATTCTTCCTTGATGTTCTTCAAATCTTCCTTAATTTCTTCCTTATGCTTCTTAGAGTCTTCTTTAATTAATTCCCATAGTTGTTGTACATCCAGGCCTCCTCTGGCTTCCTCTCTTACTACCGTTTCTACATCCTCCACCGATGTTACTTCTTTTTCTTCCATCCTGACTTCTTTCTCTGCCTCCTTCGTCCGTCTCAGTGACGACGCCCTTTTATGCATCTTTATTATTTTTTGGAACTTATAGCAGTCGCCAGCTAAAAATTAGGAAATTAATTTGCTTGTTTCAATTTCTTCACCTAATATTCCTTAATTTCAGCCTCACTAGTTGGTGCGCCAATTTATAATATTCCTCACGTTGGTACCCGTAGTATCTTAATGGTATAATAATTTGCCCGTGTTATTCCTTGTATATGTTAATTTGTAATAACTAGTTGTAAATAGTGTATCAGCTGATCGTGGAATATTTATGTTGTGTGTTTACGAATGTGATTTAAATATATAAGTAAAATAATTGAATTATTCTGCCTTGGTTTCTGAATCAGAATTATAATTATTCCAGTTCAGTAGTTAGAACTCCTTAATCAATTCAAAAAATAGCGGTCGAGTCATCCCAAAATTTTCAAGTCACCTTCGATATTATGCTTTAACCTATTATTTGAGGTTAATCTTGGTTTTGCAGTTTGCATACTTCCAATGACTCCCCGAATTCTTCTTATCCTTGTTAATTATAAAATAAATGCTGATAATATATTACGTTCCTGAAATAATAACGCATGGATATGATTTAATAACATAATGGTTTAATCTCTGTAATATAAATTCAAATTATTGGAAAATTCCATTCGATACATATGGTTGTCACAATCGATATTTATCTCAGGATTTAATAATTAAATAATTTTAATATATTTCGTGGGAATTCTTGTGGCTGCTACGAAAAGTTCCTTTACATGATAATTAATAATATAGAGTACCTTTACAAACAATCTATTACTTATAATCTAAAAATTACAAAAATTATATATTAAGTAACATACAAGGTTTGACGATATTCAGTAAGCTTCGTAAAAGCATGTAGGTTAGATTGACGTCAACATCATAGCTACCATTGTCCGTCTCAGAAAATAATGTAGTTTATTAATGTGTACAATAAATGTTTTCCTTGTAATCACTGTTCGTTTGGATATTGAATTTGGTTTCACTTTAAAATGTTTACTAGTGATTCGTGTTAGTGTAAAGTGGTATATTGTCTAGTGGTTGTTCCTTGTTGGATAAAAATATTGTGAAATTATACTTTACACATCTTGACGATATTGCCGAAAGTTTTCTGGTTTCTTCTGGATAATTTCTTGTTTGTGTGTATTACTGGTTCATGAAAATTGTAGTGGAGGGATTATTTAACTTTGATGATGGTCGTTCAGATCTTCTTTCACAAACGGGTTATATATTTTTATTTCAATTACATCTCGACACACACTATTAAACTGTTCTTCATCACAATTAACAATTAAGTGTTATTTCTTCTTTTTTAGTCACCGAACTCATACAAACTTCTTAAATTTTGATTGGCCATTTATGTACAGGTTAAATGTTATATGATCGATTCCCATTAATTACTTTACATTTTATACATTACCTTTAATAGATAATTTTATTATTATACTTTAATGATACATGCAATGTTTACATGATGATTAATTATATAATTATAAACAATTTGATACTAAACATGCCTCAGTTTATAACTGTAAAACCTTATTAATTTGAATTTCTATGATATGTGGTGGAACAATTTGTTATGGTTGATTGTAATTTCTACCTTGACTACCTGAGATAAATATATTTACATAAATTAACTGGTGACATACAATCTTATAACATGCAACAAAACTCTTAATAATAATAATTGTTTTTAACAACTTTAATTATTTCATACTTTTAAACTATCGTCTGTATGAGAATAATAAAACACTGTTTAACTATAGTTTGTGCCACTATTTATTATTATATCACTCATCACTGTAAAGGTTTGTGTCCCTTTTTCTATCCTTAATTATAGGCCTATATGATTTTAATTAATACAATTTTTATTTTGTGAATAGGTACTCTTTATTAGGTTTAGTTGTGGTTCAGAGTAATTTGATTATTTAGGCGTACTAGGTTTATTTATTTAACTTTTTGTCTGTTTACTGCCCTATTCTACTGGGTTATTTCTGGGTCTCTTGATGATAGTAAATAAGTCAAACCAACTAGGTTTCCTTTAATTGGCTATCAATTATTATTTCTTGTTCCCTCCCTGGATAGGATTTCACTAATATTTACTATTCTTTTGTAACATTTTGTTTCGTTACAACGTATACCACCTCACGTTTTCGCACTCGATTTTCACTGATGGTGGCAGTCGATAGCACTGCCGAAAAGTCTGGTTTTGCAGAAAACATTGGACTACGGCTAAACGTCCCGGGAAGCAATTTTAACAAACAACTACTTCTTTGTTGCCGATAACGTAGTACGCATATAAAAAATTCTCCCCTCCACTGTCAACTATAATTTTTAATAATTGAAAATTACCTCCAACCCGTTCACCTAACCTCTTCATTTATAGATATTTCATCTACGTTTCTAGAGTGGATTATTATGAGCTTCTTATGAGGATACTTTATTTATAAAAATTAAGTACTTTACTCTTGTTAAATCATAAAATGTTTCAGGTAAACTACTCCTTTCTCTTAACTGATAATCTCCAAAATCAATATACCTTCAGTCTTCTACAATTCAGGGATGCATGCAAAAAAATATTTGATTCTGTTTGAATGTGCGGCAGTTATTGTTCGCCATATAAAAAATTACTTTTGTTAAAACATAAAATGATGCTGGTAAACTACACTTTTCCCTTAACCAAACTTCAATCAACATACCTTGAGTTCTCTATAATTCAACAAGGTATGCAAAACAGTAGTTGATTCTCTTTGAATTTATGGCAGTTATCGTTCGTCATAGAAAAAATTACTCTTGTTAAAACATATAATGTTGCAGGTAAACTAACCCTTTCCCTTAACCGATCTTCACCAACACCAACAAGTCTTGAGAACTCTACAATTCAGGACTGTATGTAAAAAATTATTTGATATTGTTTGAATTTACAGCTGTTACCGTTTGCCATAGAAAGAAATTACCCATGATAAAAAAAATGTTGCAGGTAAACTACCTCTTTCCCTTAACCGATCTTCACCAAAAACAATAGGTCTTAGAAACTACTTTTTTCCACTTATTGCTTCCGCCTTAACCACAGTACTGTGGTCACTAACGTATACCACCTCACGTTTTCGCACTCGATTTTCACTGATGATGGCACTGCCGAAACGTCTGGTTTTGCAGAAAACATTGGACTACGGATGAACAGACCGGGAAGGAATTTTAACATAAAATTACTTCTTTGTTGCCGATAACGTAGTACACATATAAAAAAATCTCCCATCCCTCTTCAACTATAATTTTCATTAATGGAAAATTACACCCACACCGTTCACCTTTTCTCTTCATTTATAGATATTTCATCTACGTTTCCACAGTGGATTATTATGAGCTTCTCATCAGGATACTATATGTATCAAAATTAAGAATTTTACTCTTCTTAAAACATAAAATGTTGCTGGTAAACTACCCCTTTCTCTTAACCGATCTTCACCAAAATCAATAGGCTTTCAGTCCTCTACAATTAAGTGATGCACGCAAAAAAATATTTGATTCTGTTTGAATGTGCGGCAGTTATTGTTCGTCATAGAAACAATTAGTCTTGTTAAAACATGAAAAATGGCCGGTAAACTACCCCTTTCCCTTAACCGATATTCACCAAAATCAACAGGCCTTCAGTACTTCACAATTCGGAAAGGTATGCAAACAATTATTTGATTCTCTTTGAATTTACGGCAGTTATAGTTCGCCATATAAAAAATTACCCTTGTTAAAACATAAAACGATGCTGGTAAACTACACATTTCCCTTAACCAAACTTCAACAAAATCAACATACCTTGAGTTCTCTATAATTCAAAAAGGTATGCAAAACCGTAGTTGATTCTCTTTGAATTTATGGCAGTTATCGTTCGTCATAGAAAAAATTACCCTTGTTAAAACATATAATGTTGCAGGTAAACTAACCCTTTCCCTTAACCGATCTTCACCAACACCAACAAGTCTTGAGAACTCTACAATTCAGGACTGTATGTAAAAAATTATTTGATACTGTTTGAATTTACAGCTGTTACCGTTTGCCATAGAAAGAAATTACCCATGATAAAAAAAACGTTGCAGGTAAACTACCTCTTTCCCTTAACCGATCTTCACCAAAAACAATAGGTCTTGAGAACTCTACAATTTAGCGTTGTATGCAAAAAAATTATTTGATTCTGTTTGAATTTACGGCTGTAATTTTTGCCATATAAAATACCCTTGTTAAAACATAAAACGTTGCTGCGAAATTACCTCGTTCCCTTAACCGAACTTCACCAAAAACAAAAGGTCATAAGAACTATACAATTCAGGGCTGTATGCAGAAAATTATTTGATTCTGTGTGTATTTGGGGCTGTTATCGTTTGTCATAGAAAATACCCTTGTTAAAATATAAATGTTGCTGGTAAACTACCCCTTTCCCTTAACCGATCTTCACCAAAAACAAAAGGTCTTGAGAACTCTACAATTCAAGGCTGTATGCAAAACATTATTTGATTCTGTTTGAATTTGCTGCTGTTATCGGTTGCCATAAAAATATCGGTATGGAGAACCATACATGACTTCCCTGTTCTAAGATTTATATTTAAAATATCGGTATGGAGAACCATACATGACTTCCATGTTCTAAGATTTATATTTAAAATCATATTCGAAATGAAATAATTCCATAAAAACTACGTCTTTCTACTTATTGCTTCAGCATTAACCACAGTACTGTGGTCACTAACGTATACCACCTCACGTTTTCGCACTCGATTTTCACTGATGGTGGCAGTCGATGGCACTGCCGAAAAGTCTGGTTTTGCAGAAAACTTTGGACTACGGCTAAACATCCCGGGAAGCAATTTTAACAAACAACTACTTCTTTGTTGCCGATAACGTAGTACACATATAAAAAATTCCCCCCTCCACTGTCAACTATAATTTTTAATAATTGAAAATTACCCCCACCCCGTTCACCTAACCTCTTCATTTATAGATATTTCATCTACGTTTCTAGAGTGGATTATTATGAGCTTCTTATCAGGATACTATATTTATCAAAATTAAGAACTTTACTCTTGTTAAATCATCAAATGTTTCAGGTAAACTACTCCTTTCTCTTAACCGATCATCTCCAAAATCAATAGACCTTCAGTCTTCTACAATTCAGGGATGCATGCAAAAAAATATTTGATTCTGTTTGAATGTGCGGCAGTTATCGTTCGTCATAAAAAAATTACCCTTTCTAAAACATAAAACGTTGCTGATAAACTACCCCTTTCCCATAACCGATCTTCAACAAATTCAACATACCTTGAGTTCTCTTTAGTTCAAAAAGGTATGCAAAAACGTAGCTAATTCTGTTTGAATTTACGGCAGTTATCGCTCGTCATATAAAAAATTACTCTTGTTAAAACATAAAATGTTGCTGGTAAACTGCCCCTTTCCCTTAATCGATCTTCACCAAAATCAGCCGGCCTTGACATCTCTACAATTCCGGGCTGTATGTAAAACGTTATTTGATTCTCTTTAAATTTACGGCAGTTCTATTTCGGCATACAAAAAATTACCATTGTTAAAACATAAAATGTTGCTGGTAAACTACCCCTTTCCCTTAACCGATCTTCAACAAAATCAACAGACCTTGAGTTCCCATTAATTCAAAAGGTATGCAAAAACGTATTTGATTCTGTTTGAATTTACGGCAGTTATCGTTCGTCATGGAAACATTTCTCTTGTTACAACATAAAATGTTGCAGGTAAACTACCCCAATCCCTTAACCGATCTTCACAAAAATGAGCAGGGCTTGAGATCTCTACAATTCCGGGCTGTATGCAAAACATTATTTGATTCTCTTTAAATTTACGGCAGTTATATTTCGTCACATAAAAATTACCCTTGTTAAAACATAAAATGTTGCAGGTAAACTACCCTCTTTTCCTTAAACGATCTTCACCAATACCAGTAGGTCTTGAGAACTCTACAATACAGGGCTGTATGCAAATAATCATTTGATTCTGTTTGAAATTGCGGCTGTTATCGTTTTCCAATAAAAACACCCTTAATATCACTATTACATTAACGACTCGGAACACTAGGTTTTTTATAAGTAAAAGCATTCCCGGGAAGGAATTTTAAGAAAAACTATTTCTTTGTTGCCGATAACGTAGTACACATATATATATAAAATATGCATAAAATTAATGGCTTGTATAAGTTAATGATTGATCTCCATTAAGTAGTGCCCAAGTCTCCAAAGTTTTAATATTATGATGTCCGTAATTAAAACATCAGATCATGTTTAGTGTGTATGAGGGTACACCGTGGACAAACATTTTTCAACATTTCCTATTGAGCGTTGATTAGAGTAAAGCTGCGAATCTACAGTGTACATTTCACAGAACAAACACGCGGAAAAGAAGGTGCGCTCCGAAGTCACTCATGGACCCTTAGCATCTTGCAGAGGGTTCATTCCCTAAAGACGAAAATTCTGTCTATGAATCGTTCCTCTGTAAACACGTGCAGTTACACTGCCCAGCGATCCACAGGAAGCAAATCGCTATCCACGCTGGACACTTTTCGGCTTGCACGCATTAATTTGGTGTGGGTTTCGGCACTTTCCTTTTAAGAAAATAAACATGATTGAGGCCAGAAATAACGCAAATTTTGTGTGTGTGTGTGTGTGTGTCTTCCCTGCCTTTTTATTGCAGTAATCATAATAATAAAATGGAAACGTAAACATTACATAATTGAGATATGCTTGCCTGCTACGAACGATATATTTTCACTCATACATGATTTACATTAAAATGAAAAAATTATAATTTTATTGCCTGGCAACAAAATTATTTTATTTTTAACAATTACCATTGTTTGAAAATGTTTAAATGAATTTTCAAGTACTTTACTGTTGTTAAAACGTAAAAGGTTGCTGGTAAACTACCCCTTCCCCTTAACCGATCTTCACCAAAATCGAAAGTCCTTGAGATCGCTATAACTCAGGGACGTATGCAAAAAATTATTTGATTCTGTTTGAATTTGCGGCTGTTATCGTTTGCCATAGAAAATTACCCTTGATAAAAAAAGTTGCTGGTAAACTACCCCTTCCCCTTTACCGATCTTCACCAAAAACAATAAGTCTTGAGAACTCTACAATTTAGAGCTGTATGCAAATAATCTTTTGATTCTGTTTGAATTTGCGGCTGTTATCGTTTGGCATAGAAAAAAATCTACAGACAGACACACTGACACACCCACAGACACATTTCGAAAAACTACTTTTTTTCATGTTTTGAGTGTAGTACAATCAGAATATGCAATAATCTCGAACACGTTTTTTTTTGCCATCACCATAATTCCATTTACTTAAAGAACATGGAATTAAAAATTACCCTCAATAAAAAACCGTTGCTGGTGAACTACCCCTTTCCGTTAACCGATGTTCACCAAGAACAATAGGTCTTGAGTACTCTAAAAATCAGGGCTGTATGCAAAAAATGATTTGATTCTGTTTGAATTTGCGGCTGTTATCGCTTGCCATAGAAAATACCCTTGTTAAAACATAAAATGTTGCTGATAAACTACCCCTTTCCCTTAACCGATCATCACTAAAAACAATAGGTCTTGAGAACTCTACAATTTAGTGCTGTATGCAAATAATCATTTGATTCTGTTTGAAATTGCGGCTGTTATCGTTTTCCAATAAAAACACCCTTAATATCACTATTACATTAACGACTCGTAACACTAGGTTTTTTATAAGTAAAAGCATAAAGTTTTACCTTACAGCCTGAACCGGTTTTCTCCTTTAAAAGGCTTCTTCAGGGGCTGCCGCTGGTAGCGCTGTCCGTCTTGTTGTGGGCGACGGAATCGAGTTTCTAAAGATCGATGCTGTGTGTGTGGGGTGAGATATGTTCGAATAATGCGTGCGATTTGAATTGTGTCTGTTCGTTTAGGATGTCGTTTTTATTTGTTTTTGTGTGTTTGTATATTTCCAATTGTTCTAGAGTGTCTAGTTTTCAGCCTTTTGTGTGTACGTGTAGAATGTTCATGTAATTGTCGATGTTTTTATATGTGTGGTTTGCTTCAATGAGGTGGTTTGCAAAGGTGGATTCTGTAGTGGAGTGGAGTGCCTTTGTGTGTTCAATGTATCTCGGTTTGAAGCTACGTCCTGTCTGGCCTATGTAGAATTTATTGTAATTTGAGTAATTATCTTGTAAACACCGGGTAGATCGAATTTGTTTCGTGCTTTGTGTGTGTGTTTTGATAGTGTGTGTTCTGTTTTGTTAGTAGTTTTGTAAGCGATTCTGTATCCTGCTTTTTTGAATTTGTGGGCTATATTTTCATTTGTTTGTTGATGTATGTTAGTGTTATGAATTTGTTGTTTTCTGTCTTTGTCTGTTGTTTGTTTTGTGTTTTGTGTAGGAGTTTAATGACTATTGTTCTGTCATTACTGTCATTACCTACTCCCTTAACCGATCTTCACCAAAACGAACAGGACTTGAGAACTACAATTCAGGACTGTATGCAAAACATTATTTGATTCTGTTTGAATTTGCGGCTGATATCGTTTGCCATAGTAAAATATCGGTATGGAGAACCATACATGACTTCCATGTTCTATGATTTATATTTAAAATCATTTTTGAAATGAAATATTACCATAGAAACTACTTCTTTCTACTTACTGCTTCAGCCTTAACCACAGTACTGTGGTCACTAATGTATACCACCTCACGTTATCGCACTCGATTTTCACTGATGCTGGAAGGCGATGGATTGCCGAAACGTCTGGTTTTGTAGAAAACATTGGACTACGGCCAAACATCCCGGGAAGGAATTTTAACAAAAACTATTTCTTTGTTGCCGATAACCTAGTACATATATATATATATTGTAACGAGATCTGCACGTACCTGCAAAATGTGTACAGTTTATATGTGTTTTGTAATTAGTGCGTTCGCCTTGCACCGGGTCGTTACAGTAATGTTGTGGCTAGCGGTGTTCGTAGCGTTGATGTAATCACCTGTGTAATACGGCAGTAACCTTACCTGTTATTTATAGGGGTGTGATAATCCCGGGTGGCGCCAAGTCGTTTTATAAAACAACTAAAATTATTGTTAGAGGAGTTATCAGTGTTGCGGTATTGGGCATTCAAATAATTCCCGCTCGCACGGCCGTCACAATTGTCGCTACTGCTGTGTGACTGACAACTTGTTCGCTGCTCGTACAATTTATTCTTAACTAAACACAAGTAATTTATATATAGCACTCCCTATGAAATGATAACCACGGTTACTCCCTGTAATAGTTATTTTTTAAGAGGTGATAATTGAAAACATTCACATTGACAATAATACAATAATAAATTTGCACCGACTGTTTACATTCGACTCTTGCCTCTAGGGTTCGGCGAATATGATCAAGGAAACATTCAGCGTTTGCATTGCTGCTTACGTTAAAGTGTATTACAAATATTTTTGGTTTCCCAAATTGTGGATTCTTGTGACTATGAGTTAAAGAACTCCAATGGTTACAATAAAAGTATATATTACCTTATTCTATGTGTACATAAATAATAATGTGTGCTGTTACAATCTGTTCTGTTGTGTCGTAAAAGTGTTTTGTAAGTTCATGTTTAATTCATAGGTTATATTCAACGTTAACTAGTTTCTATTAAGTGTTATTTTGCTTAAATATTCTATGAAAGAGAAATATTGTTTCTATAGTGAGGTAGATTTACCTTTTAAAAATATTTAAAGTGATTAGGTTTTTTGGAAAATAAATAATTTGATTGTACTTAACACCTCAGCATGCCTCGGTGCCTGCGTTGTTCAATCGGGTAGGATGTGGCTGCATAAGTTCAGTTTTCATGGATTTTGGGCTTCAATAGATTGAGCGTCTTTTTCGTCATGGGTCTAGATGTTCTTTTCAAGTATATTTTCTGTTTAATTGGCCTTGGGTCTTGAATTGGCTGCTACAAACGGTCATCTGCTTCTCAAACTATCATAGTTAGTAACTTTTAATACTTGTTTGCATTATTTTCACTGAAAAACGTTCTTCCAAATATTGGCATCTGTATTCGCTTAATGACGCTTCGCTTCTCTTAATTCCAACGGTCATTTCGTCTTCAACTGCCGTTTCCATGGTAACTACATGATTCCGATTGGTTGATTTTGAGGTGATGTATTGTTATCAAAATTCGAATTCTTCGTATGTCTTCTGATTGCTGTTATTCCTCCATCTTCCTTCCTGGTTATTAAATATTGTCACTATAGTATTTATTTTCTTTCATAGATTATTTTGATACCCCACAAGCTTGGGTAATTTCAGATTTTATGTTTTTACAATTATGTTAATGCTTGTTAATTACATTTCTTTTTGTATAAAAATGTTTATTACAATATTTTGTGTTACAAATGATTTACAATTTATTCTTGGTGATTCCTTCACCTCAGATTTTCTAAATTCTTATTCAATTTGTTATAATTTTTGGTTGTTTGGTTCTGACAGTTATGCCTTTCCTAGGCCTGAGTAGCCATTATAGTATTTTACTTATTCCATTTAAATCACATTTTGTTTCAGCCTAATGGGCTTTACTTTGTTATTTTTATTGGTTGTGTTGTATTTTGAGTCTGTTGGTGTGTTGATTACATGTCAATATTGCTTTCTCTATTTTAATCTTTAAAACATAACATTAGGCTTATGGACTGCCAATTTCATTCAGCCATATCCTATTCATAACATTAACATGAACAATTCTTTATAAGTTATTATTAGAGTTATTATTTTGAGTGAGAAATATCATCACTTCCTTCCAACTTATCATTATTTGCTAATTTTTTTGTTTACAATACATATTATTTTTATTGTGATAAACAACATCACTTTTATTAAATTTATAACAGTCCCTTATAACATAGGTGTCTTTGTTCTGTCTTTGATTTCTTAATCTTTAAACAATTTTTACATTCTCTCCATGTTAACACCTTCAATTTATCCTTTCCTGGAATCCTCCCTTTTTAATTACTATCGGCTATAATTAAACTTAACTCTATTAAACATCTTTTCTTATATAATAATGTCATCATCACTGTCTAGTGTTTATCCTATCTTATTCTACAATTCACACTTAATACTATTTGTCACCAGCTATTTATTCACTGTTATTTTTCCACTTTTAAACCTTTAGTGTTTTTTCACAGATTTATGAAGTGTCTACTTTCTTCATTATTCACTATTTCTTATAATAGGTATATTCTAAATCTTACCCTATTCCCACTTATATCTCACCTTCACTTTTAAATTATCTATGGTTAATTATAATTTAACTAGCGTATCTTATCACTTCACTTTGGGGTTTTTACACATACACTATTGCACTGTATCACTGTTTATACTATGTGTTTTTTAGTGGGTGATCCCTATACTTATTTCTCTTTCATTACAATATATCCTTAATACTAATAACAATTAATTAATAACAATTAAAAACTTAATAATTAATAACAATTTTATTTATGGTTTAGGTTGCTTTTTTATCACCTTGATCCTTAATCGTTTTTAATAGTGTTTCTTCTCTAGATCATTTTGTCCATTAATGGGTAGTAACCGTTACTTTTTCCTTTCTCAGGATAACCATTGGTTTGGTTCCAATATTCTTCTTGAGTGCTTTATTTCTCCTTCTCCTATGCTTTATTACTCGTTTTGTGAATCATTATTGGTTTTCACTTCTACCTATCTCCCTCCTTCTTCATTTTCATTATTTGATTAATACTTTGGTTTTTCTATCCTTTTCTTTGGGTGTTTTGGGGTCGTTTAATCCCATGAACTTGTTTCCTTTTTGTTTGGGTTTATCACTTTCTTCTCTTATTCTTGTTGGTTATTTGTGTGGTTCCCTTCTTCATTTGTTTCCTGTTGTTGGGTCAATCACTTGGGTTAAGTCAAAGTCGTCGTTTGTCGAGTCATATTCTTTATATTTTATTTGAATTAATCAGTTTATTTGATATGAAGTATTTTTACATTTATAAATATAGTTTTTATCCCTGGTACTGGGTTGGCTATTTGTGTCGTAACAATATATATATATATATATATATATATATATATATATATATATATATAAATTATGCATAAAATTAATGGCTTGTATAAGTTAATGATTGATCTCCATTAAGTAGTGCTCAAGTTTCCAAAGTTTTAATATTATGATGTCCGTAATTAAAACATCAGAGCAGGTTTAGTGTGTATGAGGGTACACCGTGGACTAAAATTTTCAACATTTCCTATTGAGCGTTGCTTAGAGTAAAGCTGCGAATCTACAGTGTACGTTTCACAGAACAAACACGCGGAAAAGAAGGAGCGCTCGGAAGTCACTCATGGACCCTCAGCATCTTGCAGAGTGTTCATTCCCTAAACACGAAAAGTATGTCTATGAATCGTTCCTCTGTAAACACGTGCAGTTACACTGCCCAGCGATCCACAGGAAGCAAATCGCTATCCACGCTGGACACGTTTTTGGCTTGCACGCGTTTTGTTGGTGTGGGTTTCGGCACTTTCCATTTAAAAAGCGTGCAAATGTAAGAAAATAAACATGAGTGAGGCCAGAAATAACGCGAATTTTGTGTGTGTGTGTGTGTGTGTGTGTGTGTGTGTGTGTGTGTGTGTGTGTGTGTGTCTTCCCTGCCTTTTTATTGCAGTATTCATAATAATAAAATGGAAACGTAAACATTACGTAATTGAGATATGCTTGCCTGCCACGAACGATATATTTTCACTCATACATGATTTACACTAAAATGAAAAAATTATAATTTTATTGCCTGGCAACAAAATTATTTTATTTTTACTTCTATGTTCCTTAAGGAAATGGAAGTATGGTGATGGCAAAAAAAATCGTGTTCGAGATTATTGCTGATTCTGATTGTACTACACTCAAAACATGAAAAAAAGTCATTTTTTGAAAAGTGTCTGTGTGTGTTTCTGTCTGTCTGTGTGTCGATCTGTAGATTTTTTTCTATGACAAATGATAACAGCCGCAAATTCAAACAGAATCAAATAATTTCTTGCATACAGCTCTGATTTGTAGAGTACTCAAGACCTATTGTTTTTGGTGAAGATCGGTTAAGGGAAAGGGGTAGTTTCCCTGCAACGATTTTTTTTTAATCAAGGGTAATTTTTACTTCCATATTCCTTAAGGAATGGAAGTATGGTGATGGCAAAAAAAATCGTGTTCGAGATTATTGCAGATTATTCTACTACACTCAAAACATGAAAACAAGTCGTTTTCCGAAAAGTGTCTGTGTGTCTGTCTGTCTGTATGTGTGTCTGTCTGTAGGTTTTTTTCTATGGCAAACGATAACTGCCGCAAATTCAAACAGAATCAAATAATTTTTTGCATACAGCCCTGATTTGTAGAGTACTCGCGACCTATTGTTTTTGGTGAAGATCGGTTGAGGGAAAGGGGTAGTTTACCTGCAACGGTTTTTTTTTATCAAGGGAAATTTTTTTTTTGGCAAACGATAACAGCCGCAAATTCAAACAGAATCAAATAATTTTTCGCATACAGCCCTGAATTGTAGAGTTCTCAAGACCTATTGTTTTTGGTGAAGATCGGTTAAGGGAAAGGGGTAGTTTACCTGTAACGTTTTATGTTTTAACAAGGGTATTTCCTATGGCAAACGATATCAGCCGCAAATTCAAACAGAATCAAAAGATTATTTGCATACAGCCCTAAATTGTAGAGTTCTCAAGACCTATTGTTTTTGGTGAAGATCGGTTAAGGGAAAGGGGTAGTTTACCTACAACGTGTTTTTAACAAGGGTATTTTCTATGGCAAACGATAACAGCCGCAAGTTCAAACAGAATCAAATAATTTTCTGCATACAGCTCTGATTTGTAGAGTACTCAAGACCTATTGTTTTTGGTGAAGATCGGTTGAGGCGAAGGGGTAGTTTACCTGCAACGTTTTTTTTTCTATGGCAAACGATAACTGCCGCAAATTCAAACAGAATCAAATAATTTTTTGCATACATCCCTGAATTGTAGAGGTCTCAAGGACTTTCGATTTTGGTGAAGATCGGTTAAGGGGAAGGGGTAGTTTACCTGCAACCTTTTACGTTTTAACAAGAGTAAAGTACTTGAAAATTTATTTAAACTTTTTGAAACAATGGTAATTGTTGAAAATAAAATAATTTTGTTGCCAGGTAACAAAAATAAAGTCATTTTGATTATAAAATATAAATATTTACAAGCAAAGAATTTTCAGTTTTCAAAATTTAAATATATTTTTATAAAACAATGGGTTCTTCATTGAGGTGGGGACTTGACGACAGTGAAAGGGCTTTCCACCAAATTCAGCAGAGTGACAGGTAGTCCCAACTCTGATTAGCTCCTCAGATTTCCCCAGCGTTAGTAGGTTCTATGAAAATATTTTATTTCAAAAATGATTTTAAATATAAATCTTAGATATGTTTTATAAATCTCATGTTTTATGTTTTAACATGGGTAATTTTTTATATGACGAACCATAACTGCCGTAAATTCAAACAGAATCAAATAACTTTTTACATATGTGCCTGAGCTATAGAGAACTCAATGTCTGTTGATTTTGGTGAAGATCGGTTACGGGGAAAGGGCAGTTTACCTGAAACATTTTTTGTTGTAACATGAGTAAAGTACTTAATTTTGATAAAGTATCCTGATAAGATCTTAATAATCCACTGTAGAAACGTAGATGAAATATCTATAAATGAAGAGGCTAGTTGAACGGGCTGGGGGTAATTTTCTATAAATCAAAATTATAGTTGAAGGGGGAGGGGATAATTTTTTTTTATATGTGTACTACGTTATTGGCAACAAAGAAGTATTTTTTTGTTAAAATTCCTTCCCTGGCTGTTTGGCTGAAAATGATTTTAAATATAAATCTTAGAATATGGAAGTCATGTATGGTTCTCCATACCGATATTTTTCTATGGCAAACGATAACAGCCGCAAATTCAAACAGAATCAACTACTCTTTTGCATACAGCCCTAAATTATCGAGTTCTCAAGACCTATAGGTTTTGGTGAAGATCGGTTAAGGGAAAGGGTAGTTTACCTGCAACATTTTATGTTTTAAAAGGGTATTTTATATGGCAAACGATAACAGCCGCAAATTCAAACAGAATCAAATAATTTTTTGCATGTAGCCCTGATTTGTAGAGTACTCAAGAACTAATGATTTTGGTGAAGATCGGTTGCGGGAAAGGGGTGGTTTACCTGCAACGGTTTTTTTTAAACAAGGGTATTTTTTTTATGGCAAATAATAACAGCCGCAAATTCAAACAGAATCAACTACTCTTTTGCATACAGCCCTGAATTATAGAGTTCTCAAGACCTATTGGTTTTGGTGAAGATCGGTTAAGGGGAAGGGGTAGTTTACCAGCAACGTTTTTTTATCGGAGGTAATTTTTACTTCCATATTCCTTAAGGAATGGAAGTATGGTGATGGCAAAAAAAATCGTGTTCGAGATTATTGCAGATTCTGATTCTACTACACTCAAGACATGAAAAAAAGTCGTTTTCCGAAAAGTGTCTGTGTGTGTGTCTGTCTGTGTGTCTGTAGATTTTTTTTCTATGGCAAACGATAACTGCCGCAAATTCAAACAGAATCAAATAATTTTTTGCATACAGCCCTGATTTGCAGAGTACTCGCGACCTATTGTTTTTGGTGAAGATCGGTTGAGGGAAAGGGGTTGTTTACCTGCAACGGTTTTTTTTTAGCAAGGGTAATTTTGTTTGTTTGGCAAACGATAACAGCCGTAAATTCAAACAGAATCAAATAATGTTTCGCATGCAGCCCTGAATTGTAGAGTTCTCAAGATCTGTTGATTTTGGTGAAGATCGGTTAAGGGAAAGGGGTAGTTTACCTGTAACGTTTTATGTTTTAACAAGGGTATTTCCTATGGCAAACGATAACAGCCGCAAATTCAAACAGAATCAAAAGATTATTTGCATACAGCCCTAAATTGTAGAGTTCTCAAGACCTATTGTTTTTGGTGAAGATCGGTTGAGGGAAAGGGATAGTTTAACTGCAACGTTTTTTTAACAAGGGTATTTTCTATGGCAAACGATAACAGCCGCAAATTCAAACAGAATCAAATAATGTTTTGCATACAGCCCTGATTTGTAGAGTACTCAAGACCTATTGTTTTTGGTGAAGATCGGTTAAGGGGAAGGGGTAGTTTACCTGCAACATTTTTTTATCAAGCGTATTTTCTATGGCAAACGATAACAGCCGCAAATTCAAACAGAATCAAATAATTTTTTGCATACGTCCCTGAATTGTAGAGGTCTCAATGACTTTCGATTTTGGTGAAGATCGGTTAAGGGGAAGGGGTAGTTTACCTGCAACCTTTTACGTTTTAACAAGAGTAAAGTACTTGAAAATTATTTAAACTTGTTGAAACAATGGTAATTGTTAAAAATAAAATAATTTTGTTGTCAGGCAATAAAATTATAATTTTTTCATTTTAATGTAATATAATATTTTTCATTTAATACAGCAATAAAAAGGCAGGTAAGACACAGCCTGGCTGTTTGGCTGAAAATGATTTTAAATATAAATCTTAGAATATGGAAGTCATGTATGGTTCTCCATACCGATATTTTCTATGGCAAACGATTAACAGCCGCAAATTCAAACAGAATCAAATAATGTGTTGCATACAGCCCTGAATTGTAGAGTTCTCAAGTCCTATTGGTGTTGGTGAAGATCGGTAAGGGAAAGGAGTAGTTTACCTGCAACATTTTATGTTTTAACAAGGGTAATTTTTTATATGACGAACGATGACTGCCCCAAATTCAAACAGAATCGACTACGTTTTTGCATACCTTTTTGAATTAAAGAGAACTCAAGGTCTGTTGATTTTGTTGAAGATCGGTTAAGGGAAAGGGGTAGTTTACCAGCAACATTTTATGTTTTAAGAAGGGTAATTTTTTATGAGAGATAACTGCCGCAAATTCAAACAGAATCAAATAATGTTCTGCTACACCCCTGAATTGTAGAGTTCGCAAGTCTGTTGTTTTTGGTGAAGATCGGTTTTGGGAGAGGGGTAGTTTACCTGCAACGTTTTATGTTTTAACAAGGGTAATTGTTTATATGACGAACGATAACTGTCGCACATTCAAACAGAATCAAATATTTTTTTGCATGCATCCCTGAATTTTAGAGGACTGAAGGTCTATTGATTTTGGTGAAGATCGGTTAAGAGAAAGGGGTAGTTTACCGGCAACGTTTTATGTTTTAAAAAGAGTAAAGTACTTACTTTTGATAAATAATGTATCCTAATAAGAAGAGCATAATAATCCACTGTAGAAACGTAGATGAAATATCTATAAATGAAGAGGTTAGTTGAACGGGGTGTGGGTAATTTTCTATTAATGAAAATTATAGTTGATTGGGGAAGGGATAAATTTTTATATGTGTACTACGTTATCGACACCAAAGAAGTAGTTCTTTGTTAAAATTCCTTCCCGGGCTGTTTAGCCGTATTTCAATGTTTTTTCTGCAAAACCAGACTTTTCGGCAGTCCATCGACTGCCATCATGAGTGAAAATCGAGTGCGAAAACGTCAGGTGGTATACGTTAGTGACCACAGTACCGTGGTTAAGGCTGAAGCAATAAGTAGAAAGAAGTAGTTTGTATGGTAATATTTCATTTCGAATATGATTTTAAATATAAATCTTAGAACATGGAAGTTATGTGTGGTTCTCCATACCGATATTTAGCAATTACCATTGTTTGAAAGGTTTAAATGAATTTTCAAGTACTTTACTGTTGTTAAAACGTAAAAGGTTGCAGGTAAACTACCCCTTCCCCTTAACCGATCTTCACCAAAATCAAAAGTCCTTGAGTCTCTACAATTCAGGGACGTATGCAAAAAAGTGTTTGATTGTGTTTGAATTTGCGGCTGTTATCGTTTGCCATAGAAAATACCCCTGTGAAAACATAAAACGTTGCAGGTATACTACCCCTTTCCCTTAACCGATCTTCACCAAAAACAATAGGTCTTGAGAACTCTATAATTTAGGGCTGTATGCAAATAATCTTTTGATTCTGTTTGAATTTGCGGCTGTTATCGTTTTCCATAAAAAATACCCTTGTTAAAACATAAAACTTTGCTTATAAACTACCCCTTCCCCTTAACCGATCTTCACCAAAAACAATAGGTCTTGAGAACTCTACAATTCAGAGCTGCATGCGAAACATTATTTGATTCTGTTTGAATTTGCGGCTGTTATCGTTTGCAAAAAAAAATTAACTTTGATAAAAAAAAAACCGTTCCCGGTAAACTACCCCTTTCCCTTAACCGATGTTCACCACGAACAATAGGTCTTGAGTACTCTACAAATCAGGGCTGTATGCAAAAAATGATTTGATTCTGTTTTTTAATTTGCGTCTGTTATCGCTTGCCATAGAAAATACTCTTGTTAAAACATAAAACGTTGCAGGTAAACTACCCCTTTCCCTTAACCGATCATCACTAAAAACAATAGGTCTTGAGAACTCTACAATTTAGGGCTGTATGCAAATAATCATTTGATTCTAAATTATTCCTCAGGCTTTCACGGCCGGTGTCATATGAATTATTCATGATATCCGGGCTGTTTGGCCGTGGTCCATGGTTTATAACAAAACCAAACGTTTCGGCAGCTCCACTGGCTGCCATCATCAGTGGTATAAAAATCCTGCACGCCGGGTGTTTACGTACAGGCCCACAGTACTGTGGTATAGGCTAAAGCTGTCCTGCCATGCTACCTGTACTTATAAATTCAGCAAAGTCCCACGTACACGTGCTGAATTTATAAGTACATGTAGCATGGCAGGACAGCTTTAGCCTATACCACAGTACTGTGGGCTTGTACGTAAACACCCGACGTGCAGGATTTTTATACCACTGATGATGGCAGCCAGTGGAGCTGCCGAAACGTTTGGTTTTGTTATAAACCATGGACCACGGCCAAACAGCCAGGATATCATGAATAATTCATATGACACCGGCCGTGAAAGCCTGAGGAATAATTTACGACGCTTCTATGGGGAGGAAGTTTTAAAAAATATCAGACGTTTCGAGGGGCTGAGAAAAAAGAAGGTACACCTGCTCTGTTCACTGGCTTTTCTGTCAAGATGCCGGGATACTGGTGTTATTCCCCGGTTTCTGAAATTGAAGAATTCCATATTTACACCGCAAGCCAGTCGCATTTATCGACGTGCAGAGCAGGCGATGCTACGCGAACGTATCCACCAGACCAGGAAAGATCTTGCCGACAACAATATGAAGTTGTTCCGCCTACACCTGGAATTAAGCACTGTGTTGTCACCTGGCCACTGGGATCTGGTGGATAGCCTAAGTTCCAGCGCTTCCGAGGCCGTTCGCGATAGTGTTCGATCGCGCCATGAGAACAAGTACTGGAGAGATAGCCCCGAGGAGAACAACCAGGGACATCAGCAAAGCAGCTTAGAGACGGACCAGACAGTAGTGAACTTGTCGGACCGCCAGCTTACCACCACCGAAACTGCTGTCCTGGCGAGGGCGGAGAAGTTTGCAGTGGCCCCTAAGAAGATTCCAGTGGAGGACATCATTGCCAACGTTGAAGCTGGAGTGCGGCGGCTGCCGCGTGAACAGGCAGATGAAGTTAGGATCGACGCTTCGAGGATCCTGGCTAGAGCGAAACCGCCGCGATGCAACATACCATTGGGTGAGCTGCGGGCACTAAGAACATTAAGGCGGGATGAATCTATCATATTACCGGCGGATAAGGGGAGCGCTACGGTTGTGATGAACACTGATGACTACCAAAGGAAGATCGGAGAACTGCTGGACCCAGAAACCTACAAGAAACTGTGAAGAGATCCGACCGCAGTGGTCCTTAAAAGGACCGATTTTCTGGTTAAGCGGTCTTCCTTGGAATCTGATGTGAAGGCAGCCGTCCGGTGTTCGGAAGCCCTTCCACCTAGGCTCTATGGGCTCCCCAAAAACCACAAGCCGGACGTCCCGCTCAAACCCATCGTCAGCGCCATAGGGTCTCCAACCTACCATCTGGCTAAACACTTGACTGAGCTTCTCCGGCCACATATAGGTGGTACGGAGTCATATGTGAGGGATTCGACCCACTTTCTTGAAAGGCTCGGTGGGTTGTCGTTGCGGCCTGGAGACATAATGGTCAGCTTTGACGTGGTTTCGTTGTTCACCATGGTGCCCGTGGATTATGTCCTTGGCCACTTAGCTAACCTTTTTCCGGCAGACATTACAGCGCTTTTCCAGCATGTTCTAAAAACTACATATTTTCAGTACGGCGGTGAGTTCTTTGAAATGATTGATGGTGTGGCCATGGGGAGTCCACTCAGTCCTGTGGTGGCGAACTTTTATATGGAAAGGTTCCAATTTGTAATAAAATACAGTCTGTGTGTTTATTAAATTGGTGTGTAATTGGTGTGGCTCTCGACGTCTTACTGGCCTGAAACACTTCCTTAAGTTTCCCAGCTGGTCGAGTCCCAATGGTAGCAAGACCGGTCGAGTAGCGTAAAGTTGATGAAGAAATATATATGTTCAACTTCACCGAAAGTTTCAAAACAAAAATTATTGTTTTGAAGGAAATTTAAAAAAAAAATTATGTTTATAAAAAAAATAATTAAAAAGAAATTTTTTAATTTTATTAATTAATTAATTATGATCAATTAATTAATATAGGGCTGTGAAGTTTTAAAAAGTGTAATGCTCTTCTGAAAATTTTTATTAAAGTTTTGGTATATTTTAAATAAACTATCACCACTCATAAGACTGTCTTCAAACCAATCGATACTTGTTTACCTTTTTATTTTTTAGGTTATCTTCACTTATAGGTGGTAAAGTCCTGATAGATTATTAATTATAATTATATTAATGATAACTAGTAATATTTATGAAATGAAGAACTGTTTAGTGTTGAATAATATTAATGTTTTATTAATTAATAGCAATATGACTCTTATCGATTATTATCGACTCTCAGGATATCGAAAAAATTACAAAGTATGTTATATAAAAATTATACAGGGTTCTTTAAACAGCCAATTATTATCAAAGTCAGAGAAATCGGGCCAATATTTAAAAAGTATAACGTTACATCAAATGAATAATTATTACTAAACACAAACATTGAATAATAATTTGAAAATAAAATAATTGTTTTCACCAAACAGCTGTGTTGAACTAGGAGGCGTTGCTCTGGCGAGGACGACCAATATTGCAAATGGCTGCCGTGAAGTTAGTAAAATGTCATTCGTATATTCGACGTTCCAAATAAAAGATTTTCCTGGAGTATTCCTGTTCTGGTGTCTGCGACTCTCTTGTTAAATGTTGTGTAGTGCCTAGTGTAATGTTTCTGGGTTGTATTTAGTATATCTGTGTAATTATAAGTCAAAACACTTTTCCCAATTCCGACACTAATTTGGTTAATGTATTATACAGTTTTCTGGTGTTTTGTGGTGTTTTTCGGATTAGAAATGTATTGTTTAGTGTTAATTAGTGTTTCTTGATTGTTTTTGTCACAATGTATATGTTCTGGAAGGATTTTATAAGACACTCTCGATTTCACAGTAACGTACTATTCGCCACTTAACTTTAACGTTGTAAGATAGGTTAGATCGTCACAAAACTCTCGTTTATGTTAACCGTTCGAATACCAATAATCAACTAACTGTTTCCTTCAGTTTCAATTAAACTCTTAGCCCATATAATATTATTCTTAACATTGTTCAAATATATTTTCATATCCTGTGCACACTTTAATATTTCACTATATAAATACCTAAACTTGGGTTATTTATCAATTTTATTCACTAGATGTTCTTTAAATTAATCTTTCAGTTCATTCAGCTTATTTTCAGATTAAATAATGCCGTTTTATAGTGTTTTCTGTCCAAAAAATAGTAATTTTACTTTCAGTTTGGTATACTCTGAAAAGTCAAAACATCAAAATTTACTTCCTGTCATTATATAAATTCAGCCATTTTATCAGTTATATTTAATATTAATAATCCTATATTGTATTAAAAGGTTCATATTCCCTTATTTTCTGGTAATTAATTGAATTAGTTGTATTCTGAAACATTATTCTGGAATATATGACTCCCATGTTTAGATTTCTGAGTTTAGTCATTTTCATTTTTATTTATAATTCTGAATATAATTTATTAAAATCTTTCTAAATGGTATGTGCAATTATATGGCTTGATCTCAAGTTTATTTTGTCTAAACCCCTTTTGTTTATTTGCATTTAAATGAGCAATTTCTCTGTTTTGATGAAGTTTGGTTTCCATTCTTTTGGCCTATGATTTTTTAACAATTTTTCTTACAAAATATTTTACAAACAATATATGATGTGTGATACCCTCTCTGACTTTTACATATAGTAATATAAATTAAACATGTTTTCAAATTACACAAAAACAATTAGTATTGGTTACAATACAAATAATAGTTAAACAAAATAAAGAATATATTTTTTTTAAATAAATGGTTGTCTTCAAGTCAGACATTTTGCAACAAAATCCCCATTTCCAACATGGAAACATGGTTTACAAAAAAGGTTTTTTACTAACTAACATCTTAATTACTCTCTACTATTTACAAGTGGTAACTATTTTTTATAGTTCTGATGTTAGTTGTATCAGACCCAAGCAAATGGCCTTATATCTAAAACATTTTTAAACATTCTTGTACTATATACATAAAAACCTTATATTTATATTCTTATTTCTAACTATTATTATAAGTAGGATTCTACAGTTTTTATACCGTCTTTTATACATTGTCTTTGGGGAATTGTACCCTGTCATTAATAAATAAATAGTATGAATTGTTCAAAAGGTATTATGAACTCTGTTTTTCTTTTTTCATGTAAAACAATATGTTATTTTAAACAGATTCCTGTCTTATGAACAACATATTGTCACAGTACACATTTCAAGTCATTGAAAAATGCATATTTCATTGCATCCAATGTTTGTGATTGCCATGAATGAAACACAAGGTTCATTTTTTATAATACCCAAAACTATCACTGGTTCACTTTGCACTTATATATTATGTTAATGCTAAATGCTCGTATAGTCTTATTAACATAATAAATTGGTTAGCGTTTTTTCAATGGAGATTTGTTCCATGGGTACTATATTATTGTTTCATCTTAGTTCACAGGCAACTTTTACTTTATACACTTCTCTCTCTTAAATTTACATACATGTGGTTTTTATTTCGTTATACTTTTGTTTTTAGATATTTATTTTGGGGATATAGGGATTTGGGTGTCTTTTATAAGAGCATGACATCTTCTTCAGGATGCTGCCTTCTTCTTCTTTCATCAGTCTTCTTTTCTCCTGCCTTCTGGGACTGGTATCTTCTCCATCTTCTTCTTGATGCCATCAGGTTTCTTGGGATCTTCTCCATCTTCTTCTTTATTTCAGAAATACACCACCTGTATTGTTTGATCTTGGCTTATTTTAGGGTTTCTCTTCTATTTATTCTTCCTCGTTGTGGGTTTGGTCATATTCAGTACTGCTTTGTTATTTACTTTTTTACCTTCCTGGGTTATAACTTGAAAACCTTTGGTTATGAGACTGGTCTTGGATGACTCATCACTAGTAACTCCTTTTATTTGAACTTGTATTTTCTTTATAATAATGATTTCTTTCCACAGTTGCTATGAATTAATCTATTTATATTAAACTTAATGCTTTCTTCCAAATTTGTAATAAAATTAAAAAATAGTGAGTTGTTGTTGTGATAAGAGATTGTGAAGTGTGAGACTCCGATGTAATCAAGCCCCACTCTTTGGGCTAGCCAATTTGTAATAAAATAAATAAATTGATGTGTGTGTTCTTAAATTGGTGTGTAATTGGTGTGGCTCTCGACGTCTTACTGGCCTGAAACACTTCCTTAAGTTTCCCAGCTGGTCGAGTCCCAATGGTAGCAAGACTGGTCGAGTAGCGTAATGTTGATGAAGGAATGTATGTTCAGCTTCACCGAAAGTTTCAAAACAAAAATTATTGTTTTGAAGAAAATTAAAAAAAAAAAATTTTAAATTATGTTTATAAAAAAAAATAATTAAAAAAATTTTTAATTTTATTAATTAATTAATTATAATCAATTAATTAATATAGGGCTGTGAAGTTTTAAAAGGTGTAATGCTCTTCTGAAAATTTTTATTAAAGTTTTGGTATATTTTAAATAAACTATCACCACTCATAAGACTGTCTTCAAACCAGTCGATACTTGTTTACCTTTTTATTTTTTAGGTTATCTTCACTTATAGGTGGTAAAGTCCTGATAGATTATTAATTATAATTATATTAGTGATAACTAGTAATATTTATGAAATGAAGAACTATTTAGTGTTGAAGAATATTAATGTTTTATTAATTAATAGCAATTTGACTCTTATCGATTATTATCGACTCTCAGGATATCGAAAAAGTTACAAAGTATATTATATAAAAATTATACAGGGTTCTTTAAACAGCCAATTATTATCAAAGTCAGAGAAATCGGGCCAATATTTAAAAAGTATAACGTTACATCAAATTAATAATTATTACTAAACACAAACATTGAATAATAATTTGAAAATAAAATAATTGTTTTCACCGACAGCTGGGTTGAACTAGGAGGCGTTGACCTGGCGATGACGACCAATCTTGCAAATGGCTGCCGTGAAGTTAGTAAAATGTCATTCATATATTCGGCGTTCCAAATAAAAGATTTTCCTGGAGTATTCCTGTTCTGGTGTCTGCGAATCTCTGGTTAAATGTTGTGTAGTGCCTAGTGTACTGTTTCTGGGTTATATTTAGTGTATCCGTGTAATTATTAGTTCAAACACTTTCCCCGATTCCGTCACTAATTTGGGTTAATGTATTATACAGTTTTCTAGTGTTTTGTGGTGTTTTTCGGAGTAGATATGTATTGTTCTGTGTTATGGAGTGTTTCTTGATTGTTTCTGTTATAATATGAGAGTTCCAGAAGTATTTTACAAGTCACTCGCGATTTCACAATAACGTACTATACACTCGCTTTATATGACTATTATAAGTTAGGTTAGGCACGTTACAAAACGTTTGTCATGTTAACCGTTCAAATACCAATAATTAACTAACTGTTTCCTTCAGTTTCATTTAAACTCTTAGCCCATATAATATTATTCTTAACATTGTTCAAATATATTTTCATATCCTGTGCACACTTTAATATTTCACTATATAAATACCTAAACTTGGGTTATTTATCAATTTTATTCACTAGATGTTATTTAAATTAATCTTTCAGTTCATTCAGCTTATTTTCAGATTAAATAATGCCGTTTTATAGTGTTTTCTGTCCAAAAAATAGTAATTTTACTTTCAGTTTGGTATACTCTGAAAAGTCAAAACATCAAAATTTACTTCCTGTCATTATATAAATTCAGCCATTTTATCAGTTATATTTAATATTAATAATCCTATATTGTATTAAAAGGTTCATATTCCCTTATTTTCTGGTAATTAATTGAATTAGTTGTATTCTGAAACATTATTCTGGAATATATGACTCCCATGTCTAAATTTCTGAGTTTAGTCATTTTCATTTTTATTTATAATTCTGAATATAATTTATTAAAATCTTCCTAAATGGTATGTGCAATTATATGGCTTGATCTCAAGTTTATTTTGTCTAAACCCCTTTTGTTTATTTGCATTTAAATGGGCAATTTCTCTGTTTTGATGAAGTTTGGTTTCCATTCTTTTGGCCTATGATTTTTTTAACAATTTTTCTTACAAAATATTTTACAAACAATATATGATGTGTGATACCCTCTCTGACTTTTACATATAGTATTATAAATTAAACATGTTTTCAAATTACACAAAAACAATTAGTATTGGTTACAATACAAATAATAGTTAAAACAAATAAAGAATATTTTTTTTAAATAAATGGTTGTCTTCAAGTCAGACATTTTACAACAAAATCCTTATTTCTAACATGGAAATATGGTTTACAAAAAAGGTTTTTTACTAACTAACATCTTAATCACTCTCGACTATTTACAAGTAGTAACTATTTTTATAGTTCTGATGTTAGTTGTATCAGACCCAAACAAATGGCCTTATATCTAAAACATTTTTAAACATTCTTATATTATATACATAAAAACCTTATATTTATATTCTTATTTCTAACTATTATTATAAGTAGGATTCTACAGTTTTTATACCGTCTTTTATACATTGTCTTTGGGGAATTGTACCCTGTCATTAATAAATAAATGGTATGAATTGTTCAAAAAGTATTATGAAATTTGTTTTTCTTTTTTCATGTAAAACAAAATGTTATTTTAAACAGATTCATGTCTTATGAACAACATATAGTCACAGTACACATTTCAAGTCATTGAAAAATGCATATTTCATTGCATTCAATGTTTGTGATTGCCAAGAATGAAACACAAGGTTCATTTTTTATAATACCCAAAACTATCACTGGTTCACTTTGCACTTATATATTATGTTAATGCTAAATGGTCGTATAGTCTTATCAACATAATAAATTGGTTAGCGTTTTTTCAATGGAGATTTGTTCCATGGGTACTATATTATTGTTTCATCTTAGTTCACAGGCAACTTTTACTTTATACACTTCTGTCTCTTAAATTTATATACATGTGGTTTTTATTTCGTTATACTTTTATTTTTAAATATTTATTTTGGGGATATAGGGATTTGGGTGTCTTTTATAAGAGCATGACATCTTCTTCAGGATGCTGCCTTCTTCTTCTTTCATCAGTCTTCTTTTCTCCTGCCTTCTGGGATTGGTATCTTCTCCATCTTCTTGATGCCATCAGGTTTCTTGGGATTTTCTCCATCTGCTTCTTTATTTTAGAAATACACAACCTGTATTGGTTGATCTTGGCTTATTTTAGGGTTTCTATTCTATTTATTCTCCCTCATTGTGGGTTTGGTCATATTGTGTACTGCTTGGTTATTTACTTTCTTACCTTCCTGGGTTATACCTTGGAAACCTTTGGTTATGAGACTGGTTTTGGATGACTCATCGCTAGTAACTCCTTTTATTTGAACTTGTATTTTCTTTATAATAATGATTTCTTTCCACAGTTGCTATGAATTAACCTTTTTATATTAAACTTAATGCTTTCTTCCAAATTTAAATATTATAACTTTATTATTCTAATGATCAATTGCCATTCAATATTATGCTTATATCTGTCACGCTACAGATTGCTCTCCTCCAGATGTAATTATTTCAGACATGTTTATGGATGAAATAATTTCTTATGATAATTTCATCATTTCTTATAATTCATTTTCTTCTCCATTTTTATATCGACTTTTTATAATTAGAGTTTAATTAATTTTATATATATAATTATTTGTGTTACTACTGATCCTTTTCGGATAGTTAGTGTCTTCTGAGATATATTATTATTGTAATACATTTTCTTTCTATATCAACTTCGTGTTGTATCCTTGGGATATTAATTCCCTAACATTCCCTATCACGTGGGCTGGGGCAGATCAGAGGGGCACTGTACGCTACTTCTCTGCTGGCCATACACCACTTCTATAAATTGAGTACAGAGGCATATCCATCCCTGCTCAAAAACATAATGCTGCTGGAATTATCTTCAGTCAGTCATCGAATAAATAAATAAAAAGTAGTCTCATTTTCGACTAATAAAAATATCTTTGGATTCTCCACTTCGTAGTCTCTCAGATTATCTCACATTTTCTATCTTAATAAATCTTCATAATCATTATTATACTCATTACATATATATTTTTTCAAAACTCTTAACTTGTCTGATATATTTAATTTAATTATGGTTGAAAACCTTTCTTTTAATAATTCTGGTTACTGTTTACAGTGTAACTCTCTTTCTTCTTCATCTGAATTCTCTTTATACTTTCTTCTGGTTATTCATAGTATTAGCATGGTCTTTATAAATAGTCTTTCGTATTCATTATTTGAATGGTCTTAATATATTATATTTAATTTTTTAACATTGTATCTTTACATTAGATATACAGTTTGTTATATTGATCATTTTATTTAAACATTTTGGTTCTTTCCTTTCTCTTAGAAAGTTATTAATCCGCCTTCGCATTCATTAACATTAATTCATTTATATCATATTTCATGTGGTATTTCTTCTCTTTGCATTTCATATAGGTCTTATTATTATCATTGGTTCAAAATCATCTTCTCCATATGTTTGGTATGAGTTGTTCTTCTTTGCTCTTAATTAACTGTTTTCATTATCGTTTCATAGGTAATTAGTCTCTTTGCTTCCAAATTTTTTCTTCTCTTGCATATTACACTTTTTTTTTTATTCTTCTCTACTCCTTCAAATTCTATTGTGAATGTCTAGCATTTATTCTGGATTAACGTTAATTCTCTTTTCTGAATTAACCACTTTATTTTCTTCTCAATTCAATCATAATTGACACATAATTATTTTTTGGAACTTGGTTAGTTTTAATGTAAAATTCAAACTATTCTTTTTATTTAATTGAAAAATATTTTTCATAAATCCTTGTAATATGTTGATCTTATCTTGTTTCAAAGTTCTGACGTTCTATCAACATTCAAATTCTGTTTAATTAATTTATTCCCAGAATTGTTTCATTCAGAATTGTTTATAGTACTGTGATCTTACTATTATCTCTGAATGTTTTGGTATTTCTCCAAATTCAAATTCTTCTTAATTATTTACCATAAAGTTTTCTCATAATTCAGTGGTAGTAAGCTGTGCTTGCTTAATTTTAAATTTTTTAAATTAAGTTCAAAATTCTCTCTCTTTCTCTTTCTTCCATAAAGTTTGTTCCAAAATTATTAGGTTGTAGTAAGATGTACTTACATATTTTAGAATAAGTTATATTCAAAATTCTTTCTTTTTCTTTCTTCCATAAAGTTTGTTCCAAAATTATTAGGTTGTAGTAAGATGTACTTACATATTTTAGAATAAGTTATATTCAAAATTCTTTCTTTTTCTTTCTTCCATAAAGTTTGTTCCAAAATTATTAGGTTGTAGTAAGATGTACTTACTCAATTTTAAATTTTTATAAATAATAAGTACAAAATTCTCTCTCTTTCTCTTTCTTCCATAAAGTTTTTTCTTCAAATTATTAGGTTGTAAGTTGTTCTTACATATTTTAGAATTTTTTCAAAAAAAAATTCTAAATTCCTTCTTCTTATAATTCTCCAAAATGTTCTTCTCAAAATATTAGGTTGTAAGATGTACTTACATTATTTTCGAATTTTTTAAAATAAATTCAAAATTCTAAAACTCACAACTCATTCTTCATAATATTTCTTCATAGAAGCTTGATTGTACACTCCTTTGATTTTTCCTGAAACAATTTCCTTCAACTCATATGTATTGTTATGCTTATCATTTACCACAACATATGGGCATATATTGTACTCTACACTGGCCCATATTATTTATACTTTTGTAAGTTGATCTTCTCTTTTTCTTTCCTTATAAATTTTCTTTTCTTTTATATACCCAGGAAGATGGACGATTTTCTTTATGTCACTGCATTGCTCATATTTTTATTGGTCATGTTCATTTTCTTACATAGTCTTCACTCATAAAACCCAGTTTTGTTTCTATGTTTATTCTTCGTATCATTTCCTTTCAATGATATTTATTTCGTCTCCTTCAACATTGTTTTTCGCCGTAGTCGGTTATCATGATCCGTCCCTTTTCTTGATGTCGTGTGGTATTTGTGTCAACCAGGGTCCATCATCTCAGTTGCTCTTATAAAATTTACCCTAGGGCGCGACACTCGGTTATTATTACTGTTATTATTTTTATTACTAAATTTATCATGATAGTAATTTCGGTTAGGTTGGTAAGGTCTGTCATCATTATTGTTGGGATATGGATTTCTCTGACTGTATGGGACATTATTATGTTGGTATAAATTGTTTCTATTGTATGGATAGGGGTTGTTATCCCTAACGCCGTTAAAATTACTGCTAAACTGGTTATTACGCGGCGGGTTGTTAGGGCCGTCGTAATTACTGGGCTGGTTCCCTCTATCGTACTGTATACCCCAATACTTTTCTGGTCCATGTTTTGTGTTACTTGACAAATATCTGTGAGGATCTTCATCTGGGTTATCACTTATTATTTGTTTATCTGAAACACCATAAGTTGGTTTACCATCACATATCCACCCTGCCGGAATATATTTTAGTCTAACCGTACCCTGGAACTGTCCTAGATGGCACGTTAATGGAATACATTCTGGTGATTCATCTGTGTCATCATTACAGTCTGGTACGATATCACATTTCCATCTTTCTGAAATCCACTGTCCAGTCTTGCGCTGAAATTGATCTGGTTCACATGTTGTATTCTGTTTACCTCTGGTCCTTTCCCATTGGTAGACTACTGTCTTGTGGTAAATTATTTCTGAAATTACTTCGATTCTCCTTCTATAATTCCTGGAATTCATTATGTCTTTGTCATAGGTAATTGGGATATTATTGCCATCAATTAACCCATGGTTCATCATCTCCAACTCTTCCTTAGTTTTTATCAAATTTCTTGGATACATTCTCCTTTTCCTTGGTTTAATATCTTCCTGGTTTCGGTTAGTTTCAATTTCAGGTACTACCATTACTAGTTCCTGCGTCTTATCATTTGGTATTTCTTCTAACTCTCTTTTGTTATCTCTTATTAATTCTTCCACCCACAGTTTATTATTCTTGATGATAATTTCCACCCTTTTATTGTTATTCTCTATCATCTGTTTTTGAGTACTTATTCTTACTTCTCTCCACTTTTTCGTGAACTCCTTTAGTGCTTCTGTCTTTCGTTTTATTTTTTCCTGTAGCTCTTCCCTTCTTTGTTGTCTTCTTGGTTTTGACTCCTCTTTCTTAATCTGTTTACGCTCCCTTTTTATTTCTTTTCTCCATCGTTTCATGTATCCATTCATTGATACCGCGATTAGTTGTACCCTTTTCTCGTTTGGTATTTCTTCTGTTTCTGGTTTGCTTTCATTTTTTATTTCTTCGGTCTTCTCTTTTCTCAATTCTTCGCTTTTTAATCTGTCTTCTCTCCTTTTCTTATCCAGGTCATCTAGTTTCTCTATTATTCGTTGGCACATTTCCATTATCTTGTCCCCCCTCTCATCTCGTGTAAGTTCTTCCATTTTACTTGTCGTTGTTCCCTGTTTATTATCTTTCTCTGACTTTGTAGCTGTTGCCTAGCTCCAACTAGTGATTGGGCAGAATGTATTGGCCTTCCAATCGCTAATTAAAGCCCATAAAGTTGTGCGCCAATTTGTAATAAAATAAAAAATAATTATTTATTGTAATAAAATAATTAAAGTTGTAATGTAATAATGATAAGAGATTGTGAAGTATGAGACTCCGATGTAATCAAGCCCCACTGTTTGGGCTAGCCAATTTGTAATAAATAGAATAAGTTGTAATGTAATATGTTTAATTGGTGTGGCTCTCGACGTCTTACTGGCCTGAAACACTTCCTTAAGTTTCCCAGCTGGTCGAGTCCCAATGGTAGCAAGACTGGTCGAGTAGCGTAATGTTGATGAAGAAATGTATGTTCAGCTTCACCGAAAGTTTCAAAACAAAAATTATTGTTTTGAAGAAAATTTTAAAAAAAATTATGTTTATAAAAAAAAAATAATTAAAAATTTTTTTTAATTTATTAATTAATTAATTATAATCAATTAATTAATATAGGGCTGTGAAGTTTTAAAAAGTGTAATGCTCTTCTGAAAATTTTTATTAAAGTTTTGGTATATTTTAAATAAACTATCACCACTCATAAGATTGTCTTCAAACCAATCGATACTTGTTTACCTTTTTATTTTTTTAGGTTATCTTCACTTATAGGTGGTAAAGTCCTGATAGATTATTAATTATAATTATATTAATGATAACTAGTAATATTTATGAAATGAAGAACTATTTAGTGTTGAAGAATATTAATGTTTTATTAATTAAAAGCAATTTGACTCTTATCGATTATTATCGATTCTCAGGATATCGAAAAAGTTACAAAGTATATTATATAAAAATTATACAGGGTTCTTTAAACAGCCAATTATTATCAAAGTAAGAGAAATCGGGCCAATATTTAAAAAGTATAACGTTACAACAAATTAATAATTATTACTAAACACAGATATTGAATAATAATTTGAAAATAAAATAATTGTTTTCACCAAACAGCTGGGTTGAACTAGGAGAAGGCACTGGGATCGTCAAAAGCAAATGGCGGCCATCAAGTTGATCAAAATGTTGCTCGTTCCTGCTGCGTTCCAAATAATGTATTTTCTGGCAGTATTCCTGTTCTTGTGTCTGCAAATCTCTTGTTAAATGTTGTGTAGTGACTGGTGTACTGTTTCTGAGTTGTATTTAGTGTATCCATGTAATTATTAGTTCAAACACTTTCCCCGATTCCGTCACTAATTTGGGTTAATGTATTATACAGTTTTCTAGTGTTTTGTGGTGTTTTTCGGAGTAGATATGTATTGTTCTGTGTTATGGAGTGTTTCTTGATTGTTTCTGTTATAATATGATAGTTTTAGAAGTATTTTACAAGTCACTCGCGATTTCACAATAACGTACTATACACTCGCTTTATATGACTATTATAAGTTAGGTTAGGCACGTTACAAAACGTTTGTCATGTTAACCGTTCAAATACCAATAATTAACTAACTGTTTCCTCCAGTTTCAATTAAACTCTTAGCCAATATAATATTATTCTTAACATTGTTCAAATATATTTTCATATCCTGTGCACACTTTAAACTTTCACTATATGATTGCCTAAACTTTGGTTATTTGTCAATTTTATTCACTAGATGTTATTTAAATTAATCTTTCAGTTCATTCTGGTTATTTTCAGATTAAATAATGCCGTTTTATAGTGTTTTCTGTCCAAAATTAGTAATTTTACTTTCATTTTTGGTATTCTCTGAAAAGTCAAAACTAGCTTCCTGTCATCATATAAATTCAGCCATTTTATCAATTATATTTAATATTAATAATCTTATATTGTATTAAAAGGTTTATATTCCCTGATTTTCTGGTAATTAATTGAATTAGTTGTATTCTGAAACATTATTCTGGAATATATGACTCCCATGTCTAAATTTCTGAGTTTAGTCATTTTCATTTTTATTTATAATTCTGAATATAATATATTAAAATCTTCCTAAATGGTATGTGCAATTATATGGCTTGATCTCAAGTTTATTTTGTCTAAACCCCTTTTGTTTATTTGCATTTAATTGAGCAATTTCTCTGTTTTGATGAAGTTTAGTTTCCATTCTCTGGCCTAGATTTTTTAACAATTTTTCTTACAAAATATTTTACAAACAATATATGATGTGTGATACCCTCTCTGACTTTTACATATAGTATTATAAATTAAACATGTTTACAAATTACACAAAAACAATTAGTATTGGTTACAATACAAATAATAGTTAAAACAAATAAAGAATATTTTTTTAAATAAATGGTTGTCTTCAAGTCAGACATTTTACAACAAAATCCTTATTCCTAACATGGAAATATGGTTTACAAAAAAGGTTTTTTACTAACTAACATCTTAATTACTCTCGACTATTTACAAGTAGTAACTATTTTTATAGTTCTGATGTTAGTTGTATCAGACCCAAACAAATGGCCTTATATCTAAAACATTTTTAAACATTCTTGTACTATATACATAAAAACCTTATATTTATATTCTTATTTCTAACTATTATTATAAGTAGGATTCTACAGTTTTTATACCGTCTTTTATACATTGTCTTTGGGGAATTGTACCCTGTCATTAATAAATAAATAGTATGAATTGTTCAAAAAGTATTATGAAATCTGTTTTTCTTTTTTCATGTAAAACAAAATGTTATTTTAAACAGATTCATGTCTTATGAACAACATATTGTCACAGTACACATTTCAAGTCATTGAAAAATGTATATTTCATTGCATTCAATGTTTGTGATTGCCAAGAATGAAACACAAGGTTCATTTTTTATAATACCCAAAACTATCACTGGTTCACTTTGCACTTATATATTATGTTATTGCTAAATGGTCGTATAGTCTTATTAACATAATAAATTGGTTAGCGTTTTTCAATGGAGATTTGTTCCATGGGTACTATATTATTGTTTCATCTTAGTTCACAGGCAACTTTTACTTTATACACTTCTGTCTCTTAAATTTATATACATGTGGTTTTTATTTCGTTATACTTTTGTTTTTAGATATTTATTTTGGGGATATAGGGATTTGGGTGTCTTTTATAAGAGCATGACATCTTCTTCAGGATGCTGCCTTCTTCTTCTTTCATCAGTCTTCTTTTCTCCTGCCTTCTGGGACTGGTATCTTCTCCATCTTCTTCTTGATGCCATCAGGTTTCTTGGGATCTTCTCCATCTTCTTCTTTATTTCAGAAATACACAACCTGTATTGGTTGATCTTGGCTTATTTTAGGGTTTCTATTCTATTTATTCTCCCTCGTTGTGGGTTTGGTCATATTCAGTACTGCTTTGTTATTTACTTTTTTACCTTCCTGGGTTATATCTTGAAAACCTTTGGTTATGAGACTGGTCTTGGATGACTCATCACTAGTAACTCCTTTTATTTGAACTTGTATTTTCTTTATAATAATGATTTCTTTCCACAGTTGCTATGAATTAATCTATTTATATTAAACTTAATGCTTTCTTTTAAATTTAAATATTATAACTTCATTATTCTAATGATCAATTGCCATTCAATATTATGCATACATCTGTCACGCTACACTACCAAAGGAAGATCGGAGAACTGCTGGACCCAGAAACCTACAAGAAACTGCGAAGAGATCCGACCGCAGTGGTCCTTAAAAGGACCGATTTTCTGGTTAAGCGGTCTTCCTTGGAGTCTGATGTGAAGGCAGCCGTCCGGTGTTCGGAAGCCCTTCCACCTAGGCTCTATGGGCTCCCCAAAAACCACAAGCCGGACGTCCCGCTCAAACCCATCGTCAGCGCCATAGGGTCTCCAACCTACCATCTGGCTAAACACTTGACTGAGCTTCTCCGGCCACATATAGGTGGTACGGAGTCATATGTGAGGGATTCGACCCACTTTCTTGAAAGGCTCGGTGGGTTGTCGTTGCGGCCTGGAGACATAATGGTCAGCTTTGACGTGGTTTCGTTGTTCACCATGGTGCCCGTGGATTATGTCCTTGGCCACTTAGCTAACCTTTTTCCGGCAGACATTACAGCGCTTTTCCGGCATGTTCTAAAAACTACATATTTTCAGTACGGCGGTGAGTTCTTTGAAATGATTGATGGTGTGGCCATGGGGAGTCCACTCAATCCTGTGGTGGCGAACTTTTATATGGAAAGGTTCGAGCAGCGGGCAATTTCATCTTTTCCGTTGAAGCCGAGGTGCTGGTTCCGGTATGTTGATGACACATTTGTTATCTGGAGCCATGGGGTGGATGAACTCAGCAGGTTCCTGGCACATCTCAATCAGGTTCACCCACGGATACAGTTTACCGTTGAAAGGGAGACCGACAATCAGCTGGCTTTTCTGGACGTGTTGGTCCTTAGAAGGACCGATGGCAGCCTCGGACATAAAGTTTATAGAAAACCGACGCACACTAACCGCTATCTCCATACACAGTTGAACCACCATCCCAGCCAGAAGAGGGCGGTGTTGAAGACCTTGGTGGACCGGGCTAGGAGGATATGCGAGCCCCGGTACCTCGATGACGAGCTGCGCCACCTCGAACTAGCGCTGCAGGCCAATGGATATTCCGTCGGGGAGGTGAGACGTGCGGTCCGGCCGAGAAAAACAGCCAGGCCGGAAGTAGATTCACGGAAGACCGTCGGTTTCGCGGCGTTGCCCTACATCCATGGGGTGACGGACCGCATTGGTAGGCTGCTCAGTCGGCACGGTGTGAGGCCAATATTCAAGCCGACAAGGAAGATCCACCAGTTCTTGAGGCCGACGAAGGACGTCCGAGACCCGCTGTCATGTGTGTGTGGTGTGTGTTCCCTGCTCATGCGGCCAGGTGTACATTTGTACCACGAAGCGCAGCGTCCGCACACGCATGGGTGAACATAGCCGTTACTGTAGACTGGGACAGCCGGAGAAGTCTGCCGTAGCCGAGCACGCGCTCGCCAATGCCGACCATCGGATCCGTTTCGATGAGACGAAACTCTTGTCGGCGGTGAGTGATTACTTCCCTCGTCTTCATATGGAGTCCGTCTTGATTCAGAAGCATGCTGCGATCGCGGCATTATGGATGCGGGGTGTCTTTGCACCCGTGGCTTGTTTGCAGCATCTGGAACGTGTCCAATGGCTGCCAGAAGTAAACTTAGTGCTGGTACAATGTCGACTGGTTACCTAAAACTGGAAAAGGAAACCGCCAACCAGTTAACTGTGAAGGCGGGGGAGTATAACTTTATTTGTTTGGTGCATTGCCGCTGGTACCGATTCGAGCAACAGATGTTGCCCGTTTCAAGTCCAGTCAGCAGACGCCCTAAGGGCGTCGGTCGCTCCCCGCGAGGCGGAGAGCCTCCGTACCAGTGATTGATGACAGCGACAAGCAGCCGGCTCAGCGTGCTAGGAGGTAGGCAGGAAGGAAAGAAGGACAGTTTAGTTGAAATACTCTGGTCTAGGGCTGATGATTACTATTTGTTTTTATTTAATTTAAAGAGGATGGCGTTATGGCGGGTCGTCAAGTAGTGCCCGTGGACGCTTCACCCGAATGGGCGGTGGTGGTTCTGATGCACTGATGGTTCGTAGGTACGGGAAGGTGGAGGTCGAGGCTTTAGCAAAGAGAGTTAGAGCCAGCGTCCGGACAAAGGAAGTCAAGGTAGGAACACGGAGACCCCTTCGAATCACGTCGTTCCTTACAAACCAAGGGGACCCCGTCAAGGATCGGAGTGTTCGGGACTGGAAAGCTTCCAGCCTACATCTGTTGGTGGTGGATAAAAGAGACCACCAGGCGGGTGCCGCATAGGTCAATACAGACCTGAGAAATAGTAGATAGAGTGTAAGTTTCGTGCGCATGGCCAGGCGGTTGCGACACGAGAGGAAAGGAGATAATTTGGCTCGGACGCCGCGAGCCTTGGCAAAGGTTTCCGTCACGTGGGCGTTGAAGCAAAGGCGACGATCTAGCCGAACGCCTAAATACTTCACCGATTCTTTGTAGGCGATGGGCCTCCCTGCTAGGGAGAGGGGCTGGCATCGGGAGATGACTTACGGGTGAAGCACATCGCCTCGGATTTCTCCGTGTTGATCGTCACCCGCCATTTCCGTAGCCAGCCCGGAAGCTGGTTCAACTGACGCTGCAGCTTTGTACTCGCAAATCGCGGGGACAGGGAGCTGCAGTGATACATAGCATCGTCAGCGAACAAAGACAACGTGACTCCGTGCAAGACAGGCAGGTCGTTCGTGTACACAAGGTACAGAACGGGGCCGAGGACAGATCCCTGAGGTACGCCGGCGGCGACGGGTCGAACTGTAGAACAGGACCCGTCGACGCTCACCCTGAAGGTTCGGTCGCTGAGATACGACCGGAAGAAAAACACTATGGGCGATGGTAGAGGGGAATTGGCAAGTTTGAAGAGAAGACCTTCGTGCCAGACTTTATCGAAGGCCTTGCTCACGTCCAACAGTACGGCGGCCGTAGCCGCTCGCCTGTTGGTGGCGTCTGACAAGTGCGTAACAACGCCGACCAATTGAAGCGTGGTCGAGTGTTCTCTGCGAAACCCGAACTGTTCGCTGCGGATGAAACCATCTAGCAGCGGCGAGATGTGAGCCAGCAGGAGACGCTCGAACACCTTCGAGATGACTGGCAAGAGAGAGATTGGTCGATAGCTTTCAGGAAGCATGCGCGGCTTGCGAGGCTTCGGAATCATTACGATGTTGGCTGATTTCCACAGGCGGGGAAAGTACTGTAGCCGGAGACAGGAGTTAAACAGCTCAAGAACGAGGTCAACGCCTGAGGCCGGGAGATTTTGTAGGTGATCGCGGCCAGGTCAGAGCTGTTGGGTTGTGCGTCGTGAGACGACCCAATGGGTTGCTAGTACCGAGCCTCCGGTAGGGGCTCCTGCCTAGTGGTCCTGTCCAGACGGAATATTGATTAATTAATTTTTATTGGTCGCTACAACGACATGCTCGTACTAGGTCGACTAGTACAGTATTTGTCGAGGCCGTTTCCAAGTTTCACCTGGACGTGTTCGGTACTTGCCAAGGCCAGCTATGAGTGGGTTTGTCTGGGTCCTCGCAGCTCGGACGTAAAATTTACGTGCAAGTCGCCTTGCGGTGTCATCCAAGGAGCGGACACCGAGTCCTCTTCTCAGGAGACGAGAAGAAAACCGATAGGGGACTGGCCGCTAGCCGAAGACCTCTATCGAGAACGCTTTGCAACCTTCTTTTATGAACGGTTGCGAGGTAACCCCAGACGGGAAGAGCGTAGGTAATGATCGGCAACAGATACGCGTTGACGATCAACTTACCCAGCTTGCAGGTCATAGCCTTGTTGGCAAGTATCGGAAACAGTTGCGCGAGACGAGCGGACGCTTTCTTTCGCACCGTCTCAGCGTGGGCACGCCAGGTGAGCCGACGATCGAGGTGGACACCGAGGTACTTTACTTCTCTCGACCAGGGCAAGTACGTTCTACCGAGTCTCACTCGGCCTCGTGGTTCTTTCCGGCGCTTTGTGAATGGCACCGCGGAGCTCTTGGTTTCGTTGACGGCAACTTTCCAGCTTTCCGTCCACGTCGAATACGCATCGAGTGCGCGCTGAAGTCGTGGGATAGCAAAGTCTGCGTTCCGATCGTCGGTATAGACCGCCGTGTCGTCGGCAAACAGTGCCAACTGGACTCCAGGCTCTCTGGGTGCGTCGTTGACATACACGGAGAACAGGAGAGGCCCTAGCACGCTACCTTGAGGTACCCCGGCTGTAATGCGTCTCTCGGAAGAGACATGGTCATCTATTCGCACGCAGAAAGTCCTCTCCGTCAGAAAGCTAGCAATCAAGCGAAGGTAGCAATCTGAGAGCTGGATTTCCCGGAGCTTGAACAAGAGCCCGTCATGCCAGACACTATCAAAGGCCTTTTCCACATCTAGGAAACAGGCGACAGTCTGCTCTTTCCGACACCCAGCGTCCGTGATGTATTCCACCAGTCTCATCAGCTGATGAGTGGTGGAATGCCCCACACGGAAGCCGAACTGTTCGGGGACCAGTACATCGAAATTTCTTAGATGATCTAGTACTCTCCGTTGTACAAGACGTTCGAGGACCTTTGACGTGGCTGACAGTAGACTAATGGGCCGGAGGTTGCCGGGACGGGAAGCGTCCTTTCCCTGCTTCGGGATCACTGTGACCGTCGCCTTGCGCCATTTCTGGGGAAAATAGGCCAGTCTAAGACACGCGTTGAACAGCGCGACCAAGAAAAGTACTCCTTGCTCCGGGAGTCGAGTAAGAGCGGCGTTCGAGACGCCGTCCGGGCCAGGAGCTTTTCTCGGCACGAGTTCAACGAGCCGATCTGTGACCTCTTCCCTAGTAATGGGTTCGGGCTCCGAAGTGATCGGAAGAGACAGAAAGTCTGCCACTTCATTCTCGACTTCTTCATCGAAGTCCCAGTCCATGGGCAGGTTAGGAGCGAACTGTCGCTCGAAACACGCGCCCAAGTACTCGGCCTTCGCCTCCGGGCGAGCCAGGATTTGACCAAAGGGTCCAGCAATGGCCGGGATACGAGGCCGGCGCCTCTTCCCTACCAACGCCGAAGGTATCCGGTAAGGGCTACTTTCGTCCGATCCATCCCCTGCTTGGGCCACGGCGAGTTCCCAACAGCGTCTCCGGAGGCGATTTCTCTCGCAAGCGAGAGCACTCGTCTCCTCTGGGATTCGCTGCCAGTGAGGCGTACGCCAGGCTTCATCCTGGAAGACGCGTCGATCGCAGATATGACAGCCTCGTCAAACGCGGTAACTGCCTCGTCGACTTGGCGGACGGTTTCGAGTGGTCCCGCGACTGGCAATCGGCGACTTAACGCCGGGCCATAGCGGTCCCATTCTACCACCTTCCTGACATCTCTGCGTACGACGTGCTGGGTAGCGACGTGGATCAAGATGGGGAGATGATCGGACGATAGTTCCGTTAGCGCGGACACATGGACCGGACAGTCAATTCCTTGGATCACCGCTATGTCCAAGACATCGGGAGCCACGTTGCGTTGTGAGGGGTAGAACGTAGGTTGGGTAGGCCCAATCACTGTTATCCTGCGAGAATCGGCAAACCTGCGTAATCGTTTCCCGTTTGGGGCAGTCAAGCGACTGTTCTAATCGCGATGTTTACAGTTCAGGTCGCCGGCCATGATGACCCTCCTGTGTGCATCGAACGCGACAGTTAGATCGGGGTGAAGGAGCTCTTTTTGCGGCGGTTTATACGCCGCGACCATCTGTACGCCGCCTAGAGTGTTTGACAACTCCACAGCGGTGCCTTCGAGGTGAGTCATTGCAGGCAAGACGACTCGGTGATGCTCGAGAGTGAGCCTCACCGCGACGGCAGTACCGCCACCAGCAGTGCCCGGTCTGTCGTTTCGATAGCACACATAGTTGGCCAGTCGTAACCGACTCGCAGGAGTCAAGTGGGTCTCATTGAGAACCACTACATCGGGTTTGAGTCGGGCCAGTAATTCTTGGAGTTCCTGGATCTTGTTGGACAACCCGTTGGCGTTCCAGGAAAGAATCGAGAGATCTCGTTTAAGGACCCGACTCATAGAAGACCTACACAAGTGGCGGCTTCCACCAAGAGCATTAATCTCTCGGTTATATCGGCAGTCTCCAAGCGGGAGCGGATGGACCTGAAGGTCTGGGCGACTTTGTTGAGATCGAACTCAGCAAGAAAATCTTTGACGACCTGGTAGTCGTCAGGTACGGTTCTTGAGGCAGATTGCCCGGAGACTGTGTGCGCATAAGAGCGCCGAGGCTTATCAATCGGGGGATTGGTGGAAGCCAGGGGTTTCTTGGGGCCAGGTGTAGCGCTTCTAGCGGAGGTGCTAGGAAGAGGGACAGATGCGATTGCGTCGGACTTCGCGCGCTGTGCATGCTGTCTGGACTGTGCGGCCGGGTTGGCAGGAGCCCGGGAACGAGCGCCACGGGGCTTTCTATGCCGCTTCTTTTTGCCTGCGTTGGGGAAACGCGGGGGCGGGAGGTCAGGCGAGGCTGCTTCTAAAGCAGGGGCGGGATTCTCCGGGGCTGGGGAGGGTTGAGTATTCTCAGGCTCCACAACCGAGATGTTTTCTGTTGGCTGAGTGGTCTCACTTTTAGATGCCGCGAGGTTACGGCGCTTTTTCGCCATAGGCGGGACAGAGGCCTGTGAAGGAGCCTGAGTTGGAGTTGCCTGTGCTGCAGGTGTTTGCTTCGGGCCTTTGGAACGTTTTTGTTGCCTGTTTGAAACTGTGGTGGTAGACACGGCAGCCGTAGCAGGAGGCGCAGGGCCTGGCTGCTCGGTTGCAGGTCTTGAACCAGCTACCGGATGCCTCGGTGGTGGCAGGCGCCCTTTCGGCTTTCGCCGCTCGAGCTCCCGCTGAAACACCGGACATGCCCGGTAGTTGGCGGGGTGACTCCCGCCGCAGTTGATGCATCTTTTGAATGCAGGTGCATCGCAAAGTTTACTGGCGTGAGGGAGAGAACACCTCACGCACGCCGGAGCGTTTGAGCAAGATTCGGAGTGGTGCCCGAAGCGTTGGCACCTGTAACACTGAGGCAGAGCCCCGGGAGCGCGGCTTCTTTCCACTTTTACGCGGAAACCAAAAAGCCGCGTAAGTGAGAGTAGGCTTGTACCTGCCTCGCTATTCTCCGCCATGATGCGGACCAGAGGAATTGGACGCCTTGGTCCGGCAGGAGTAAACACCCGATGGACCGCGCGAACAGTATAGCCCAGCTCGCGCAGCTCATCGAGGATTTCCTCGAGAGGAGATTCCACGTCCAAGCCTCTGAGGATAAACGACAGAGGCTTCACGTGTTTGGGCGAGAAGGTGTGGTACTGGAATTGCTGGGATTCCACGTACGCCACGACGCTGCGGTGCACGTCCATTCCTCGGACAACGATCTTGACGGTATCGCCTCCAAGGAGCTTCAGGTCAACGTTGGCCGGGGAAAGTCCGGGAGCCACTATCAATCGCCGGTAAAAACCGGTGACGTTGTTCACGCCGTGAACGTATACGGGCGGGATGTGACCAGAGGCCGTCGGTGCTTGGGCAGCGCCGGACACAGTCGGCCCCGGGCCGGATTCACCATCGGCGGGGACAATTTCCATGGCGGACGCCGAGGAAGAGGTTGAGGAGGATCGATTCCGCCTCGGTTTCTTAACCGGGCGCCCCCGTGGCCCAACCGCCACGAAAGCGTCAGTCTCGTCACCGGGCAGCGGAACCGACCAGGGATCGACTTGGTCCGCTTCCATCAGCGGAGAACACGGCGAATCGCTCGTGTGGGGCGGGGCAGTGGCGGGCGACTGCGTGCTCGTTGGCGCGCCCGGAGCGGGCATTTCCGAGCGGGAGGTTCGCCGACCAGAGGCAGCCAGGCTGCCTCCGGCGGTAACCAGGGACCTAGGGTCCGGCCCGAGCCGGATCGCTTGCGGGACTTCTGAAACGCTCAGGCTTACTACGAGCTGGGCAAATGACCGGCTTCGTTAGATACCTCTCCTTACCAAGAGAGGTGTCCACCGGCCTCTTTACCTAGGCGATATCCAAGCTCGCTTACCACTGGTGGGGGCTCGCGAGGATCGTCCTTGGCAGCGCTACCTAAGAGCCTGAGCGTCAGCGGGCTAGATGCGCTGCGCAACCTTAAGCTCTGGCAGGCTATGTGCTTCCTCTTCAGCGGCAAGTTGGTGGTCCTGAAAAGGGTCACTTGGCTGGTGGCCCTTAGAAGGTCCGACGAACTCAGCTGTGTGTGCTGGCTACTCAGTTCACCAGCCAGCTGAGTTGTGTCTTCTTTCTTCTTGTTGGCGAGCAGCAAGAGGGCCAAGATGAATGCTATCCAGCGGCGAAGCAGCAGGCAGCAGGGTAGCGGCTGATGACAGCGAAAACTTCAGCTTCCAAGCTGGAGAGAGCAGTCCAGAAGAGAGAGATCCGTTCTGTTCCAGTGCTTCGAGTGAAGTGGACTCATCTCGTAGGTGATCGCGGTCCAGTGGTCCAGTGGTGTACGGAGCAGCAGCTAGTCGTGCTCCGGTGGTCGCAGTGTCCGGGTGATACCCGATGACTGCATGTTGCCTTGCTGTTACCTTGACTAGCGATCTCGCGCTTTCAAAGGAATGGAACCTCCATCAATTTTATTTTGGAGGGACAGGATGTTACGATTTTACTTGGACCCTGGACCTCGAAGAGACCCGTGACGGCAGAATGGGGGAGACCTCGAAGACTTTTCGCGTGAGAAGCAGGAATGACCCTCCCACAACGGGTAGGGCGCCCCTAGCCGCTCAGGAAAAGTCGCCGAGGGCTGCCAGGCGGCAATGACGGCGCACGGGAGAGAGCGTAGGAGGAGGCAGCGTCCACCAGAGGTGGCACTAGGCACACCTAGGGCGAGCGCAGACCCCCCTCTAGTCTGTCGCCGAGCGCCAGCACGGACGAGAGGAAGAAGGAAGGAGGAGGAGCGTGAAAATACTCAAGGTCGGGGGGATTGGGCAGATGTTCTGTAAGTGCTTATGGGGGTCGTCGAGCAATGCTCGGGGGCGTTTGTGTCGTCTAGGTGGTGGGCCGACATCTGTGCTTAGTCGACGGATGTGAGGATGGGTCGAGACATAGGCTCGGGAGAATAGTTTGAGGGCTAGGGACCGAACGAATTCGGTAAGTGAAGGAACCTTCAACCCTCGCCTGATGGCATCATTTCTGACAAACCAGGGAGAGTTGGAGATGTAGCGGAGGGTTCGGGATTGGAAAGCTTCCAAACGGGCGACAACGGATGGGCTGAGTAGTACCCAAAAGGCGGGGGCTGCGTAAGTCAGGATTGCCCTAAGAAAGAGCAAGTAGATGGTGAGTTTAGTGCGCACAGGCACTGAACCCCGATGAGAGAGAAAGGGAAATAGTTTGGCTCTGACGCCTCTGGCGCGCTGGAGACTCAGAGAGACATGAGGTGCAAAGCTTAGGCGTCGGTCAAGAGTGACGCCCAAGTACTTTACAGTCCGTTTCCACTCGATTGGGCTCCCTTCAAGGGAGAGGGACTGACAGCGGGAAGTTAATTTATGAGAAAAGGCGATCGCCTCGGATTTCTCCGCATTGACCGCCATCCTCCACTTCCGTAGCCAGTCCGGAAGTACGGCGAGCTGACGTTGCACCAGGCCAGCTGCGAAATCAAGACTCGCTGAGCTGGCGTGGTACATAGCGTCATCCGCATAGAGCGAGAGAGTGACTCCAGGCTGAACAGGCAGGTCGTTCGTGTACACGAGGTACAGAACGGGGCCAAGGTCAGATCCCTGAGGTACGCCTGCGGCGACTGGTCGGACGGATGAGTACGACCCTTCGACGCATACCCTAAAGATACGATCGCACAAGTACGATCGGAGAAAATGAACGAATGAGACAGGGAGGGGGGAGTGGGCCAGTTTGTAGAGAAGGCCTTCGTGCCAGACTCGATCGAAGGCCTTACTCACGTCGAGCAATACAGCGACGGAGGACAGATGCTTGTTGTAGGCGTCCGTCAAATGGGTAACAACCCGGACGAGTTGAAGGGTCGTCGAGTGCTCCCTGCGAAAGCCGAACTGCTCCTGCCGAATGAAACCATCCAGCAGAGGCGCGTACCGACCGTGCAGGAGGCGCTCGAGTACCTTCGATATGACTGGCAACAGTGAGATGGGTCGATGATTTGAGGGGTCAATACGCAGCTTGCGAGGCTTGGGGATCATGATGAGTTTCGCACGCTTCCACAGGCTGGGGAAGTAATGAAGCCGGAGACATCCATTGAACAGCTCGTGGACCAAGTTGATGAGGCTAGGGGGAGCGTGTTGTAGCGCCGCCGCTCCGATACGATCATCGCCGGGCGTCCTCTTAGGGCGAAGTCGACCAATAGCCGAGACAACATCGGCCCGGTCGAACGGGTCAGGGATGTCAGCTGGAGGGCGGGAAAAATATCCAGATAGGAAGTCTGCGACCTCGGCCGAGTGGACGGGGTCGCAGACGCCTCCGTGGACGGTGAATTGCTCCTCCATGGTTGCGGCAAAGACTTCAGCTTTGCCGGCCGCGGAGTACACAATGCCGTCCGGTGATCTGAGGGGATGGCGGGTCCTTTTGTCGCCATTAAGTCGACTCGCAGCCTGCCAGACAGACTCGGGCCGGACTTCAAGAGACTCGAGATACGAGTCCCAACGATGTGCGGTGGCATCAAGCAGAAGCTGCTTGACAAGGTCAGATTGGGCGTTTAACCTGCGTTTGATAGCAGGATCCCGGGTTTGCTGCCATCTCCAGCGGAGTTGGCGCCGAGTTTGGATGGCGAGGAGCACCTCTTCAGGTAGTTGAGACCGGCGATTTGTCTCTGGGACGAGATAGGTGTGTGTGTGTCCATAGCGGACGTAACGACTTCTTGAAGATAGTCGGCCATACGGTCCGCATCAGCCGTAGAGGCGATGGGGGCCGGGGGGTCAGATGGCACTGTTCGTTGGAGTTCGTCATGATAGGAGCGCCAGTTGACTCTCCTTGGACGAGAGGGGGGTTGGAGAGGTGTGTCCAACAGGGGACGAACAGTGATAAGTACCGGGTCGTGGTCGGACGAGAGGTCCGATACAGCACTTACAGTGATAGGGATGGCCAGGTCCTTGACAATGACAATGTCAAGGACATCCGGAAGGCCCCTAGTGGGCACGTGGGTCGGTGAGTCAGGACCAATAACTGAGACCTGGAGATGACGCTGAACGTAGCTGTAGAGCGAGCGGCCACGCGGGTTTGTGACACGGCTGTTCCAAGAGGGATGCTTGGAGTTGAAGTCTCCGGCAGCTATAGTACGTAGTTCGTGATCGAGGAGGGCGTCCCACTCCTCAGGCGGCGGAGGCCCCCCGGGCCCGGGAGGGAGGTACGCCGAAATTAGGCGAACCTTCCGATCCCCGATCCAGAGGGCCACCGCCGTCGTCTCCAAATACCTAGTATCTGGAGGGGGTAAGAGACGATGGGCAATGCGCCTGTGGACGAGAATGGCAGTACCCCCGCTGGGACGAGCGGGGGGTTGTAGCCGGGGCCTATCCGTGCGATATGTAGTGTACGCCGGAAGCTGAAAGGAAGCAGCAGGGGTAAGGAAAGTTTCGGAGAGTAGGATGACATCTAGGTCATGTTCAGTGGCAAAGTTAGCCAATTCGGCTCGGCGAGACGGAACGCCACACGCGTTCCATGCCACCAGCCGAAGAGGCCTAGACATTGAGAGGCAGGAGAGTCATGAGTGAGGTAAGAATGGTGACTAGCAGAGACTGGACGTCCTTGGCAGCCAAGATTTGAGGGATGAGGGTCTCAACCCAGACACGCAAACGATCGGCAAAGGTCGGGTCCGAGGACCCTTCCTCCGTCGATGGCGCCTGCGGCGTGGGCGGGGGCACTCGATACATGATACCATTATCGGGCCGAGGTGTGGTTGTAGGCTGCCGAGGCTCTTTGGGAGCTGGGGCAGATGCTGACCTAGTTGCAGCGGGCTTGTGCTGCGTGAGGATGGTGGTCGATGACTTTTTCTTCTTTGGCGCGGGTTGCTTTCGCGACGAGGCCAAAGGAGGGAAAGATGCATCGGAGGCGGCGGCTGCCGCGTAACTGAGCGCTCCGGCAGGCGCTGGGCAGGTCGGGGGGACTACAGCGGCTGCAGGCGCAGACGAGGTAGCCGGAACTGGGGCCGCCGGGTCGGCAGATGCAGGGGCTAAGGGTTTCTTGGGGGCAGGTGGGATAGGCTTTTGGGCCTTGGTGATGCGCTTTAGGGCGTCATGATAGTGCTTGCACTGGCGAGAGCTTGCCGGGTGTGGTTCACGACAGTTTGCACACGTGGCAGTGGCGGTGCGTTCACGAGGACAATCGCCCTTGTGATGACCTTCACCACAACGAATGCAGCGTGTCGGGTAGTGACAATAGATGCTGCTGTGTCCGTACCGCTGGCAGTTGTAGCACTGCTTGGGTCCGGGTCGGGACTCGAAAGCTGAAACTTTTACCCGGAGGTAAAAGAGAGAGTCTACTTGATATATTGTCTGGAAATTCCCTACCTTGAGGATTTTCACAAGGAAGGCATTTCTGGGAATGCGTCTGCCGGGGGAGAAGAGAGGAGTCACTGAGCTGACAGTAAAGCCCAAAAGTTCAAGGGCGTGAGAAATTGTAGGCACGGGAACATCGGCGGGGATGCCGATGATCTCGACCTTGAGTTCCCTCTCCTCCGGCAGGGCGTAGGTGTAATACGGGATACCACGATCAGTCAGCAGTTTCTGGGCGAGCCGGAAACTGTCGATGGTCGTGGTCTCAATTCTGACGGAGCGGCCACCCTGACAAACTGCAGTCAGGGTATTCGCAGGAGCGGCCCGGTGAAGTCGCCGCATGACCTTATCCCAGTCAATAGGCCGGTCAAAGATCAGAGGCGGCAACCGCCGGGACGGGGTAGGTAGCGAGGTGGCCGTAGCAGGTCTATCCGTGGCAGGACCCAGCTGGGAAGACCGCCCGGACCCCGCGGAGTCGCCACTGTTTCGCCGTTTCCGGCTACTTACAGTCTGCCACTCCTCAGTGTCCATTGCACTCGACCCAGCCGACACCGCCTCGGGTTCGGTCGGTAAAGGTTGCGCCAAAGCGCCAGGTGGGATTTCGTGGCCCTGAGAAGGACCGACGGGAATGTTGGTTGCGGCCATCGGCGAGGTTAACCTACGCCTAGGCTGGTGAGACTTTAGAGATCGCTAGCTGGGTAGTGAGGTATACTACTTAAAAGCTACAACACTTACCAGGCAACAGTCAGCAGCGGAGAACACCAAAACACCACTAACACCAGAAACTCGAGTTCACCACTGCCCGCACGATTGTAACACAGAGCACTAATTATATATAACACTTTGTGAAAGTTTCAAAAAGATTGAATGGTAATTAGCGAAGTTATAGCGCTGCAGACAAGCTGGAGCCAGTGTTGTGCAATGGAAAATTCCACACACAAGAACAAGAAAACGAGCGACGCAGCCTACCTTGGCAACAGCTCAGGGTAGACTCGTGATCGCGGGGCGAAAGCATCGCATTAAGTACTTTATGGCATGGCGCGATGCGAGCCTCTCACACACCTTCTTGTTTCTGATTGGCCGGTGATGCTGTTCTTACCTGTGCGGGGGTTGCAATTAGTATAACAATTAGCACAGGTAGCATCGCGGGAAATAAGCAGCCTTCCCCACAGTACTTCTCGGAAAACAAGTGAGTACATAATGGCATAGCTTGGTGCCAGCCAATCATACACCATCTCTATTGTGATTGGCTGATGGTGTCATTTTTACCTGTACGTGGGACTTTGCTGAATTTATAAGTACAGGTAGCATGGCAGGACAGCTTTAGCCTATACCACAGTACTGTGGGCCTGTACGTAAACACCCGGCGTGCAGGATTTTTATACCACTGATGATGGCAGCCAGTGGAGCTCCCGAAACGTTTGGTTTTGTTATAAACCATGCACCACGGCCAAACAGCCCGGATATCATGAATAATTCAAATCATTTGATTCTGTTTGAAATTGCGGCTGTTATCGTTTTCCAATAAAAACACCTTTAATATCACTATTACATTAACGACTCGGAACACTAGGTTTTTTATAAGTAAAAGCATAAAGTTTTACCTTACAGCCTGAACCGGTTTTCTCCTTTAAAAGGCTTCTTCAGAGGCTGCCGCTGGTAGCGCTGTCCGTCTTGTTGTGGGCGACGGAATCGAGTTTCTAAAGATCGATGCAGTGTGTGTGGGGTGAGATATGTTCGAATAATGCGTGCGATTTGTTTTGTGTCTGTTCGTTTAGGATGTCGTTTTTATTTGTTTTTGTGTGTTTGTATATTTCCAATTGTTCTAGAGTGTCTAGTTTTCGGCCTTTTGTGTGTACGTGTAGAATTTTCATGTAATTATCGATGTTTTTATATGTGTGGTTTGCTTCAATGAGGTGGTTTGCAAAGGTGGATTCTGTAGTGGAGTGGAGTGCCCTTGTGTGTTCAATGTATCTTTGTTTGAAGCTACGTCCTGTCTGGCCTATGTAGAATTTATTGTAATTTGAGCAATTATCTTGTAAACACCGGGTAGATCGAATTTGTTTTGTGCTTTGTGTGTTCTGTTTTGTTAGTAGTTTTGTAAGCGATTCTGTATCCTGCTTTTTTGAATTTGTGGGATATATTTTCAGTTTGTTTGTTGATATATGTTAGTGTTATGAATTTGTTGTTTTCTGTCTTTGTCTGTTGTTTGTTTTGTGTTTTGTGTAGGAGTTTAATGACTATTGTTCTGTCAAATCCGTTAGATTCTACTAGATATTTTATCGGGTTTAGTTCGTCATTGTAGTCTTTTTCATCTAAGGGGATGTTGTTAAGTCTATGTATCATGGTTCTGAAAGCAGCTAGTTTGTGTTGTATTGGGTGATTGGAGGAGTTGTGTATTCGAAACTCGATTCCGTCGCCCACAAGAAGACGGACAGCGCTACCAGCAGCAGCCTCTGAAGAAGCCTTTTAAAGGAGAAAACCGGTTCAGGCTGTAAGGTAAAACTTTATGCTTTTACTTATAAAAAACCTAGTGTTCCGAGTTGTTAATGTAATAGTGATATTTAGTTAAGTAACGGACACGTCATGGACAACGAAATCCAAAATTCCCTTGTTAAAACATAAAACGTTGCAGGTAAACTACCCCATTCCCTTAACCGATCTTCAACAAAATCAACAGACCTTGACTTCTGTATAATTCAAAAAGGTATGCAGAAGAATAGTTGATTCTGTTTTAATGTACGGCAGTTATCGTTCGTCATAAAAAAATTACCCTTGTTAAAACATAAAATGTTGCCGATAAACTACCCTACTCCCTTAACCAATCTTCACCAAAACGAACAGGACTTGAGAACGCTACAATTCAGGACTGTATGCAAAACATTATTTGATTCTGTTTGAATTTGCGGCTGTTATCGTTTGCCATAGAAAATTATCGGTATGGAGAACCATACATGAATTTCCATGTTCTAAGATTTATATTTAAAATCATTTTTGAAATGAAATATTACCATAGAAACTACTTCATTCTACTTACTGCTTCAGCCTTAACCACAGTACTGTGGTCACTAACGTATACCACCTCACATTATCGCACTCGATTTTCTCTGATGCTGGAAGGCGATGGCATTGCGAAAACGTCTGGTTTTGGAGAAAACATTGGACTACGGCTAAACAGCCCGGGAAGGAATTTTAACAAAAACTATTTCTTTGTTGCCGATAACGTAGTACACACATATATATATATATATATATATATAAAATATGCATAAAATTAATGGCTTGTATAAGTTAATAATTGATCTCCATTAAGTAGTGCTCAAGTTTCCAAAGTTTTAATATTTTGTTGTCCGTAATTAAAACATCAGAGCAGGTTTAGTGTGTATGAGGGTACACCGTGGACTAAAATTTTCAACATTTCCTATTGAGCGTTGCTTAGAGTAAAGCTGCGAATCTACAGTGTACGTTTCACAGAACAAACACGCGGAAAAGAAGTCACTCATGGACCCTCAGCATCTTGCAGAGGGTTCATTTCCTAAAGACGAAAAGTCTGTCATGAATCGTTCCTCTGTAAACACGTGCAGTTACACTGCCCAGCGATCCACAGGAAGCAAATCGCTATCCACGTTGGACACGTTTTCGGCTTGCACACGTTATGCTGGTGTGGGTTTCGGCACTTTCCATTTAAAAAGCGTGCAAATGTAAGAAAATAAACATGAGTGAGGCCAGAAATAACGCGAATTTTGTGTGTGTGTGTGTGTGTGTGTGTGTGTGTGTGTGTCTTCCCTGCCTTTTTATTGCAGTATTCATAATAATAAAATGGAAACGTAAACATTACATAATTGAGATATGCTTGCCTGCCACGAACGATATATTTTCACTGATACATGATTTACACTAAAATGAAAAAATTATAATTTTATTGCCTGGCAACAAAATTATTTTATTTTTACTTCTATGTTCCTTAAGGAAATGGAAGTATGGTGATGGCAAAAAAAAATCGTGTTCGAGATTATTGCTGATTCTGATTGTACTACACTCAAAACATGAAAAAAGTCATTTTTCGAAAAGTGTCTGTGTGTGTGTCTGTCTGTCTGTGTGTCTATCTGTAGATTTTTTTCTATGACAAACGATAACAGCCGCAAATTCAAACAGAATCAAATAATTTTTTGCATACGGCCCTGATTTGTAGAGTACTCAAGACATATTGTTTTCGGTGAAGATCGGTTAAGGGAAAGGGGTAGTTTACCTGCACCGTTTTTTTTAATCAAGGGTAATTTTTTTTAGCAAACGATAACAGCCGCAAATTCAAACAGAATCAACTGCTCTTTTGCATACAGCCCTAAGTTATTGAGTTCTCAAGACCTATATGTTTTGGTGAAGATCGGTTAAGGGAAAGGGGCAGTTTACCAGCAACGTTTTATGTTTTAACAAGGGTATTTTATATGGCAAACGATAACAGCCGTAAATTCAAGCAGAATCAAATGATTATTTGCATACAGCCCTAAATTGTAGAGTTCTCAAGATCTATTGATTTTGGTAAAGATCGGTTAAGGGAAAGGGTAGTTTACCTGCTATATTGTATGTTTTAAAAGGTTATTTTCTATGGCAAACTATAAGAGCCGCAAATTCAAACAGAATCAAAGAATGTTTTGCATGTAGCCCTGATCTGTAGAGTACTCAAAACCTATTGTTTTAGGTGAAGATCGGTTAAGGGAAAGGGGTAGTTTACCTGCAACGTTTTATGTTTTAAAAGGGTATTTTTTATGGCAAACGATAAGAGTCGCAAATTCAAACAGAATCAAATAACTTTTTCCATATAGCCCTGATTTGTAGAGTACTCAAGACCTAATGATTTTGGTGAAGATCGGTTGAGGGAAAGGGGTAGTTTACCTGCAATGGTTTTTTTTAAACAAGGGTAATTTTTTTCTATGGCAAATAATAACAGCCGCAAATTCAAACAGAATCAACTAGCCTTTTGCATACAGCCCAGAATTATAGAGTTCTCAAGACCTACTGGTTTTGGTGAAGATCGGTTAAGGGGAAGGGGTAGTTTACCTGCCACGTTTTTTTATCGGGGGTAATTTTTTCTATGGCAAACGATAACAGCCGCAAATTCAAACAGAATCAAATAATGTTTTGCATACAGCCCTGAATTGTAGAGTTCTCAAGTCCTATTGGTATTGGTGAAGATCGGTTAAGGGAAAGGGGTAGTTTACCTGCAACATTTTATGTTTTAACAAGGGTAATTTTGTATATGACGAACGATAACTGCCGCAAATTCGAACAGAATCGACTACGTTTTGCATACCTTTTTGAATTAAAGAGAACTCAAGGTCTGTTGATTTTGTTGAAGATCGGTTAAGGTAAAGGGGTAGTTTACCAGCAACATTTTATGTTTTAAGAAGGGTAATTTATTTTACGAAAGATAACTGCCGCAAATTCAAACAGAATCAAATAATGTTCTGCATACACCCCTGAATTGTAGAGTTCGCAAGTTTGTTGTTTTTGGTGAAGATCGGTTAAGGGAGAGGGATAGTTTACCTGCAACGTTTTATGTTTTAACAAGGGTAATTGTTTATAAGACGAACGATAAATGTCGCACATACAAACAGAATCAAATATTTTTTTGCATGCATCACTGAATTGTAGAGGACTGAAGGTCTATTCATTTTGGTGAAGATCGGTTAAGAGAAAGGGGTAGTTTACCTGCAACGTTTTATGTTTTAACAAGAGTAAAGTACTTAATTTTGATAAATAATTTATCCTAATAATAAGCTCATAATAATCCACTGTAGAAACGTAGATGAAATATCTATAAATGAAGAGGTTAGTTGAACGGGGTGGTGGTAAATTTTCTATTAATGAAAATTATAGTCGATTTAGGAGGGGAGAAATTTTTGTATGTGTACTACGTTATCGGCACCAAAGAAGTAGTTCTTTGTTAAAATTCCTTCCCGGGCTGTTTAGCCGTAGTCCAATGTTTTTTCTGCAAAACCAGACTTTTCGGCAGTCCATCGACTGCCATCATCAGTGAAAATCGAGTGCGAAAACGTTAGTGACCACAGTACCGTGGTTAAGGCTGAAGCAATAAGTAGAAAGAAGTAGTTTCTATGGTAATATTTCATTTCGAATATGATTTTAAATATAAATCTTAGAACATGGAAGTCATGTATGGTTCTCCATACCGATATTTAGCAATTACCATTGTTTGAAAGTTTTAAATGAATTTTCAAGTACTTTAATGTTGTTAAAACGTAAAAGGTTGCAGGTAAACTACCCCTTCCCCTTCCCGTTTGATTCACCAAAATCAAAAGTCCTTGAGATCTCTACAATGCAGGGACGTATGGAAAAAAGTATTTGATTCTGTTTGAATTTGCGGCTGTTATCGTTTGCCATAGAAAATACCCCTGTCAAAAAATAAAACGTTGCAGGTATACTACCCCTTTCCCTTAACCGATCTTCACCAAAAACAATAGGTCTTGAGAACTCTACAATTTAGGGCTGTATGCAAATAATCTTTTGATTCTGTTTGAATTTGCGGCTCTTATCGTTTTCCATAAAAATACCCTTGTTAAAACATAAAACGTTGCTTATAAACTACCCCTTTCCCTTAACCGATCTTCACCAAAAACAATAGGTCTTGAGAACTCTACAAATCAGGGCTGTATGCGAAACATTATTTGATTCTGTTTGAATTTGCGGCTGTTATCGTTTGCAAAAAAAAAAAAAATAACTTTGATAAAAAAAACCGTTCCCGGTAAACTACCACTTTTCCTCAACCGAACTTCACCAAAAACAATAGGTCGTGAGTACTCTACAAATCAGGACTGTATGCAAAACATTATTTGATTCTGTTTGAATTTGCTGCTGTTATCGGTTGCCATAAAAATATCGGTATGGAGAACCATACATGACTTCCCTGTTCTAAGATTTATATTTAAAATATCAGTATGGAGAACCATACATGACTTCCATGTTCTAAGATTTATATTTAAAATCATATTCGAAATGAAATAATTCCATAAAAACTACGTCTTTCTACATATTGCTTCAGCATTAACCATAGTACTGTGGTCACTAACGTATACCACCTCACGTTTTCGCACTCGATTTTCACTGATGGTGGCAGTCGATGGCACTGCCGAAAAGTCTGGTTTTGCAGAAAACATTGGATTACGGCTAAACATCCCGGCAAGGAATTTTAACAAACAACTACTTGTTTGTTGCCGATAACGTAGTACACATATAAAAAATTCTCCCCTCCACTGTCAACTATAATTTTAATAATTGAAAATTACCCCCACCCCGTTCACCTAACCTCGTCATTTATAGATATTTCATCTACGTTTCTAGTGTGGATTATTATGAGCTTCTAATCAGGATACTATATTTATCAAAATTAAGAACTTTACTCTTGTTAAAACATTAAACGTTGCTGGTGAACTACCCCTTTCTCTTAACCGTTCTTCACCAAAATCAATAGGCTTTCAGTCCTCTACAGTTAAGTGATGCATGCAAAAAAATATTTGATTCTGTTTGAATGTGCGGCAGTTATTGTTCGTCATAGAAACAATTAGTCTTGTTAAAACATGAAAAGTGGCCGGTAAACTACCCCTTTCCCATAACCGATCTTCACCAAAATCAACAGGCCTTCAGTACTTTACAATTCGGGAACGTATGCAAACAATTATATGATTCTCTTTGAATTTACGGCAGTTATCGTTCGTCATATAAAAAATTACCCTTGTTAAAACATAAAACGATGCTGGTAAACTACACTTTTCCCTTAACCAAACTTCAACAAAATGAACATACCTTGAGTTCTCTACAATTCAAAAAGGTATGCAAAAACGTAATTGATTCTGTTTGAATTTACGGCAGTTATCGTTCGTCATATAAAAAATTGCCCTTGTTAAAACATAGAATGTTGCAGGTAAACTAACCCTTTCCCTTAACCGATCTTCAACAACACCAACAAGTCTTGAGAACTCTACAATTCAGGGATGTATGTAAAAAATTATTTGATCCTGTTTGAATTTACAGCTGTAACCGTTTGCCATAGATAGAAATTACCCATGATAAAAAAAACGTTGCACGTAAACTACCTCTTTCCCTTAACCGATCTTCACCAAAAACAAAAGGTCTTGAGAACTCTAGAATTCAGGGCTGTATGCAAAACATTATTTGATTCTGTTTGAATTTGCTGCTGTTATCGGTTGCCATAAAAATATCGGTATGGAGAACCGTACATGGCTTCCCTGTTCTAAGATTTATATTTAAAATATCGGTATGGAGAACCATACATGACTTCCATGTTCTAAGATTTATCGTTAAAATCATATTCGAAATGAAATAATTCCATAAAAACTGCGCCTTTCAACTTATTGCTTCAGCATTAACCACAGTACTGTGGTCACTAACGTATACCACCTCACGTTTTTGCACTCGATTTTCACTGATGGTGGCAGTCGATGGCACTGCCGAAAAGTCTGGTTTTGCAGAAAACATTGGACTACGGCTAAACATCCCGGGAAGCAATTTTAACAAACAACTACTTCTTTGTGCCGATAACGTAGTACACATATAAAAAATTCTCCCCTCCTCTGTCAACTATAATTTTTAATAATTCAAAATTACCCCCACCCCGTTCACCTAACCTCTTCATTTATAGATATTTCATCTACGTTTCTAGTGTGGATTATTATGAGCTGCTTATCAGGTTACTTTATTTATAAAAATTAAGTACTTTACTCTTGTTAAATCATAAAATGTTTCAGGTAAACTACTCCTTTCTCTGAACCGATCATCTCCAAAATCAATAGACCTTCAGTCTTCTGCAATTCAGGGATGCATGCAAAATAATATTTGATTCTGTTTGAATGTGCGGCAGTTATCGTTCGTCATAAAAAAAATTACCCTTTCTAAAAAATAAAACGTTGCTGATAAACTACCCCTTTCCTATAACCGATCTTCAACAAAATCAACAGACCTTGAGTTCTCTTTAGTTCAAAAGGTATGCAAAAACGTAGTTGATTCTGTTTGAATTTACGGCAGTTATCGTTCGTCATATAAAAAATTACCCTTGTTAAAACATAAAATGTTGCAGGTAAACTGCCCCTTTCCCTTAACCGATCTTCACCAAAATCAGCAGGCCTTGACATCTCTACAATTCCGGGCCGTAAGCAAAACGTTATTTGATTCTCTTTAAATTTACGGCAGTTATATTTCGTCATACAAAAAATTACCCTTGTTAAAACATAAAATGTTGCTGGTAAACTACCCCTTTCCCTTAACCGATCTTCAACATAATCAACAGAACTTGAGTTCCCTTTAATTCAAAAGGTATGCAAAAACGTATTTGACTCTGTTTGAATTTACGGCAGTTATCGTTCGTCATGGAAACATTTCTCTTGTTACAACATAAAACGTTGCAGGTAAACTACCCCAATCCCTTAACCGATCTTCACAAAAATGAGCAGGCCTTGAGATCTCTACAATTCCGGGCTGTATGCAAAACATTATTTGATTCTCTTTAAATTTACGGCAGTTATATTTCGTCATATAAAAAATTACCCTTGTTAAAACATAAAATGTTGCTGGTAAATTACCCCTTTTTCCTTAACCGAAATCCACCAACACCAATAGGTATTGAGAACTCTACAATACAGGGCTGTATACAAACATTATTTGATTCTGTTGAATGTGCGGCAGTTATCGTTCTCATACAAAAATTTACCCTTGTAAAAAATTACCTTAAAACATAAAACGTTGCAGGTAAACTACCCCTTTCTCTTAACCGATCTTCTCCAAAATCAAGAGACCTTCGGTTCTCTACAATTCAGGGATGCATGCCAAAAAATATTTGATTGTGTTTGAATGTGTGGCATTTATCGTTCGTCATGGAAACATTTCTCTTGTTATAACATAAAATGTTGCTGGTAAACTACCCCTTTCCCTTAACCGATCTTCACCAAAATCAACGGACCTTGAGCTCTCTACAACTCAGGAAAGTATGCAAAAAATTATTTGATTCTCTTTGAATTTACGGCAGTTATCGTTCGTCATATAAAATTACCCTTTTTAAACATAAAACGTTCCTGATAAACTACCCCTTTACCTTAACCGATCTGCAAACAAAATCAACAGACCTTGAATTCTCTTTAGTTCAAAAAAGTTATGCAAAAACGTAGTTGATTCTGTTTGAATTTACGGCAGTTATCGTTCGTCATGGAACATTTCTCTTGTTACAACATAAAACGTTGCAGGAAAACTACCCCAATCCCTTAACCGATCTTCACAAAAATGAGCAGGCCTTGAGATCTCTACAATTCCGGGCTGTATGCAAAACATTATTTGATTCTCTTTAAATTTACGGCAGTTATATTTCGTCATATAAAAAATTACCAATGTTAAAACATAAAATGTTCCTGGTAAACTACCCCTTTACCTTAACCGATCTTCACCAACACCAATAGGTATTGAGAACACTACAATACAGGGCTGTATGCAAAACATCAATTGATTCTGTTTGAATTTGCGACTGTTATCGTTTGCCATAGAAAAATATCGGTATGGAGAACCATACATGACTTCCATGTTCTAAGATTTATATTTAATATCATTTTCGAAATGAAATATTACCATAGAAACTACTTCTTTCTACTTACTGCTTCAGCCTTAACCACAGTACTGTGGTCACTAATGTATACCACCTCACGTTATCGCACTCGATTTTCACTGATGCTGGAAGTCGATGGCATTGCCGAAACGTCTGGTTTTGTAGAAAACATTGGACTACGGCATAACATCCCAGGAAGGAATTTTAACAAAAACTATTTCTTTGTTGCCGATAACATAGTACACAGATTATATGTGTATATATATATATATATATATATATATATATATATTATGCATAAAATTAATGGCTTGTATAAGTTAATGATTGATCTCCATTAAGTAGTGCTCAAGTCTCCAAAGTTTTAATATTATGATGTCCGTAATTAAAACATCAGATCAGGTTTAGTGTGTATGAGGGTACACCGTGGACAAACATTTTTCAACATTTCCTATTGAGCGTTGATTAGAGTAAAGCTGCGAATCTACAGTGTACATTTCACAGAACAAACACGCGGAAAAGAAGGTGCGCTCCGAAGTCACTCATGGACCCTTAGCATCTTGCAGAGGGTTCATTCCCTAAAGACGAAAATTCTGTCTATGAATCGTTCCTCTGTAAACACGTGCAGTTACACTGCCCAGCGATCCACAGGAAGCAAATCGCTATCCACGCTGGACACTTTTCGGCTTGCACGCGTTAAAATGGTGTGGGTTTCGGCACTTTCATTTTAAGAAAATAAACATGAGTGAGGCCAGAAATAACGCGAATTTTGTGTGTGTGAGTGTGTGTGTGTGTGTCTTCCCTGCCTTTTTATTGCAGTAATCATAATAATAAAATGGAAACGTAAACATTACATAATTCAGATATGCTTGCCTGCCACGAACGATATATTTTCACTCATACATGATTTACATTAAAATGAAAAAATTATAATTTTATTGCCTGGCAACAAAATTATTTTATTTTTAACAATTACCATTGTTTGAAAATGTTTAAATGAATTTTCAAGTACTTTACTGTTGTTAAAACGTAAAAGGTTGCTGGTAAACTACCCCTTCCCCTTAACCGATCTTCACCAAAATCGAAAGTCCTTGAGATCGCTATAACTCAGGGACGTATGCAAAAAAGTGTTTGATTCTGTTTGAATTTGCGGCTGTTATCGTTTGCCATAGAAAATACCCCTGTTAAAACATAAAACGTTGCAGGTATACTACCGCTTTCCCTTAACCGATCTTCACCAAAAACAATAAGTCTTGAGAACTCTACAATTTAGAGCTGTATGGAAATAATCTTTTTATTCTGTTTGAATTTGCGGCTGTTATCGTTTGGCATAGAAAAAAATCTACACACAGACACACCCACAGACACATTTCGAAAAACTACTTTTTTCATGTTATGAGTGTAGTACAATCAGAATCTGCAATAATCTCGAACACGTTTTTTTTTTGCCATCACCATACTTCCATTTTCTTAAGGAACATGGAATTAAAAATTACCCTCAATGAAAAACCGTTGCTGGTGAACTACCCCTTTCCGTTAACCGATGTTCACCAAGAACAATAGGTCTTGAGTACTCTAAAAATCAGGGCTGTATGCAAAAAATGATTTGGTTCTGTTTGAATTTGCGGCTGTTATAGCTTGCCATAGAAAATACCCTTGTTAAAACATAAAACGTTGCCGGTAAACTACCCTTTTCCCTTAACCGATCATCACTAAAAACAATAGGTCTTGAGAACTCTACAATTTAGTGCTGTATGCAAATAATCATTTGATTCTGTTTGAATTTGCGGCTGTTATCGTTTTCCAATAAAAACCCTTAATATCACTATTACATTAACGACTCGGAACACTAGGTTTTTTTATAAGTAAAAGCATAAAGTTTTATCTTACAGCCTGAACCGGTTTTCTCCTTTAAAAGGCTTCTTCAGAGGCTGCCGCTGGTAGCGCTGTACGTCTTGTTGGGGGCGACGGAATCGAGTTTCTAAAGATCGATGCTGTGTGTGTGGGGTGAGATATGTTCGAATAATGCGTGCGATTTGAATTGTGTCTGTTCGTTTAGGATGTCTTTTTTATTTGTTTTTGTGTGTTTGTATATTTCCAATTGTTCTAGAGTGTCTAGTTTTCGGCCTTTTTTGTGTACGTGTAGAATGTTCATGTAATTGTCGATGTTTTTATATGTGTAGTTTGCTTCAATGAGGTGGTTTGCAAAGGTGGATTCTGTAGTGGAGTGGAGTGCCTTTGTGTGTTCAATGTATCTTTGTTTGAAGCTACGTCCTGTCTGGCCTATGTAGAATTTATTGTAATTTGAGCAATTATCTTGTAAACACCGGGTAGATCGAATTTGTTTTGTGCTTTGTGCGTGTGTTTTGATAGTGTGTGTTCTGTTTTGTTAGTAGTTTTGTAAGCGATTCTGTATCCTGCTTTTTTGAATTTGTGGGCTATATTTTCAGTTTGTTTGTTGATGTATGTTAGTGTTATGAATTTGTTGTTTCCTGTCTTTGTCTGTTGTTTGTTTTGTGTTTTCTGTCATATCCGTTAGATTCTGCTAGATATTTTATCGGGTTTAGTTCGTCTTTGTAGTCTTTTTCATCTAAGGGGATGTTGTTAAGTCTATGTATCATGGTTCTGAAAGCAGCTAGTTTGTGTTGTATTGGGTGATTGGAGGAGTTGTGTATTCGAAACTCGATTCCGTCGCCCACAACAAGACGGACAGCGCTACCAGCGGCAGCCTCTGAAGAAGCCTTTTAAAGGAGAAAACCGGTTCAGGCTGTAAGGTAAAACTTTATGCTTTAACTTATAAAAAACCTAGTGTTCCGTGTCGTTAATGTAATAGTGATATTTAGTTAAGTAACGGACACGTCATGGACAACGAAATCCAAAAATACCCTTGTTAAAACATAAAACGTTGCAGGTAAACTACCCCTTCCCCTTAACCGATCTTCAACAAAATCAACAGACCTTGAGTTCTGTATAATTCAAAAAGGTATGCAGAAGAGTAGTTGTTTCTGTTTTAATGTACGGCAGTTATCGTTCGTCATAAAAAAAATTACCCTTGTTAAAACATAAAATGTTGCAGATAAACTACCCTACTCCCTTAACCGATCTTCACCAAAACGAACAGGACTTGAGAACTCTACAATTCAGGACTGTATGCAAAACATTATTTGATTCTGTTTGAATTTGCGGCTGTTATCGTTTGCCATAGAAAATTATCGGTATGGAGAACCATAACTTGCACGTTCCATGTTCTAAGATTTATATTTAAAATCATTTTTGAAATGAAATATTACCATAGAAACTACTTCTTTCTACTTACTGCTTCAGCCTTAACCACAGTACTGTGGTCACTAACGTATACCACCTCACGTTATCGCACTCGATTTTCACTGATGCTGGAGGCGATGGCATTGCCGAAACGTCTGGTTTTGTAGAAAACATTGGACTACGGCCAAACATCCCGGGAAGGAATTTTAACAAAAACTATTTCTTTGTTGCCGATAACGTAGTACACATATTATATGTATATTGTAACGATATAATTGACGCGTACCTGCAAAATGTGTACAATTTTTATATGTTATGTATAATTAGTGCGTTCGCCTCGCACTAGGTCGTTACAGTAATTGTGATGGCTAGCGATGTTCGTAGCGTAGATATGATCACCTGTATACTACGGCAGTAACCTTACCTGTTATTCTTAGGGGGTGTGATACCCCGGGTGGCCCCAAGTCGTTTTACAAAACAACTAAAAATTACATTTATACAAGTTATCAGCGTTGCGGGTTGGTGCATTCAAATAGTTCCCGCTCGCACGGCCGTCCCAATCGTCGCTTATCAGCCATCTCTGTTCCTCTCTATGAGCTCCTCCACCCTTTTCAGAAATTCTATGGGGTTTCTTCGGTAACTCTTGAAGTTGATCACTTCCCTATTTTCATTCGTAAATATGTGAGTACTACTGCAAGGCTTCTCCCTCAAAGCGTCTAGTTCCTCTTGCATCTGTTTCTCCTTCTGACTGATTTCTCTAATTTTTTCTTTATTTTCTTGCGTTTTCTCGTCAATCTTGTTGATAGTGGTATATACCCTTTCAACGCGTTCGCTGACATCAGTCTGGATTTCCTTGTGCCTCTCCTTCAGCTCCTGAAGCACCTCCTGTTTATTTTTGTTACTCTTCGGTGGTGGTCTTCTGTAGTTCTTGGATCCTGAGAATTCCTTCCTCCTGGACTTGGTTTATTTTTTCAGTCAACTCTTCCTGGACGTGTATTACTGTTTCGTTCGTCTCAGTTATAGTCTGTTTGATTTCATTTTTGCACTCCGCCAACTGTTGCCTCCATTCATCCTTTGATTTCTCCCCTTCTTCCTTCAATTGTTTTTGGAGTGTTTCACGATTATCATCAATCTTGTTATTTAACACTTCCAGATCCTTTTTTATCTGCTTCTTCAGCTCCTCACTCTTCTTTTCTAACGTCTCTTGGCTGCTTTCCATCTTGTTATTCAGGAGCTCTATGTTCTCCTCCAAATTTTCCTGTCTTCCTTCCTTCCCTCTTGCAGTGACTCTAATTTTTTATTCAATTCTTCTTTGTCTGACTCTAATTTTTTATTCAATTCTTCTTTGTCTGACTCTAATTTTTTATTCAAGAATTCTCTGTCTTGTTTCCTTCCCTCTTGCAGTGATTCTAATTTTGTATTGTTTGACTCTAATTTTTTATTCAATTCTTCATTGTTCTGGTCCATTTTTTCATTTGTTTTCTTTGAAGTTTCCTTGATATCATTCATTTGTTCCATCATCATCCTGAGCATCTCCTGCATGCTCATGTCTTCTTTTTGAGTGGGTTTGTTGGGTTGGTCCCCTACCATTACTTCCACTTCCGGTTCTGGTTGAGTTGGATTTCCTGGTTGGTTTTCCTGAACGTCCTCTTCAACTAGCTCCCTGATTATTTCTTCAATTTCTTCCATCTCTTCTGGCTGGCCTTCACCTTCAATTCCTTTCTGTGTGTCCTTCCTGGTAACCATTGAGTGTCTCTTCATAGCCGCCGTTGGCCTTCTTTTACGGCCTCACCGGTTGGTCGCCAATCTGTAACGATATAATTGACGCGTACCTGCAAAATGTGTACAATTTGTATATGTTATGTATAATTAGTGCGTTCGCCTCGCACTGGGTCGTTACAGTAATTGTGATGGCTAGCGATGTTCGTAGCGTAGATATGATCACCTGTATACTACGGCAGTAACCTTACCTGTTATTCTTAGGGGGTGTGATAATCCCGGGTGGCGCCAAGTCGTTTTACAAAACAACTAAAAATTACATTTATACAAGTTATCAGCGTTGCGGGTTGGTGCATTCAAATAGTTCCCGCTCGCACGGCCGTCCCAATCGTCGCTTATGGCTGTGTGACTGACAACTTGCTTACTGCTACGATTTATTCTTACACACAAGTAATTCATATATAGCACTCCCTATGAAATGATAACGCTGGTTACTCCCTGTAATAAATATTTTTTAATGGGTGATAACTGAAAACATTTACATTTACAATAAAACAATTCTAAATTTGCTCCAACTGATTACATGAGATCTTGCCTTCAGGGTCGGCGAAGTGATTCAGAAACCATTTAACCTTGCGTCGTTGATTACATGAAGCGTATTACGGTTATTATTGGTTTTCCAAATTGTGGATCCTTTTGGCTATGAGTTAAAGAACTCCAATGGTTACAATAAAAATATAAATTACCTTAATCTAAGTGTACATAAAGAGTAAAGTGTGCTGTTACAATCTGTTGTGTTGTGTCGTAAAAGTGTTCTGTAAGTTCGTGTTTAATTCTTTGGTTATATCAATGTTAACAAAGTTTCTATTAAGTTTTAATTTGCTCAAATATTCTATGAAAGAGAAATATTGTTTCTATAGTGTGGTAATTTTACCTTTCAAAATTATTTAAAGTGATTAGGGTTGGTGGAAAATAAATAATTGGATAGTACTTAACACCTCAACGTGTCTAGGTGCCTTCGTAGTTTATTCGAGTGGGATTTGGCTGCATACATTCAGTTTTCATGGATTTTGGGCTTCACTAAATGTGGCGTCTTTTTCGTCATGGGTTTTGACATTCTTTTCAAGGATAATTTCTATTTAATTGGTCTTGGGTCTTGAAATATCCGCTACAGTGGTCATCTGCTTCTTCGATGATCAAGTTCAGGAACTTTGAATAATTATTTGCATGATTTACACTGAAAAAACGCTCTTCCAAATTTTTGCATCTGCATTGGCTTAATGACGCTTCACTTCTTGTTAATTTCCAACGGTATTTTCGTCTTCAACCGCCGTTTCCATAGTAACGGTATTATTCTGATTGGTTGATTTTGAGATGATGTATTGTTATCAAAAATTCGAATTCTTCGTATATCTTCTGATTACTGTTATTCCTCCATCTTCCTTCCTGGTTATTAAATATTGTCACTATAGTATTTATTCTCGTTCATAGATTATTTTGATACCCCACAAGCTTGGGTAATTTCAGATTTTAAGTTTTTACAATTATGTTAATGCTTGTTAATTACATTTCTTTTATATAATAATGCCTATTACAATATTTTGTGTTATAAATGATTTACAATTTATTCTTGGTGATTCCTTCACCTCAGATTTTCTAAATTCTTATTCAATTTGTTATAATTTTTGGTTGTTTGGTTCTGACAGTTATGTTTTTTCTAGGCCTGAGTAGCCATTATAGTAATTTACTTATTTCGTTCAAATCACATTTTGGTTCAGCCTATTGGGCTTTACTTTGTTATTTTTATTAGTTGTGTTGTGTTTTGAGTCTGTAGGTGTGTTGTTTACTGTTCAATATTGCTTTCTCTATTTCAATCTTTAAAACATAACATTAGGCTTATGGACTGCACATTTCATTCAGCCATATCCTATTCATAACATTAACATGAACAATTTTTGTTTATAAGTTATTAGAGTTATTGTTTTGATTAAGAAATATCATCACTCCCTTCTAACTTATCCTTATTTGCTAATTTTTTGTTTGTTTATAACACATATTATTTTTGTTGTGATAAACAACATCACTTTCTATTAAATTAATAACAGTCCTTTATAATTTAGGTGTCTCTGTTAGTTTTTGATTTCTTAATCTCTAAACAATTTTTATATTCCCTCCATGGTAACACCTTCAATTCATTCTATTCTGGAATCCTCCCTTTTTACTTACTACCGGCTATGATTAATCTTAACTCTATTGAACATCTTCCTTAAATAATAAAGTCATCATCACTTCTAGTGTTTACTATACCTTATACTATAATTCACACTTAATATTATTTTTCATCAGCTATTTATTCACTGTTAATTTCCAACCTTTATCTTACCTTCACTTGTAAATTATTTATTGTTAATTATAACTTCACTAGTGTCACACTTCACTTTGGGGTTCTTACACCTACACTATTGCACTGTATCACTGTTTATATTATTTGTTTTATAGTGGGTGATCCCTATACTTATTTCTCTTTCATCTCCTTAATACTAATGACAGTTAATACTTAATAACTAATACTTACTAACTAATAACAATTTTTATCTGTGGTTTAGGTTGCTTTTTTAATGAGTAGTAACCGTTATCTCTCCTTTCTCCGGATAACCATTGTTTTGGTTTCAATATTCTTGTTGAGTGCTTTTTTACTTGTTTTGGTGAACCATTATTGGTTTTCACTTTTGCTTGTCTCCCTCCTTTTCGTTTTCCTTATTTGATTAATACGTTGGGTTTTTCATCCCTTTCTTTGGATATTTTGGGGTCGTTTAAACCGATGAACTTGTTTCCTTTTGGTTTGGGTTTATTACTTTCTTATTCTCGTTGTTTATTGGTGTGGTTCCCTTCTTTATTTGTTTCTTGTTGTTGGGTCAATCACTTAGGTTAGGTCAAAGTCGTCGTTTGTCGAGTCATATTCCTTATATTTTAATTAAAATCAATCTAAATATCACTATAATATTGACGACTCGGAACACAAAGTTTTTTATAAGTAAAAACGTAAAGTTTTACCTTACAGCCTAAACCGGCTTTCACCTATAGAAGGCTTCATCAGAGGCTGTCGTTAGTAGCGCTGCTCGTCTTGTTGTTGGCGACGAGAAAGTGTTTCGAAAGATTGAAGCTGTGTGTGTGTGGTGAGATGTGTTCGAATAATGCGTGCGATTTGAATTGTGTCTGTTCGTTTAGGATGTCCTAAACGAACAGACACAATTCAAATCGCACGCATTATTCGAACACATCTCACCACACACACACAGCTTCAATCTTTCGAAACACTTTCTCGTCGCCAACAACAAGACGAGCAGCGCTACTAACGACAGCCTCTGATGAAGCCTTCTATAGGTGAAAGCCGGTTTAGGCTGTAAGGTAAAAATTTACGTTTTTACTTATAAAAAACCTTGTGTTCCGAGTCGTCAATATTATAGTGATATTTAGTTAAGTAACGGACACGTCATGGACAACGAAATCCAAGAATTTAAAATCAATCAGTTTATTTGATAAGAAGTATTTTTACAATTATAAATATATTTTTTATCCCTGGTACTGGGTTGGCTATTTGTGTCGTGACAATATATATATATATATATATATATATATATATATATATATATAATATGCATAAAATTAATGGCTTGTATAAGTTAATGATTGGTCTCCATTAAGTAGTGCTCAAGTTTCCAAAGTTTTAATATTATGTTGTCCGTAATTAAAACATCAGAGCAGGTTTAATGTGTATGAGTGTACACCGTGGACTAAAATTTTCAACATTTCCTATTGAGCGTTGCTTAGATTAAAGCTGCGAATCTACAGTGTACGTTTCACAGAACAAACACGCGGAAAAGAAGGAGCGCTCGGAAGTCACTCATGGACCCTTAGCATCTTGCAGAGGGTTCATTTCCTAAAGACGAAAATTCTGTCTATGAATCGTTCCTCTGTAAACACGTGCAGTTACACTGCCCAGCGATCCACAGGAAGCAATTCGCTATTCACGCTGGACACGTTTTCGGCTTGCACGCGTTTTGTTGGTGTGGGTTTCGGCACATTCCATTTAAAAAGCGTGCAAATGTAAGAAAATAAACATGAGTGAGGCCAGAAATAACTCGAATTTTGTGTGTGTGTGTGTGTGTGTGTGTGTGTGTGTGTGTGTGTGTGTGTGTGTGTGTGTGTGTGTGTGCCCTGCCTTTTTATTGCAGTATTCATAATAATGAAATGGAAACGTAAATATTACATAATTGAGATATGCTTGCCTGCCACGAACGATATATTTTCACTCATATATGATTTACACTAAAATGAAAAAATTATAATTTTATTGCCTGGCAACAAAATTATTTTATTTTTACTTTTATGTTCCTAAAGGAAATGGTATGGTTATGGCAAAAAAAAACCGTGTTCGAGATTATTGCTGATTCTGATTGTACTACACTCAAAACATGAAAAAAAGTCATTTTTCGAAAAGTGTCTGTGTGTGTGTCTGTCTGTCTATGTGTCTATCTGTAGATTTGTTTCCTATGACAAACGATAACAGCTGCAAATTCAAACAGAATCAAATAATTTTCTGCATACAGCCCTGATTTGTAGTGTACTCAAGACCTATTGTTTTTGGTGAAGATCGGTTAAGGGAAAGGGGTAGTTTAACTGCAACGGTTTTTTTTTTAATCAAGGGTAATTTTTTTTTATGGCAAACGATAACAGCCGCAAATTCAAACAGAATCAACTACTCTTTTGCATACCGCCCTATGTTATCGAGTTCTCAAGACCTATAGGTTTTGGTGAAGATCGGTTAAGGGGAAGGGGTAGTTTACCAGCAACGTTTTATGTTTTAACAAGGGTATTTTATATGGCAAACGATAACAGCCGCAAATTCAAGCAGAATCAAATGATTATTTGCAGAAAGCCCTAAATTGTAGAGATCTCAAGATCTATTGATTTTGGTGAAGATCGGTTAAGGGAAAGGGTAGTTTACCTGCTACATTTTATGTTTTAAAAGGGTATTTTTTATGGCAAACGATAAGAGCCGCAAATTCAAACAGAATCAAATAATGTTTTGCATGTAGCCCTGATCTGTAGAGTACTCAAGACCTTTTGTTTTAGGTGAAGATCGGTTAAGGGAAAGGGGTAGTTTACCTGCAACTTTTTATGTTTTAAAAGGGTATTTTTTATGGCAAACTATAAGAGTCGCAAATTCAAACAGAATCAAATAATTTTTTGCATGTAGCCCTGAATTGTAGAGTACTCAAGAACTAACGATTTTGGTGAAGATCGGTTGAGGGAAAGGTGTAGTTTACCTGCAACGTTTTTTATCGGAGGTAATTTTGTCTATGGCAAACGATAACAGCCGCAAATTCAAACAGAATCAAATAATGTTTTGCATACAGCCCTGAATTGTAGAGTTCTCAAGTCCTATTGGTGTTGGTGAAGATCGGTTAAGGGAAAGGGGTAGTTTACCTGCAACATTTTATGTTTTAACAAGGGTAATTTTTTATATGACGAACGATGACTGCCCCAAATTCAAACAGAATCGACTACGTTTTTGCATACCTTTTTGAATTAAAGAGAACTCAAGGTCTGTTGATTTTGTTGAAAATCGGTTAAGGGAAAGGGGTAGTTTACCAGCAACATTTTATGTTTTAAGAACGGTAATTTTTTTATGAAAGATAACCGCCGCAAATTCAAGCAGAATCAAATAATGTTCTGCATACACCCCTGAATTGTAGAGTTCGCAAGTCTGTTGTTTTTGGTGAAGATCGGTTAATGGAGAGGGGTAGTTTACCTGCAATGTTTTATGTTTTAACAAGGGTAATTGTTTATATGACGAACGATAAATGTCGCACATACAAACAGAATCAAATATTTTTTTGCATACAGCCCTGATTTGTAGTGTACTCAAGACCTATTGTTTTTGGTGAAGATCGGTTAAGGGAAAGGGGTAGTTTACCTGCAACGGTTTTTTTTTTAATCAAGGGTAATTTTCTTTATGGCAAACGATAACAGCCGCAAATTCAAACAGAATCAACTACTCTTTTGCATACCGCCCTATGTTATCGAGTTCTCAAGACCTATAGGTTTTGGTGAAGATCGGTTAAGGGAAAGGGGTAGTTTACCAGCAACGTTTTATGTTTTAACAAGGGTATTTTATATGGCAAACGATAACAGCCGCAAATTCAAGCAGAATCAAATGATTGTTTGTAGAAAGCCCGAAATTGTAGAGATCTCAAGATCTATTGATTTTGGTGAAGATCGGTTAAGGGAAAGGGTAGTTTACCTGCTACATTTTATGTTTTAAAAGGGTATTTTCTATGGCAAACGATAAGAGCCGCAAATTCAAACAGAATCAAATAATGTTTTGCATGTAGCCCTGATCTGTAGAGTACTCAAGACCTTTTGTTTTAGGTGAAGATCGGTTAAGGGAAAGGGGTAGTTTACCTGCAACTTTTTATGTTTTAAAAGGGTATTTTTTATGGCAAACTATAAGAGTCGCAAATTCAAACAGAATCAAATAATTTTTTGCATGTAGCCCTGAATTGTAGAGTACTCAAGAACTAACGATTTTGGTGAAGATCGGTTGAGGGAAAGGGGTAGTTTACCTGCAACGGTTTTTTTTAAACAAGGGTAATTTTTTTTCTATGGCAAATAATAACAGCCGCAAATTCAAACAGAATCAACTACTCTTTTGCATACCGCCCTGAATTATAGAGTTCTGAAGACCTATTGGTTTTGGTGAAGATCGGTTAAGGGGAAGGGGTAGTTTACCTGCAACGTTTTTTATCGGAGGTAATTTTTTCTATGGCAAACGATAACAGCCGCAAATTCAAACAGAATCAAATAATGTTTTGCATACAGCCCTGAATTGTAGAGTTCTCAAGTCCTGTTGGTGTTGGTGAAGATCGGTTAAGGGAAAGGGGTAGTTTACCTGCAACATTTTATGTTTTAACAAGGGTAATTTTTTATATGACGAACGATGACTGCCCCAAATTCAAACAGGATCGACTACGTTTTTGCATACCTTTTTGAATTAAAGAGAACTCAAGGTCTGTTGATTTTGTTGAAGATCGGTTAAGGGAAAGGGGTAGTTTACCAGCAACATTTTATGTTTTAAGAAGGGTAATTTTTTTATGAAAGACAACTGCCGCAAATTCAAGCAGAATCAAATAATGTTCTGCATACACCCCTGAATTGTAGAGTTCGCAAGTCTGTTGATTTTGGTGAAGATCGGTTAATGGAGAGGGGTAGTTTACCTGCAATGTTTTATGTTTTAACAAGGGTAATTGTTTATATGACGAACGATAAATGTCGCACATACAAACAGAATCAAATATTTTTTTGCATGCATCCCTGAATTGTAGAGGACTGAAGGTCTATTGATTTTGGTGAAGATCGGTTAAGAGAAAGGGGTAGTTTACCTGCAACGTTTTATGTTTTAACAAGAGTAAAGTACTTAATTTTGATAAATAATGTATCCTAATAAGAAGCTCATAATAATCCACTGTAGAAACGTAGATGAAATATCTATAAATGAAGAGGTTAGTTGAACGGGGTGTGGGTAATTTTCTATTAATGAAAATTATAGTTGATTGGGGAAGGGAGAAATTTTATATGTGTACTACGTTATCGGCACCAAAGAAGTAGTTCTTTGTTAAAATTCCTTCCCGGGCTGTTTAGCCGTATTCCAATGTTTTTTCTGCAAAACCAGACTTTTCGGCAGTCCATCGACTGCCATCATCAGTGAAAATCGAGTGCGAAAACGTCAGGTGGTATACGTTAGTGACCACAGTACCGTGGTTAAGGCTGAAGCAATAAGTAGAAAGTAGTAGTTTCTATGGTAATATTTCATTTCGAATATGATTTTAAATATAAATCTTAGAACATGGAAGTCATGTGTGGTTCTCCATACCGATATTTAACAATTACCATTGTTTGAAAGGTTTAAATGAATTTTCAAGTACTTTACTGTTGTTAAAACGTAAAAGGTTGCAGGTAAACTACCCCTTTCCCTTAACCGATCTTCACCAAAATCAAAAGTCCTTGAGATCTCTACAATTCAGAGACGTATGCAAAAAAGTGTTTGATTCTGTTTGAATTTGCGGCTGTTATCGTTTGCCATAATAAATACCCCTGTTAAAACATAAAACGTTGCAGGTATACTACCGCTTTCCCTTAACCGATCTTCACCAAAATCAATAGGTCTTGAGAACTCTACAATTCAGGGCTGTATGCGAAACATTATTTGATTCTGTTTGAATTTGCGGCTGTTATCGTTTGCAAAAAAAAAATTAACTTTGATAAAAAATACCGTTCCCGGTAAACTACCCCTTTCCCTTAACCGATGTTCACCACGAACAATAGGTCTTGTGTACTCTATAAATCAGGGCTGTATGCAAAAAATGATTTGATTCTGTTTTTTAATTTGCGGCTGTTATCGCTTGCCATAGACAATACTCTTGTTAAAACATAAAACGTTGCAGGTATACTACCCCTTTCCCTTAACCGATCATCACTAAAAACAGTAGGTCTTGAGAACTCTACAATTTAGGGCTGTATGCAAATAATCATTTGATTCTAAATTATTCCTCAGGCTTTCACGGCCGGTGTCATATGAATGACATATGACGGCAAAGTCCCACGTACACGTGCTGAATTTATAAGTACAGGTAGCATAGCAGGACAGCTTTAGCCTATACCACAGTACTGTGGGCCTGTACGTAAACACCCGGCGTGCAGGATTTTTATACCACTGATGATGGCAGCCAGTGGAGCTCCCGAAACGTTTGGTTTTGTTATAAACCATGCACCACGGCCAAACAGCCCGGATATCATGAATAATTCATATGACACTGGCCGTGAAAGCCTGAGGAATAATTTACGACGCCTCTACGGGGAGGAAGTTTTAAAAAATATCAGACGTTTCGAGGGGCTGAGAAAAAAGAAGGTACACCTGCTCTGTTCACTGGCTTTTCTGTCAAGATGCCGGGATACTGGTGTTATTCCCCGGTTTCTGAAATTGAAGAATTCCATATTTACACCGCAAGCCAGTCGCATTTATCGACGTGCAGAGCAGGCGATGCTACGCGAACGTATCCACCAGACCAGGAAAGATCTTGCCGACAACAATATGAAGTTGTTCCGCCTACACCTGGAATTAAGCACTGTGTTGTCACCTGGCCACTGGGATCTGGTGGATAGCCTAAGTACCAGCGCTTCCGAGGCCGTTCGCGATAGTGTTCGATCGCGCCATGAGAACAAGTACTGGGGAGATAGCCCCGAGGAGAACAACCATGGACATCAGCAAAGCAGCTTAGAGACGGACCGGACAGTAGTGAACATGTCGGACCGCCAGCTTACCACCATCGAAACTGCTGTCCTGGCGAGGGGGGAGAAGTTTGCAGTGGCCCCTAAGAAGATTCCAGTGGAGGACATCATTGCCAACGTTGAAGCTGGAGTGCGGCGGCTGCCGCGTGAACAGGCAGATGAAGTTAGGATCGAAGCTTCGAGGATCCTGGCTAGAGCGAAACCGCCGCGATGCAACATACCATTGGGTGAGCTGCGGGCACTAAGAACATTAAGGCGGGATGAATCTATCATATTACCGGCGGATAAGGGGAGCGCTACGGTTGTGATGAACACTGATGACTACCAAAGGAAGATCGGAGAACTGCTGGACCCAGAAGTCTCGGTGGGTTGTCGTTGCGGCCTGGAGACATAATGGTCAGCTTTGACGTGGTTTCGTTGTTCACCATGGTGCCCGTGGATTATGTCCTTGGCCACTTAGCTAACCTTTTTCCGGCAGACATTACAGCGCTTTTCCGGCATGTTCTAAAACTACATATTTTCAGTACGGCGGTGAGTTCTTTGAAATGATTGATGGTGTGGCCATGGGGAGTCCACTCAGTCTTGTGGTGGCGAACTTTTATATGGAAAGGTTCGAGCAGCGGGCAATTTCATCTTTTCCGTTGAAGCCGAGGTGCTGGTTCCGGTATGTTGATGACACATTTGTTATCTGGAGCCATGGGGTGGATGAACTCAGCAGGTTCCTGGCACATCTCAATCAGGTTCACCCACGGATACAGTTTACCGTTGAGAGGGAGACCGACAATCAGCTGGCTTTTCTGGACGTGTTGGTCCTCAGAAGAACCGATGGCAGCCTCGGACATAAAGTTTATAGAAAACCGACGCACACTAACCGCTATCTCCATACACAGTCGAACCACCATCCCAGCCAGAAGAGGGCGGTGTTGAAGACCTTTGTGGACCGGGCTAGGAGGATATGCGAGCCCCGGTACCTCGATGACGAGCTGCGCCACCTCGAACTAGCGCTGCAGGCCAATGGATATTCCGTCGGGGAGGTGAGACGTGCGGTCCGGCCGAGAAAAACAGCCAGGCTGGAAGTGGATTCACGGAAGACCGTCGGTTTCGCGGCGTTGCCCTACATCCATGGGGTGACGGACCGCATTGGTAGGCTGCTCAGTCGGCACGGTGTGAGGCCAATATTCAAGCCGACAAGGAAGATCCACCAGTTCTTGAGGCCGACGAAGGACGTCCGAGACCCGCTGTCATCGTGCGGTGTGTGTTCCCTGCTCATGCGGCCAGGTGTACATTGGTACCACGAAGCGCAGCGTCCGCACACGCATGGGTGAACATAGCCGTTACTGTAGACTGGGACAGCCGGAGAAGTCTGCCGTAGCCGAGCACGCGCTCGCCAATGCCGACCATCGGATCCGTTTCGATGAGACGAAACTCTTGTCGGCGGTGAGTGATTACTTCCCTCGTCTTCATATGGAGTCCGTCTTGATTCAGAAGCATGCTGCGATCGCGGCATTATGGTTGCGGGGTGTCTTTGCACCCGTGGCTTGTTTGCAGCATCTGGAACGTGTCCAATGGCTGCCAGAAGTAAACTTAGTGCTGGTACAATGTCGACTGGTTACCTAAAACTGGAAAAGGAAACCGCCAACCAGTTAACTGTGAAGGCGGGGAAGTATAACTTTATTTGTTTGGTGCACTGCCGCTGGTACCGATTCGAGCAACAGATGTTGCCCGTTTCAAGTCCAGTCAGCAGACGCCCTAAGGGCGTCGGTCGCTCCCCGCGAGGCGGAGAGCCTCCGTACCAGTGATTGATGACAGCGACAAGCAGCCGGCTCAGCGTGCTAGGAGGTAGGCAGGAAGGAAAGAAGGACAGTTTAGTTGAAATACTCTGGTCTAGGGCTGATGATTACTATTTGTTTTTATTTAATTTAAAGAGGATGGCGGGTCGTCAAGAAGCGCCCGTGGGCGCTTCACCCGAATGGGCGGTGGTGGTTCTAATGCACTGATGGTTCGTAGGTATGGGAAGGTGGAGGTCGAGGCTTTAGCAAAGAGAGTTAAAGCCAGCGACCGGACAAAGGAAGTCAAGGTAGGAACACGGAGACCCCTTCGAATCACGTCGTTCCTTACAAACCAAGGGGACCCCGTCAAGGATCGGAGTGTTCGGGACTGGAAAGCTTCCAGCCTACATCTGTTGGTGGTGGATAAAAGAGACCACCAGGCGGGTGCCGCATAGGTCAATACAGACCTGAGAAATAGTAGATAGAGTGTAAGTTTCGTGCGCATGGCCAGGCGGCTGCGACACGAGAGGAAAGGAGATAATTTGGCTCGGACGCCGCGAGCCTTGGCAAGGGTTTCCGTCACGTGGGCGTTGAAGCAAAGGCGACGATCTAGCCGAACGCCTAAATACTTCACCGATTCTTTGTAGGCGATGGGCCTCCCTGCTAGGGAGAGGGGCTGGCATCGGGAGATGGACTTACGGGTGAAGCAGATCGCCTCGGATTTCTCCGTGTTGATCGTCACCCGCCATTTCCGTAGCCAGCCCGGAAGCTGGTTCAACTGACGCTGCAGCTTTGTACTCGCAAATCGCGGGGACAGGGAGCTGCAGTGATACATAGCATCGTCAGCGAACAAAGACAACGTGACTCCGGGCAAGACAGGCAGGTCGTTCGTGTACACAAGGTACAGAACGGGGCCGAGGACAGATCCCTGAGGTACGCCGGCGGCGACGGGTCGAACTGTAGAACAGGACCCGTCGACGCTCACCCTGAAGGTTCGGTCGCTGAGATACGACCGGAGGAAAAACACTATGGGCGATGGTAGAGGGGAATTGGCAAGTTTGAAGAGAAGACCTTCGTGCCAGACTTTATCGAAGACCTTGCTCACGTCCAACAGTACGGCGGCCGTAGCCGCTCGCCTGTTGGTGGCGTCTGACAAGTGCGTAACAACGCCGACCAATTGAAGCGTGGTCGAGTGTTCTCTGCGAAACCCGAACTGTTCGCTGCGGATGAAACCATCTAGCAGCGGCGAGATGTGAGCCAGCAGGAGACGCTCGAACACCTTCGAGATGACTGGCAAGAGAGAGATTGGTCGATAGCTTTCAGGAAGCATGCGCGGCTTGCGAGGCTTCGGAATCATTACGATGTTGGCTGATTTCCACAGGCGGGGAAAGTACTGTAGCCGGAGACAGGAGTTAAACAGCTCAAGAACGAGGTCAACGCCTGAGGCCGGGAGATTTTGTAGGTGATCGCGGGGCGAAAGCATTGCATTAAGTACTTTATGGCATGGCGCGATGCGAGCCTCTCACACAACTTCTTGTTTCTGATTGGCCGGTGATGCTGTTCTTACCTGTGCGGGGGTTGCAATTAGTATAACAATTAGCACAGGTAGCATCGCGTGAAATAAGCAGCCTTCCCCACAGTACTTCTCGGAAAACAAGTGAGTACATAATGGCATAGCTTGGTGCCAGCCAATCATACACCATCTCTATTGTGATTGGCTGATGGTGTTATTTTTACCTGTACGTGGGACTTTGCTGAATTTATAAGTACAGGTAGCATGGAAAAAAAAAAGCAGGAAAGCTTTAGCCTATACCACAGTACTGTGGCCCTGTACGTAAACACCCGGCATGCAGGATTTTATACCACTGATAATGGCAGCCAGTGGAGCTTCCGAAACGTTTGGTTTTGTTATAAACCATGCACCACGGCCAAACAGCCCGGATACCATGACTAATTCAAATCATTTGATTCTGTTTGAAATTGCGGCTGTTATCGTTTTCCAATAAAAACACCCTTAATATCACTATTACATTAACGACTCGGAACACTAGGTTTTTTATAAGTAAAAGCATAAAGTTTTACCTTACAGCCTGAACCGGTTTTCTCCTTTAAAAGGCTTCTTCAGAGGCTGCCGCTGGTAGCGCTGTCCGTCTTGTTGTGGGCGACGGAATCGAGTTTCTAAAGATCGATGCTGTGTGTGTGGGGTGAGATATGTTCGAATAATGCGTGCGATTTGAATTGTGTCTGTTCGTTTAGGATGTCGTTTTTATTTGTTTTTGTGTGTTTGTATATTTCCAATTGTTCTAGAGTGTCTAGTTTTCGGCCTTTTGTGTGTACGTGTAGAATGTTCATGCAATTGTCGATGTTTTTATATGTGTGGTTTGCTTCAATGAGGTGGTTTGCAAAGGTGGATTCTGTAGTGGAGTGGAGTGCCTTTGTGTGTTCAATGTATCTTTGTTTGAAGCTAAGTCCTGTCTGGCCTGTGTAGAATTTATTGTAATTTGTGCAATTATCTTGTAAACACCGGGTAGATCGAATTTGTTTTGTGCTTTGTGTGTGTGTTTTGATAGTGTGTGTTCTGTTTTGTTAGTAGTTTTGTAAGCGATTCTGTATCCTGCTTTTTTGAATTTGTGGGCTATATTTTCAGTTTGTTTGTTGATGTATGTTAGTGTTATGAATTTGTTGTTTTCTGTCTTTGTCTGTTGTTTGTTTTGTGTTTTCTGTCATATCCGTTAGATTCTGCTAGAAATTTTATCGGGTTTAGTTCGTCTTTGTAGTCTTTTTCATCTAAGGGGATGTTGTTAAGTCTATGTATCATGGTTCTGAAAGCAGCTAGTTTGTGTTGTATTGGGTGACTGGAGGAGTTGTGTATTCGAAACTCGATTCCGTCGCCCACAACAAGACGGACAGCGCTACCAGCGGCAGCCTCTGAAGAAGCCTTTTAAAGGAGAAAACCGGTTCACGCTGTAAGGTAAAACTTTATGCTTTTACTTATAAAAAACCTAGTGTTCCGAGTCGTTAATGTAATAGTGATATTTAGTTAAGTAACGGACACGTCATGGACAACGAAATCCAAAAATACCCTTGTTAAAACATAAAACGTTGCAGATAAACTACCCCTTCCCCTTAACCGATCTTCAACAAAATCAACAGACCTTGAGCTCTGTATAATTCAAAAAGGTATGCAGAAGAGTAGTTGATTCTGTTTTAATGTACGGCAGTTATCGTTCGTCAAAAAAAAATTACCCTTGTTAAAACATAAAATGTTGCTGATAAACTACGCTACCCCCTTAAACGATCTTCACCAAAACGAACAGGACTTGAGAACTCTACAATTCTGGACTGTATGCAAAACATTATTTGATTCTGTTTGAATTTGCGGCTGTTATCGTTTGCCATAGAAAATTATCGGTATGGAGAACCATAACTTACATGACTTCCATGTTCTAAGATTTATATTTAAAATCATTTTTGAAATGAAATATTACCATAGAAACTACTTCTTTCTACTTACTGCTTCAGCCTTAACCACAGTACTGTGGTCACTAACGTATACCACCTCACGTTATCGCACTCGATTTTCACTGATGCTGGAGGCGATGGCATTGCCGAAATGTCTGGTTTTGTAGAAAACATTGGACTACGGCCAAACATCCCGAGAAGGAATTTTAACAAAAACTATTTCTTTGTTGCCGATAACGTAGTACACATATTATATATATATATATTGTAGCGTGACAGATAATCCACACAAATACATTACTCAATGATCGTTGATAAAGCTCTAATATATGGAATATCCAGATGAGAATCAATTAAAATGCACTATTTACTAATATATTCACAAGAAAGGTTAGATAAAAAAAAAATTCTGCAAATAATATAATATAATACAAAAATAAAAACCCAGAAGACTAAAAATGTTAATAACAAAATTACCCAGGTAAGATAGAAGCAGGCAATTAATATACCCCGACAAGGAAACCAGACCAGAAGAAACAAAGGCATACACAGCGAAAAACTACAGAAGAAAGAAGAATAATTAAAACTTCTGAAGAAAGAAGAAAGAAGAATAATTAAAATTATTGAACAAAGAAGAAAGAAGAATAATCAAAGCTACTGAAGAGAGAAGAAAGAAGAATAATCCAAAACTAAATCTACTGAAGAAGGACGAAAGAAGAATAACCAAACTCAAAGAAGAAAGAAGAATAATCAAAACTACTGAAGACAGAAGAAAGAAGAATAATCGAAACTAAAGAAGAAAGAAGAATAACCAAATTTACTGAAGAAGGAAGAAAGAAGAATAACCCAAAACTACTACAACTAAAGAAAGAAGAAAGAAGACTAATTAAAACTACAGAAGAAGGAAGAATAGTCAAAACTAAAACTACTGAAGAAAGAAGAAGGAAGAATAACCAAAACTAAAGAAGAAAGAAGAAAGAAGTGAGACGACCCATATAAAACAAAAACCCCATAGGGAAAGAACCCCAAAAACCCCAAAATCAATGAATGTCCAAAGAGAAAGTATAACACCCCAAAAAACCATATCACTGTAAAACTGACAAAAAACTAAAAGTGTTAGTAGTATTAAATATTAGTGTATTCAAAAAGTTATTGTTTAGTTTGTATAAAACAATCTTCACAGTTCCCCCCATGGTTGAATATTTCATGTTAAAAACTAGAAAAAGACTAGTAAATATATTAATAATTCACCATGGACAAGTGTAAGTGATCAAATTATAACTAATAAACTTTAAAAAGGTGCATGAGTTACAGTACAAAGTAATAAACTTTAAGTTTTGTGAACAGTGTCTACTTTGATAATGAAATAGTAATATTACTAATAAAAAGCTACTAAAGCTGTATGAACATTCCATAGAATGGAATATAACTTAGATAGCCAGGGTTATACTTAAAGAGGGGGCATAAATCCTGTAAAATGGGGAATTACAGAACAAACTGTTAATGATGAAATTGTAGAAGGTATTAACCATTATATGTAACCAGAATGTTAGGTTCCTATTACATATAATAATTAGATAAGTAAGGATTATTCATAAGAAATATTAGTGTTATAATTTGTTATTTTATTGTTCATTTTAATTTAGGAATGCCCTGTCTAAAGATAGCTATCATTCAGATGTTATAGAATATTTTTATTTATGTTATTAGGTGATATACAAAACAATGTTATTCAGGACACCAGTTTTGATATAGAGAGGTGTTATATGTTAATTATATAATCAATAATTACTGTTATACCAGTCAAGGAATTAATTTTTAATCAACTATATAAGAATTAGAACTCAGAGAAGGATATAAAATAACTACATTAGTAAAAAATTTTGCAATTAGCCACACATCAAATCTAGGCCATATACTGAATTTAAACTGCAGAATAATTAATAAACCTAGTCTTATAAGCCAGTTAAACTGACAATATTTATGCAAAATAAACTCAACATATTAAATACTATGTAAATAAGGCTTTCTAAAGATATGGTCATTATATGAGTAAAATTATTTATTTGTCTAATAAAATACCATTAGAACTGAAATAGATTCACTGACATTATCATAGGGGGAGTCATATACAAATGAATTGTATTTAAAAACCATTAATAATAAACTAAATTGCAATAAAATAAGTGAGAATTGACAATTATACAAATTTCAGATTTAATAGAATAATAATTATATTAGGGAAAATGGCTATTATTTACTTAGAAGACAGGAAATATAATTTTAGGCCTACCTCCCAAGAAATATAAGAAATATAATTTTCAGATAAAACTTTGTAACACTAACTTAATTACTATCAAAATAAATAGAATAGAATAGTGAAAACGAATATGTATTTAATATTTCAAACAGTTAACTAATAACGAAATTATTTTCTGAGCATAATGTACGATTTTAAAATGTGTCGGAAGTTAAGATGATTTGAAACAATGTATGAGATATATTATATAGGCTAAGATTTTCATGAGACGAAGGAAATCCAGACAGTTCATTATTAAACCTTGAAGAGAGCACTTAATGTGAATATTTGATAGTACCAACCTTTAATGGCTGTTACGTTATAACAGAGTTCGGAATCATTTTGTGTAAAATTAAATTTTTTTAACTATTTTAATTATTGTGAAGTGGTGAAGTTGACCTATGAACTACATAACACCAATAAACGGAATCACATATAACTAATTAAATGAAATAACACTGAAATCGCACCAAATACCAAGTGAAAATTCGAGGTTAAGCTGACACACATAAACACCAGTAGATATACCCATTTAACAACATTTTTACACCAAGTGAACTATTCCATCATACACCAGTGACAATAAACTATACCCCAGAAGATCATATACAATTGCGAAGAACATTTAATCGAAGAAAGGACATATTTATTCCAACAAGTACTTCGTCAACATTAGAAGCTATCAACGCGCATGCGTCAGGCGGCCATTTTGATCCAATATCATCACCGCAATAAGACACGACTGTGGGCTGCACTTTGGGTTTGAATAAAATTATATATATAAACTTTTATTATTAATAGCTACCATTGTATTGTTTAAATTTAAGACATTTATAGAATTGTAAGTGTTATACTTTCAGGACCCTGACCTTCTCTGGCTTTTTATATTAATAACCGTTTAAAGAACCTATTGTTATAATACAAATGTTAAATTCTTATATCGACCGGCCCTGAGCGAGTCGATACGGTATTGTAACATCGATATTTAATCAACCAAATTTATTATTTTGTTTAATAAATGTTTGTTTTTTTGGTAAATTGAAGTTGATTTCTCTTATAAAAGGACATAACAGTTAATTAATCAAGAAAACTTGATAACGTTTAAAGGCAGTATATGTGAACCTACCACCTTTCAAGAATAAGAAGAAGAGAGCCGTTTTCATCTAAACTTGGAGTTAACTGGATTATCTTGTTAACAAATTTACAGAACGGAAATTTATTACCAGAATAAACACAATACCATCATAATTATAATTACAATCAACAACCTCGATTTATTCCTAAATTTTAAGAACATAAATACCCCGAAAACATTTTTTCAGAATTTATTTTTTTTTATAAATATAAATTTTAAATTTATATTTTATTTCAAATTGCTACCACAGCAATATACACCGAGTTTATTTGATAACAACAAAGACCAGGAACATTACCAAATCGACGTTTCCCAGAGCGGAACGTCACTACTACACATACACACCATAAAAATTATTCTGGGTAATATTATACCAGAACACTACTACAATTACGATTATATTATGGTTTTATTACAAAAGTGAAGACCAACAGTGAGAGCATAACGAAGACTAGAAGACATTAGCTAAGATACTACACACATTATAAATTAAACTATATTTGTAATAAACACGTGATATTACAAAATTGGCTTCCATCGCGGGGCTTGAACGAGGCAGACGTATAGTAATATTACAAAATTGGCTAGCCCAAACAGTGGGGCTTACAGGAGAGTACGACACACATTCTTACAACCGTTATTTATTTCTTTAATTCGTAATATTACAATATATATATAATATGCATAAAATTAATGGCTTGTATTAGTTAATGATTGATCTCCATTAAGTAGTGCTCCAGTTTCCAAAGTTTTAATATTATGTTGTCCGAAATTAAAACATCAGAGCAGGTTTAGTGTGTATGAGGGTACACCGTGGACTAAAATTTTCAACATTTCCTATTGAATGTTGCTTAGATTAAAGCTGCGAATCTACAGTGTACGTTTCACAGAACAAACACGCGGAAAAGAAGGAGCGCTCGGAAGTCACTCATGGACCCTCAGCATCTTGCAGAGGGTTCATTCCCTAAAGACGAAAAGTCTGTCTATGAATCGTTCCTCTGTAAACACGTGCAGTTACACTGCCCAGCGATCCACAGGAAGCAAATCGCTATCCACGCTGGACACGTTTTCGGCTTGCACGCGTTATGTTGGTGTGGGTTTCGGCACTTTCCATTTAAAAAGCGTGCAAATGTAAGAAAATAAACATGAGTGAGGCCAGATATAACGCGAATTTTGTGTGTGTGTGTGTGTGTGTGTGTGTGTGTGTCTTCCCTGCCTTTTTATTGCAGTATTCATAATAATGAAATGGAAACGTAAACATTACATAATTGAGATATGCTTCCCTGCCACGAACGATATATTTTCACTCATACATGATTTACACTAAAATGAAAAAATTATAATTTTATTGCCTGGCAACAAAATTATTTTATTTTTACTTCTATGTTCCTTAAGGAAATGGAAGTATGGTTCGAGATTATTGCTGTGTCTGATTGTACTACACTCAAAACATGAAAAAAAGTCATTTTCCGAAAAGTGTCTGTGTGTGTGTCTGTCTGTCTGTGTGTCTATCTGTAGATTTTTTTTTTACAAACGATAGCCGCAAATTCAAACAGAATCAAATAATTTTTTGCTTACAGCCCTGATTTGTAGAGTACTCAAGACCTCTTGTTTTTGGTGAAGATCGGTTAAGGGAAAGGGGTAGTTTACCAGCAACGTTTTATGTTTTAACATGAGGTATTTTATATGGCAAAAGATAACAGCCGCAAATTCAAGCAGAATCAAATGATTATTTGCATACAGCCCTAAATTGTAGAGTTCTCAAGATCTATTGATTTTGTTGAAGATCGGTTAAGGGAAAGGCTAGTTTACCTGCTACATTTTATGTTTTAAAAGGGTATTTTCTATGGCAAACGATAAGAGCCGCAAATTCAAACAGAATCAAATAATGTTTTGCATGTAGCCCTGATCTGTAGAGTACTCAAGACCTATTGTTTTAGGTGAAGATCGATTAAGGGAAAGCGGTAGTTTACCTGCAACGTTTTATGTTTTAAAAGGGTATTTTTTATGGCAAACGATAAGAGTCGCAAATTCAAACAGAATCAAATAATGTTTTGCATGTAGCCCTGATTTGAAGAGTACTCAAGACCTAATGATTTTGGTGAAGATCGGTTGAGGGAAAGGGGTAGTTTACCTGCAATGGTTTTTTTTTAAACAAGGGTACTTTTTTCTATGGCAAATAATAACAGCCGCAAATTCAAACAGAGTCAACTACTCTTTTGCATACAGCCCTGAATTATAGAGTTCTCAAGACCTACTGGTTTTGGTGAAGATCGGTTAAGGGGAAGGCGTAGTTTACCTGCAACGTTTTTTTATCGGGGGTAATTTTTTCTATGGCAAACGATAACAGCCGCAAATTCAAACATAATCAAATAATGTTTTGCATACAGCCCTTAATTGTAGAGTTCTCAAGTCCTGTTGGTGTTTGTGAAGATCGGTTAAGGGAAAGGGGTAGTTTACCTGCAACATTTTATGTTTTAACAAGGGTAACTTTTTATATGACGAACGATAACTGCCGCAAATTCGAACAGAATCGACTACGTTTGTGCATACCTTTTTGAATTAAGGAGAACTCAAAGTCTGTTGATTTTGTTGAAGATCGGTTAAGGGAAAGGGGTAGTTTACCAGCAACATTTTATGTTTTAAGAAGGGTAATTTATTTTACGAAAGATAACTGCCGCAAATTCAAACAGATTCAAATAATGTTCTGCATACACCCCTGAATTGTAGAGTTCGCAAGTCTGCTGTTTTTGGTGAATATCGGTTAAGGGAGAGGGGTAGTTTACCTGCAACGTTTTATGTTTTAACAAGAGTAAAGTACTTAATTTTGATATATAATGTATCCTAATAATAAGCTCATAATAATCCACTGTAGAAACGTAGATGAAATATCTATAAATGAAGAGGTTAGTTGAACGGGTTGGTGGTAAATTTTTTATTAATGAAAATTATAGTTGATTGGGGAGGGGAGAAATTTTTGTATGTGTACTACGTTATCGGCACCAAAGAATTAGTTCTTTGTTAAAATTCCTTCCCTGGCTGTTTAGCCGTAGTCCAATGTTTTTTCTGCAAAATCAGACTTTTCGGCAGTCCATCGACTGCCATCATCAGTGAAAATCGAGTGCGAAAACGTCAGGTGGTATACGTTAGTGACCACAGTACCGTGGTTAAGGCTAAAGCAATAAGTAGAAAGAAGTAGTTTCTATGGTAATATTTCATTTCGAATATGATTTTAAATATAAATCTTAGAATATGGAAGTCATGTATGGTTCTCCATACCGATATTTAACAATTACCATTGTTTGAAAGGTTTAAATGAATGTTCAAGTACTTTACTGTTGTTAAAACGTAAAAGGTTGCAGGTAAACTACCCCTTCCCCTTAACCGATCTTCACCAAAATAAAAAGTCCTTGAGATCTCTACAATGCAGGTACGTATGCAAAGAAGGATTTGAATATGTTTGAATTTGCGGCTGTTATCGTTTGCCATAGAAAATACCCTTGTCAAAAAATAAAATGTTGCAGGTATACTACCGCTTTCCCTTAACCGATCTTCACCAAAAACAATAGGTCTTGAGAACACTACAATTTAGGGCTGTATGCAAATAATCTTTTGATTCTGTTTGAATTTGCGGCTGTTATCGTTTTCCATAAAAAATACCCTTGTTAACACATAAAACGTTGCTTATAAACTACCCCTTTCCCTTAACCGATCTTCACCAAAAACAATAGGTCGTGAGTAATCTACAAATCAGGACTGTATGCAAAACATTATTTGATTCTGTTTGAATTTGCGGCTGTTATCGTTTGCCATAAAAAAATCTACAGGCAGACACACAGACAGACACACACACACACAGACACTTTTCGAAAAACGACTTTTTTTCATGTTTTGAGTGTAGTACAATCAGAATCTGCAATAATCTCGAAAACGTTTTTTTTGCCGTCACCATACTTCCATTTCCTTAAGGAACATGGAAGTAAAAATTACCCTCAATAAAAACCCGTTGCTGGTAAACTACCCCTTTCCCTTAACCGATGTTCACCACGAACAATAGGTCTTGAGTACTCTACAAATCAGGGCTGTATGCGAAAAATGTTTTGATTCTGTTTTTTAATTTTCGGCTGTTATCGCTTGCCATAGAAAATACCCTTGTTAAAACATAAAACGTTGCAGGTAAACTACCCCTTTCCCTTAACCGATCATTACTAAAAACAATAGGTCTTGAGAACTCTACAATTTAGGGCTGTATGCAAATAATCATTTGATTCTGTTTGAATTTGCGGCTGTTATCGTTTTCCAATAAAAGCACCCTTAATATCACTATTACATTAACGACTCGGAACACTAGGTTTTTTATAAGTAAAAGCATAAAGTTTTACCTTACAGCCTGAACCGGTTTTCTCCTTTAAAAGGCTTCTTCAGAGGCTGCCGCTGGTAGCGCTGTCCGTCTTGTTGTGGGCGACGGAATCGAGTTTCTAAAGATCGATGCTGTGTGTGTGGGGTGAGATATGTTCGAATAATGCGTGCGATTTGAATTGTGTCTGTTCGTTTAGGATGTCGTTTTTATTTGTTTTTGTGTGTTTGTATATTTCCAATTGTTCTAGAGTGTCTAGTTTTCGGCCTTTTGTGTGTACGTGTAGAATGTTCATGTAATTGTCGATGTTTTTATATGTGTGGTTTGCTTCAATTAGGTGGTTTGCAAAGGTGGATTCTGTAGTGGAGTGGAGTGCCTTTGTGTGTTCAATGTATCTTTGTTTGAAGCTACGTCCTGTCTGGCCTATGTAGAATTTATTGTAATTTGTGCAATTATCTTGTAAACACCGGGTAGATCGAATTTGTTTTGTGCTTTGTGTGTGTGTTCTGTTTTGTTAGTAGTTTTGTAAGCGATTCTGTATCCTGCTTTTTTGAATTTGTGGGCTATATTTTCAGTTTGTTTGTTGATGTATGTTAGTTTTATGAATTTGTTGTTTTCTGTCTTTGTCTGTTGTTTGTTTTGTGTTTTGTGTAGGAGTTTAATGACTATTGTTCTGTCATATCCGTTAGATTCTGCTAGATATTTTATCGGGTTTAGTTCGTCTTTGTAGTCTTTTTCATCTAAGGGGATGTTGTTAAGTCTATGTATCATGGTTCTGAAAGCAGCTAGTTTGTGTTGTATTGGGTGATTAGAGGAATTGTGTATTCGAAACTCGATTCCGTCGCCCACAACAAGACGGACAGCGCTACCAGCGGCAGCCTCTGAAGAAGCCTTTTAAAGGAGAAAACCGGTTCAGGCTGTAAGGTAAAACTTTATGCTTTTACTTATAAAAAACCTAGTGTTCCGAGTCGTTAATGTAATAGTGATATTTAGTTAAGTAACGGACACGTCATGGACAACGAAATCCAAAAATACCCTTGTTAAAACATAAAAAGTTACAGGTAAACTACCCCTTTCCCTTAACCGATCTTCAACAAAATCAACAGACCTTGAGTTCTATATAATTCAAAAAGGTATGCAGAAGAGTAGTCGATTCTGTTTTAATGTACGGCAGTTATCGTTCGTCATAAAAAAAATTACCCTTGTTAAAACATAAAATGTTGCCGATAAACTACCTTACTCCCTTAACCGATCTTCACCAAAACGAACAGGACTTGAGAACTCTACAATTCAGGACTGTATGCAAAACAGTATTTGATTCTGTTTGAATTTGCGGCTGTTATCGTTTGCCATAGAAAATTATCGGTATGGAGAACCATACATGACTTCCATGTTCTAAGATTTATATTTAAAATCATTTTTGAAATGAAATATTACCGTAGAAACTACTTCTTTCTACTTACTGCTTCAGCCTTAACCACAGTACTGTGGTCACTAACGTATACCACCTCACGTTATCGCACTCGATTTTCACTGATGCTGGAAGGCGATGGCATTGCCGAAACGTCTGGTTTTGTAGAAAACATTGGACTACGGCCAAACATGCCGGGAAGGAATTTTAACAAAAACTATTTCTTTGTTGCCGATAACGTAGTACACACACACACATATATATTGTAAGGTAACAGAGTTGAGGTCCCCGACGTTACATAAAAAACTAAGTAAATATGTTTTAAAACAATGCCCAAAACCTGTTATAATTAAATACAGGAGGGCCCATCTCACCTGAAGAACGCATTAGAGGTACCTAGTAAGGTTACTAAGTAATAAAACATTAAAAGTGTACCTAAATCCAAAATATGTAATGAGTAGTATGAGATGTAAAACATAAACATTGTGTCTAATGGGAGGAGTTTAAGGTGTAGGAGTTGAGTATAATATACTGTTCAATTAATATTTAATGTGTTATAAAATGTACTTGGTGTTGTGCTGTAGCATGATATAGTGTTTACAGGATATTTATTTTATGTTTTGTGGATAGTAAGTGTGGAGCTGTTGCTTTAAAGAAGTACTTAGTCAGTGGTACTCCTTTTATTTATGTTAAAATTGTATTTAAATAATTAAGTATTAATTAAGTATTACATGTATTAGGTATGATATTATATTAAATGTATTTACTTTAATTGATTAATGAAGATGTTTAAAATAATGTTTGTAAACTTGGCCAGGAAGGCAATAAGTGTTAATAAGTTGGCAAGTAGTTCTTATAGTTATGTTAAAAAACAATGAAGGGTTCAATGATGAACTAAATAATATAATGAATTGAAACCAGGAAATTAAAATTGATGTAAGTGGCCATAAGCCAGTGACTAGTTGTACAGTAGGTCAGGTAAAGAAAAATTAAGTTAAAAACAAAACTAAATTATAACTGGTGTAAGAAAACCAATAGGCCTAAATTTAATATTTGTAAAAGGAAATTATTACCTTTTTAATAAGTCCAGTCAGATGAAATTATAGTAAAATATATATGGTTTAATAAGGCAGATTAAGTGAGAGTTTGATGTAATTTGGTGTAATTCCAAGCATGGGGTATTTTATTTAAAAAGAGTAGTAATATTTTCTAATTCTGGCTCTAGGATATCAAATATTATCCAATGACAGAAAGTAATGGTTGTTAGGGTAACTAAAATGCAAGAAATTTTGTTGATTTCAACATTCGATTGTTATATGCTATTGGGAACAGTTCAGTAGACAAATTTAAATATAAAAAATAAAATAAAAATGAATCAACCTAAATAAATCTAATGTATTAAACCCAATCCATTAAAACAAACTGAGTAATAATTACTTAACTAGATTTCAGGAAATATAATTATACACATCCCAAAGTAGCGGAATTAATAATTTCTTCTGCAAACTAATACCATTAAAGATGATGATGAAACCGATTTACAATTAAACCAAGATTCTTCTTGAATGGACAAGAAGTCTAAATTAAAGCCAATATAAACCAAACATACACAAGGAACCTTTGGTACTGAAGAAATAAACCTCACTTCCAAGAGATTGAAGAAATTGTAATACTACACCAATTCCACTGGAACCGACAACCACGAGGATCGCGAAGAAGAACGAAGAACAGAAGAATTCCTGTTACACTCCGGGACATCACCTTTCCACCTTTATTGATAATCTGGACACATTTTCTGGTCAAAAGTAACCTCATCAGTACGTCTTCATGCGGTTGTAAACAGACACGGCTATCTTGAGAATCGCATTGTACGGTAACACCAGCTTATATTTAATTTTATACATTAAGAATTAATAACAATTTGTAATACTTAGTAACCTTAATTTTGCATTACCTGGCCTTACTAATCGTTAAAAGAATCACACGTACCCTGGGATAAGAGATAAACAAAAATTATATTTAAATTGTATTATACAGTACTAGTCCATTAACAAATCGATTCAGCATTGTACGATCGATATTACGATCAGACAAAGTGTGAGGAAGACTGTTAGAAATTAAAAAATAATATAAATAAAGAATCCTTCTTGTATGTAATGATGTTCTGTGTTATTGTAGAATAGGTATTGTATTTTGATGGGGGAGTAATTTACAGATAAAGAAGGTGATTAAACTATCAAGTGAAACTAACTAACCTATAAAAACGGGTCAATTACGAATAGCAGCGCTTGTTGCAGACAGCTGATGCAAACGGGAGAGTGCCGAACTAACGTATTCTCTTCGCCTCACTTGAATTAATTTAGATAATACGGACCGAATAGGGTTGGAGAGAATTACCGAATTATTAACTAGAATACCTGTAATATAGAGTTGTTCTCTGGTAAAACACTTAGTAATTGATTAACAAAGGGCGATGTTCAACATACGAGTTGCAGCAATGATATAATAAATACAATTTTTTTTATTAATATTGAGTTGCAGGAGGTCGCATCTACAACAACCTAATAAACATTTTCCTTTTAAACAGATCGAATTAGTTAATTTAAATTTTTTTAAATTAACTACAAACTGTAACTGTAATTAAATAAGAAATACAACTAATATAGTATATTGATATCAAATTGACGCATACCAACGTGGAGCTGAATTAAACCCCGAAAACACAAAGATTATTATTTATTAACAATATATATATATATAAAATATGCATAAAATTAATGGCTTGTATAAGTTAATGATTGATCTCCATTAAGTAGTGCTCAAGTTTCCAAAGTTTTAATATTATGTTGTCCGTAATTAAAACATCAGAGCAGGTTTAGTGTGTATGAGGGTACACCGTGGACAAACATTTTTCAACATTTCCTATTGAGCGTTGCTTAGAGTAAAGCTGCGAATCTACAGTGTACGTTTCACAGAACAAACACGCGGAAAAGCAGGAGCGCTCGGAAGTCACTCATGGACCCTCAGCATCTTGCAGAGGGTTCATTCCCTAAAGACGAAAAGTCTGTCTATGAATCGTTCCTCTGTAAACACGTGCAGTTACACTGCCCAGCGATCCACAGGAAGCAAATCGCTATCCACGCTGGACACGTTTTCGGCTTGCACGCGTTATGTTGGTGTGGGTTTCGGCATTTTCCATTTAAAAAGCGTGCAAATGTAAGAAAATAAACATGAGTGAGGCCAGAAATAACGCGAATTTTGTGTGTGTGTGTGTGTGTGTGTGTGTGTGCGTGTGCGTGTGCGTGTGCGTGTGTGTCTTCCCTGCCTTTTTATTGCAGTATTCATAATAATAAAATGGAAACGTAAATATTACATAATTGAGATACGCTTGCCTGCCACGAACGATATATTTTCACTCATACATGATTTACACTAAAATGAAAAAATTATAATTTTATTCCCTGGCAACAAAATTATTTTATTTTTACTTCTATGTTCCTTAAGGAAATGGAAGTATGGTGATGGCAAAAAAAATCGTGTTCGAGATTATTGCTGATTCTGATTGTACTACACTCAAAACATGAAAAAAGTCATTTTTCGAAAAGTATCTGTGTGTGTGTCTGTCTGTCTGTGTGTCTATCTGTAGTTTTTTCTATGACAAACGATAACAGCCGTAAATTCAAACAGAATCAAATAATTTTTTGCATACAGCCCTGATCTGTAGAGTACTACCCCTAGTTTACCGGCAACGGTTTTTTTTAACAAAATTTTTTTTTTTTTTTGCAAACGATAACAGTCGCAAATTCAAACAGAATCAAATAATGTTTCGCATACAGCCCTGAATTGTAGAGTTCTCAAGAGCTATTGTTTTTGGTGAAGATCGGTTAAGGGAAAGGGGTAGTTTATTAGCAACGTTTTATGTTTTAACAAGGGTATTTTATATGGAAAACGATAACAGCCGCAAATTCAAACAGAATCAAAAGATTATTTGCATACAGCCCTAAATTGTAGAGTTCTCAAGATCTATTGATTTTGGTGAAGATCGGTTCAGGGAAAGGGTAGTTTACCTGCTACATTTTATGTTTTAAAAGGGTATTTTCTATGGCAAACGATAATAGCCGCAAATTCAAACAGAATCAAATAATGTTTTGCATACAGCCCTGATCTGTACAGTACTCAAGACCTGTTGTTTATGTGAATATCGGTTAAGGGAAAGGGGTAGTTTACCTGCAACATTTTATGTTTTAACAAGGGTAATTTTTTATATGACGAACGATAACTGCCACAAATTCAAACAGAATCGACTACGTTTTTGCATACCTTTTTGAATTAAACAGAACTCAAGGTCTGTTGATTTTGTTGAAGATCGGTTAAGGGAAAGGGGTAGTTCACCTGCTACATTTTATGTTTTAAAAGGGTATTTTCTATGGCAAACGATAATAGCCGCAAATTCAAACAGAATCAAATAATGTTCTGCATACACCCCTGAATTGTAGAGTTCGCAAGCCTGTGGTTTTTGGTGAAGATCGGTTAAGGGAGAGGGGTAGTTTACCTGCAACGTTTTATGTTTTAACAAGGGTAATTTTTTATATGACGAACGATAACTGTCGCACATTCAAACATAATCAAATATTTTTTTGCATGCATCCCTGAATTGTAGAGGACTCAAGGTCTGTTGATTTTGTTGAAGATCGGTTAAGGGAAAGGGGTAGTTTACCAGCAACATTTTATGTTTTAGGAAGGGTAATTTATTTTACTAAAGATAACTGCCGCAAATTGAAACAGAATCAAATAATGTTCTGCATACACCCCTGAATTGTAGAGTTCGCAAGCTTGTTGTTTTTGGTGAAGATCGGTTAAGGGAGAGGGGTAGTTTACCTGCAACGTTTTATGTTTTAACAAGGGTAATTGTTTATATGACGAACGATAACTGTCGCACATTCAAACAGAATCAAATATTTTGTTGCATGCATCCTGAATTGTAGAGGACTGAAGGTCTATTGATTTTGGTGAAGATCGGTTAAGAGAAAGGGGTAGTTTACCTGCCGCGTTTTATGTTTTAACAAGAGTAAAGTACTTAATTTTGATAAATAATGTATCCTAATAAGAAGCTCATAATAATCCACTGTAGAAACGTAGATGAAATATCTATAAATGAAGAGGTTAGTTGAACGGGGTGGTGGTAAATTTTCTATTAATGAAAATTATAGTTGTTTGGGGAGGGGAGAAATTTTTGTATGTGTACTACGTTATCGGCACCAAAGAAGTAGTTCTTTGTTAAAATTCCTTCCCGGGCTGTTTAGCCGTAGTCCAATGTTTTTTCTGCAAAACCAGACTTTTCGGCAGTCCATCGACTGCCATCATCAGTGAAATTCGAGTGCGAAAACGTCAGGTGGTATACGTTAGTGACCACAGTACCGTGGTTAAGGCTGAAGCAATAAGTAGAAAGAAGTAGTTTCTATGGTAATATTTCATTTCGAATATGATTTTAAATATAAATCTTAGAACATGGAAGTCATGTATGGTTCCCCATACCGATATTTAACAATTACCATTGTTTGAAAGGTTTAAATGAATTTTCAAGTACTTTACTGTTGTCAAAACGTAAAAGGTTGCAGGTAAACTACCCCTTCCCCTTAACCGATCTTCACCAAAATAAAAAGTCCTTGAGATCTCTACAATGCAGGGACGTATGCAAAAAAGGATTTGAATATGTTTGAATTTGCGGCTGTTATCGTTTGCCATAGAAAATACCCTTGTCAAAAAATAAAACGTTGCTGGTATACTACCCCTTTCCCTTAACCGATCTTCACCAAAATCAATAGGTCTTGAGAACTCTACAATTTAGGGCTGTATGCAAATAATCTTTTTATTCTGTTTGAATTTGCGGCTGTTATCGTTTTCCAATAAAAACACCCTTAATATCACTATTACATTAACGACTCGGAACACTAGGTTTTTTATAAGTAAAAGCATAAAGTTTTACCTTACAGCCTGAACCGGTTTTCTCCTTTAAAAGGCTTCTTCAGAGGCTGCCGCTGGTAGCGCTGTCCGTCTTTTTGTGGGCGACGGAATCGAGTTTCTAAAGATCGATGCTGTGTGTGTAGGGTGAGATATTGTTCAAATAATGCGTGCGATTTGAATTGTGTCTGTTCGTTTAGGATGTCGTTTTTATTTGTTTTTGTGTGTTTGTATATTTCCAATTGTTCTAGAGTGTCTTTTGTTGGGAATTATATTGGGGAATACATATATTACATAATCCATATATTGGGGAATACATAGATGACCATACTTGCAGAAAACTTGTGAATAACGCACCAACTTCCCCTAAGTTGTACTCTCTAGTAAAAAACCATAAGGATGGGAACCCAGTCATACCCATAGTTTCGTTTATAAATTCCCCAACATATGGATTAGCTAGACATCTTGCCACTATTCTAACACGTCTCTCCACCTACAAGTATAACGTGAAGGATTCATTTGACTTCCACGATAAGATATCCAATGTTCAATTACCCCCTGGGTATCAACTTATTTCACTGGATGTATCATCCCTTTTTACCAATATATCAGTACCAATAGTAACCAAAATTATTTCTGACAGGTTTGATGAACTCAGACCTCACACAAATATTCCTAAAAAACAATTCTTAGAAGCACTTAAGTTATGCCTAGAGAGGGGATATTTTCAGTTCAACAATGAGTTTTATTTACAGTTATTTGGATGCCCAATGGGTTCACCAATAGCCCCTATCTTGGCTGATATATATCTTGAGTATATTCTTGATAAAAAACTTCCCACTGTACCATTTGATATACCATTCCTTTACAAATTTGTTGATGATATTATTACAACAATACCGATTAATATGAAGAATATAATAATAGATACATTCAATGACAGACACTCACATAAAATACTATATTGGCACAGATACGTTGATGACATTCTAATACTATACAGGGGAAACAAAAGACAATGTGAACAGTTACTAACGCACATAAACAAAATACATAAAAACATAACCTTCACTGCCGAATACGAACACAACAATACCATAAACTTCTTAGACCTCTCCATCACAAAACTAGAACACAGGCACAAATTCAGTATATACAGAAAACCAACTACAACTGACACACTAATACACAACACCTCCAATCACCCAATACAACACAAACTAGCTGCTTTTAGAACCATGATACATAGACTTAACAACATCCCCTTAGATGAAATAGACTACAAAGACGAACTAAACACGATAAAATATCTAGCAGAATCTAACGGTTATGACAGAACAATAGTCAGTAAACTCCTACACAAAACACAAAACAAACAACAGATAAAGACAGAAAACAACAAATTCATAACACTAACATACATCAACAAACAAACAGAAAAAATTGCCCACAAATTCAAAAAAGCAGGATACAGAATCGCTTACAAAACTACTAACAAAACAGAACACACACTATCAAAACGCATGCCCAAAGCACAAAACAAATTCGATCTACCCGGTGTATATAAACTAAATTGTTCAAATTGCAGTAAATTCTACATAGGCCAGACAGGACGTAGCTTCAAACAGAGATACATTGAACACACAAAAGCACTCCACACCACTACAGAATCTACCTTCGCAAACCACCTCATTGAAGCAAACCACACATATAAAAACATCGACAATAACATGAACATACTACACGTACACACAAAAGGCCGAAAACTAGACACTCTAGAACAATTAGAAATATACAAACACACAAAAACAAATAAAAACGACATCCTAAACGAACAGACACAATTCAAATCGCACGCATTATTCGAACACATCTCACCACACACACACAGCTTCAATCTTTCGAAACACTTTCTCGTCGCCAACAACAAGACGAGCAGCGCTACTAACGACAGCCTCTGATGAAGCCTTCTATAGGTGAAAGCCGGTTTAGGCTGTAAGGTAAAACTTTACGTTTTTACTTATAAAAAACTTTGTGTTCCGAGTCGTCAATATTATAGTGATATTTAGTTAAGTAACGGACACGTCATGGACAACGAAATCCAAGAATTTAACTCAGCAAGACGAGCCAACGTCCAAGCGTACAAGTTCACAACTTTGAAGGTTAGAAAGATTGTAGCTCACATAAATTTCAACAAAACATGCATAAACAATTCACTAACACCTAAATATGCCCAAATCAAAATTAAACATAACAACCAGGCAGCCCGAATAACACAAAACATCGCACAAAGAACATACATAAAAGAATCAATTAAACAACTATATAAGAAAAAAGACGCTCTTAACCGCAAAGCATTAACACTACACCTACATATCGCCAACACATACGGACACAATTACATGACTGAACTAATACATCACACAAATGAATGGACAAAAAAACAAATACATATCATACAGACAAAACACGACAGAAAAATAAAAAACCTGACACCAATCAAAACAGATATAATTTCCTCGCACAAATTCTACCCACGTACAGTAAACCTCACGAACGTCACACTCACAAAAAACGAACAAACACTCCTTGATAAAGGCCTAAAACATAACATACATTACAAACATAACAACCAAACACTAACAAAGCTCATAATTGACACAGAAACAAATATACAAAACACAGCACCAGAACATCAAGACACATTAAGACATAATATAAACAACACAATAGGAGTACATAAGACACCAGACAACAACAACCACAACTCAGAAATACACACAGCCATCAAACTGAGGGAAAAGGCACACAAACACAACATCACATTTGTAAAAGCTGACAAAGGCAACACGACTGTAATTATCCCCACAGACAACCTACACAAAAAAGTACAAGACTTCATAGAACAGAACAACATCACAGAACTAAAACACGACCCCACCGACAGATACCAAAACTCAGTAAAACAAATAGTCAACAAAGCCAAACACATTATGACACATAAACAAAAGCCCTACATGAAACAAATCCGACCATCAGCACCTACACTCCAAGCGCTTCCCAAAATCCATAAAGAAGACATTCCGATCCGCCCCATTATCAACTACCGTAATGCCCCTGCACACAAACTGGCAAAATATCTAGACAAAATTATTAGACAACACATACAAATAGACAACAACATTGCAGTAAAAAACAACACTGACCTAGTAACAAAAATAAAAGACATACACATCCCCCATAATGCCACATTAGCCTCCTTTGACATTAAAAACCTGTACACAAACATCCCCATCTCTGAAACAATCACCATCCTACAAAACAAACTCAAACAGAACAACACACCAGACGAACTTATCAATGAAATAACAGAAACTCTGAACATTATCACAAAACAAAACTACTTTACTTATAACAATAAATACTACACACAGAACGATGGCCTACCCATGGGCTCCCCCATATCCAGCATTCTAGCAGAAGTCTTCCTCCAACACTTAGAAAAAACAAAAATACTCACAAACAATGACAGACACTCACATAAAATACTATATTGGCACAGATACGTTGATGACATTCTAATACTATACAGGGGAAACAAAAGACAATGTGAACAGTTACTAACGCACATAAACAAAATACATAAAAACATAACCTTCACTGCCGAATACGAACACAACAATACCATAAACTTCTTAGACCTCTCCATCACAAAACTAGAACACAGGCACAAATTCAGTATATACAGAAAACCAACTACAACTGACACACTAATACACAACACCTCCAATCACCCAATACAACACAAACTAGCTGCTTTTAGAACCATGATACATAGACTTAACAACATCCCCTTAGATGAAATAGACTACAAAGACGAACTAAACACGATAAAATATCTAGCAGAATCTAACGGTTATGACAGAACAATAGTCAGTAAACTCCTACACAAAACACAAAACAAACAACAGATAAAGACAGAAAACAACAAATTCATAACACTAACATACATCAACAAACAAACAGAAAAAATTGCCCACAAATTCAAAAAAGCAGGATACAGAATCGCTTACAAAACTACTAACAAAACAGAACACACACTATCAAAACGCATGCCCAAAGCACAAAACAAATTCGATCTACCCGGTGTATATAAACTAAATTGTTCAAATTGCAGTAAATTCTACATAGGCCAGACAGGACGTAGCTTCAAACAGAGATACATTGAACACACAAAAGCACTCCACACCACTACAGAATCTACCTTCGCAAACCACCTCATTGAAGCAAACCACACATATAAAAACATCGACAATAACATGAACATACTACACGTACACACAAAAGGCCGAAAACTAGACACTCTAGAACAATTAGAAATATACAAACACACAAAAACAAATAAAAACGACATCCTAAACGAACAGACACAATTCAAATCGCACGCATTATTCGAACACATCTCACCACACACACACAGCTTCAATCTTTCGAAACACTTTCTCGTCGCCAACAACAAGACGAGCAGCGCTACTAACGACAGCCTCTGATGAAGCCTTCTATAGGTGAAAGCCGGTTTAGGCTGTAAGGTAAAACTTTACGTTTTTACTTATAAAAAACTTTGTGTTCCGAGTCGTCAATATTATAGTGATATTTATATTTTAATGTTGTAGGCATGATTATGAGAAGAATAAATCAAGAAACGTCGCAAAACTGAGTTTTCATGATTAATGACCGAACCTCGAAATCATTAACAGTATAATAATACGGTCGATAATTAACATTCATATATATATATATATATATATATATATATATATGTATTGCGACAGTACAAATAAGTGATGTACTGAGCATGAAATATAAAAATTTAAATTTACTTAATAAACTGTAAATAATTAATAATATATTAGAAATAAGCATGTTATGGATTGCAAGCTTGACTCAGACAAAAATATGAACAGGTGTTTCGACCTGAATCAACGTGCATACACACACGAATGTAACTGAAAGTGTGTACACCAGTATTTTGCTAGTGTGTATGAACGCAGGTCTCTGCAGGCAAGTTTGCCACCCCAGTATGAATAATTGCACAATGACGGTTTTTCCGTAATTATTCATAAACTAGAATTAAGAATTAAAATCCAAAAGCACTATAAAATGTAAATAAATTTAATAAATACTGTGTGCGAAAACCACGCGAAAGTGACACGCCGTACAAGTGCAATAGTGAAATAACTGTGTACAAATCAAAAGGGTTAAGTTGCAATGTCCAAAATTACAATGAAGATGTGTTGTAAAATTAGTTATAAGATAAGTATAACAAAATACTTACAGGACTCTGCAATTCGCAGAAATATAAAAAATAGTGAATTTGACAAAGAGTGGGGGAACTGACGCCAAAGACAGTTTCTAACATGTCGATTTTGTATCACTGAAGGGTGTCGACCAAGATATGGGTATAAATAGGACACGCAAGCTTCAGTGGTTCTCTTTCTTGAATCGTCCACGATGCAGCGGGAGCTTATGCCCGTCAGCACGGCATATTTATTAATATTTTTATAAACAGTTTAAATTGCCAGTTATGTACAAATACGTAACCAAGCTATAAGACAAACATTGTAATTAATAACAGCACTACTGAAGAAGTTCCATAGCGATACGACGCTGGACAAGAGAAGAAGTTCTATAGCGATACGACGCTGGACAAGAGAAGAAGTTCCATAGCGATACGACGCTGGACAAGAGAAGCAGTTCCATAGCGATACGACGCTGGACAAGAGGAGAGGACGAGAGAGTGAGAGACAGCCGACGCTGGACAAGAGGAGAAGAGAGACAGCCGACGCTGGAGGCGAGACGAAGATGAACACCGATGGAACAAAAATGATCGAGTATGATTGACGACAATAAGGTGATAGACAACTTATTCATATCTTAATCATACACAGTATACAAAGACAGTTAAAGACATTAATATTTTATTTAAAAATAAGAGTAATATTTCTTGTATAGTAGAGTTAAAAATCATAGATGTTTTAGAAATACGATTAACGTAACAAGAGCTCAAATTAATATGATATAAAATGATTACAAAGAATATAAATAAAAACAATTAGTATTTGAGAAAACAGTACTGAGAAGTAATAACTATTAATCTTTTGAGTACGTACCATATATAGAAAAAAGATTTAAAAATTGATTTTGAAACATATTAATAGACTGAGTAGTCTAAAAATGAGATTTTTCTTTTATATACTATTTAGTAGCATAGAATGTTTAGTTAGTAAGGATGTATATATCTTAAGCCTTACGGCATTATAACAAATAATAACTAATGTTTTTTTTTAAATCGAAGTCAGTGCCATGTGCACATATTTTTTTTTATAGTATCAAATAAATTTTAATTACTGTTTCAAGTTCCGTAGAGTTCTTATTGCAGATACACCTGACCCCCTATTTAAATGTTATATGTTTAAAGAATTTGTCAATCTTGAACGTGAGACCGTTCACACCTATTTATGTAACGTAACGTTGTTTAAATTTGGTGCTCCAAGATCGAAGGACTCCACAAATTTAAATTAAATTAAATTTGCCAAATTGTCACGTTATATAAAATGGCGCCCAACGTGGGGCTATACAAATTAAAATACATTTAAATTTGTTTCAGTTTAAGTATATGTAACGTTATGCATAAATTGTCGCCCTGCACGTGGGGCCCAACATGCCTAAATTTATGTACAAAAAATTTGTGACATAAATTGTAGATCATGAATGTAATACCCGATACCCATCATTTGACTATTAAAATTTTTTTTATATAGCTAAATGGTTGCTCTAAAATATATAAAGAGTGTTAAATGAAAAATGTATAATATGTAATTATTATTTGTAGTAAACAGTAACTGAATGTAATGTTAATTGTTGTGTAATCACACAGCTGGCGCCCACCACAAATAATATTGTTGTCTATGTAACAGGTGTAACTGTAATGAGTATTAATAATAACTATTAATAAAAATACAGAAATAAATAAATAAGTAGGGAACGGTTATCAATAATAATTGTTAAATAATTACTATTAAATAAATATTTTAATTTTAATAATAATTCACCATGGCAATATCGGGAAGTTTGAGGATGGGAGAAGCACTTGAAGCCATGATGCAAGCCGTATTTGGTGAAGTAGAGAACAAACAAACAGAAAAAGTAAAAGAAAATAATATTAGAACTCAAATAGAAGAGTTAACAGAATTTTTTACAGAACTGACCGAAAAATTAAGAGAAGAAAGGATAGCAAAAGAGAAAATTAGAGACACAAATACGCACATAGCGTCTGTAGAAGGTGAACAAACCATAGTAGTTAAAAATACATGTGTAATTACTAATGATAATTTAAAAAAAGTAATTAACATTAAGGAGGAGAAGCAAATAAAGGTTAATAAAACATACCTTATTAATAGCGATATTCCAAGTGTGAGGCACACACACAATAGTAAATCACACAAGATGACACATTTGAAACACATAAGACACCACACTTACGGAGATAAATATCACTGTAGGCCTAACAAGAAACGTAGTAAGTTATCTAGACGAAACACTACGCAAAATTGTGGTAAATATGATGTTAGATATACGCACGATAATTATAATAATGATAATTATAATTGTAAGTATGAAAACTACAGAGGTTATCGTAAACGACGTATGAAAAAACCGTCGACGCTATTCACGTCAGTTCAATCAACCAAACTAGGGACGAGAGAATTGAGAAAGAACGAAGCATTTATAACGAGAGAAAGAGAGTAGATTTTAAGTGGCCGTCAGGCAAGATGAAAACATTGCTCTATGAACAGGGGACTTCTACGATAAACACAAACGTTCACAAGGTGAGTACGCACACAAACGAGGGGATAATACAATGGAACGCGGATGTTGTTTATACGAGGGTGAACACAATGAATTTCCTGTGTACAACAATGCAATTGTTATAAAGAGGGGTGTAAGTTCTAACTACACACTGAACTCAATACCCGAATAAAATAAATAATTATTTTTAAATGAGAAATAATATGTGTAATAATATAAGAGAGTATAATCAAGAAATGTTATAAGGAATATTATTTGAAAGGGTTAATTAAGAAATGTATTAGTGATGGTAAGGAATGAAATGTGTAGAGAAATATTTAAGAAAGGGTAAGGAATGTTATTATTGATATGTTATAAATATGAAGAAATGATTAAGATGAGCAATAATTGCCATAATTATTAGAACGGCTGATCAAGCGAACACTTATCGAAGATACAAGGACACAGAAGAAAGCGAGAGTGAAAAGTCATAAGGGCAGAGACTACTTAGGATTAAGGACTTCGATTATAATCAACACAATAAATGGGCAGAATATTTACCATTTATTGAAAAAGCCATTAACGAAAATTATAGTGAAGCAACAGGATACACTCCAATGGAATTAGAAGAAGATAAGAAGCCAACCAGATTTTGGACTAAATATCTAAACAAACCTAATAACCAAAATGTACCTGTACCAATAAGTGTGAAAATTGAATACGCAAAGCAACGAATAAGAGAGAGAGGTAACAAGAGAATAGAGAGATTTAATCTAACTCACAAGTTACAACAATTCAACGTGGGAGAAAGTATACTACTCAAAGCAAATCCAATGGGAAAAAGGAGTGATAATACGGCGAAGAAATTCTTCAGACTTTATAATGGACCGTATACGTTAAGACAGCGAGTGGGACAGAACACTTTCATTGTATATGATGAGATACAGAAGAAAGAAATTGGTAAATTCCACGCAACGTCATTTTAAGAAGTTCTACACATAAAACAGAGGTCATTGAAACCAGTCAAATCAGCTGTTTGTAAAGCCACCCTAATTCAAGGTCGCGAGCAGTGAGCGTACGAAAGAGGGGAGGTAAGACATTTGTATACACTCCTATTAAGGGTGAAATGACGAATATTATTCTTTATTATTTGTTAATTTTTTTTGCAAATAATAATAAATAAATAAATAGAAAAAAAAAATTTATAATAAATAAATTTATTAAAATTTTTTTTGTTACCAAGCAGAGGAATAATGCGACAGTACAAATAAGTGATGTACTGAGCATGAAATATAAAAATTTAAATTTACTTAATAAACTGTAAATAATTAATAATATATTAGAAATAAGCATGTTATGGATTGCAAGCTTGACTCAGACAAAAATATGAACAGGTGTTTCGACCTGAATCAACGTGCATACACACACGAATGTAACTGAAAGTGTGTACACCAGTATTTTGCTAGTGTGTGTGAACGCAGGTCTCTGCAGGCAAGTTTGCCACCCCAGTATGAATAATTGCACAATGACGGTTTTTCCGTAATTATTCATAAACTAGAATTAAGAATTAAAATCCAAAAGCACCATAAAATGTAAATAAATTTAATAAATACTGTGTGCGAAAACCACGCGAAAGTGACACGCCGTACAAGTGCAATAGTGAAATAACTGTGTACAAATCAAAAGGGTTAAGTTGCAATGTCCAAAATTACAATGAAGATGTGTTGTAAAATTAGTTATAAGATAAGTATAAAAAAAATACTTACAGGACTCTGCAATTCGCAGAAATATAAAAAATAGTGAATTTGACAAAGAGTGGGGGAACTGACGCCAAAGACAGTTTCTAACATGTCGATTTTGTATCACTGAAGGGTGTCGACCAAGACATGGGTATAAATAGGACACGCAAGCTTCAGTGGTTCTCTTTCTTGAATCATCCACGATGCAGCGGGAGCTTATGCCCGTCAGCACGGCATATTTATTAATATTTTTATAAACAGTTTAAATTGCCAGTTATGTACAAATACGTAACCAAGCTATAAGACAAACATTGTAATTAATAACAGCACTACTGAAGAAGTTCCATAGCGATACGACGCTGGACAAGAGAAGAAGTTCTATAGCGATACGACGCTGGACAAGAGAAGAAGTTCCATAGCGATACGACGCTGGACAAGAGAAGCAGTTCCATAGCGATACGACGCTGGACAAGAGGAGAGGACGAGAGAGTGAGAGACAGCCGACGCTGGACAAGAGGAGAAGAGAGACAGCCGACGCTGGAGGCGAGACGAAGATGAACACCGATGGAACAAAAATGATCGAGTATGATTGACGACAATAAGGTGATAGACAACTTATTCATATCTTAATCATACACAGTATACAAAGACAGTTAAAGACATTAATATTTTAATTAAAAATAAGAGTAATATTTCTTGTATAGTAGAGTTAAAAATCATAGATGTTTTAGAAATACGATTAACGTAACAAGAGCTCAAATTAATATGATATAAAATGATTACAAAGAATATAAATAAAAACAATTAGTATTTGAGAAAACAGTACTGAGAAGTAATAACTATTAATCTTTTGAGTACGTACCATATATAGAAAAAAGATTTAAAAATTGATTTTGAAACATATTAATAGACTGAGTAGTCTAAAAATGAGATTTTTCTTTTATATACTATTTAGTAGCATAGAATGTTTAGTTAGTAAGGATGTATATATCTTAAGCCTTACGGCATTATAACAAATAATAACTAATGTTTTTTTTAAATGGAAGACAGTGCCATGTGCACATATTTTTTTTTTATAGTATCAAATAAATTTTAATTACTGTTTCAAGTTCCGTAGAGTTCTTATTGCAGATACACCTGACCCCCTATTTAAATGTTATATGTTTAAAGAATTTGTCAATCTTGAACGTGAGACCGTTCACACCTATTTATGTAACGTAACGTTGTTTAAATTTGGTGCTCCAAGATCGAAGGACTCCACAAATTTAAATTAAATTAAATTTGCCAAATTGTCACGTTATAATATATATATATATATATATATATATATATATATATATAATATGCATAAAATTAATGGCTTGTATAAGTTAATGATTGATCTCCATTAAGTAGTGCTCAAGTTTCCAAAGTTTTAATATTATGTTGTCCGTAATTAAAACATCAGAGCAGGTTTAGTGTGTATGAGGGTACACCGTGGACTAAAATTTTCAACATTTCCTATTGAGCGTTGCTTAGAGTAAAGCTGCGAATCTACAGTGTACGTTTCACAGAACAAACACGCGGAAAAGCAGGAGCGCTCGGAAGTCACTCATGGACCCTCAGCATCTTGCAGAGGGTTCATTCCCTAAAGACGAAAAGTCTGTCTATGAATCGTTCCTCTGTAAACACGTGCAGTTACACTGCCCAGCGATCCACAGGAAGCAAATCGCTATCCACGCTGGACACGTTTTCGGCTTGCACGCGTTATGTTGGTGTGGGTTTCGGCATTTTCCATTTAATATGGAGAACCATACATGACTTCCATATTCTAAGATTTATATTTAAAATCATTTTCAGCCAAACAGCCAGGCTGTGTCTTACCTGCCTTTTTATTGCTGTATTAAATGAAAAATATTATATTACATTAAAATGAAAAAATTATAATTTTATTGCCTGGCAACAAAATTATTTTATTTTTAACAACTACCATTGTTTCAAAAAGTTTAAATAAATTTTCAAGTACTTTACTCTTGTTAAAACGTAAAAGGTTGCAGGTAAACTACCCCTTCCCCTTAACCGATCTTCACCAAAATCGAAAGTCATTGAGACCTCTACAATTCAGGGACGTATGCAAAACATTATTTGATTCTGTTTGAATTTGCGGCTGTTATCGTTTGCCATAGAAAATACGCTTGATAAAAAAATGTTGCAGGTAAACTACCCCTTCCCCTTAACCGATCTTCACCAAAAACAATAGGTCTTGAGTACTCTACAAATCAGGGCTGTATGCAAAACATTATTTGATTCTGTTTGAATTTGCGGCTGTTATCGTTTGCCATAGAAAATACCCTTGTTAAAAAAACGTTGCAGGTAAACTACCCCTTTCCCTCAACCGAACGTCACCAAAAACAATAGGTCTTGAGAACTCTACAATTTAGGGCTGTATGCAAATAATCTTTTGATTCTGTTTGAATTTGCGGCTGTTATCGTTTGCCATAGGAAATACCCTTGTTAAAACATAAAACGTTACAGGTAAACTACCCCTTTCCCTTAACCGATCTTCACCAAAAACAATAGGTCTTGAGTACTCTACAAACCAGGGCTGTATGCAAAACATTATTTGATTCTGTTGAATTTGCGGCTGTTATCGTTTGCCATAGAAAATACCCTTGTTAAAAAAACGTTGCAGGTAAACTACCCCTTTCCCTCAACCGAATGTCACCAAAAACAATAGGTCTTGAGAACTCTACAATTTAGGGCTGTATGCAAATAATCTTTTGATTCTGTTTGAATTTGCGGCTGTTATCGTTTGCCATAGGAAATATCCTTGTTAAAACATAAAACGTTACAGGTAAACTACCCCTTTCCCTTAACCGATCTTCACCAAAATCAAACGATCTTGAGAACTCTACAATTCAGGGCTGTATGCGAAACATTATTTGATTCTGTTTGAATTTGCGGCTGTTATCGTTTGCCAAACAAACAAAATTACCCTTGCTAAAGAAAAACCGTTGCTGGTAAACTACCCCTTTCCCTCAACCGATCTTCACCAAAAACAATAGGTCGCGAGTACTCTGCAAATCAGGGCTGCATGCAAAAAATTGTTTGATTCTGTTTGAATTTGCGGCAGTTATCGTTTGCCATAGAAAAAAAATCTATAGACACAAATAGACACACAGACAGACACACAGACCGACAGACACACAGACAGACAGACACACACACAGACACTTTTCGGAAAACGACTTTTTTTCATGTTTTGAGTGTAGTAGAATCAGAATCTGCAATAATCTCGAACACGATTTTTTTTGCCATCACCATACTTCCATTCCTTAAGGAATATGGAAGTAAAATATCGGTATGGAGAACCATACATGACTTCCATATTCTAAGATTTATATTTAAATCTTAATATCGCCTGCCAAGCGCGATATATTTTCTCTTATACATGATTTACATTAAAATGAAAAAATTTTAATTTTATTGCCTGGCAACAAAATTATTTTATTTTTAACAATTACCATTGTTTGAAAAAGTTTAAATAAATTTTCAAGTACTTTACTTTTGTTAAAACGTAAAAGGTTGCTTGTAAACTACCCCTTCCCCTTAACCGATCTTCACCAAAATCATAAGTCCTTGAGACCTCTACAATTCAGGGACGTATCCAAAAAATTATTTGATTCTGTTTGAATTTGCGGCAGTTATCGTTTGCCATAGAAAATACGCTTGATAAAAAAACGTTGCAGGTAAACTACCCCTTCCCCTTAACCGATCTTGACCAAAAACAACAGGTCTTGAGTACTCTACAAATCAGGGCTGTATGCAAATAATCTTTTGATTCTGTTTGAATTTGCTGCTTTTATCGTTTGCCATAGGAAATACCCTTGTTAAGACATAAAACGTTACCGGTAAACTACCCCTTTCCCTTAACCGATCTTCACCAAAAACAATAGGTCTTGAGAACTCTACAATTCAGCGCTGTATACGAAACATTATTTAATTCTGTTTGAATTTGCGGCTGTTATCGTTTGCCAAAAAAAAAATTACCCTTGATAAAAAACCGTTGCTGGTAAACTACCCCTTTCCCTTAACCGATCTTCACTAAAAACGACAGGTCTTGAGAACTCTACACTTTAGGGTTGTACGCAAAATATTATGTGATTTTGTGTGAATTTGCGGCTGTTATCGTTTGCCATAAAAAATACCCTTGATAAAACAAAAAACGTGGCAGGTAAACTACCCCTTTCCCTTAAACGATCTTAACCAAAAACAATAGGTCTTTAGTACTCAAGAAATCAGGGCTGTATGCAAAAACGTATTTGATTCTGTTTGAATTTGCGGCTGTTATCGTTTGCCATAGAAAATACCCTTAAAAACATAAAACGTTGCCGGTAAACTACCCCTTTCCCTTAACCGATCTTCACCAAAAACAAAAGGTCTTGAGAACTCTACAATTTAGGGCAGTATGCAAAACATTATTTGATTATGTTTGAATTTGCGGCTGTTATCGTTTGCCATAGTAAATACCATTGTTAAAACATAAAACGGTACCGGTAAACTACCCCTTTCCCTTAACCGATCTTTACCAAAATCAACAGATCGTGAGAACTCTACAATTCAGGGCTGTATGCGAAACATTATTTGATTCTGTTTGAATTTGCGGCTGTTATCGTTTGCCAAACAAACAAAATTACCCTTGATAAAAAAAAACCGTTGCTGGTAAACTACCCCTTTCCCTCAACCGATCTTCACCAAAAACAATAGGTCGCGAGTACTCTACAAATCAGAGCTGTATGCAAAGCATTATTTGATTCTGTTTGAATTTGCGGCTGTTATCGTTTGCCATAGAAAAAAAATCCACACACGCGCACACACACACACACACACACACACACACACACACACACAGACACTTTTCGGAAAACGACTTTTTTTCATGTTTTGAGTGTAGTAGAATCAGAATCTGCAATAATCTCGAACACGATTTTTTTTGCCATAACCATACTTCCATTCCTTAAGGAATATGGAAGTAAAAGCGTGCAAATGTAAGAAAATAAACATGAGTGAGGCCAGAAATAACGCGAATTTTGTGTGTGTGTGTGTGTGTGTGTGTGCGTGTGTGTGCGTGTGCGTGTGTGTCTTCCCTGCCTTTTTATTGCAGTATTCATAATAATAAAATGGAAACGTAAATATTACATAATTGAGATACGCTTGCCTGCCACGAACGATATATTTTCACTCATATATGATTTACACTAAAATGAAAAAATTATAATTTTACTTCCATATTCCTTAAGGAATGGAAGTATGGTGATTATTGCCTGGCAACAAAATTATTTTATTTTTACTTCTATGTTCCTTAAGGAAATGGAAGTATGGTGATGGCAAAAAAAATCGTGTTCGAGATTATTGCTGATTCTGATTGTACTACACTCAAAACATGAAAAAAGTCATTTCTCGAAAAGTATCTGTGTGTGTGTCTGTCTGTCTGTGTGTCTATCTGTAGTTTTTTCTATGACAAACGATAACAGCCGTAAATTCAAACAGAATCAAATAATTTTTTGCATACAGCCCTGATCTGTAGAGTACTACCCCTAGTTTACCGGCACGTTTTTTTTATCAAAATTAATTTTTTTTTTTGCAAACGATAACAGCCGCAAATTCAAACAGAATCAAATAATGTTTTGCATACAGCTCTGATCTGTAGAGTACTCAAGACCTATTGTTTTAGGTGAAGATCTGTTAAGGGTAAGGGGTAGTTTACCAGCAACGTTTTACGATTTAAAAGGGTCTTTTTATGGCAAACGATAAGAGTCGGAAATTCAAACAGAATCAAATAATTTTTGCATGTAGCCCTGATTTGTAGAGTACTCAAGACCTATTGATTTTGGTGAAGATCAGTTAAGGGAAAGGGGTAGTTTACCGACAACAGTTTTTTTTAAACAAGTGTAATTTTTTTCTGTGGCAAATGATAACAGCCTCAAATTCAAACAGAATCAACTACTTTTTGCACACAGCCCTGAATTATAGAGTTCTCAAAACCTATTGGTTTTGGTGAAGATCGGTTAAGGGGAAGGGGTAATTTACCTTCAACGTTTTTTTATCGGGGGTACTTTTACTTCCATGTTACTTAAGGAAATGGAAGTATGGTGATGGCAAAAAAAATCGTGTTTGAGATTATTGCAGATTCTGATTGAACTACACTCAAAACATGAAAAAAGTCATTTTTCGAAAAGTGTCTGTGTGTGTCTGTCTGTCTGTCTATGTGTCTGTCCGTCTATAGATTTATTTTTCGCAAACGATAACAGCCGCAAATTCAAACAGAATCAAATAATGTTTTGCATACATCCCTGATTTATAGAGTACTCAACGTCTGTTGTTTTTGGTGAAGATCGGTTAAGGGAAAAGGGTAGTTTACCAGCATAGTTTTTTTTTAACAAGGGTAATTTGTATCTATGGCAAACAATAACAGCTGCAAATTAAAACACAATCAAATAATGTTTTGCATGCAGCCCTGAATTGTATAGTTCTCAAGAGCTATTGATTTTGGTAAAGATCGGTTAAGGGAAAGGGGTAGTTTACCTGCAACATTTTATGTTTTAACAAGGGTATTTTATATGGCAAACGATAACAGCCGCAAATTCAAACATAATCAAATAATTTTTTGCATACTGCCCTGAATTATAGAGTTCTCAAGACGTATTGTTTTTGGTGAAGATCGGTTAAGGAGAAGGGGAGTTTACCTGCAACGTTTTATGTTTGAAAAGGGTATCTCCTATGGCAAACGATAAGAGCCGCAAATTCAAACAGAATCAAATACGTTTATGCATACAGGCCATATTTATAGAGTACTCAAGACCTTTTGTTTTTGGTGAAGATCGGAAAAGGGAAAGGGGTAGATTACCAGCCACGTTTTTTGTTTTAACAAGGGTATTTTATATGGCAAACGATAATAGCCGCAAAATCAAACACAATCAAATAATATTTTGCATACAGCCCTGAATTGTAGAGTTCTCAAGACCTGTTGGTTTTGGTGAAGATCGGTTAAGGGAAAGGGGTAGTCTACAAGTAACATTTTGTGTTAACAAGGGTGTTTTCTATGGCAAACGATAACAGCCGCAAATTCACACAGAATCAAATAATGTTTTGCATACAGCCCTGATTTATAGAGTACTCAAGACCTATTGTTGTTGGTGAAGATCGGTTAAGGGAAAGGGGTAGTTTACCTGCAACGGTTTTTTATCAAGTGTAATTTTTTCTATGGCAAACGATAACAGCCGCAAATTCAAACAGAATCAAATGATGTTTTGCATACAGCCCTGTTTTGTAGAGTTATCAATACATATTGGTGTTGGTGAATTTCGGTTAAGGGAAAGGGGTATTTTACCTGCAACATTTGATGTTTCAACAAGGGTAATTTTTTATATGACGAACGATAACTGCCGTAAATTCAAACAGAATCAACTACGTTTTTTCATACCTTTTTGAACTAAAGAGAAATGAAGGTTTGTTGATTTTGTTGAAGATCGGTTAAGGGAAAGGGGTAGTTTATCAGCAAAGTTTTATGTTTTAAAAAAGGTAATTTTTTTATGACGACGATAACTGCCGAAAATTCAAAGAGAATCTAATACTTTTTTGCATACTTTCCTGAATTGTAGAGTGCTCAAGGACTGTTGATTTTGGTGAAGATCGGTTAAGGGAAAGGGGTAGTTTACCAGCAACACTTTATGTTTAACCAAGAGAAATGTTTACATGACGAAATATAACTGCCACACATTCAAACAGAATCAAATATTTTTTTGCATGCGTCCCTGAATTGTAGAGGTCTGAAGGCCTATTGATTTTGGTGAAGATCGGTGGAGATAATGGTGTATTTTACCTGCAACGTTTTATGTTTTAACAAGATTAAAATACATAATTTTTATAAACAAAGTATCCTGATAAGAAGCTCATAATAATCCACTGCAGAAACTTACATGAGATATCTATAAATGAAGAGGTTAGTTGAACGGGGTGGGGGTAATTTTCTATTAATGAATATTATAGTTGATGAGGGAGGTGTGAAAATTATATATGTGTATTACGTTATCGGCAACAAAGAAGTAGTTTTTGTTAAAATTCCTTCCCGGGCTGTTTAGCCGTAGTCCAATGTTTTCTGCAAAACCAGACGTTTCGGCAGTGCCATCGACTTCCATCATCAGTGAAAATCGAGTGCGAAAAAGTGAGGTGGTATACGTTAGTGACCAAAGTACTGTGGTTAAGGCTGAAGCAATAAGTAGAAAGAAGTAGTTTCTATGGTAATATTTCATTTCCAATATGATTTTAAATATAAATCTTAGAACACGGAAGTCATGTATGGTTCTCGATACCGATATTTAACAATTACCATTGTTTGAAAGGTTCAAATGAATTTTCAAGTAAAACGTAACTTTACTGTTGTTAAAACGTAAAACGTTACAGGTAAACTACCCCTTCCCCTTAACCGATCTTCACCAAAATCAAAATTCCTCGATGTCCCTACACTTCAGGGAAGTATCCAAAAAAGTATTTGATTCTGTTTGAATTTGCGGCTGTTATCGTTTGCCATACAAAATACCCCTGTTAAAACATAAAACTTTGCCGGTATACTACCCATTTTCCTTATCCGATCGTCACCAAAACAATAGGTCTTGAGAACTCTACAATTTAGGGCTGTATGCAAATAATCTTTTGATTCTGTTTGAATTTGCGGCTGTTATCGTTTTCCATAAAAAATACCCTTGTTAAAACATAAAACGTTGCAGGTAAACTACCAATTTCCCTTAACCGATCTTCACCAAAAACAATAGGTCTTGAGAACTCTACAATTCAGGGCTGTATGCAGAACATTATTTGATTCTGTTTGAATTTGCGGCTGTTATCGGTTGCCATAAAAATATATCGGTATGGTATGACTTTCATGTTCTATGATTTATATTTAAAATCATATTCGGAATGAAATATTTCCATAGAAACTACTTCTTTCTACTTATTGCTTCAGCATTAACCACAGTACTGTGGTCACTAACGTATACCACCTCACGTTTTCGCACTTGATTTTCACTGATGATGGCAGTCGATGGCACTGCCGTAACGTATGGTTTTGCAGAAAACGTTGGACTACGGCTAAACAGCCCGGGAAGTAATTTTAACAAAGAACTACTTCTTTGTTACCGGTAACGTAGTACACATATAAAAAATTCTCCCCTCCCCCTTCAACTATAATTTTCATTAATAGAAAATTACCCCCACCCCGTTCACCTAACCTCTTCATTTATAGATATTTCATCTACGTTTCTACTGTGGATTATTATGAGCTTCTTATCAGGACACTTTATTTATCAAAATTAAGTACTTTACTCTTGTTAAAACATAAAGCGTTGCTGGTAATCTACCCCTTTATCTAAACCGATCTTCACCAAAATCAACAGACCTTCAGTCCTCTGCAATTCAGGGATGCTTGCAAAAAAATATTTGATTCTGTTTTAATGTGCGGCAGTTATCGTTCGTCATACAAAATATCGGTATGGAGAACGATACATGACTTCCATGTTCTAACATTTATATTTAAAATAGTTTACGAAATGAAATGTTTCCATAGAAACTACGTCTTCCTACTTATTCCTTCAGCATTAACCACAGTACTGTGGTCAGTAACGTATACCACCTCACGTTTTCGCACTCGATTTTCACTGATGATGGCAGTCGATGGCACTGCCGAAAAAGTCTGGTTTTGCAGAAAAAATTGGACTACGGCTAAACAGCCCGGGAAGCAATTTTAACAAAAAACTACTTCTTTGTTGCCGATAACGTAGTACACATATAAAAAATTCACCCCTCCACCTTCAACTATAATTTTTAATAATAGAAAATTACCCCCACCCCGTTTACCTAACCTCTTCATTTATAGATATTTCATCTACGTTTCTACAGTGGATTATTATTAGCTTCTTATCAGGATACTTAATTTAAAAAAATTAAATACTTTACTCTTGTTAACTCATAAAATGTTTCATGTAAACTACCCCTTCCTCTTAACCGATCTTCTCCAAAATATACAGAACTTGAGTTCTCTACAACTCAGAAAAGTGTGGAAAACATTTGATTCTCTTAGAATTTTCGGCAGTTATCGTTCGTCATAAAAAATTACCCTTTTTAAAACATAATACGTTGCTGATAAACTACCCCTTTCCCTTAACCGATCTTCAACAAAATCAACAGACCTTGAGCTATCTTAAGTTCAAAAAGGTATGCAAAAACGTAGTTGATTCTGTTTGAATTTACAGCAGTTATCGTTCGTCATATAAAAAATTCCCCTTGTTAAAACTAAAATGTTGCAGGTAAACTACCCCTTTCCCTTAATCGACTGCCATCATCAGTGAAAATCGAGTGCGAAAACGTGAGGTGGTATACGTTAGTGACCACAGTACTGTGGTTAATGCTGAAGCAATAAGTAGAAAGACGTAGTTTCTATGGAAATATTTCATTTCGAATATGATTTTAAATATAAATCTTAGTACATGGAAGTCATGTATGGATCTCCATACCGATATTTACTTTTTCTATGGTAAACGATAATAGCCGCAAATTCAAACATAATCAAATAATGTTTTTCATACAGCCCTGAATTGCAGAGTACTCAAGACCTTTTGATTTTTGTGAAGATCGGTTAAGGGAATAGGGTAGTTTACCTGCAACATTTTATGTTTTAACAAGGGTAATTTTTTTATGAAGAAAGATAACTGCCGAATATTAAAACATAATCAACTACTCTTCTGCATACCTTTTTGAATTATACAGAACTCAAAGTCTGTTGATTTTATTGAAGATCGGTTAAGGGAAAGGGGTAGTTTACCGGCAACGTTTTATGTTTTAACAAGGGTATTTTTTATGGCAAACGATAAGAGCTGCAAATTCAAACAGAATCATATAATTTCTTGCATACAGGCCTGAATTATAGAGTACTCAAGACCTTTTGTTTTTGGTGAAGAACGGTTAAGGGAAAGGGGTAGTTTACCTGCAACGGTTTTTTTATTAAGGGTAATTTTTTTCTATGGCAAACGATAACAGCCGCAAATTCAAACAGAATCAAATGATGTTTTGCATACAGCCCTGTACTGTAGAGTTGTCAATACCTATTGGTGTTGGTGAAGATCAGTTAGGGAAAAAGGGGTAGTTTACCTGCTACATTTTATGTTTTAACGAGGGTAATTTTTTATATGACGAACGATAATTGCCGTAAATTCAAACAAAATCAAATAGGTTTTTGCATACCTTTTTGAATTAAAGGGAACTCAAGGTCTGTTGATTATGTTGAAGATCGGTTAAGGGACAGGAGTAGTTTTCCAGCAACATTTTATTTTTTAACAAAGGTAATTTTACTTCCATGTTCCTTAAGGAAATGGAAGTATGGTGGTGGCCATATTGAACCGATCTTCAATAAAATCAACAGACTTTGAGTTCTGTATAATTCAAAAAGGTATGCAGAAGAGTAGTTGATTATGTTTTAATATTCGGCAGTTATCTTTCTTCATAAAAAAATTACCCTTGTTAAAACATAAAATGTTGCAGGTAAACTACCCTATTCCCTTAACCGATCTTCACAAAAATCAAAAGGTCTTGAGTACTCTGCAATTCAGGGCTGTATGAAAAACATTATTTGATTATGTTTGAATTTGCGGCTATTATCGTTTACCATAGAAAAAGTAAATATCGGTATGGAGATCCATACATGACTTCCATGTACTAAGATTTATATTTAAAATCATATTCGAAATGAAATATTTCCATAGAAACTACGTCTTTCTACTTATTGCTTCAGCATTAACCACAGTACTGTGGTCACTAACGTATACCACCTCACGTTTTCGCACTCGATTTTCACTGATGATGGCAGTCGATTAAGGGAAAGGGGTAGTTTACCTGCAACATTTTAGTTTTAACAAGGGGAATTTTTTATATGACGAACGATAACTGCTGTAAATTCAAACAGAATCAACTACGTTTTTGCATACCTTTTTGAACTTAAGATAGCTCAAGGTCTGTTGATTTTGTTGAAGATCGGTTAAGGGAAAGGGGTAGTTTATCAGCAACGTATTATGTTTTAAAAAGGGTAATTTTTTATGACGAACGATAACTGCCGAAAATTCTAAGAGAATCAAATGTTTTCCACACTTTTCTGAGTTGTAGAGAACTCAAGTTCTGTATATTTTGGAGAAGATCGGTTAAGAGGAAGGGGTAGTTTACATGAAACATTTTATGAGTTAACAAGAGTAAAGTATTTAATTTTTTTAAATTAAGTATCCTGATAAGAAGCTAATAATAATCCACTGTAGAAACGTAGATGAAATATCTATAAATGAAGAGGTTAGGTAAACGGGGTGGGGGTAATTTTCTATTATTAAAAATTATAGTTGAAGGTGGAGGGGTGAATTTTTTATATGTGTACTACGTTATCGGCAACAAAGAAGTAGTTTTTTGTTAAAATTGCTTCCCGGGCTGTTTAGCCGTAGTCCAATTTTTTCTGCAAAACCAGACTTTTTCGGCAGTGCCATCGACTGCCATCATCAGTGAAAATCGAGTGCGAAAACGTGAGGTGGTATACGTTACTGACCACAGTACTGTGGTTAATGCTGAAGGAATAAGTAGGAAGACGTAGTTTCTATGGAAACATTTCATTTCGTAAACTATTTTAAATATAAATGTTAGAACATGGAAGTCATGTATCGTTCTCCATACCGATATTTTGTATGACGAACGATAACTGCCGCACATTAAAACAGAATCAAATATTTTTTTGCAAGCATCCCTGAATTGCAGAGGACTGAAGGTCTGTTGATTTTGGTGAAGATCGGTTTAGATAAAGGGGTAGATTACCAGCAACGCTTTATGTTTTAACAAGAGTAAAGTACTTAATTTTGATAAATAAAGTGTCCTGATAAGAAGCTCATAATAATCCACAGTAGAAACGTAGATGAAATATCTATAAATGAAGAGGTTAGGTGAACGGGGTGGGGGTAATTTTCTATTAATGAAAATTATAGTTGAAGGGGGAGGGGAGAATTTTTTATATGTGTACTACGTTACCGGTAACAAAGAAGTAGTTCTTTGTTAAAATTACTTCCCGGGCTGTTTAGCCGTAGTCCAACGTTTTCTGCAAAACCATACGTTACGGCAGTGCCATCGACTGCCATCATCAGTGAAAATCAAGTGCGAAAACGTGAGGTGGTATACGTTAGTGACCACAGTACTGTGGTTAATGCTGAAGCAATAAGTAGAAAGAAGTAGTTTCTATGGAAATATTTCATTCCGAATATGATTTTAAATATAAATCATAGAACATGAAAGTCATACCATACCGATATATTTTTATGGCAACCGATAACAGCCGCAAATTCAAACAGAATCAAATAATGTTCTGCATACAGCCCTGAATTGTAGAGTTCTCAAGACCTATTGTTTTTGGTGAAGATCGGTTAAGGGAAATTGGTAGTTTACCTGCAACGTTTTATGTTTTAACAAGGGTATTTTTTATGGAAAACGATAACAGCCGCAAATTCAAACAGAATCAAAAGATTATTTGCATACAGCCCTAAATTGTAGAGTTCTCAAGACCTATTGTTTTGGTGACGATCGGATAAGGAAAATGGGTAGTATACCGGCAAAGTTTTATGTTTTAACAGGGGTATTTTGTATGGCAAACGATAACAGCCGCAAATTCAAACAGAATCAAATACTTTTTTGGATACTTCCCTGAAGTGTAGGGACATCGAGGAATTTTGATTTTGGTGAAGATCGGTTAAGGGGAAGGGGTAGTTTACCTGTAACGTTTTACGTTTTAACAACAGTAAAGTTACGTTTTACTTGAAAATTCATTTGAACCTTTCAAACAATGGTAATTGTTAAATATCGGTATCGAGAACCATACATGACTTCCGTGTTCTAAGATTTATATTTAAAATCATATTGGAAATGAAATATTACCATAGAAACTACTTCTTTCTACTTATTGCTTCAGCCTTAACCACAGTACTTTGGTCACTAACGTATACCACCTCACTTTTTCGCACTCGATTTTCACTGATGATGGAAGTCGATGGCACTGCCGAAACGTCTGGTTTTGCAGAAAACATTGGACTACGGCTAAACAGCCCGGGAAGGAATTTTAACAAAAACTACTTCTTTGTTGCCGATAACGTAATACACATATATAATTTTCACACCTCCCTCATCAACTATAATATTCATTAATAGAAAATTACCCCCACCCCGTTCAACTAACCTCTTCATTTATAGATATCTCATGTAAGTTTCTGCAGTGGATTATTATGAGCTTCTTATCAGGATACTTTGTTTATAAAAATTATGTATTTTAATCTTGTTAAAACATAAAACGTTGCAGGTAAAATACACCATTATCTCCACCGATCTTCACCAAAATCAATAGGCCTTCAGACCTCTACAATTCAGGGACGCATGCAAAAAAATATTTGATTCTGTTTGAATGTGTGGCAGTTATATTTCGTCATGTAAACATTTCTCTTGGTTAAACATAAAGTGTTGCTGGTAAACTACCCCTTTCCCTTAACCGATCTTCACCAAAATCAACAGTCCTTGAGCACTCTACAATTCAGGAAAGTATGCAAAAAAGTATTAGATTCTCTTTGAATTTTCGGCAGTTATCGTCGTCATAAAAAAATTACCTTTTTTAAAACATAAAACTTTGCTGATAAACTACCCCTTTCCCTTAACCGATCTTCAACAAAATCAACAAACCTTCATTTCTATTTAGTTCAAAAAGGTATGAAAAAACGTAGTTGATTCTGTTTGAATTTACGGCAGTTATCGTTCGTCATATAAAAAATTACCCTTGTTGAAACATCAAATGTTGCAGGTAAAATACCCCTTTCCCTTAACCGAAATTCACCAACACCAATATGTATTGATAACTTTACAAAACAGGGCTGTATGCAAAACATCATTTGATTCTGTTTGAATTTGCGGCTGTTATCGTTTGCCATAGAAAAAAATTACACTTGATAAAAAACCGTTGCAGGTAAACTACCCCTTTCCCTTAACCGATCTTCACCAACAACAATAGGTCTTGAGTACTCTGTAAATCAGGGCTGTATGCAAAACATTATTTGATTCTGTGTGAATTTGCGGCTGTTATTGTTTGCCATAGAAAACACCCTTGTTAACACAAAATGTTACTTGTAGACTACCCCTTTCCCTTAACCGATCTTCACCAAAACCAACAGGTCTTGAGAACTCTACAATTCAGGGCTGTATGCAAAATATTATTTGATTGTGTTTGATTTTGCGGCTATTATCGTTTGCCATATAAAATACCCTTGTTAAAACAAAAAACGTGGCTGGTAATCTACCCCTTTCCCTTTTCCGATCTTCACCAAAAACAAAAGGTCTTGAGTACTCTATAAATATGGCCTGTATGCATAAACGTATTTGATTCTGTTTGAATTTGCGGCTCTTATCGTTTGCCATAGGAAATACCCTTTTCAAACATAAAACGTTGCAGGTAAACTCCCCTTCTCCTTAACCGATCTTCACCAAAAACAATACGTCTTGAGAACTCTATAATTCAGGGCAGTATGCAAAAAATTATTTGATTATGTTTGAATTTGCGGCTGTTATCGTTTGCCATATAAAATACCCTTGTTAAAACATAAAATGTTGCAGGTAAACTACCCCTTTCCCTTAACCGATCTTTACCAAAATCAATAGCTCTTGAGAACTATACAATTCAGGGCTGCATGCAAAACATTATTTGATTGTGTTTTAATTTGCAGCTGTTATTGTTTGCCATAGATACAAATTACCCTTGTTAAAAAAAAACTATGCTGGTAAACTACCCTTTTCCCTTAACCGATCTTCACCAAAAACAACAGACGTTGAGTACTCTATAAATCAGGGATGTATGCAAAACATTATTTGATTCTGTTTGAATTTGCGGCTGTTATCGTTTGCGAAAAATAAATCTATAGACGGACAGACACATAGACAGACAGGCAGACACACACAGACACTTTTCGAAAAATGACTTTTTTCATGTTTTGAGTGTAGTTCAATCAGAATCTGCAATAATCTCAAACACGATTTTTTTTGCCATCACCATACTTCCATTTCCTTAAGTAACATGGAAGTAAAAGTACCCCCGATAAAAAAACGTTGAAGGTAAATTACCCCTTCCCCTTAACCGATCTTCACCAAAACCAATAGGTTTTGAGAACTCTATAATTCAGGGCTGTGTGCAAAAAGTAGTTGATTCTGTTTGAATTTGAGGCTGTTATCATTTGCCACAGAAAAAAATTACACTTGTTTAAAAAAAACTGTTGTCGGTAAACTACCCCTTTCCCTTAACTGATCTTCACCAAAATCAATAGGTCTTGAGTACTCTACAAATCAGGGCTACATGCAAAAATTATTTGATTCTGTTTGAATTTCCGACTCTTATCGTTTGCCATAAAAAAGACCCTTTTAAATCGTAAAACGTTGCTGGTAAACTACCCCTTACCCTTAACAGATCTTCACCTAAAACAATAGGTCTTGAGTACTCTACAGATCAGAGCTGTATGCAAAACATTATTTGATTCTGTTTGAATTTGCGGCTGTTATCGTTTGCAAAAAAAAAAAATTAATTTTGATAAAAAAAAACGTGCCGGTAAACTAGGGGTAGTACTCTACAGATCAGGGCTGTATGCAAAAAATTATTTGATTCTGTTTGAATTTACGGCTGTTATCGTTTGTCATAGAAAAAACTACAGATAGACACACAGACAGATAGACACACACACAGATACTTTTCGAAAAATGACTTTTTTCATGTTTTGAGTGTAGTACAATCAGAATCAGCAATAATCTCGAACACGATTTTTTTTGCCATCACCATACTTCCATTTCCTTAAGGAACATAGAAGTAAAAATAAAATAATTTTGTTGCCAGGCAATAATCACCATACTTCCATTCCTTAAGGAATATGGAAGTAAAATTATAATTTTTTCATTTTAGTGTAAATCATATATGAGTGAAAATATATCGTTCGTGGCAGGCAAGCGTATCTCAATTATGTAATATTTACGTTTCCATTTTATTATTATGAATACTGCAATAAAAAGGCAGGGAAGACACACACGCACACGCACACGCACACGCACACACACACACACACACACACACACACAAAATTCGCGTTATTTCTGGCCTCACTCATGTTTATTTTCTTACATTTGCACGCTTTTACTTCCATATTCCTTAAGGAATGGAAGTATGGTTATGGCAAAAAAAATCGTGTTCGAGATTATTGCAGATTCTGATTCTACTACACTCAAAACATGAAAAAAAGTCGTTTTCCGAAAAGTGTCTGTGTGTCTGACTGTGTGTGTGTGTGTGTGTGTGTGTGTGAGTGTGTGTGTGTGTGTGTGTGTGTGTGTGTGTGTGGATTTTTTTTCTATGGCAAACGATAACAGCCGCAAATTCAAACAGAATCAAATAATGCTTTGCATACTGCTCTGATTTGTAGAGTACTCGCGACCTATTGTTTTTGGTGAAGATCGGTTGAGGGAAAGGGGTAGTTTACCAGCAACGGTTTTTTTTTATCAAGGGTAATTTTGTTTGTTTGGCAAACGATAACAGCCGCAAATTCAAACAGAATCAAATAATGTTTCGCATACAGCCCTGAATTGTAGAGTTCTCACGATCTGTTGATTTTGGTAAAGATCGGTTAAGGGAAAGGGGTAGTTTACCGGTACCGTTTTATGTTTTAACAATGGTATTTACTATGGCAAACGATAACAGCCGCAAATTCAAACATAATCAAATAATGTTTTGCATACTGCCCTAAATTGTAGAGTTCTCAAGACCTTTTGTGTTTGGTGAAGATCGGTTAAGGGAAAGTGGTAGTTTACCGGCAACGTTTTATGTTTTTAAGGGTATTTTCTATGGCAAACGATAACAGCCGCAAATTCAAACAGAATCAAATACGTTTTTGCATACAGCCCTGATTTCTTGAGTACTAAAGACCTATTGCTTTTGGTGAAGATCGTTTAAGGGAAAGGGGTAGTTTACCTGCCACGTTTTTTGTTTTATCAAGGGTATTTTTTATGGCAAACGATAACAGCCGCAAATTCACACAAAATCACATAATATTTTGCGTACAACCCTAAAGTGTAGAGTTCTCAAGACCTGTCGTTTTTAGTGAAGATCGGTTAAGGGAAAGGGGTAGTTTACCGGTAACGTTTTATGTCTTAACAAGGGTATTTCCTATGGCAAACGATAACAGCCGCAAATTCAAACAGAATCAAAAGATTATTTGCATACAGCCCTGATTTGTAGAGTACTCAAGACCTGTTGTTTTTGGTCAAGATCGGTTAAGGGGAAGGGGTAGTTTACCTGCAACGTTTTTTTATCAAGCGTATTTTCTATGGCAAACGATAACTGCCGCAAATTCAAACAGAATCAAATAATTTTTTGCATACGTCCCTGAATTGTAGAGGTCTCAAGGACTTATGATTTTGGTGAAGATCGGTTAAGGGGAAGGGGTAGTTTACAAGCAACCTTTTACGTTTTAACAAAAGTAAAGTACTTGAAAATTTATTTAAACTTTTTCAAACAATGGTAATTGTTAAAAATAAAATAATTTTCTTGCCAGGCAATAAAATTAAAATACAAGATTACCGATCAACTATGCATCACATACTTTGACGGAGCAAGAAAGGAAGTTCTCAGCCTATGAACTTGAATGTTTAGCTGTAGTGTTCGCCTTCGAAAAATTCAAACCATTTTTGGAGCACAAGGAATTTCTACTAGAGACCGACAACCAAGCTTTGTCGTGGTTGTTGAACCATCCAAAACAGTTAGGTCGTATCGGAAGATGGGTGTTAAGATTAAATTGCTACAAGTTTAAAGTACAACATATTCGTGGTACCAAAATGTAGTCGCCGATACACTATCCCGCATGTTCCAACTACCCAATACCAGACCTGGCGAAAACAAGGTTGAAACCACTACTGTCAATACGCTAATAACAGAATTCCCCCTTGCATTCAAGGATACAGCGCATCACCAACAACAAGATCCTAATTTGAGTAAGATAATAGAACAACTAGATAAAGGAAATTATTCTGACAAGTATACCTTGAGTAAACGAGTACTTTGTTATAAAAAGGCTAACGGAAAAGTCACTGAGAATAATCGCCCCGGAAATTATTAAACCCATGCTGATGGAATACTACCACTCATCAACCATTGGAGCTCATATGGGAATAAGGAAAACGATACATCGTATTCGCAAGGACTATCACTGGGTCACCTGGGTATAATGTGGATCTGCAGCTGGTTCTCTTGCTGATCCTCTTCAGTAGGTTTTCCTGGATGTTCTTCGTTGTCGTTTGGGTTCCTCCATTTAGTTTGTTGATTCTAAGTTGCGATCAAAGTCATGACGCTAGGATTCTGCTACCTGGAGCTCGTAAAGTTGTCGTCGTTGCTTCACTCCTGACATTGGTGTCACTTTTCACATTTTAGTTTTAACTGCACTAATGTTACCTTTTTATATGGTATACCTTACAAGTTAAACCTTTTCATAAAGAGATGTGTCGGCTATCTTAGTTATTTTTAATTCTTTCTCTACATTTAAACTACTTTACTTGTTTTACGTTTCACTTCGTTTCAACTACATGTGGAGTATGTAACCACGAAACACTGACTTTCTGCTACATCGTTTTGCAATATATACATACGTTCTCCTCCACGACACATGCTAAAGCTGTTAACTTGTCAGAGATTCTGGGTCGACTGAGGTTGATTTTGCGGCCGTGAGTAGGGAAGCGGGCGCAGTTCACACGCCGAGAGAAAAGTAGTTCGTATTTTATTATTATTATTTTTCCATTAATTAACTACTATTAATTATCCTACCTTTTCTTTATTGAGTTAGGTATTTCATTTATTATTATCACGTCTTTTTATTTAATTAGAATGATTATTATTATTCGCTTCATAACAGTATAATTTGCATGTCCGTACTAGCCTTTTTACAAGTTGGTACAGGTATATAGGTACAGAGGGGAGGGTGGATTATTCTCTCACGCGTTATTTTGAATAAAAATTATTTTGTGCTATTTAATTTGCCTTTAAATCGTCACATCCTCCTCTACTTAAAGAAGACGACGGGGCGACGTTAGTGGGTATTAAATGGATATCTATGAAATACAATTATATTTGGCACGGAACTTCGTGATGAAATTACTCTCCACAAGGTGATTTCGATTCATCAATCGATTAGCTTACATACTATACAAAATACTTAAATTTCAATACATATACAACACATAAAATACACAAATACATAAATCTACCTTATTTCTATTTCTTAAAGCTACTACCGGTTTTTTTTCTTCACTCGTTTTAAGGAGTTACACTCATGAGTAGGTTTCAGCATATTTCAGGTATACAATTGTGTATCTGTTTACGTTTATACAGATATACAGTGTTGCTGTAAGCTTAAAGTTTCTCTAGTGTTCTTACAGAAGGGTATTCTCACCTTTATAATTTTCAACGCGTCGAATCGCTGATTATTTTGACTTCTTTGTGGTCCACTACTCCTCTTAATTCCTAATTTCGTCTTTCTCTTAGTCACAAACGTGAACTACAATTTAGTGTATTACTACTATCATGTTCATCGCAAGCAGTAACATATTATAGGTTATTAATAACAATAACATATTGTAATAACAATAGAATTACCTTTAGTTTACTGAGGTAGGGGTTTGTTGTTCGTCAGCTGACTTCTCATTATTTATTTTATTCTCGCAGAACATGAGCTAAGGTTGATCAGGCCTCGCTAGTATTCGTACGAGGTGTTTGAGTTTAGACTCAATTACGATATAGGATGTTGCCTATACTTTAATCTTAATACTTAGTTAGTATTTTTGGTTTACTATCTTTCTCGTAGTCGTGCTTCTTTATTTTCACAAAGAGACAAAATTTTTATCTGAGACACATGACTTCTGCGAACGTAATTATCTGTATTGGGTTCGTACAGCGCTACGGTCACGGGGGTGATGAACTTGTGAATCGCGTAGGGGCCACACCATCGGTAAGATAGTTTGGGAGTGGTCCTATCAACGGCTCTACTCGTAGGGTGAGTTTTATACATGACTAAATCACCTACTTTGTACTTTATTTTCCTATTATTCTGCTCATGATATTTCCGCGATTTTTGTAGATTCGCTCTCAAATTTGCGCGAGCTTCGTTCATATGTTCCTTATATTATTCCCATTTATTTCGCGGGGCAATAATTCATGAATTTTCCACATTGTGGTTAACGGGTGGTTCGGTTTATACTTGTACAGTAAGTCAAATGGTGTTGATTTATGTCCTTCATGATAGGCAGAATTGAAGGCAAATTGTATCCATGATAGATTTTGATCCCACGCTGTCTGATCTTTAGCGTGGTAAGATATTAAGGCTGATTTTAGGTTTCGCAAGTATCTCTCAGCTAGGTTTCCTTGCGGTCGGTACTCTGTGACTGTAATGTGATTTATTCCTAATTTAAAACACATGTCATTGAATTCCTTGGATTTAATCTGAGGTCCGTTGTCAGATACTAGATGTACTGGAGTACCGTAATCTTTAAATAGTCTCTCTTGCAGAATTTTTATTGTCGCAGATGCTAAAGCACGTCTCATAGGATACATCCATACGAATTTAGTGAAAGAGTCCACGCAAATTAATAGCATATTATTTCCTGACTTAGAACGGGGATAGGGTCCAGAAAAATCTATGTATATCTTTGAAAAAGGTGTTGTGGGGATTTCTGAGATTAATTTTCCGATTTGACTGTTTCTTGCTGGCTTGCTCAGGGCACAGATTTCGCATTGTTTCACGAACCTAGTTATTTGACTGTTCATGTTTTCCCAATGATAGTCCTTGCGAATACGATGTATCGTTTTCCTTATTCCCATATGAGCTCCAATGGTTGATGAGTGGTAGTATTCCATCAGCATGGGTTTAATAATTTCCGGGGCGATTATTCTCAGTGACTTTTCCGTTAGCCTTTTTATAACAAAGTACTCGTTTACTCAAGGTATACTTGTCAGAATAATTTCCTTTATCTAGTTGTTCTATTATCTTACTCAAATTAGGATCTTGTTGTTGGTGATGCGCTGTATCCTTGAATACAAGGGGGAATTCTGTTATTAGCGTATTGACAGTAGTGGTTTCAACCTTGTTTTCGCCAGGTCTGGTATTGGGTAGTTGGAACATGCGGGATAGTGTATCGGCGACTACATTTTGGTACCACGAATATGTTGTACTTTAAACTTGTAGCAATTTAATCTTAACACCCATCTTCCGATACGACCTAACTGTTTTGGATGGTTCAACAACCACGACAAAGCTTGGTTGTCGGTCTCTAGTAGAAATTCCTTGTGCTCCAAAAATGGTTTGAATTTTTCGAAGGCGAACACTACAGCTAAACATTCAAGTTCATAGGCTGAGAACTTCCTTTCTTGCTCCGTCAAAGTATGTGATGCATAGTTGATCGGTAGTCTTGTATTATCTATTTCTTCGTATATTACTGCTCCTAATGCTACACTAGAACTGTCGGTCTGTACGACAAATGGTTTACTGAAATCTGCTAACTGCAATACGGGGGGTGATATTATGCTTTCTTTGAGTGTTTCGAATGCGGCTTGGTGTCGAGTAGTCCACTCGAATTTCGCTCCTTTCTTCCTTAATGCATTTAATGGGGCTGCTATATCCGCTAGGTGGGGTATGTACTTGTGAAAATAATTGATCATACCTAAAAAACGAGCTATAACTTTGGTGTCTCTAGGCGGTAAAAAGTCTCGGATTTCACGCGTGCGTTCGGAGTCAATGCTAACATTACCTTCGGCTAATACTATATGACCTAAGAAAGAGAATTGTTTTACTGCGAAATTAACTTTACTGGGGTTTACCGTTAGTCCAGCATTCTTTAACCTTGATAATACCTCACGCAAGTGATGAATGTGCTGATCCATCGATTCACTATATACTACTATGTCGTCAAGATAGTGATATACGAATTTAAATTTAACGTCATGGAATATTTTTTCTAACAGTCTGCTACATACTGAACTTCCTTGTGATATTCTGAAGGGTACTCTAGTAAATTGATATAGATTAAATGGGACAGCAAACGCCGTTAGGTGTTTTGATTCTTCGGCTAGTGGAATTTGGTGGAAGGCCTGGTTGAGATCCATTATGGTGAAAATGTTTGCTTTTGTAAAATAATGGAATGCGCTGTGAATGTCGGGCAGGGGAATCGATTCAAATTCTATATTCTTATTCATCTGTCTATAATCCACGACTAGTCTATGTTTGTCAATTCCTTTAGGTACTAGGAATGCAGGGGACGAGTATGGGGAAGTTGACGGTTCAATGACGTGTTGTTCTAGGAGTTTGTTGATTTGGTTTCTCATTATTTCCATCTTGGTCGGCGATAATTTGTATGGATGCAGACGTATTACTTTGCTGTCGCTTAGATTTATTTTGTATTCGATTAGATTGGTCAATCCTAACTTGGGTGTGAGTACTGAAGAAAATTCCCTTATTAGCTTTTGGATTCTTTGTCGCTCATTACCTTTTAAATGACTCAAACCAGATTCCTGATGCTCCAGATGAATAGTTGATGTTTCGCAATTCTCGCTGTTATTTAGCTCGGAGTCGAACTGATATTTTCGAGTGCGATCTGTTTAGCGTATATGTCGAGAATTAAGCCAGTTTTGCTTATAAAATCGGCGCCTAGTATTAAGTTTTGACCTAATAATTCAGCTACGAGTAGTGGAACATACCAAGTAAAATTCTTTATTTTTAATTTGACAGTAATACTGCGTGATATATTTAGGTTTTGCTTATTCGCGATGGCACACTTTATGTTCACGTTTTGGCTACGTCTAATAAGATTATGATTACCTAATACGGTGGCTAGCTGTTGACTGATAATACTACGTGTAGATCCCGAATCGATTAAACCGAGGATATTCGTTGCTCCAAGGTCTATCTGTATGTAGGGTAATTGGCATATACTTGTTTTGCATGTACCAACAGAGTTGCACTTGTCAATAAGTCTTGTTACGTAAGGGTCTATACGTTTGTTTATATTTATTTTTACTTTAGGGTGATTAGTGTTTATACCTTTCCTTTTGATTCTGCGGAAGACGTAGGATTTTGGTTCTTCCTGCTTCACATGTTTTTTGACTGATCGGTTTTTTGTGGTACCGCTTTTTTTTACAATGTTTGCTAATGTGTCCGGACTTTCCACAGTTATAACATCTTCTTTCGTTATTGCATCTCTCGCATGCTGTTGGGGTTTTGGTAGGGAGTTTGATGTATAGGGGTAGCTCTGGGTTTAGAAGTTCTTACGAATCGCTTATCGCGGTAGGTTGGAGTATCGGTCCCAAGGGATAGAGGTAGGAATGAATCCCCTGCGTGGAGTCTGGGACATTAACACGCGTCTGTTCTGATCTGAATACGCAGACGTTGGATGAATGTATACAACACAGTTCCAGTTCTGTGAAGGTGGTTGGTCTCTTCATAAGTGCTAAGCGAGATCGCTCCTCGGGAGATAGTCCTACTAAGATAGTGTCTACTAGCTAGTGTTGTTCACTCCAGTTAACTTGTAGTAATAAGGCCGATTCTCTTATTTCAGATATATAATGAGCTAGTCTCTCGTACGCGAAGTACTGAATTCCGCTTTAATTCTTCGGAGATACCGGTGGGGATGAAGTGTCTTATCAGGGTGGTATGTAGTTCTTCTACAGGGTGATTATACCTTAGTGACTCTAACACACGATCTTTTAAAGGAGATCTACATTTAGGTAGAAGTAGCCTACTTGTAAAATTTGGTCATCCTTTAGTTGTCGCAGATCCTTTATTTGTAATAGGTGCTTGATAAAGCCTAGGAGTTTCGTAATATTCAGCCCGTCAGTGGTGGTATTTCAGATAAAAATACGTTCTACGGGGTGAGTTATTTTTCCATAGAACTCAGTGTTGAAATTTAATTGAGGTGTCGTTACAGGTTTTTCCCCTGGTGGATTTGTCTGTAAGAGGGAGGTAAATCGTAATTATGGGGTAATATTCCCTAGTTCATTTGGAAATGGCGAGGCGGTTACGGGGAAGGTATTTGCTTGTCTAACCGTTAAGCGATCCTTACTGGGTTCTATACTAGATTCCTGGAGAAATTGAAATTTTACAGAACTGGGTTGCTGTTCTTGAGTAAGAGATTGGGTGGGGGAAATATTTAGTTTCGTCATTGCTTCTTCGATCTCTTCTATTCTAAACGATTCGGACCTTCTACGTAATTCCGCGCATTATCTCTGGTAATTGTTGTAAGGGCTTCTTCCGCGAATTTTTGCACGTCAGGTGGAGTAACTTTGTCACCGGGCCAATTCAACAAATTGGTGATGCGGCGGGTCAGATGTTCTATTCTTTGAGTGGTTCTTAAACTTATCGCGGGGGATTTTTCATCTCGCAGGGTTTGTGCGATGGAGGTAAGCTCCGTATATTTTATGATAGCATGTTTCCTTTTCACTTTCGAAGTCTAATACGCTTAAACGATTCAACAGTGAGGGTTTGTCTGGTCTATTCTCGCGTAATGTTTTGCGCAGCTCCGCGACAGTTACGTTTGTGTATGGGAGACCGCGTAACAAAGCTTCATAGCTCAGTTCATCCTTCAACAACAAGTCGGGGTTAAATTGAGCCATTGTAGTCGTAATAATGATTTTTAAATCTTATGTACTACGTACGTTAAAATATGTTATCTATTTTAAACACTCTTATGAAATTTGAATTCATTTAAAACACATACATACGATAACAATCTTATATACTAATAAATCAAATTTAAATTATCTCAAATAAATTCAATTATATGTAAATCTAATAATTATCTGTGGATATAAAGAGATAATATCTTTTTATAGTGGAAAGAAATTTCACACGGAGAGTTCATTGTGTTTACACTAGCACAATAGATCAGCTGTTGGGGAGGTAAATTGTATGCGTTAGGGTGGCTTATTGTTTACCTTGGCAAGGGGTTCTTAACAAAAGGAGGGTGACTTCCGATAATCTGGAACTTGATTATTTCCTGCACAGGTCTGTCGTATATTGACAATTTGGGGAATTCTATTCAAATAACTTATTTTGTTTACGGGGCAGAACGTACATTCCTCGACACGACTCCAACATGGAATAGCCTGTAAATATACCGATAGGTTGAAAATGGAATTTTTTTTACAAGCGGGGACTGCTTATTACGTCGATTTCCTAATACTACTATTATTATTTTATAAATAAAACTCTATTTATTTTGTTCTAGTTCACAAATTCAGAGTGAATAAATTTACGCTTTTTAGCAAGTTACTGTTAATTATTTAGCAGATAGCATTTTAAATGCTAGCAGAGTGTGGCATTTTGTATGCGCCACGACGTACACAATTATCTTATAAGAAAGCAGAGTGGCGCATTTTCTAACGTCTCTCCTGTTAAGACATTATAACACAGGGAACCAGTTTAATTGGTTGCTGTCAATTAAACCGGCTGCCGTCGTTAGTACAAATTACTTACCAACAAATTGGGAAAATGTAAATATCAGGAATTTGTCCAAGGTTACGTAAATTTACTCACTCTCTGGATTTTAGCAAAAACATCTCTTTATTATGGCTTCTTAAATAATGATTTAAAAATAATACCTTTAATGGTCATCTTTTTATTTTTATGTTAAAGAAACTTCTGATAGATTCTGCATCAAATGCTCTTATACTCTTTAAAGTGTTACTCTGATGAGCTCAAAACCATACAGTTGTGTATTACCTTGAATACCACGGATCCGGGTTCTAAATTTATAGTATTCCAAAATACTTCAACATTATGCAAACAATTAGAAGAATAGTTTGATCAAATTTCGAATTAATTTTTACCTTTAACCATCATCAGATTACTATTATTTCTTTACAGTAACTACAAACATTACTATGTTAAGATTTACATGATTTGAATGAGTCTTTACAAAAATGTACTGTTTTTGTTGTGATTGTTATAAAACAATGTAAGCACAGAAGTTACGCTTTAGTGTCACCTGGGTATAATGTGGATCTGCAGCTGGTTCTCTTGCTGATCCTCTTCAGTAGGTTTTCCTGGATGTTCTTCGTTGTCGTTTGGGTTCCTCCATTTAGTTTGTTGATTCTAAGTTGCGATCAAAGTCATGACGCTAGGATTCTGCTACCTGGAGCTCGTAAAGTTGTCGTCGTTGCTTCACTCCTGACATTGGTGTCACTTTTCACATTTTAGTTTTAACTGCACTAATGTTACCTTTTTATATGGTATACCTTACAAGTTAAACCTTTTCATAAAGAGATGTGTCGGCTATCTTAGTTATTTTTAATTCTTTCTCTACATTTAAACTACTTTACTTGTTTTACGTTTCACTTCGTTTCAACTACATGTGGAGTATGTAACCACGAAACACTGACTTTCTGCTACATCGTTTTGCAATATATACATACGTTCTCCTCCACGACACATGCTAAAGCTGTTAACTTGTCAGAGATTCTGGGTCGACTGAGGTTGATTTTGCGGCCGTGAGTAGGGAAGCGGGCGCAGTTCACACGCCGAGAGAAAAGTAGTTCGTATTTTATTATTATTATTTTTCCATTAATTAACTACTATTAATTATCCTACCTTTTCTTTATTGAGTTAGGTATTTCATTTATTATTATCACGTCTTTTTATTTAATTAGAATGATTATTATTATTCGCTTCATAACAGTATAATTTGCATGTCCGTACTAGCCTTTTTACAAGTTGGTACAGGTATATAGGTACAGAGGGGAGGGTGGATTATTCTCTCACGCGTTATTTTGAATAAAAATTATTTTGTGCTATTTAATTTGCCTTTAAATCGTCACATCCTCCTCTACTTAAAGAAGACGACGGGGCGACGTTAGTGGGTATTAAATGGATATCTATGAAATACAATTATATTTGGCACGGAACTTCGTGATGAAATTACTCTCCACAAGGTGATTTCGATTCATCAATCGATTAGCTTACATACTATACAAAATACTTAAATTTCAATACATATACAACACATAAAATACACAAATACATAAATCTACCTTATTTCTATTTCTTAAAGCTACTACCGGTTTTTTTTCTTCACTCGTTTTAAGGAGTTACACTCATGAGTAGGTTTCAGCATATTTCAGGTATACAATTGTGTATCTGTTTACGTTTATACAGATATACAGTGTTGCTGTAAGCTTAAAGTTTCTCTAGTGTTCTTACAGAAGGGTATTCTCACCTTTATAATTTTCAACGCGTCGAATCGCTGATTATTTTGACTTCTTTGTGGTCCACTACTCCTCTTAATTCCTAATTTCGTCTTTCTCTTAGTCACAAACGTGAACTACAATTTAGTGTATTACTACTATCATGTTCATCGCAAGCAGTAACATATTATAGGTTATTAATAACAATAACATATTGTAATAACAATAGAATTACCTTTAGTTTACTGAGGTAGGGGTTTGTTGTTCGTCAGCTGACTTCTCATTATTTATTTTATTCTCGCAGAACATGAGCTAAGGTTGATCAGGCCTCGCTAGTATTCGTACGAGGTGTTTGAGTTTAGACTCAATTACGATATAGGATGTTGCCTATACTTTAATCTTAATACTTAGTTAGTATTTTTGGTTTACTATCTTTCTCGTAGTCGTGCTTCTTTATTTTCACAAAGAGACAAAATTTTTATCTGAGACACATGACTTCTGCGAACGTAATTATCTGTATTGGGTTCGTACAGCGCTACGGTCACGGGGGTGATGAACTTGTGAATCGCGTAGGGGCCACACCATCGGTAAGATAGTTTGGGAGTGGTCCTATCAACGGCTCTACTCGTAGGGTGAGTTTTATACATGACTAAATCACTTACTTTGTACTTTATTTTCCTATTATTCTGCTCATGATATTTCCGCGATTTTTGTAGATTCGCTCTCAAATTTGCGCGAGCTTCGTTCATATGTTCCTTATATTATTCCCATTTATTTCGCGGGGCAATAATTCATGAATTTTCCACATTGTGGTTAACGGGTGGTTCGGTTTATACTTGTACAGTAAGTCAAATGGTGTTGATTTATGTCCTTCATGATAGGCAGAATTGAAGGCAAATTGTATCCATGATAGATTTTGATCCCACGCTGTCTGATCTTTAGCGTGGTAAGATATTAAGGCTGATTTTAGGTTTCGCAAGTATCTCTCAGCTAGGTTTCCTTGCGGTCGGTACTCTGTGACTGTAATGTGATTTATTCCTAATTTAAAACACATGTCATTGAATTCCTTGGATTTAATCTGAGGTCCGTTGTCAGATACTAGATGTACTGGAGTACCGTAATCTTTAAATAGTCTCTCTTGCAGAATTTTTATTGTCGCAGATGCTAAAGCACGTCTCATAGGATACATCCATACGAATTTAGTGAAAGAGTCCACGCAAATTAATAGCATATTATTTCCTGACTTAGAACGGGGATAGGGTCCAGAAAAATCTATGTATATCTTTGAAAAAGGTGTTGTGGGGATTTCTGAGATTAATTTTCCGATTTGACTGTTTCTTGCTGGCTTGCTCAGGGCACAGATTTCGCACTGTTTCACGAACCTAGTTATTTGACTGTTCATGTTTTCCCAATGATAGTCCTTGCGAATACGATGTATCGTTTTCCTTATTCCCATATGAGCTCCAATGGTTGATGAGTGGTAGTATTCCATCAGCATGGGTTTAATAATTTCCGGGGCGATTATTCTCAGTGACTTTTCCGTTAGCCTTTTTATAACAAAGTACTCGTTTACTCAAGGTATACTTGTCAGAATAATTTCCTTTATCTAGTTGTTCTATTATCTTACTCAAATTAGGATCTTGTTGTTGGTGATGCGCTGTATCCTTGAATGCAAGGGGGAATTCTGTTATTAGCGTATTGACAGTAGTGGTTTCAACCTTGTTTTCGCCAGGTCTGGTATTGGGTAGTTGGAACATGCGGGATAGTGTATCGGCGACTACATTTTGGTACCACGAATATGTTGTACTTTAAACTTGTAGCAATTTAATCTTAACACCCATCTTCCGATACGACCTAACTGTTTTGGATGGTTCAACAACCACGACAAAGCTTGGTTGTCGGTCTCTAGTAGAAATTCCTTGTGCTCCAAAAATGGTTTGAATTTTTCGAAGGCGAACACTACAGCTAAACATTCAAGTTCATAGGCTGAGAACTTCCTTTCTTGCTCCGTCAAAGTATGTGATGCATAGTTGATCGGTAGTCTTGTATTATCTATTTCTTCGTATATTACTGCTCCTAATGCTACACTAGAACTGTCGGTCTGTACGACAAATGGTTTACTGAAATCTGCTAACTGCAATACGGGGGGTGATATTATGCTTTCTTTGAGTGTTTCGAATGCGGCTTGGTGTCGAGTAGTCCACTCGAATTTCGCTCCTTTCTTCCTTAATGCATTTAATGGGGCTGCTATATCCGCTAGGTGGGGTATGTACTTGTGAAAATAATTGATCATACCTAAAAAACGAGCTATAACTTTGGTGTCTCTAGGCGGTAAAAAGTCTCGGATTTCACGCGTGCGTTCGGAGTCAATGCTAACATTACCTTCGGCTAATACTATATGACCTAAGAAAGAGAATTGTTTTACTGCGAAATTAACTTTACTGGGGTTTACCGTTAGTCCAGCATTCTTTAACCTTGATAATACCTCACGCAAGTGATGAATGTGCTGATCCATCGATTCACTATATACTACTATGTCGTCAAGATAGTGATATACGAATTTAAATTTAACGTCATGGAATATTTTTTCTAACAGTCTGCTACATACTGAACTTCCTTGTGATATTCTGAAGGGTACTCTAGTAAATTGATATAGATTAAATGGGACAGCAAACGCCGTTAGGTGTTTTGATTCTTCGGCTAGTGGAATTTGGTGGAAGGCCTGGTTGAGATCCATTATGGTGAAAATGTTTGCTTTTGTAAAATAATGGAATGCGCTGTGAATGTCGGGCAGGGGAATCGATTCAAATTCTATATTCTTATTCATCTGTCTATAATCCACGACTAGTCTATGTTTGTCAATTCCTTTAGGTACTAGGAATGCAGGGGACGAGTATGGGGAAATTGACGGTTCAATGACGTGTTGTTCTAGGAGTTTGTTGATTTGGTTTCTCATTATTTCCATCTTGGTCGGCGATAATTTGTATGGATGCAGACGTATTACTTTGCTGTCGCTTAGATTTATTTTGTATTCGATTAGATTGGTCAATCCTAACTTGGGTGTGAGTACTGTAGAAAATTCCCTTATTAGCTTTTGGATTCTTTGTCGCTCATTACCTTTTAAATGACTCAAACCAGATTCCTGATGCTCCAGATGAATAGTTGATGTTTCGCAATTCTCGCTGTTATTTAGCTCGGAGTCGAACTGATATTTTCGAGTGCGATCAAATCTAAAACAATATTGTTTAGCGTATATGTCGAGAATTAAGCCAGTTTTGCTTATAAAATCGGCGCCTAGTATTAAGTTTTGACCTAATAATTCAGCTACGAGTAGTGGAACATACCAAGTAAAATTCTTTATTTTTAATTTGACAGTAATACTGCGTGATATATTTAGGTTTTGCTTATTCGCGATGGCACACTTTATGTTCACGTTTTGGCTACGTCTAATAAGATTATGATTACCTAATACGGTGGCTAGCTGTTGACTGATAATACTACGTGTAGATCCCGAATCGATTAAACCGAGGATATTCGTTGCTCCAAGGTCTATCTGTATGTAGGGTAATTGGCATATACTTGTTTTGCATGTACCAACAGAGTTGCACTTGTCAATAAGTCTTGTTACGTAAGGGTCTATACGTTTGTTTATATTTATTTTTACTTTAGGGTGATTAGTGTTTATACCTTTCCTTTTGATTCTGCGGAAGACGTAGGATTTGGTTCTTCCTGCTTCACATGTTTTTGACTGATCGGTTTTTTGTTGGTACCGCTTTTTTTTACAATGTTTGCTAATGTGTCCGGACTTTCCACAGTTATAACATCTTCTTTCGTTATTGGCATCTCTCGCATGCTGTTGGGGTTTTGGTAGGGAGTTTGATGTATAGGGGTAGCTCTGGGTTTTAGAAGTTCTTACGAATCGCTTATCGCGGTAGGTTGGAGTATCGGTCCCAAGGGATAGAGGTAGGAATGAATCCCTGCGTGGAGTCTGGGACATTAACACGCGTCTGTTCTGATCTGAATACCAGACGTTGGATGAATGTATACAACACAGTTCCAGTTCTGTGAAGGTGGTTGGTCTCTTCATAAGTGCTAAGCGAGATCGCTCCTCGGGAGATAGTCCTACTAAGATAGTGTCTACTAGCTGTTGTTCACTCCAGTTAACTTGTAGTAATAAGGCCGATTCCTTATTTCAGATATATAATGAGCTAGTCTCTCGTACGCGAAGTACTGAATTCCGCTTTAATTCTTCGGAGATACCGGTGGGGATGAAGTGTCTTATCAGGGTTGTATGTAGTTCTTCTACAGGGTGATTATACCTTAGTGACTTTAACACACGATCTTTTAAAGGAGATCTACATTTAGGTAGAAGTAGCCTACTTGTAAAATTTGGTCATCCTTTAGTTGTCGCAGATCCTTTATTTGTAATAGGTGCTTGATAAAGCCTAGGAGTTTCGTAATATTCAGCCCGTCAGTGGTTGGTATTTCAGATAAAATACGTTCTACGGGGTGAGTTATTTTTCCATAGAACTCAGTGTTGAAATTTAATTGAGGTGTCGTTACAGGTTTTTCCCCTGGTGGATTTGTCTGTAAGAGGGGAGGTAAATCGTAATTATGGGTAATATTCCCTAGTTCATTTGGAAATGGCGAGGCGGTTACGGGGAAGGTATTTGCTTGTCTAACCGTTAAGCGATCCTTACTGGGTTCTATACTAGATTCCTGGAGAAATTGAAATTTTACAGAACTGGGTTGCTGTTCTTGAGTAAGAGATTGGGTGGGGGAAATATTTAGTTTCGTCATTGCTTCTTCGATCTCTTCTATTCTAAACGATTCGGACCTTCTACGTAATTCGCGCATTATCTCTGGTAATTGTTGTAAGGCTTCTTCCGCGAATTTTTGCACGTCAGGTGGAGTAACTTTGTCACCGGGCCAATTCAACAAATTGGTGATGCGGCGGGTCAGATGTTCTATTCTTTGAGTGAGGTTCTTAAACTTATCGCGGGGGATTTTTCATCTCGCAGGGTTTGTGCGATGGAGGTAAGCTCCGTATATTTATGATAGCATGTTTCCTTTTCACTTTCGAAGTCTAATACGCTTAAACGATTCAACAGTGAGGGTTTGTCTGGTCTATTCTCGCGTAATGTTTTGCGCAGCTCCGCGACAGTTACGTTTGTGTATGGGAGACCGCGTAACAAAGCTTCATAGCTCAGTTCATCCTTCAACAACAAGTCGGGGTTAAATTGAGCCATTGTAGTCGTAATAATGATTTTTAAATCTTATGTACTACGTACGTTAAAATATGTTATCTATTTTAAACACTCTTATGAAATTTGAATTCATTTAAACACATACATACGATAACAATCTTATACTAATAAATCAAATTTAATTATCTCAAATAAATTCAATTATATGTAAATCTAATAATTATCTGTGGATATAAAGAGATAATATCTTTTTTATAGTGGAAAGAAATTTCACACGGAGAGTTCATTGTGTTTACACTAGCACAATAGATCAGCTGTTGGGGAGGTAAATTGTATGCGTTAGGGTGGCTTATTGTTTACCTTGGGCCAAAGGGGTTCTTAACAAAAGGAGGGTGACTTCCGATAATCTGGAACTTGATTATTTCCTGCACAGGTCTGTCGTATATTGACAATTTGGGGAATTCTATTCAAATAACTTATTTTGTTTACGGGGCAGAACGTACATTCCTCGACACGACTCCAACATGGAATAGCCTGTAAATATACCGACAGGTTGAAAATGGAATTTTTTTTACAAGCGGGGACTTGCTTATTACGTCGATTTCCTAATACTACTATTATTATTTTATAAATAAAACTATTTATTTTGTTCTAGTTCACAAATTCAGAGTGAATAAATTTACGCTTTTTAGCAAGTTACTGTTAATTATTTAGCAGATAGCATTTTAAATGCTAGCAGAGTGTGGCATTTTGTATGCGCCACGACGTACACAATTATCTTATAAGAAAGCAGAGTGGCGCATTTTCTAACGTCTCTCCTGTTAAGACATTATAACACAGGGAACCAGTTTAATTGGTTGCTGTCAATTAAACCGGCTGCCGTCGTTAGTACAAATTACTTACCAACAAATTGGGAAAATGTAAATATCAGGAATTTGTCCAAGGTTACGTAAATTTACTCACTCTCTGGATTTTAGCAAAAACATCTCTTTATTATGGCTTCTTAAATAATGATTTAAAAATAATACCTTTAATGGTCATCTTTTTATTTTTATGTTAAAGAAACTTCTGATAGATTCTGCATCAAATGCTCTTATACTCTTTAAAGTGTTACTCTGATGAGCTCAAAACCATACAGTTGTGTATTACCTTGAATACCACGGATCCGGGTTCTAAATTTATAGTATTCCAAAATACTTCAACATTATGCAAACAATTAGAAGAATAGTTTGATCAAATTTCGAATTAATTTTTACCTTTAACCATCATCAGATTACTATTATTTCTTTACAGTAACTACAAACATTACTATGTTAAGATTTACATGATTTGAATGAGTCTTTACAAAAATGTACTGTTTTTGTTGTGATTGTTATAAAACAATGTAAGCACAGAAGTTACGCTTTAGTGTCACCTGGGTATAATGTGGATCTGCAGCTGGTTCTCTTGCTGATCCTCTTCAGTAGGTTTTCCTGGATGTTCTTCGTTGTCGTTTGGGTTCCTCCATTTAGTTTGTTGATTCTAAGTTGCGATCAAAGTCATGACGCTAGGATTCTGCTACCTGGAGCTCGTAAAGTTGTCGTCGTTGCTTCACTCCTGACATTGGTGTCACTTTTCACATTTTAGTTTTAACTGCACTAATGTTACCTTTTTATATGGTATACCTTACAAGTTAAACCTTTTCATAAAGAGATGTGTCGGCTATCTTAGTTATTTTTAATTCTTTCTCTACATTTAAACTACTTTACTTGTTTTACGTTTCACTTCGTTTCAACTACATGTGGAGTATGTAACCACGAAACACTGACTTTCTGCTACATCGTTTTGCAATATATACATACGTTCTCCTCCACGACACATGCTAAAGCTGTTAACTTGTCAGAGATTCTGGGTCGACTGAGGTTGATTTTGCGGCCGTGAGTAGGGAAGCGGGCGCAGTTCACACGCCGAGAGAAAAGTAGTTCGTATTTTATTATTATTATTTTTCCATTAATTAACTACTATTAATTATCCTACCTTTTCTTTATTGAGTTAGGTATTTCATTTATTATTATCACGTCTTTTTATTTAATTAGAATGATTATTATTATTCGCTTCATAACAGTATAATTTGCATGTCCGTACTAGCCTTTTTACAAGTTGGTACAGGTATATAGGTACAGAGGGGAGGGTGGATTATTCTCTCACGCGTTATTTTGAATAAAAATTATTTTGTGCTATTTAATTTGCCTTTAAATCGTCACATCCTCCTCTACTTAAAGAAGACGACGGGCGACGTTAGTGGGTATTAAATGGATATCTATGAAATACAATTATATTTGGCACGGAACTTCGTGATGAAATTACTCTCCACAAGGTGATTTCGATTCATCAATCGATTAGCTTACATACTATACAAAATACTTAAATTTCAATACATATACAACACATAAAATACACAAATACATAAATCTACCTTATTTCTATTTCTTAAAGCTACTACCGGTTTTTTTTCTTCACTCGTTTTAAGGAGTTACACTCATGAGTAGGTTTCAAGCATATTTCAGGTATACAATTGTGTATCTGTTTACGTTTATACAGATATACAGTGTTGCTGTAAGCTTAAAGTTTCTCTAGTGTTCTTACAGAAGGGTATTCTCACCTTTATAATTTTCAACGCGTCGAATCGCTGATTATTTTGACTTCTTTGTGGTCCACTACTCCTCTTAATTCCTAATTTCGTCTTTCTCTTAGTCACAAACGTGAACTACAATTTAGTGTATTACTACTATCATGTTCATCGCAAGCAGTAACATATTATAGGTTATTAATAACAATAACATATTGTAATAACAATAGAATTACCTTTAGTTTACTGAGGTAGGGGTTTGTTGTTCGTCAGCTGACTTCTCATTATTTATTTTATTCTCGCAGAACATGAGCTAAGGTTGATCAGGCCTCGCTAGTATTCGTACGAGGTGTTTGAGTTTAGACTCAATTACGATATAGGATGTTGCCTATACTTTAATCTTAATACTTAGTTAGTATTTTTGGTTTACTATCTTTCTCGTAGTCGTGCTTCTTTATTTTCACAAAGAGACAAAATTTTTATCTGAGACACATGACTTCTGCGAACGTAATTATCTGTATTGGGTTCGTACAGCGCTACGGTCACGGGGGTGATGAACTTGTGAATCGCGTAGGGGCCACACCATCGGTAAGATAGTTTGGGAGTGGTCCTATCAACGGCTCTACTCGTAGGGTGAGTTTTATACATGACTAAATCACTTACTTTGTACTTTATTTTCCTATTATTCTGCTCATGATATTTCCGCGATTTTTGTAGATTCGCTCTCAAATTTGCGCGAGCTTCGTTCATATGTTCCTTATATTATTCCCATTTATTTCGCGGGGCAATAATTCATGAATTTTCCACATTGTGGTTAACGGGTGGTTCGGTTTATACTTGTACAGTAAGTCAAATGGTGTTGATTTATGTCCTTCATGATAGGCAGAATTGAAGGCAAATTGTATCCATGATAGATTTTGATCCCACGCTGTCTGATCTTTAGCGTGGTAAGATATTAAGGCTGATTTTAGGTTTCGCAAGTATCTCTCAGCTAGGTTTCCTTGCGGTCGGTACTCTGTGACTGTAATGTGATTTATTCCTAATTTAAAACACATGTCATTGAATTCCTTGGATTTAATCTGAGGTCCGTTGTCAGATACTAGATGTACTGGAGTACCGTAATCTTTAAATAGTCTCTCTTGCAGAATTTTTATTGTCGCAGATGCTAAAGCACGTCTCATAGGATACATCCATACGAATTTAGTGAAAGAGTCCACGCAAATTAATAGCATATTATTTCCTGACTTAGAACGGGGATAGGGTCCAGAAAAATCTATGTATATCTTTGAAAAAGGTGTTGTGGGGATTTCTGAGATTAATTTTCCGATTTGACTGTTTCTTGCTGGCTTGCTCAGGGCACAGATTTCGCATTGTTTCACGAACCTAGTTATTTGACTGTTCATGTTTTCCCAATGATAGTCCTTGCGAATACGATGTATCGTTTTCCTTATTCCCATATGAGCTCCAATGGTTGATGAGTGGTAGTATTCCATCAGCATGGGTTTAATAATTTCCGGGGCGATTATTCTCAGTGACTTTTCCGTTAGCCTTTTTATAACAAAGTACTCGTTTACTCAAGGTATACTTGTCAGAATAATTTCCTTTATCTAGTTGTTCTATTATCTTACTCAAATTAGGATCTTGTTGTTGGTGATGCGCTGTATCCTTGAATGCAAGGGGGAATTCTGTTATTAGCGTATTGACAGTAGTGGTTTCAACCTTGTTTTCGCCAGGTCTGGTATTGGGTAGTTGGAACATGCGGGATAGTGTATCGGCGACTACATTTTGGTACCACGAATATGTTGTACTTTAAACTTGTAGCAATTTAATCTTAACACCCATCTTCCGATACGACCTAACTGTTTTGGATGGTTCAACAACCACGACAAAGCTTGGTTGTCGGTCTCTAGTAGAAATTCCTTGTGCTCCAAAAATGGTTTGAATTTTTCGAAGGCGAACACTACAGCTAAACATTCAAGTTCATAGGCTGAGAACTTCCTTTCTTGCTCCGTCAAAGTATGTGATGCATAGTTGATCGGTAGTCTTGTATTATCTATTTCTTCGTATATTACTGCTCCTAATGCTACACTAGAACTGTCGGTCTGTACGACAAATGGTTTACTGAAATCTGCTAACTGCAATACGGGGGGTGATATTATGCTTTCTTTGAGTGTTTCGAATGCGGCTTGGTGTCGAGTAGTCCACTCGAATTTCGCTCCTTTCTTCCTTAATGCATTTAATGGGGCTGCTATATCCGCTAGGTGGGGTATGTACTTGTGAAAATAATTGATCATACCTAAAAAACGAGCTATAACTTTGGTGTCTCTAGGCGGTAAAAAGTCTCGGATTTCACGCGTGCGTTCGGAGTCAATGCTAACATTACCTTCGGCTAATACTATATGACCTAAGAAAGAGAATTGTTTTACTGCGAAATTAACTTTACTGGGGTTTACCGTTAGTCCAGCATTCTTTAACCTTGATAATACCTCACGCAAGTGATGAATGTGCTGATCCATCGATTCACTATATACTACTATGTCGTCAAGATAGTGATATACGAATTTAAATTTAACGTCATGGAATATTTTTTCTAACAGTCTGCTACATACTGAACTTCCTTGTGATATTCTGAAGGGTACTCTAGTAAATTGATATAGATTAAATGGGACAGCAAACGCCGTTAGGTGTTTTGATTCTTCGGCTAGTGGAATTTGGTGGAAGGCCTGGTTGAGATCCATTATGGTGAAAATGTTTGCTTTTGTAAAATAATGGAATGCGCTGTGAATGTCGGGCAGGGGAATCGATTCAAATTCTATATTCTTATTCATCTGTCTATAATCCACGACTAGTCTATGTTTGTCAATTCCTTTAGGTACTAGGAATGCAGGGGACGAGTATGGGGAAGTTGACGGTTCAATGACGTGTTGTTCTAGGAGTTTGTTGATTTGGTTTCTCATTATTTCCATCTTGGTCGGCGATAATTTGTATGGATGCAGACGTATTACTTTGCTGTCGCTTAGATTTATTTTGTATTCGATTAGATTGGTCAATCCTAACTTGGGTGTGAGTACTGTAGAAAATTCCCTTATTAGCTTTTGGATTCTTTGTCGCTCATTACCTTTTAAATGACTCAAACCAGATTCCTGATGCTCCAGATGAATAGTTGATGTTTCGCAATTCTCGCTGTTATTTAGCTCGGAGTCGAACTGATATTTTCGAGTGCGATCAAATCTAAAACAATATTGTTTAGCGTATATGTCGAGAATTAAGCCAGTTTTGCTTATAAAATCGGCGCCTAGTATTAAGTTTTGACCTAATAATTCAGCTACGAGTAGTGGAACATACCAAGTAAAATTCTTTATTTTTAATTTGACAGTAATACTGCGTGATATATTTAGGTTTTGCTTATTCGCGATGGCACACTTTATGTTCACGTTTTGGCTACGTCTAATAAGATTATGATTACCTAATACGGTGGCTAGCTGTTGACTGATAATACTACGTGTAGATCCCGAATCGATTAAACCGAGGATATTCGTTGCTCCAAGGTCTATCTGTATGTAGGGTAATTGGCATATACTTGTTTTGCATGTACCAACAGAGTTGCACTTGTCAATAAGTCTTGTTACGTAAGGGTCTATACGTTTGTTTATATTTATTTTTACTTTAGGGTGATTAGTGTTTATACCTTTCCTTTTGATTCTGCGGAAGACGTAGGATTTTGGTTCTTCCTGCTTCACATGTTTTTTGACTGATCGGTTTTTTGTTGGTACCGCTTTTTTTTACAATGTTTGCTAATGTGTCCGGACTTTCCACAGTTATAACATCTTCTTTCGTTATTGGCATCTCTCGCATGCTGTTGGGGTTTTGGTAGGGAGTTTGATGTATAGGGGTAGCTCTGGGTTTTAGAAGTTCTTACGAATCGCTTATCGCGGTAGGTTGGAGTATCGGTCCCAAGGGATAGAGGTAGGAATGAATCCCTGCGTGGAGTCTGGGACATTAACACGCGTCTGTTCTGATCTGAATACCAGACGTTGGATGAATGTATACAACACAGTTCCAGTTCTGTGAAGGTGGTTGGTCTCTTCATAAGTGCTAAGCGAGATCGCTCCTCGGGAGATAGTCCTACTAAGATAGTGTCTACTAGCTGTTGTTCACTCCAGTTAACTTGTAGTAATAAGGCCGATTCTCTTATTTCAGATATATAATGAGCTAGTCTCTCGTACGCGAAGTACTGAATTCCGCTTTAATTCTTCGGAGATACCGGTGGGGATGAAGTGTCTTATCAGGGTGGTATGTAGTTCTTCTACAGGGTGATTATACCTTAGTGACTCTAACACACGATCTTTTAAAGGAGATCTACATTTAGGTAGAAGTAGCCTACTTGTAAAATTTGGTCATCCTTTAGTTGTCGCAGATCCTTTATTTGTAATAGGTGCTTGATAAAGCCTAGGAGTTTCGTAATATTCAGCCCGTCAGTGGTTGGTATTTCAGATAAAATACGTTCTACGGGGTGAGTTATTTTTCCATAGAACTCAGTGTTGAAATTTAATTGAGGTGTCGTTACAGGTTTTTCCCCTGGTGGATTTGTCTGTAAGAGGGGAGGTAAATCGTAATTATGGGTAATATTCCCTAGTTCATTTGGAAATGGCGAGGCGGTTACGGGGAAGGTATTTGCTTGTCTAACCGTTAAGCGATCCTTACTGGGTTCTATACTAGATTCCTGGAGAAATTGAAATTTTACAGAACTGGGTTGCTGTTCTTGAGTAAGAGATTGGGTGGGGGAAATATTTAGTTTCGTCATTGCTTCTTCGATCTCTTCTATTCTAAACGATTCGGACCTTCTACGTAATTCGCGCATTATCTCTGGTAATTGTTGTAAGGCTTCTTCCGCGAATTTTTGCACGTCAGGTGGAGTAACTTTGTCACCGGGCCAATTCAACAAATTGGTGATGCGGCGGGTCAGATGTTCTATTCTTTGAGTGGTTCTTAAACTTATCGCGGGGGATTTTTCATCTCGCAGGGTTTGTGCGATGGAGGTAAGCTCCGTATATTTATGATAGCATGTTTCCTTTTCACTTTCGAAGTCTAATACGCTTAAACGATTCAACAGTGAGGGTTTGTCTGGTCTATTCTCGCGTAATGTTTTGCGCAGCTCCGCGACAGTTACGTTTGTGTATGGGAGACCGCGTAACAAAGCTTCATAGCTCAGTTCATCCTTCAACAACAAGTCGGGGTTAAATTGAGCCATTGTAGTCGTAATAATGATTTTTAAATCTTATGTACTACGTACGTTAAAATATGTTATCTATTTTAAACACTCTTATGAAATTTGAATTCATTTAAACACATACATACGATAACAATCTTATACTAATAAATCAAATTTAAATTATCTCAAATAAATTCAATTATATGTAAATCTAATAATTATCTGTGGATATAAAGAGATAATATCTTTTTATAGTGGAAAGAAATTTCACACGGAGAGTTCATTGTGTTTACACTAGCACAATAGATCAGCTGTTGGGGAGGTAAATTGTATGCGTTAGGGTGGCTTATTGTTTACCTTGGCAAGGGGTTCTTAACAAAAGGAGGGTGACTTCCGATAATCTGGAACTTGATTATTTCCTGCACAGGTCTGTCGTATATTGACAATTTGGGGAATTCTATTCAAATAACTTATTTTGTTTACGGGGCAGAACGTACATTCCTCGACACGACTCCAACATGGAATAGCCTGTAAATATACCGATAGGTTGAAAATGGAATTTTTTTTACAAGCGGGGACTTGCTTATTACGTCGATTTCCTAATACTACTATTATTATTTTATAAATAAAACTCTATTTATTTTGTTCTAGTTCACAAATTCAGAGTGAATAAATTTACGCTTTTTAGCAAGTTACTGTTAATTATTTAGCAGATAGCATTTTAAATGCTAGCAGAGTGTGGCATTTTGTATGCGCCACGACGTACACAATTATCTTATAAGAAAGCAGAGTGGCGCATTTTCTAACGTCTCTCCTGTTAAGACATTATAACACAGGGAACCAGTTTAATTGGTTGCTGTCAATTAAACCGGCTGCCGTCGTTAGTACAAATTACTTACCAACAAATTGGGAAAATGTAAATATCAGGAATTTGTCCAAGGTTACGTAAATTTACTCACTCTCTGGATTTTAGCAAAAACATCTCTTTATTATGGCTTCTTAAATAATGATTTAAAAATAATACCTTTAATGGTCATCTTTTTATTTTTATGTTAAAGAAACTTCTGATAGATTCTGCATCAAATGCTCTTATACTCTTTAAAGTGTTACTCTGATGAGCTCAAAACCATACAGTTGTGTATTACCTTGAATACCACGGATCCGGGTTCTAAATTTATAGTATTCCAAAATACTTCAACATTATGCAAACAATTAGAAGAATAGTTTGATCAAATTTCGAATTAATTTTTACCTTTAACCATCATCAGATTACTATTATTTCTTTACAGTAACTACAAACATTACTATGTTAAGATTTACATGATTTGAATGAGTCTTTACAAAAATGTACTGTTTTTGTTGTGATTGTTATAAAACAATGTAAGCACAGAAGTTACGCTTTAGTGTCACCTGGGTATAATGTGGATCTGCAGCTGGTTATCTTGCTGATCCTCTTCAGTAGGTTTTCCTGGATGTTCTTCGTTGTCGTTTGGGTTCCTCCATTTAGTTTGTTGATTCTAAGTTGCGATCAAAGTCATGACGCTAGGATTCTGCTACCTGGAGCTCGTAAAGTTGTCGTCGTTGCTTCACTCCTGACATTGGTGTCACTTTTCACATTTTAGTTTTAACTGCACTAATGTTACCTTTTTATATGGTATACCTTACAAGTTAAACCTTTTCATAAAGAGATGTGTCGGCTATCTTAGTTATTTTTAATTCTTTCTCTACATTTAAACTACTTTACTTGTTTTACGTTTCACTTCGTTTCAACTACATGTGGAGTATGTAACCACGAAACACTGACTTTCTGCTACATCGTTTTGCAATATATACATACGTTCTCCTCCACGACACATGCTAAAGCTGTTAACTTGTCAGAGATTCTGGGTCGACTGAGGTTGATTTTGCGGCCGTGAGTAGGGAAGCGGGCGCAGTTCACACGCCGAGAGAAAAGTAGTTCGTATTTTATTATTATTATTTTTCCATTAATTAACTACTATTAATTATCCTACCTTTTCTTTATTGAGTTAGGTATTTCATTTATTATTATCACGTCTTTTTATTTAATTAGAATGATTATTATTATTCGCTTCATAACAGTATAATTTGCATGTCCGTACTAGCCTTTTTACAAGTTGGTACAGGTATATAGGTACAGAGGGGAGGGTGGATTATTCTCTCACGCGTTATTTTGAATAAAAATTATTTTGTGCTATTTAATTTGCCTTTAAATCGTCACATCCTCCTCTACTTAAAGAAGACGACGGGGCGACGTTAGTGGGTATTAAATGGATATCTATGAAATACAATTATATTTGGCACGGAACTTCGTGATGAAATTACTCTCCACAAGGTGATTTCGATTCATCAATCGATTAGCTTACATACTATACAAAATACTTAAATTTCAATACATATACAACACATAAAATACACAAATACATAAATCTACCTTATTTCTATTTCTTAAAGCTACTACCGGTTTTTTTTCTTCACTCGTTTTAAGGAGTTACACTCATGAGTAGGTTTCAGCATATTTCAGGTATACAATTGTGTATCTGTTTACGTTTATACAGATATACAGTGTTGCTGTAAGCTTAAAGTTTCTCTAGTGTTCTTACAGAAGGGTATTCTCACCTTTATAATTTTCAACGCGTCGAATCGCTGATTATTTTGACTTCTTTGTGGTCCACTACTCCTCTTAATTCCTAATTTCGTCTTTCTCTTAGTCACAAACGTGAACTACAATTTAGTGTATTACTACTATCATGTTCATCGCAAGCAGTAACATATTATAGGTTATTAATAACAATAACATATTGTAATAACAATAGAATTACCTTTAGTTTACTGAGGTAGGGGTTTGTTGTTCGTCAGCTGACTTCTCATTATTTATTTTATTCTCGCAGAACATGAGCTAAGGTTGATCAGGCCTCGCTAGTATTCGTACGAGGTGTTTGAGTTTAGACTCAATTACGATATAGGATGTTGCCTATACTTTAATCTTAATACTTAGTTAGTATTTTTGGTTTACTATCTTTCTCGTAGTCGTGCTTCTTTATTTTCACAAAGAGACAAAATTTTTATCTGAGACACATGACTTCTGCGAACGTAATTATCTGTATTGGGTTCGTACAGCGCTACGGTCACGGGGGTGATGAACTTGTGAATCGCGTAGGGGCCACACCATCGGTAAGATAGTTTGGGAGTGGTCCTATCAACGGCTCTACTCGTAGGGTGAGTTTTATACATGACTAAATCACTTACTTTGTACTTTATTTTCCTATTATTCTGCTCATGATATTTCCGCGATTTTTGTAGATTCGCTCTCAAATTTGCGCGAGCTTCGTTCATATGTTCCTTATATTATTCCCATTTATTTCGCGGGGCAATAATTCATGAATTTTCCACATTGTGGTTAACGGGTGGTTCGGTTTATACTTGTACAGTAAGTCAAATGGTGTTGATTTATGTCCTTCATGATAGGCAGAATTGAAGGCAAATTGTATCCATGATAGATTTTGATCCCACGCTGTCTGATCTTTAGCGTGGTAAGATATTAAGGCTGATTTTAGGTTTCGCAAGTATCTCTCAGCTAGGTTTCCTTGCGGTCGGTACTCTGTGACTGTAATGTGATTTATTCCTAATTTAAAACACATGTCATTGAATTCCTTGGATTTAATCTGAGGTCCGTTGTCAGATACTAGATGTACTGGAGTACCGTAATCTTTAAATAGTCTCTCTTGCAGAATTTTTATTGTCGCAGATGCTAAAGCACGTCTCATAGGATACATCCATACGAATTTAGTGAAAGAGTCCACGCAAATTAATAGCATATTATTTCCTGACTTAGAACGGGGATAGGGTCCAGAAAAATCTATGTATATCTTTGAAAAAGGTGTTGTGGGGATTTCTGAGATTAATTTTCCGATTTGACTGTTTCTTGCTGGCTTGCTCAGGGCACAGATTTCGCACTGTTTCACGAACCTAGTTATTTGACTGTTCATGTTTTCCCAATGATAGTCCTTGCGAATACGATGTATCGTTTTCCTTATTCCCATATGAGCTCCAATGGTTGATGAGTGGTAGTATTCCATCAGCATGGGTTTAATAATTTCCGGGGCGATTATTCTCAGTGACTTTTCCGTTAGCCTTTTTATAACAAAGTACTCGTTTACTCAAGGTATACTTGTCAGAATAATTTCCTTTATCTAGTTGTTCTATTATCTTACTCAAATTAGGATCTTGTTGTTGGTGATGCGCTGTATCCTTGAATGCAAGGGGGAATTCTGTTATTAGCGTATTGACAGTAGTGGTTTCAACCTTGTTTTCGCCAGGTCTGGTATTGGGTAGTTGGAACATGCGGGATAGTGTATCGGCGACTACATTTTGGTACCACGAATATGTTGTACTTTAAACTTGTAGCAATTTAATCTTAACACCCATCTTCCGATACGACCTAACTGTTTTGGATGGTTCAACAACCACGACAAAGCTTGGTTGTCGGTCTCTAGTAGAAATTCCTTGTGCTCCAAAAATGGTTTGAATTTTTCGAAGGCGAACACTACAGCTAAACATTCAAGTTCATAGGCTGAGAACTTCCTTTCTTGCTCCGTCAAAGTATGTGATGCATAGTTGATCGGTAGTCTTGTATTATCTATTTCTTCGTATATTACTGCTCCTAATGCTACACTAGAACTGTCGGTCTGTACGACAAATGGTTTACTGAAATCTGCTAACTGCAATACGGGGGGTGATATTATGCTTTCTTTGAGTGTTTCGAATGCGGCTTGGTGTCGAGTAGTCCACTCGAATTTCGCTCCTTTCTTCCTTAATGCATTTAATGGGGCTGCTATATCCGCTAGGTGGGGTATGTACTTGTGAAAATAATTGATCATACCTAAAAAACGAGCTATAACTTTGGTGTCTCTAGGCGGTAAAAAGTCTCGGATTTCACGCGTGCGTTCGGAGTCAATGCTAACATTACCTTCGGCTAATACTATATGACCTAAGAAAGAGAATTGTTTTACTGCGAAATTAACTTTACTGGGGTTTACCGTTAGTCCAGCATTCTTTAACCTTGATAATACCTCACGCAAGTGATGAATGTGCTGATCCATCGATTCACTATATACTACTATGTCGTCAAGATAGTGATATACGAATTTAAATTTAACGTCATGGAATATTTTTTCTAACAGTCTGCTACATACTGAACTTCCTTGTGATATTCTGAAGGGTACTCTAGTAAATTGATATAGATTAAATGGGACAGCAAACGCCGTTAGGTGTTTTGATTCTTCGGCTAGTGGAATTTGGTGGAAGGCCTGGTTGAGATCCATTATGGTGAAAATGTTTGCTTTTGTAAAATAATGGAATGCGCTGTGAATGTCGGGCAGGGGAATCGATTCAAATTCTATATTCTTATTCATCTGTCTATAATCCACGACTAGTCTATGTTTGTCAATTCCTTTAGGTACTAGGAATGCAGGGGACGAGTATGGGGAAGTTGACGGTTCAATGACGTGTTGTTCTAGGAGTTTGTTGATTTGGTTTCTCATTATTTCCATCTTGGTCGGCGATAATTTGTATGGATGCAGACGTATTACTTTGCTGTCGCTTAGATTTATTTTGTATTCGATTAGATTGGTCAATCCTAACTTGGGTGTGAGTACTGTAGAAAATTCCCTTATTAGCTTTTGGATTCTTTGTCGCTCATTACCTTTTAAATGACTCAAACCAGATTCCTGATGCTCCAGATGAATAGTTGATGTTTCGCAATTCTCGCTGTTATTTAGCTCGGAGTCGAACTGATATTTTCGAGTGCGATCAAATCTAAAACAATATTGTTTAGCGTATATGTCGAGAATTAAGCCAGTTTTGCTTATAAAATCGGCGCCTAGTATTAAGTTTTGACCTAATAATTCAGCTACGAGTAGTGGAACATACCAAGTAAAATTCTTTATTTTTAATTTGACAGTAATACTGCGTGATATATTTAGGTTTTGCTTATTCGCGATGGCACACTTTATGTTCACGTTTTGGCTACGTCTAATAAGATTATGATTACCTAATACGGTGGCTAGCTGTTGACTGATAATACTACGTGTAGATCCCGAATCGATTAAACCGAGGATATTCGTTGCTCCAAGGTCTATCTGTATGTAGGGTAATTGGCATATACTTGTTTTGCATGTACCAACAGAGTTGCACTTGTCAATAAGTCTTGTTACGTAAGGGTCTATACGTTTGTTTATATTTATTTTTACTTTAGGGTGATTAGTGTTTATACCTTTCCTTTTGATTCTGCGGAAGACGTAGGATTTTGGTTCTTCCTGCTTCACATGTTTTTTGACTGATCGGTTTTTTGTTGGTACCGCTTTTTTTTACAATGTTTGCTAATGTGTCCGGACTTTCCACAGTTATAACATCTTCTTTCGTTATTGGCATCTCTCGCATGCTGTTGGGGTTTTGGTAGGGAGTTTGATGTATAGGGGTAGCTCTGGGTTTTAGAAGTTCTTACGAATCGCTTATCGCGGTAGGTTGGAGTATCGGTCCCAAGGGATAGAGGTAGGAATGAATCCCTGCGTGGAGTCTGGGACATTAACACGCGTCTGTTCTGATCTGAATACCAGACGTTGGATGAATGTATACAACACAGTTCCAGTTCTGTGAAGGTGGTTGGTCTCTTCATAAGTGCTAAGCGAGATCGCTCCTCGGGAGATAGTCCTACTAAGATAGTGTCTACTAGCTGTTGTTCACTCCAGTTAACTTGTAGTAATAAGGCCGATTCCCTTATTTCAGATATATAATGAGCTAGTCTCTCGTACGCGAAGTACTGAATTCCGCTTTAATTCTTCGGAGATACCGGTGGGGATGAAGTGTCTTATCAGGGTTGTATGTAGTTCTTCTACAGGGTGATTATACCTTAGTGACTTTAACACACGATCTTTTAAAGGAGATCTACATTTAGGTAGAAGTAGCCTACTTGTAAAATTTGGTCATCCTTTAGTTGTCGCAGATCCTTTATTTGTAATAGGTGCTTGATAAAGCCTAGGAGTTTCGTAATATTCAGCCCGTCAGTGGTTGGTATTTCAGATAAAATACGTTCTACGGGGTGAGTTATTTTTCCATAGAACTCAGTGTTGAAATTTAATTGAGGTGTCGTTACAGGTTTTTCCCCTGGTGGATTTGTCTGTAAGAGGGGAGGTAAATCGTAATTATGGGTAATATTCCCTAGTTCATTTGGAAATGGCGAGGCGGTTACGGGGAAGGTATTTGCTTGTCTAACCGTTAAGCGATCCTTACTGGGTTCTATACTAGATTCCTGGAGAAATTGAAATTTTACAGAACTGGGTTGCTGTTCTTGAGTAAGAGATTGGGTGGGGGAAATATTTAGTTTCGTCATTGCTTCTTCGATCTCTTCTATTCTAAACGATTCGGACCTTCTACGTAATTCGCGCATTATCTCTGGTAATTGTTGTAAGGCTTCTTCCGCGAATTTTTGCACGTCAGGTGGAGTAACTTTGTCACCGGGCCAATTCAACAAATTGGTGATGCGGCGGGTCAGATGTTCTATTCTTTGAGTGGTTCTTAAACTTATCGCGGGGGATTTTTCATCTCGCAGGGTTTGTGCGATGGAGGTAAGCTCCGTATATTTATGATAGCATGTTTCCTTTTCACTTTCGAAGTCTAATACGCTTAAACGATTCAACAGTGAGGGTTTGTCTGGTCTATTCTCGCGTAATGTTTTGCGCAGCTCCGCGACAGTTACGTTTGTGTATGGGAGACCGCGTAACAAAGCTTCATAGCTCAGTTCATCCTTCAACAACAAGTCGGGGTTAAATTGAGCCATTGTAGTCGTAATAATGATTTTTAAATCTTATGTACTACGTACGTTAAAATATGTTATCTATTTTAAACACTCTTATGAAATTTGAATTCATTTAAACACATACATACGATAACAATCTTATACTAATAAATCAAATTTAAATTATCTCAAATAAATTCAATTATATGTAAATCTAATAATTATCTGTGGATATAAAGAGATAATATCTTTTTATAGTGGAAAGAAATTTCACACGGAGAGTTCATTGTGTTTACACTAGCACAATAGATCAGCTGTTGGGGAGGTAAATTGTATGCGTTAGGGTGGCTTATTGTTTACCTTGGCAAGGGGTTCTTAACAAAAGGAGGGTGACTTCCGATAATCTGGAACTTGATTATTTCCTGCACAGGTCTGTCGTATATTGACAATTTGGGGAATTCTATTCAAATAACTTATTTTGTTTACGGGGCAGAACGTACATTCCTCGACACGACTCCAACATGGAATAGCCTGTAAATATACCGACAGGTTGAAAATGGAATTTTTTTTACAAGCGGGGACTTGCTTATTACGTCGATTTCCTAATACTACTATTATTATTTTATAAATAAAACTATTTATTTTGTTCTAGTTCACAAATTCAGAGTGAATAAATTTACGCTTTTTAGCAAGTTACTGTTAATTATTTAGCAGATAGCATTTTAAATGCTAGCAGAGTGTGGCATTTTGTATGCGCCACGACGTACACAATTATCTTATAAGAAAGCAGAGTGGCGCATTTTCTAACGTCTCTCCTGTTAAGACATTATAACACAGGGAACCAGTTTAATTGGTTGCTGTCAATTAAACCGGCTGCCGTCGTTAGTACAAATTACTTACCAACAAATTGGGAAAATGTAAATATCAGGAATTTGTCCAAGGTTACGTAAATTTACTCACTCTCTGGATTTTAGCAAAAACATCTCTTTATTATGGCTTCTTAAATAATGATTTAAAAATAATACCTTTAATGGTCATCTTTTTATTTTTATGTTAAAGAAACTTCTGATAGATTCTGCATCAAATGCTCTTATACTCTTTAAAGTGTTACTCTGATGAGCTCAAAACCATACAGTTGTGTATTACCTTGAATACCACGGATCCGGGTTCTAAATTTATAGTATTCCAAAATACTTCAACATTATGCAAACAATTAGAAGAATAGTTTGATCAAATTTCGAATTAATTTTTACCTTTAACCATCATCAGATTACTATTATTTCTTTACAGTAACTACAAACATTACTATGTTAAGATTTACATGATTTGAATGAGTCTTTACAAAAATGTACTGTTTTTGTTGTGATTGTTATAAAACAATGTAAGCACAGAAGTTACGCTTTAGTGTCACCTGGGTATAATGTGGATCTGCAGCTGGTTCTCTTGCTGATCCTCTTCAGTAGGTTTTCCTGGATGTTCTTCGTTGTCGTTTGGGTTCCTCCATTTAGTTTGTTGATTCTAAGTTGCGATCAAAGTCATGACGCTAGGATTCTGCTACCTGGAGCTCGTAAAGTTGTCGTCGTTGCTTCACTCCTGACATTGGTGTCACTTTTCACATTTTAGTTTTAACTGCACTAATGTTACCTTTTTATATGGTATACCTTACAAGTTAAACCTTTTCATAAAGAGATGTGTCGGCTATCTTAGTTATTTTTAATTCTTTCTCTACATTTAAACTACTTTACTTGTTTTACGTTTCACTTCGTTTCAACTACATGTGGAGTATGTAACCACGAAACACTGACTTTCTGCTACATCGTTTTGCAATATATACATACGTTCTCCTCCACGACACATGCTAAAGCTGTTAACTTGTCAGAGATTCTGGGTCGACTGAGGTTGATTTTGCGGCCGTGAGTAGGGAAGCGGGCGCAGTTCACACGCCGAGAGAAAAGTAGTTCGTATTTTATTATTATTATTTTTCCATTAATTAACTACTATTAATTATCCTACCTTTTCTTTATTGAGTTAGGTATTTCATTTATTATTATCACGTCTTTTTATTTAATTAGAATGATTATTATTATTCGCTTCATAACAGTATAATTTGCATGTCCGTACTAGCCTTTTTACAAGTTGGTACAGGTATATAGGTACAGAGGGGAGGGTGGATTATTCTCTCACGCGTTATTTTGAATAAAAATTATTTTGTGCTATTTAATTTGCCTTTAAATCGTCACATCCTCCTCTACTTAAAGAAGACGACGGGGCGACGTTAGTGGGTATTAAATGGATATCTATGAAATACAATTATATTTGGCACGGAACTTCGTGATGAAATTACTCTCCACAAGGTGATTTCGATTCATCAATCGATTAGCTTACATACTATACAAAATACTTAAATTTCAATACATATACAACACATAAAATACACAAATACATAAATCTACCTTATTTCTATTTCTTAAAGCTACTACCGGTTTTTTTTCTTCACTCGTTTTAAGGAGTTACACTCATGAGTAGGTTTCAGCATATTTCAGGTATACAATTGTGTATCTGTTTACGTTTATACAGATATACAGTGTTGCTGTAAGCTTAAAGTTTCTCTAGTGTTCTTACAGAAGGGTATTCTCACCTTTATAATTTTCAACGCGTCGAATCGCTGATTATTTTGACTTCTTTGTGGTCCACTACTCCTCTTAATTCCTAATTTCGTCTTTCTCTTAGTCACAAACGTGAACTACAATTTAGTGTATTACTACTATCATGTTCATCGCAAGCAGTAACATATTATAGGTTATTAATAACAATAACATATTGTAATAACAATAGAATTACCTTTAGTTTACTGAGGTAGGGGTTTGTTGTTCGTCAGCTGACTTCTCATTATTTATTTTATTCTCGCAGAACATGAGCTAAGGTTGATCAGGCCTCGCTAGTATTCGTACGAGGTGTTTGAGTTTAGACTCAATTACGATATAGGATGTTGCCTATACTTTAATCTTAATACTTAGTTAGTATTTTTGGTTTACTATCTTTCTCGTAGTCGTGCTTCTTTATTTTCACAAAGAGACAAAATTTTTATCTGAGACACATGACTTCTGCGAACGTAATTATCTGTATTGGGTTCGTACAGCGCTACGGTCACGGGGGTGATGAACTTGTGAATCGCGTAGGGGCCACACCATCGGTAAGATAGTTTGGGAGTGGTCCTATCAACGGCTCTACTCGTAGGGTGAGTTTTATACATGACTAAATCACTTACTTTGTACTTTATTTTCCTATTATTCTGCTCATGATATTTCCGCGATTTTTGTAGATTCGCTCTCAAATTTGCGCGAGCTTCGTTCATATGTTCCTTATATTATTCCCATTTATTTCGCGGGGCAATAATTCATGAATTTTCCACATTGTGGTTAACGGGTGGTTCGGTTTATACTTGTACAGTAAGTCAAATGGTGTTGATTTATGTCCTTCATGATAGGCAGAATTGAAGGCAAATTGTATCCATGATAGATTTTGATCCCACGCTGTCTGATCTTTAGCGTGGTAAGATATTAAGGCTGATTTTAGGTTTCGCAAGTATCTCTCAGCTAGGTTTCCTTGCGGTCGGTACTCTGTGACTGTAATGTGATTTATTCCTAATTTAAAACACATGTCATTGAATTCCTTGGATTTAATCTGAGGTCCGTTGTCAGATACTAGATGTACTGGAGTACCGTAATCTTTAAATAGTCTCTCTTGCAGAATTTTTATTGTCGCAGATGCTAAAGCACGTCTCATAGGATACATCCATACGAATTTAGTGAAAGAGTCCACGCAAATTAATAGCATATTATTTCCTGACTTAGAACGGGGATAGGGTCCAGAAAAATCTATGTATATCTTTGAAAAAGGTGTTGTGGGGATTTCTGAGATTAATTTTCCGATTTGACTGTTTCTTGCTGGCTTGCTCAGGGCACAGATTTCGCATTGTTTCACGAACCTAGTTATTTGACTGTTCATGTTTTCCCAATGATAGTCCTTGCGAATACGATGTATCGTTTTCCTTATTCCCATATGAGCTCCAATGGTTGATGAGTGGTAGTATTCCATCAGCATGGGTTTAATAATTTCCGGGGCGATTATTCTCAGTGACTTTTCCGTTAGCCTTTTTATAACAAAGTACTCGTTTACTCAAGGTATACTTGTCAGAATAATTTCCTTTATCTAGTTGTTCTATTATCTTACTCAAATTAGGATCTTGTTGTTGGTGATGCGCTGTATCCTTGAATGCAAGGGGGAATTCTGTTATTAGCGTATTGACAGTAGTGGTTTCAACCTTGTTTTCGCCAGGTCTGGTATTGGGTAGTTGGAACATGCGGGATAGTGTATCGGCGACTACATTTTGGTACCACGAATATGTTGTACTTTAAACTTGTAGCAATTTAATCTTAACACCCATCTTCCGATACGACCTAACTGTTTTGGATGGTTCAACAACCACGACAAAGCTTGGTTGTCGGTCTCTAGTAGAAATTCCTTGTGCTCCAAAAATGGTTTGAATTTTTCGAAGGCGAACACTACAGCTAAACATTCAAGTTCATAGGCTGAGAACTTCCTTTCTTGCTCCGTCAAAGTATGTGATGCATAGTTGATCGGTAGTCTTGTATTATCTATTTCTTCGTATATTACTGCTCCTAATGCTACACTAGAACTGTCGGTCTGTACGACAAATGGTTTACTGAAATCTGCTAACTGCAATACGGGGGGTGATATTATGCTTTCTTTGAGTGTTTCGAATGCGGCTTGGTGTCGAGTAGTCCACTCGAATTTCGCTCCTTTCTTCCTTAATGCATTTAATGGGGCTGCTATATCCGCTAGGTGGGGTATGTACTTGTGAAAATAATTGATCATACCTAAAAAACGAGCTATAACTTTGGTGTCTCTAGGCGGTAAAAAGTCTCGGATTTCACGCGTGCGTTCGGAGTCAATGCTAACATTACCTTCGGCTAATACTATATGACCTAAGAAAGAGAATTGTTTTACTGCGAAATTAACTTTACTGGGGTTTACCGTTAGTCCAGCATTCTTTAACCTTGATAATACCTCACGCAAGTGATGAATGTGCTGATCCATCGATTCACTATATACTACTATGTCGTCAAGATAGTGATATACGAATTTAAATTTAACGTCATGGAATATTTTTTCTAACAGTCTGCTACATACTGAACTTCCTTGTGATATTCTGAAGGGTACTCTAGTAAATTGATATAGATTAAATGGGACAGCAAACGCCGTTAGGTGTTTTGATTCTTCGGCTAGTGGAATTTGGTGGAAGGCCTGGTTGAGATCCATTATGGTGAAAATGTTTGCTTTTGTAAAATAATGGAATGCGCTGTGAATGTCGGGCAGGGGAATCGATTCAAATTCTATATTCTTATTCATCTGTCTATAATCCACGACTAGTCTATGTTTGTCAATTCCTTTAGGTACTAGGAATGCAGGGGACGAGTATGGGGAAGTTGACGGTTCAATGACGTGTTGTTCTAGGAGTTTGTTGATTTGGTTTCTCATTATTTCCATCTTGGTCGGCGATAATTTGTATGGATGCAGACGTATTACTTTGCTGTCGCTTAGATTTATTTTGTATTCGATTAGATTGGTCAATCCTAACTTGGGTGTGAGTACTGTAGAAAATTCCCTTATTAGCTTTTGGATTCTTTGTCGCTCATTACCTTTTAAATGACTCAAACCAGATTCCTGATGCTCCAGATGAATAGTTGATGTTTCGCAATTCTCGCTGTTATTTAGCTCGGAGTCGAACTGATATTTTCGAGTGCGATCAAATCTAAAACAATATTGTTTAGCGTATATGTCGAGAATTAAGCCAGTTTTGCTTATAAAATCGGCGCCTAGTATTAAGTTTTGACCTAATAATTCAGCTACGAGTAGTGGAACATACCAAGTAAAATTCTTTATTTTTAATTTGACAGTAATACTGCGTGATATATTTAGGTTTTGCTTATTCGCGATGGCACACTTTATGTTCACGTTTTGGCTACGTCTAATAAGATTATGATTACCTAATACGGTGGCTAGCTGTTGACTGATAATACTACGTGTAGATCCCGAATCGATTAAACCGAGGATATTCGTTGCTCCAAGGTCTATCTGTATGTAGGGTAATTGGCATATACTTGTTTTGCATGTACCAACAGAGTTGCACTTGTCAATAAGTCTTGTTACGTAAGGGTCTATACGTTTGTTTATATTTATTTTTACTTTAGGGTGATTAGTGTTTATACCTTTCCTTTTGATTCTGCGGAAGACGTAGGATTTTGGTTCTTCCTGCTTCACATGTTTTTTGACTGATCGGTTTTTTGTTGGTACCGCTTTTTTTTACAATGTTTGCTAATGTGTCCGGACTTTCCACAGTTATAACATCTTCTTTCGTTATTGGCATCTCTCGCATGCTGTTGGGGTTTTGGTAGGGAGTTTGATGTATAGGGGTAGCTCTGGGTTTTAGAAGTTCTTACGAATCGCTTATCGCGGTAGGTTGGAGTATCGGTCCCAAGGGATAGAGGTAGGAATGAATCCCTGCGTGGAGTCTGGGACATTAACACGCGTCTGTTCTGATCTGAATACCAGACGTTGGATGAATGTATACAACACAGTTCCAGTTCTGTGAAGGTGGTTGGTCTCTTCATAAGTGCTAAGCGAGATCGCTCCTCGGGAGATAGTCCTACTAAGATAGTGTCTACTAGCTGTTGTTCACTCCAGTTAACTTGTAGTAATAAGGCCGATTCCCTTATTTCAGATATATAATGAGCTAGTCTCTCGTACGCGAAGTACTGAATTCCGCTTTAATTCTTCGGAGATACCGGTGGGGATGAAGTGTCTTATCAGGGTTGTATGTAGTTCTTCTACAGGGTGATTATACCTTAGTGACTTTAACACACGATCTTTTAAAGGAGATCTACATTTAGGTAGAAGTAGCCTACTTGTAAAATTTGGTCATCCTTTAGTTGTCGCAGATCCTTTATTTGTAATAGGTGCTTGATAAAGCCTAGGAGTTTCGTAATATTCAGCCCGTCAGTGGTTGGTATTTCAGATAAAATACGTTCTACGGGGTGAGTTATTTTTCCATAGAACTCAGTGTTGAAATTTAATTGAGGTGTCGTTACAGGTTTTTCCCCTGGTGGATTTGTCTGTAAGAGGGGAGGTAAATCGTAATTATGGGTAATATTCCCTAGTTCATTTGGAAATGGCGAGGCGGTTACGGGGAAGGTATTTGCTTGTCTAACCGTTAAGCGATCCTTACTGGGTTCTATACTAGATTCCTGGAGAAATTGAAATTTTACAGAACTGGGTTGCTGTTCTTGAGTAAGAGATTGGGTGGGGGAAATATTTAGTTTCGTCATTGCTTCTTCGATCTCTTCTATTCTAAACGATTCGGACCTTCTACGTAATTCGCGCATTATCTCTGGTAATTGTTGTAAGGCTTCTTCCGCGAATTTTTGCACGTCAGGTGGAGTAACTTTGTCACCGGGCCAATTCAACAAATTGGTGATGCGGCGGGTCAGATGTTCTATTCTTTGAGTGGTTCTTAAACTTATCGCGGGGGATTTTTCATCTCGCAGGGTTTGTGCGATGGAGGTAAGCTCCGTATATTTATGATAGCATGTTTCCTTTTCACTTTCGAAGTCTAATACGCTTAAACGATTCAACAGTGAGGGTTTGTCTGGTCTATTCTCGCGTAATGTTTTGCGCAGCTCCGCGACAGTTACGTTTGTGTATGGGAGACCGCGTAACAAAGCTTCATAGCTCAGTTCATCCTTCAACAACAAGTCGGGGTTAAATTGAGCCATTGTAGTCGTAATAATGATTTTTAAATCTTATGTACTACGTACGTTAAAATATGTTATCTATTTTAAACACTCTTATGAAATTTGAATTCATTTAAACACATACATACGATAACAATCTTATACTAATAAATCAAATTTAAATTATCTCAAATAAATTCAATTATATGTAAATCTAATAATTATCTGTGGATATAAAGAGATAATATCTTTTTATAGTGGAAAGAAATTTCACACGGAGAGTTCATTGTGTTTACACTAGCACAATAGATCAGCTGTTGGGGAGGTAAATTGTATGCGTTAGGGTGGCTTATTGTTTACCTTGGCAAGGGGTTCTTAACAAAAGGAGGGTGACTTCCGATAATCTGGAACTTGATTATTTCCTGCACAGGTCTGTCGTATATTGACAATTTGGGGAATTCTATTCAAATAACTTATTTTGTTTACGGGGCAGAACGTACATTCCTCGACACGACTCCAACATGGAATAGCCTGTAAATATACCGATAGGTTGAAAATGGAATTTTTTTTACAAGCGGGGACTTGCTTATTACGTCGATTTCCTAATACTACTATTATTATTTTATAAATAAAACTCTATTTATTTTGTTCTAGTTCACAAATTCAGAGTGAATAAATTTACGCTTTTTAGCAAGTTACTGTTAATTATTTAGCAGATAGCATTTTAAATGCTAGCAGAGTGTGGCATTTTGTATGCGCCACGACGTACACAATTATCTTATAAGAAAGCAGAGTGGCGCATTTTCTAACGTCTCTCCTGTTAAGACATTATAACACAGGGAACCAGTTTAATTGGTTGCTGTCAATTAAACCGGCTGCCGTCGTTAGTACAAATTACTTACCAACAAATTGGGAAAATGTAAATATCAGGAATTTGTCCAAGGTTACGTAAATTTACTCACTCTCTGGATTTTAGCAAAAACATCTCTTTATTATGGCTTCTTAAATAATGATTTAAAAATAATACCTTTAATGGTCATCTTTTTATTTTTATGTTAAAGAAACTTCTGATAGATTCTGCATCAAATGCTCTTATACTCTTTAAAGTGTTACTCTGATGAGCTCAAAACCATACAGTTGTGTATTACCTTGAATACCACGGATCCGGGTTCTAAATTTATAGTATTCCAAAATACTTCAACATTATGCAAACAATTAGAAGAATAGTTTGATCAAATTTCGAATTAATTTTTACCTTTAACCATCATCAGATTACTATTATTTCTTTACAGTAACTACAAACATTACTATGTTAAGATTTACATGATTTGAATGAGTCTTTACAAAAATGTACTGTTTTTGTTGTGATTGTTATAAAACAATGTAAGCACAGAAGTTACGCTTTAGTGTCACCTGGGTATAATGTGGATCTGCAGCTGGTTCTCTTGCTGATCCTCTTCAGTAGGTTTTCCTGGATGTTCTTCGTTGTCGTTTGGGTTCCTCCATTTAGTTTGTTGATTCTAAGTTGCGATCAAAGTCATGACGCTAGGATTCTGCTACCTGGAGCTCGTAAAGTTGTCGTCGTTGCTTCACTCCTGACATTGGTGTCACTTTTCACATTTTAGTTTTAACTGCACTAATGTTACCTTTTTATATGGTATACCTTACAAGTTAAACCTTTTCATAAAGAGATGTGTCGGCTATCTTAGTTATTTTTAATTCTTTCTCTACATTTAAACTACTTTACTTGTTTTACGTTTCACTTCGTTTCAACTACATGTGGAGTATGTAACCACGAAACACTGACTTTCTGCTACATCGTTTTGCAATATATACATACGTTCTCCTCCACGACACATGCTAAAGCTGTTAACTTGTCAGAGATTCTGGGTCGACTGAGGTTGATTTTGCGGCCGTGAGTAGGGAAGCGGGCGCAGTTCACACGCCGAGAGAAAAGTAGTTCGTATTTTATTATTATTATTTTTCCATTAATTAACTACTATTAATTATCCTACCTTTTCTTTATTGAGTTAGGTATTTCATTTATTATTATCACGTCTTTTTATTTAATTAGAATGATTATTATTATTCGCTTCATAACAGTATAATTTGCATGTCCGTACTAGCCTTTTTACAAGTTGGTACAGGTATATAGGTACAGAGGGGAGGGTGGATTATTCTCTCACGCGTTATTTTGAATAAAAATTATTTTGTGCTATTTAATTTGCCTTTAAATCGTCACATCCTCCTCTACTTAAAGAAGACGACGGGGCGACGTTAGTGGGTATTAAATGGATATCTATGAAATACAATTATATTTGGCACGGAACTTCGTGATGAAATTACTCTCCACAAGGTGATTTCGATTCATCAATCGATTAGCTTACATACTATACAAAATACTTAAATTTCAATACATATACAACACATAAAATACACAAATACATAAATCTACCTTATTTCTATTTCTTAAAGCTACTACCGGTTTTTTTTCTTCACTCGTTTTAAGGAGTTACACTCATGAGTAGGTTTCAGCATATTTCAGGTATACAATTGTGTATCTGTTTACGTTTATACAGATATACAGTGTTGCTGTAAGCTTAAAGTTTCTCTAGTGTTCTTACAGAAGGGTATTCTCACCTTTATAATTTTCAACGCGTCGAATCGCTGATTATTTTGACTTCTTTGTGGTCCACTACTCCTCTTAATTCCTAATTTCGTCTTTCTCTTAGTCACAAACGTGAACTACAATTTAGTGTATTACTACTATCATGTTCATCGCAAGCAGTAACATATTATAGGTTATTAATAACAATAACATATTGTAATAACAATAGAATTACCTTTAGTTTACTGAGGTAGGGGTTTGTTGTTCGTCAGCTGACTTCTCATTATTTATTTTATTCTCGCAGAACATGAGCTAAGGTTGATCAGGCCTCGCTAGTATTCGTACGAGGTGTTTGAGTTTAGACTCAATTACGATATAGGATGTTGCCTATACTTTAATCTTAATACTTAGTTAGTATTTTTGGTTTACTATCTTTCTCGTAGTCGTGCTTCTTTATTTTCACAAAGAGACAAAATTTTTATCTGAGACACATGACTTCTGCGAACGTAATTATCTGTATTGGGTTCGTACAGCGCTACGGTCACGGGGGTGATGAACTTGTGAATCGCGTAGGGGCCACACCATCGGTAAGATAGTTTGGGAGTGGTCCTATCAACGGCTCTACTCGTAGGGTGAGTTTTATACATGACTAAATCACTTACTTTGTACTTTATTTTCCTATTATTCTGCTCATGATATTTCCGCGATTTTTGTAGATTCGCTCTCAAATTTGCGCGAGCTTCGTTCATATGTTCCTTATATTATTCCCATTTATTTCGCGGGGCAATAATTCATGAATTTTCCACATTGTGGTTAACGGGTGGTTCGGTTTATACTTGTACAGTAAGTCAAATGGTGTTGATTTATGTCCTTCATGATAGGCAGAATTGAAGGCAAATTGTATCCATGATAGATTTTGATCCCACGCTGTCTGATCTTTAGCGTGGTAAGATATTAAGGCTGATTTTAGGTTTCGCAAGTATCTCTCAGCTAGGTTTCCTTGCGGTCGGTACTCTGTGACTGTAATGTGATTTATTCCTAATTTAAAACACATGTCATTGAATTCCTTGGATTTAATCTGAGGTCCGTTGTCAGATACTAGATGTACTGGAGTACCGTAATCTTTAAATAGTCTCTCTTGCAGAATTTTTATTGTCGCAGATGCTAAAGCACGTCTCATAGGATACATCCATACGAATTTAGTGAAAGAGTCCACGCAAATTAATAGCATATTATTTCCTGACTTAGAACGGGGATAGGGTCCAGAAAAATCTATGTATATCTTTGAAAAAGGTGTTGTGGGGATTTCTGAGATTAATTTTCCGATTTGACTGTTTCTTGCTGGCTTGCTCAGGGCACAGATTTCGCATTGTTTCACGAACCTAGTTATTTGACTGTTCATGTTTTCCCAATGATAGTCCTTGCGAATACGATGTATCGTTTTCCTTATTCCCATATGAGCTCCAATGGTTGATGAGTGGTAGTATTCCATCAGCATGGGTTTAATAATTTCCGGGGCGATTATTCTCAGTGACTTTTCCGTTAGCCTTTTTATAACAAAGTACTCGTTTACTCAAGGTATACTTGTCAGAATAATTTCCTTTATCTAGTTGTTCTATTATCTTACTCAAATTAGGATCTTGTTGTTGGTGATGCGCTGTATCCTTGAATGCAAGGGGGAATTCTGTTATTAGCGTATTGACAGTAGTGGTTTCAACCTTGTTTTCGCCAGGTCTGGTATTGGGTAGTTGGAACATGCGGGATAGTGTATCGGCGACTACATTTTGGTACCACGAATATGTTGTACTTTAAACTTGTAGCAATTTAATCTTAACACCCATCTTCCGATACGACCTAACTGTTTTGGATGGTTCAACAACCACGACAAAGCTTGGTTGTCGGTCTCTAGTAGAAATTCCTTGTGCTCCAAAAATGGTTTGAATTTTTCGAAGGCGAACACTACAGCTAAACATTCAAGTTCATAGGCTGAGAACTTCCTTTCTTGCTCCGTCAAAGTATGTGATGCATAGTTGATCGGTAGTCTTGTATTATCTATTTCTTCGTATATTACTGCTCCTAATGCTACACTAGAACTATCGGTCTGTACGACAAATGGTTTACTGAAATCTGCTAACTGCAATACGGGGGGTGATATTATGCTTTCTTTGAGTGTTTCGAATGCGGCTTGGTGTCGAGTAGTCCACTCGAATTTCGCTCCTTTCTTCCTTAATGCATTTAATGGGGCTGCTATATCCGCTAGGTGGGGTATGTACTTGTGAAAATAATTGATCATACCTAAAAAACGAGCTATAACTTTGGTGTCTCTAGGCGGTAAAAAGTCTCGGATTTCACGCGTGCGTTCGGAGTCAATGCTAACATTACCTTCGGCTAATACTATATGACCTAAGAAAGAGAATTGTTTTACTGCGAAATTAACTTTACTGGGGTTTACCGTTAGTCCAGCATTCTTTAACCTTGATAATACCTCACGCAAGTGATGAATGTGCTGATCCATCGATTCACTATATACTACTATGTCGTCAAGATAGTGATATACGAATTTAAATTTAACGTCATGGAATATTTTTTCTAACAGTCTGCTACATACTGAACTTCCTTGTGATATTCTGAAGGGTACTCTAGTAAATTGATATAGATTAAATGGGACAGCAAACGCCGTTAGGTGTTTTGATTCTTCGGCTAGTGGAATTTGGTGGAAGGCCTGGTTGAGATCCATTATGGTGAAAATGTTTGCTTTTGTAAAATAATGGAATGCGCTGTGAATGTCGGGCAGGGGAATCGATTCAAATTCTATATTCTTATTCATCTGTCTATAATCCACGACTAGTCTATGTTTGTCAATTCCTTTAGGTACTAGGAATGCAGGGGACGAGTATGGGGAAGTTGACGGTTCAATGACGTGTTGTTCTAGGAGTTTGTTGATTTGGTTTCTCATTATTTCCATCTTGGTCGGCGATAATTTGTATGGATGCAGACGTATTACTTTGCTGTCGCTTAGATTTATTTTGTATTCGATTAGATTGGTCAATCCTAACTTGGGTGTGAGTACTGTAGAAAATTCCCTTATTAGCTTTTGGATTCTTTGTCGCTCATTACCTTTTAAATGACTCAAACCAGATTCCTGATGCTCCAGATGAATAGTTGATGTTTCGCAATTCTCGCTGTTATTTAGCTCGGAGTCGAACTGATATTTTCGAGTGCGATCAAATCTAAAACAATATTGTTTAGCGTATATGTCGAGAATTAAGCCAGTTTTGCTTATAAAATCGGCGCCTAGTATTAAGTTTTGACCTAATAATTCAGCTACGAGTAGTGGAACATACCAAGTAAAATTCTTTATTTTTAATTTGACAGTAATACTGCGTGATATATTTAGGTTTTGCTTATTCGCGATGGCACACTTTATGTTCACGTTTTGGCTACGTCTAATAAGATTATGATTACCTAATACGGTGGCTAGCTGTTGACTGATAATACTACGTGTAGATCCCGAATCGATTAAACCGAGGATATTCGTTGCTCCAAGGTCTATCTGTATGTAGGGTAATTGGCATATACTTGTTTTGCATGTACCAACAGAGTTGCACTTGTCAATAAGTCTTGTTACGTAAGGGTCTATACGTTTGTTTATATTTATTTTTACTTTAGGGTGATTAGTGTTTATACCTTTCCTTTTGATTCTGCGGAAGACGTAGGATTTTGGTTCTTCCTGCTTCACATGTTTTTTGACTGATCGGTTTTTTGTTGGTACCGCTTTTTTTTACAATGTTTGCTAATGTGTCCGGACTTTCCACAGTTATAACATCTTCTTTCGTTATTGGCATCTCTCGCATGCTGTTGGGGTTTTGGTAGGGAGTTTGATGTATAGGGGTAGCTCTGGGTTTTAGAAGTTCTTACGAATCGCTTATCGCGGTAGGTTGGAGTATCGGTCCCAAGGGATAGAGGTAGGAATGAATCCCTGCGTGGAGTCTGGGACATTAACACGCGTCTGTTCTGATCTGAATACCAGACGTTGGATGAATGTATACAACACAGTTCCAGTTCTGTGAAGGTGGTTGGTCTCTTCATAAGTGCTAAGCGAGATCGCTCCTCGGGAGATAGTCCTACTAAGATAGTGTCTACTAGCTGTTGTTCACTCCAGTTAACTTGTAGTAATAAGGCCGATTCCCTTATTTCAGATATATAATGAGCTAGTCTCTCGTACGCGAAGTACTGAATTCCGCTTTAATTCTTCGGAGATACCGGTGGGGATGAAGTGTCTTATCAGGGTTGTATGTAGTTCTTCTACAGGGTGATTATACCTTAGTGACTTTAACACACGATCTTTTAAAGGAGATCTACATTTAGGTAGAAGTAGCCTACTTGTAAAATTTGGTCATCCTTTAGTTGTCGCAGATCCTTTATTTGTAATAGGTGCTTGATAAAGCCTAGGAGTTTCGTAATATTCAGCCCGTCAGTGGTTGGTATTTCAGATAAAATACGTTCTACGGGGTGAGTTATTTTTCCATAGAACTCAGTGTTGAAATTTAATTGAGGTGTCGTTACAGGTTTTTCCCCTGGTGGATTTGTCTGTAAGAGGGGAGGTAAATCGTAATTATGGGTAATATTCCCTAGTTCATTTGGAAATGGCGAGGCGGTTACGGGGAAGGTATTTGCTTGTCTAACCGTTAAGCGATCCTTACTGGGTTCTATACTAGATTCCTGGAGAAATTGAAATTTTACAGAACTGGGTTGCTGTTCTTGAGTAAGAGATTGGGTGGGGGAAATATTTAGTTTCGTCATTGCTTCTTCGATCTCTTCTATTCTAAACGATTCGGACCTTCTACGTAATTCGCGCATTATCTCTGGTAATTGTTGTAAGGCTTCTTCCGCGAATTTTTGCACGTCAGGTGGAGTAACTTTGTCACCGGGCCAATTCAACAAATTGGTGATGCGGCGGGTCAGATGTTCTATTCTTTGAGTGGTTCTTAAACTTATCGCGGGGGATTTTTCATCTCGCAGGGTTTGTGCGATGGAGGTAAGCTCCGTATATTTATGATAGCATGTTTCCTTTTCACTTTCGAAGTCTAATACGCTTAAACGATTCAACAGTGAGGGTTTGTCTGGTCTATTCTCGCGTAATGTTTTGCGCAGCTCCGCGACAGTTACGTTTGTGTATGGGAGACCGCGTAACAAAGCTTCATAGCTCAGTTCATCCTTCAACAACAAGTCGGGGTTAAATTGAGCCATTGTAGTCGTAATAATGATTTTTAAATCTTATGTACTACGTACGTTAAAATATGTTATCTATTTTAAACACTCTTATGAAATTTGAATTCATTTAAACACATACATACGATAACAATCTTATACTAATAAATCAAATTTAAATTATCTCAAATAAATTCAATTATATGTAAATCTAATAATTATCTGTGGATATAAAGAGATAATATCTTTTTATAGTGGAAAGAAATTTCACACGGAGAGTTCATTGTGTTTACACTAGCACAATAGATCAGCTGTTGGGGAGGTAAATTGTATGCGTTAGGGTGGCTTATTGTTTACCTTGGCAAGGGGTTCTTAACAAAAGGAGGGTGACTTCCGATAATCTGGAACTTGATTATTTCCTGCACAGGTCTGTCGTATATTGACAATTTGGGGAATTCTATTCAAATAACTTATTTTGTTTACGGGGCAGAACGTACATTCCTCGACACGACTCCAACATGGAATAGCCTGTAAATATACCGACAGGTTGAAAATGGAATTTTTTTTACAAGCGGGGACTTGCTTATTACGTCGATTTCCTAATACTACTATTATTATTTTATAAATAAAACTATTTATTTTGTTCTAGTTCACAAATTCAGAGTGAATAAATTTACGCTTTTTAGCAAGTTACTGTTAATTATTTAGCAGATAGGATTTTAAATGCTAGCAGAGTGTGGCATTTTGTATGCGCCACGACGTACACAATTATCTTATAAGAAAGCAGAGTGGCGCATTTTCTAACGTCTCTCCTGTTAAGACATTATAACACAGGGAACCAGTTTAATTGGTTGCTGTCAATTAAACCGGCTGCCGTCGTTAGTACAAATTACTTACCAACAAATTGGGAAAATGTAAATATCAGGAATTTGTCCAAGGTTACGTAAATTTACTCACTCTCTGGATTTTAGCAAAAACATCTCTTTATTATGGCTTCTTAAATAATGATTTAAAAATAATACCTTTAATGGTCATCTTTTTATTTTTATGTTAAAGAAACTTCTGATAGATTCTGCATCAAATGCTCTTATACTCTTTAAAGTGTTACTCTGATGAGCTCAAAACCATACAGTTGTGTATTACCTTGAATACCACGGATCCGGGTTCTAAATTTATAGTATTCCAAAATACTTCAACATTATGCAAACAATTAGAAGAATAGTTTGATCAAATTTCGAATTAATTTTTACCTTTAACCATCATCAGATTACTATTATTTCTTTACAGTAACTACAAACATTACTATGTTAAGATTTACATGATTTGAATGAGTCTTTACAAAAATGTACTGTTTTTGTTGTGATTGTTATAAAACAATGTAAGCACAGAAGTTACGCTTTAGTGTCACCTGGGTATAATGTGGATCTGCAGCTGGTTCTCTTGCTGATCCTCTTCAGTAGGTTTTCCTGGATGTTCTTCGTTGTCGTTTGGGTTCCTCCATTTAGTTTGTTGATTCTAAGTTGCGATCAAAGTCATGACGCTAGGATTCTGCTACCTGGAGCTCGTAAAGTTGTCGTCGTTGCTTCACTCCTGACATTGGTGTCACTTTTCACATTTTAGTTTTAACTGCACTAATGTTACCTTTTTATATGGTATACCTTACAAGTTAAACCTTTTCATAAAGAGATGTGTCGGCTATCTTAGTTATTTTTAATTCTTTCTCTACATTTAAACTACTTTACTTGTTTTACGTTTCACTTCGTTTCAACTACATGTGGAGTATGTAACCACGAAACACTGACTTTCTGCTACATCGTTTTGCAATATATACATACGTTCTCCTCCACGACACATGCTAAAGCTGTTAACTTGTCAGAGATTCTGGGTCGACTGAGGTTGATTTTGCGGCCGTGAGTAGGGAAGCGGGCGCAGTTCACACGCCGAGAGAAAAGTAGTTCGTATTTTATTATTATTATTTTTCCATTATTAACTACTATTAATTATCCTACCTTTTCTTTATTGAGTTAGGTATTTCATTTATTATTATCACGTCTTTTTATTTAATTAGAATGATTATTATTATTCGCTTCATAACAGTATAATTTGCATGTCCGTACTAGCCTTTTTACAAGTTGGTACAGGTATATAGGTACAGAGGGGAGGGTGGATTATTCTCTCACGCGTTATTTTGAATAAAAATTATTTTGTGCTATTTAATTTGCCTTTAAATCGTCACATCCTCCTCTACTTAAAGAAGACGACGGGGCGACGTTAGTGGGTATTAAATGGATATCTATGAAATACAATTATATTTGGCACGGAACTTCGTGATGAAATTACTCTCCACAAGGTGATTTCGATTCATCAATCGATTAGCTTACATACTATACAAAATACTTAAATTTCAATACATATACAACACATAAAATACACAAATACATAAATCTACCTTATTTCTATTTCTTAAATCTACTACCGGTTTTTTTTCTTCACTCGTTTTAAGGAGTTACACTCATGAGTAGGTTTCAGCATATTTCAGGTATACAATTGTGTATCTGTTTACGTTTATACAGATATACAGTGTTGCTGTAAGCTTAAAGTTTCTCTAGTGTTCTTACAGAAGGGTATTCTCACCTTTATAATTTTCAACGCGTCGAATCGCTGATTATTTTGACTTCTTTGTGGTCCACTACTCCTCTTAATTCCTAATTTCGTCTTTCTCTTAGTCACAAACGTGAACTACAATTTAGTGTATTACTACTATCATGTTCATCGCAAGCAGTAACATATTATAGGTTATTAATAACAATAACATATTGTAATAACAATAGAATTACCTTTAGTTTACTGAGGTAGGGGTTTGTTGTTCGTCAGCTGACTTCTCATTATTTATTTTATTCTCGCAGAACATGAGCTAAGGTTGATCAGGCCTCGCTAGTATTCGTACGAGGTGTTTGAGTTTAGACTCAATTACGATATAGGATGTTGCCTATACTTTAATCTTAATACTTAGTTAGTATTTTTGGTTTACTATCTTTCTCGTAGTCGTGCTTCTTTATTTTCACAAAGAGACAAAATTTTTATCTGAGACACATGACTTCTGCGAACGTAATTATCTGTATTGGGTTCGTACAGCGCTACGGTCACGGGGGTGATGAACTTGTGAATCGCGTAGGGGCCACACCATCGGTAAGATAGTTTGGGAGTGGTCCTATCAACGGCTCTACTCGTAGGGTGAGTTTTATACATGACTAAATCACTTACTTTGTACTTTATTTTCCTATTATTCTGCTCATGATATTTCCGCGATTTTTGTAGATTCGCTCTCAAATTTGCGCGAGCTTCGTTCATATGTTCCTTATATTATTCCCATTTATTTCGCGGGGCAATAATTCATGAATTTTCCACATTGTGGTTAACGGGTGGTTCGGTTTATACTTGTACAGTAAGTCAAATGGTGTTGATTTATGTCCTTCATGATAGGCAGAATTGAAGGCAAATTGTATCCATGATAGATTTTGATCCCACGCTGTCTGATCTTTAGCGTGGTAAGATATTAAGGCTGATTTTAGGTTTCGCAAGTATCTCTCAGCTAGGTTTCCTTGCGGTCGGTACTCTGTGACTGTAATGTGATTTATTCCTAATTTAAAACACATGTCATTGAATTCCTTGGATTTAATCTGAGGTCCGTTGTCAGATACTAGATGTACTGGAGTACCGTAATCTTTAAATAGTCTCTCTTGCAGAATTTTTATTGTCGCAGATGCTAAAGCACGTCTCATAGGATACATCCATACGAATTTAGTGAAAGAGTCCACGCAAATTAATAGCATATTATTTCCTGACTTAGAACGGGGATAGGGTCCAGAAAAATCTATGTATATCTTTGAAAAAGGTGTTGTGGGGATTTCTGAGATTAATTTTCCGATTTGACTGTTTCTTGCTGGCTTGCTCAGGGCACAGATTTCGCATTGTTTCACGAACCTAGTTATTTGACTGTTCATGTTTTCCCAATGATAGTCCTTGCGAATACGATGTATCGTTTTCCTTATTCCCATATGAGCTCCAATGGTTGATGAGTGGTAGTATTCCATCAGCATGGGTTTAATAATTTCCGGGGCGATTATTCTCAGTGACTTTTCCGTTAGCCTTTTTATAACAAAGTACTCGTTTACTCAAGGTATACTTGTCAGAATAATTTCCTTTATCTAGTTGTTCTATTATCTTACTCAAATTAGGATCTTGTTGTTGGTGATGCGCTGTATCCTTGAATGCAAGGGGGAATTCTGTTATTAGCGTATTGACAGTAGTGGTTTCAACCTTGTTTTCGCCAGGTCTGGTATTGGGTAGTTGGAACATGCGGGATAGTGTATCGGCGACTACATTTTGGTACCACGAATATGTTGTACTTTAAACTTGTAGCAATTTAATCTTAACACCCATCTTCCGATACGACCTAACTGTTTTGGATGGTTCAACAACCACGACAAAGCTTGGTTGTCGGTCTCTAGTAGAAATTCCTTGTGCTCCAAAAATGGTTTGAATTTTTCGAAGGCGAACACTACAGCTAAACATTCAAGTTCATAGGCTGAGAACTTCCTTTCTTGCTCCGTCAAAGTATGTGATGCATAGTTGATCGGTAGTCTTGTATTATCTATTTCTTCGTATATTACTGCTCCTAATGCTACACTAGAACTGTCGGTCTGTACGACAAATGGTTTACTGAAATCTGCTAACTGCAATACGGGGGGTGATATTATGCTTTCTTTGAGTGTTTCGAATGCGGCTTGGTGTCGAGTAGTCCACTCGAATTTCGCTCCTTTCTTCCTTAATGCATTTAATGGGGCTGCTATATCCGCTAGGTGGGGTATGTACTTGTGAAAATAATTGATCATACCTAAAAAACGAGCTATAACTTTGGTGTCTCTAGGCGGTAAAAAGTCTCGGATTTCACGCGTGCGTTCGGAGTCAATGCTAACATTACCTTCGGCTAATACTATATGACCTAAGAAAGAGAATTGTTTTACTGCGAAATTAACTTTACTGGGGTTTACCTTTAGTCCAGCATTCTTTAACCTTGATAATACCTCACGCAAGTGATGAATGTGCTGATCCATCGATTCACTATATACTACTATGTCGTCAAGATAGTGATATACGAATTTAAATTTAACGTCATGGAATATTTTTTCTAACAGTCTGCTACATACTGAACTTCCTTGTGATATTCTGAAGGGTACTCTAGTAAATTGATATAGATTAAATGGGACAGCAAACGCCGTTAGGTGTTTTGATTCTTCGGCTAGTGGAATTTGGTGGAAGGCCTGGTTGAGATCCATTATGGTGAAAATGTTTGCTTTTGTAAAATAATGGAATGCGCTGTGAATGTCGGGCAGGGGAATCGATTCAAATTCTATATTCTTATTCATCTGTCTATAATCCACGACTAGTCTATGTTTGTCAATTCCTTTAGGTACTAGGAATGCAGGGGACGAGTATGGGGAAGTTGACGGTTCAATGACGTGTTGTTCTAGGAGTTTGTTGATTTGGTTTCTCATTATTTCCATCTTGGTCGGCGATAATTTGTATGGATGCAGACGTATTACTTTGCTGTCGCTTAGATTTATTTTGTATTCGATTAGATTGGTCAATCCTAACTTGGGTGTGAGTACTGTAGAAAATTCCCTTATTAGCTTTTGGATTCTTTGTCGCTCATTACCTTTTAAATGACTCAAACCAGATTCCTGATGCTCCAGATGAATAGTTGATGTTTCGCAATTCTCGCTGTTATTTAGCTCGGAGTCGAACTGATATTTTCGAGTGCGATCAAATCTAAAACAATATTGTTTAGCGTATATGTCGAGAATTAAGCCAGTTTTGCTTATAAAATCGGCGCCTAGTATTAAGTTTTGACCTAATAATTCAGCTACGAGTAGTGGAACATACCAAGTAAAATTCTTTATTTTTAATTTGACAGTAATACTGCGTGATATATTTAGGTTTTGCTTATTCGCGATGGCACACTTTATGTTCACGTTTTGGCTACGTCTAATAAGATTATGATTACCTAATACGGTGGCTAGCTGTTGACTGATAATACTACGTGTAGATCCCGAATCGATTAAACCGAGGATATTCGTTGCTCCAAGGTCTATCTGTATGTAGGGTAATTGGCATATACTTGTTTTGCATGTACCAACAGAGTTGCACTTGTCAATAAGTCTTGTTACGTAAGGGTCTATACGTTTGTTTATATTTATTTTTACTTTAGGGTGATTAGTGTTTATACCTTTCCTTTTGATTCTGCGGAAGACGTAGGATTTTGGTTCTTCCTGCTTCACATGTTTTTTGACTGATCGGTTTTTTGTTGGTACCGCTTTTTTTTACAATGTTTGCTAATGTGTCCGGACTTTCCACAGTTATAACATCTTCTTTCGTTATTGGCATCTCTCGCATGCTGTTGGGGTTTTGGTAGGGAGTTTGATGTATAGGGGTAGCTCTGGGTTTTAGAAGTTCTTACGAATCGCTTATCGCGGTAGGTTGGAGTATCGGTCCCAAGGGATAGAGGTAGGAATGAATCCCTGCGTGGAGTCTGGGACATTAACACGCGTCTGTTCTGATCTGAATACCAGACGTTGGATGAATGTATACAACACAGTTCCAGTTCTGTGAAGGTGGTTGGTCTCTTCATAAGTGCTAAGCGAGATCGCTCCTCGGGAGATAGTCCTACTAAGATAGTGTCTACTAGCTGTTGTTCACTCCAGTTAACTTGTAGTAATAAGGCCGATTCCCTTATTTCAGATATATAATGAGCTAGTCTCTCGTACGCGAAGTACTGAATTCCGCTTTAATTCTTCGGAGATACCGGTGGGGATGAAGTGTCTTATCAGGGTTGTATGTAGTTCTTCTACAGGGTGATTATACCTTAGTGACTTTAACACACGATCTTTTAAAGGAGATCTACATTTAGGTAGAAGTAGCCTACTTGTAAAATTTGGTCATCCTTTAGTTGTCGCAGATCCTTTATTTGTAATAGGTGCTTGATAAAGCCTAGGAGTTTCGTAATATTCAGCCCGTCAGTGGTTGGTATTTCAGATAAAATACGTTCTACGGGGTGAGTTATTTTTCCATAGAACTCAGTGTTGAAATTTAATTGAGGTGTCGTTACAGGTTTTTCCCCTGGTGGATTTGTCTGTAAGAGGGGAGGTAAATCGTAATTATGGGTAATATTCCCTAGTTCATTTGGAAATGGCGAGGCGGTTACGGGGAAGGTATTTGCTTGTCTAACCGTTAAGCGATCCTTACTGGGTTCTATACTAGATTCCTGGAGAAATTGAAATTTTACAGAACTGGGTTGCTGTTCTTGAGTAAGAGATTGGGTGGGGGAAATATTTAGTTTCGTCATTGCTTCTTCGATCTCTTCTATTCTAAACGATTCGGACCTTCTACGTAATTCGCGCATTATCTCTGGTAATTGTTGTAAGGCTTCTTCCGCGAATTTTTGCACGTCAGGTGGAGTAACTTTGTCACCGGGCCAATTCAACAAATTGGTGATGCGGCGGGTCAGATGTTCTATTCTTTGAGTGGTTCTTAAAATTATCGCGGGGGATTTTTCATCTCGCAGGGTTTGTGCGATGGAGGTAAGCTCCGTATATTTATGATAGCATGTTTCCTTTTCACTTTCGAAGTCTAATACGCTTAAACGATTCAACAGTGAGGGTTTGTCTGGTCTATTCTCGCGTAATGTTTTGCGCAGCTCCGCGACAGTTACGTTTGTGTATGGGAGACCGCGTAACAAAGCTTCATAGCTCAGTTCATCCTTCAACAACAAGTCGGGGTTAAATTGAGCCATTGTAGTCGTAATAATGATTTTTAAATCTTATGTACTACGTACGTTAAAATATGTTATCTATTTTAAACACTCTTATGAAATTTGAATTCATTTAAACACATACATACGATAACAATCTTATACTAATAAATCAAATTTAAATTATCTCAAATAAATTCAATAATATGTAAATCTAATAATTATCTGTGGATATAAAGAGATAATATCTTTTTATAGTGGAAAGAAATTTCACACGGAGAGTTCATTGTGTTTACACTAGCACAATAGATCAGCTGTTGGGGAGGTAAATTGTATGCGTTAGGGTGGCTTATTGTTTACCTTGGCAAGGGGTTCTTAACAAAAGGAGGGTGACTTCCGATAATCTGGAACTTGATTATTTCCTGCACAGGTCTGTCGTATATTGACAATTTGGGGAATTCTATTCAAATAACTTATTTTGTTTACGGGGCAGAACGTACATTCCTGGACACGACTCCAACATGGAATAGCCTGTAAATATACCGACAGGTTGAAAATGGAATTTTTTTTACAAGCGGGGACTTGCTTATTACGTCGATTTCCTAATACTACTATTATTATTTTATAAATAAAACTCTATTTATTTTGTTCTAGTTCACAAATTCAGAGTGAATAAATTTACGCTTTTTAGCAAGTTACTGTTAATTATTTAGCAGATAGGATTTTAAATGCTAGCAGAGTGTGGCATTTTGTATGCGCCACGACGTACACAATTATCTTATAAGAAAGCAGAGTGGCGCATTTTCTAACGTCTCTCCTGTTAAGACATTATAACACAGGGAACCAGTTTAATTGGTTGCTGTCAATTAAACCGGCTGCCGTCGTTAGTACAAATTACTTACCAACAAATTGGGAAAATGTAAATATCAGGAATTTGTCCAAGGTTACGTAAATTTACTCACTCTCTGGATTTTAGCAAAAACATCTCTTTATTATGGCTTCTTAAATAATGATTTAAAAATAATACCTTTAATGGTCATCTTTTTATTTTTATGTTAAAGAAACTTCTGATAGATTCTGCATCAAATGCTCTTATACTCTTTAAAGTGTTACTCTGATGAGCTCAAAACCATACAGTTGTGTATTACCTTGAATACCACGGATCCGGGTTCTAAATTTATAGTATTCCAAAATACTTCAACATTATGCAAACAATTAGAAGAATAGTTTGATCAAATTTCGAATTAATTTTTACCTTTAACCATCATCAGATTACTATTATTTCTTTACAGTAACTACAAACATTACTATGTTAAGATTTACATGATTTGAATGAGTCTTTACAAAAATGTACTGTTTTTGTTGTGATTGTTATAAAACAATGTAAGCACAGAAGTTACGCTTTAGTGTCACCTGGGTATAATGTGGATCTGCAGCTGGTTCTCTTGCTGATCCTCTTCAGTAGGTTTTCCTGGATGTTCTTCGTTGTCGTTTGGGTTCCTCCATTTAGTTTGTTGATTCTAAGTTGCGATCAAAGTCATGACGCTAGGATTCTGCTACCTGGAGCTCGTAAAGTTGTCGTCGTTGCTTCACTCCTGACATTGGTGTCACTTTTCACATTTTAGTTTTAACTGCACTAATGTTACCTTTTTATATGGTATACCTTACAAGTTAAACCTTTTCATAAAGAGATGTGTCGGCTATCTTAGTTATTTTTAATTCTTTCTCTACATTTAAACTACTTTACTTGTTTTACGTTTCACTTCGTTTCAACTACATGTGGAGTATGTAACCACGAAACACTGACTTTCTGCTACATCGTTTTGCAATATATACATACGTTCTCCTCCACGACACATGCTAAAGCTGTTAACTTGTCAGAGATTCTGGGTCGACTGAGGTTGATTTTGCGGCCGTGAGTAGGGAAGCGGGCGCAGTTCACACGCCGAGAGAAAAGTAGTTCGTATTTTATTATTATTATTTTTCCATTAATTAACTACTATTAATTATCCTACCTTTTCTTTATTGAGTTAGGTATTTCATTTATTATTATCACGTCTTTTTATTTAATTAGAATGATTATTATTATTCGCTTCATAACAGTATAATTTGCATGTCCGTACTAGCCTTTTTACAAGTTGGTACAGGTATATAGGTACAGAGGGGAGGGTGGATTATTCTCTCACGCGTTATTTTGAATAAAAATTATTTTGTGCTATTTAATTTGCCTTTAAATCGTCACATCCTCCTCTACTTAAAGAAGACGACGGGGCGACGTTAGTGGGTATTAAATGGATATCTATGAAATACAATTATATTTGGCACGGAACTTCGTGATGAAATTACTCTCCACAAGGTGATTTCGATTCATCAATCGATTAGCTTACATACTATACAAAATACTTAAATTTCAATACATATACAACACATAAAATACACAAATACATAAATCTACCTTATTTCTATTTCTTAAAGCTACTACCGGTTTTTTTTCTTCACTCGTTTTAAGGAGTTACACTCATGAGTAGGTTTCAGCATATTTCAGGTATACAATTGTGTATCTGTTTACGTTTATACAGATATACAGTGTTGCTGTAAGCTTAAAGTTTCTCTAGTGTTCTTACAGAAGGGTATTCTCACCTTTATAATTTTCAACGCGTCGAATCGCTGATTATTTTGACTTCTTTGTGGTCCACTACTCCTCTTAATTCCTAATTTCGTCTTTCTCTTAGTCACAAACGTGAACTACAATTTAGTGTATTACTACTATCATGTTCATCGCAAGCAGTAACATATTATAGGTTATTAATAACAATAACATATTGTAATAACAATAGAATTACCTTTAGTTTACTGAGGTAGGGGTTTGTTGTTCGTCAGCTGACTTCTCATTATTTATTTTATTCTCGCAGAACATGAGCTAAGGTTGATCAGGCCTCGCTAGTATTCGTACGAGGTGTTTGAGTTTAGACTCAATTACGATATAGGATGTTGCCTATACTTTAATCTTAATACTTAGTTAGTATTTTTGGTTTACTATCTTTCTCGTAGTCGTGCTTCTTTATTTTCACAAAGAGACAAAATTTTTATCTGAGACACATGACTTCTGCGAACGTAATTATCTGTATTGGGTTCGTACAGCGCTACGGTCACGGGGGTGATGAACTTGTGAATCGCGTAGGGGCCACACCATCGGTAAGATAGTTTGGGAGTGGTCCTATCAACGGCTCTACTCGTAGGGTGAGTTTTATACATGACTAAATCACTTACTTTGTACTTTATTTTCCTATTATTCTGCTCATGATATTTCCGCGATTTTTGTAGATTCGCTCTCAAATTTGCGCGAGCTTCGTTCATATGTTCCTTATATTATTCCCATTTATTTCGCGGGGCAATAATTCATGAATTTTCCACATTGTGGTTAACGGGTGGTTCGGTTTATACTTGTACAGTAAGTCAAATGGTGTTGATTTATGTCCTTCATGATAGGCAGAATTGAAGGCAAATTGTATCCATGATAGATTTTGATCCCACGCTGTCTGATCTTTAGCGTGGTAAGATATTAAGGCTGATTTTAGGTTTCGCAAGTATCTCTCAGCTAGGTTTCCTTGCGGTCGGTACTCTGTGACTGTAATGTGATTTATTCCTAATTTAAAACACATGTCATTGAATTCCTTGGATTTAATCTGAGGTCCGTTGTCAGATACTAGATGTACTGGAGTACCGTAATCTTTAAATAGTCTCTCTTGCAGAATTTTTATTGTCGCAGATGCTAAAGCACGTCTCATAGGATACATCCATACGAATTTAGTGAAAGAGTCCACGCAAATTAATAGCATATTATTTCCTGACTTAGAACGGGGATAGGGTCCAGAAAAATCTATGTATATCTTTGAAAAAGGTGTTGTGGGGATTTCTGAGATTAATTTTCCGATTTGACTGTTTCTTGCTGGCTTGCTCAGGGCACAGATTTCGCATTGTTTCACGAACCTAGTTATTTGACTGTTCATGTTTTCCCAATGATAGTCCTTGCGAATACGATGTATCGTTTTCCTTATTCCCATATGAGCTCCAATGGTTGATGAGTGGTAGTATTCCATCAGCATGGGTTTAATAATTTCCGGGGCGATTATTCTCAGTGACTTTTCCGTTAGCCTTTTTATAACAAAGTACTCGTTTACTCAAGGTATACTTGTCAGAATAATTTCCTTTATCTAGTTGTTCTATTATCTTACTCAAATTAGGATCTTGTTGTTGGTGATGCGCTGTATCCTTGAATGCAAGGGGGAATTCTGTTATTAGCGTATTGACAGTAGTGGTTTCAACCTTGTTTTCGCCAGGTCTGGTATTGGGTAGTTGGAACATGCGGGATAGTGTATCGGCGACTACATTTTGGTACCACGAATATGTTGTACTTTAAACTTGTAGCAATTTAATCTTAACACCCATCTTCCGATACGACCTAACTGTTTTGGATGGTTCAACAACCACGACAAAGCTTGGTTGTCGGTCTCTAGTAGAAATTCCTTGTGCTCCAAAAATGGTTTGAATTTTTCGAAGGCGAACACTACAGCTAAACATTCAAGTTCATAGGCTGAGAACTTCCTTTCTTGCTCCGTCAAAGTATGTGATGCATAGTTGATCGGTAGTCTTGTATTATCTATTTCTTCGTATATTACTGCTCCTAATGCTACACTAGAACTGTCGGTCTGTACGACAAATGGTTTACTGAAATCTGCTAACTGCAATACGGGGGGTGATATTATGCTTTCTTTGAGTGTTTCGAATGCGGCTTGGTGTCGAGTAGTCCACTCGAATTTCGCTCCTTTCTTCCTTAATGCATTTAATGGGGCTGCTATATCCGCTAGGTGGGGTATGTACTTGTGAAAATAATTGATCATACCTAAAAAACGAGCTATAACTTTGGTGTCTCTAGGCGGTAAAAAGTCTCGGATTTCACGCGTGCGTTCGGAGTCAATGCTAACATTACCTTCGGCTAATACTATATGACCTAAGAAAGAGAATTGTTTTACTGCGAAATTAACTTTACTGGGGTTTACCGTTAGTCCAGCATTCTTTAACCTTGATAATACCTCACGCAAGTGATGAATGTGCTGATCCATCGATTCACTATATACTACTATGTCGTCAAGATAGTGATATACGAATTTAAATTTAACGTCATGGAATATTTTTTCTAACAGTCTGCTACATACTGAACTTCCTTGTGATATTCTGAAGGGTACTCTAGTAAATTGATATAGATTAAATGGGACAGCAAACGCCGTTAGGTGTTTTGATTCTTCGGCTAGTGGAATTTGGTGGAAGGCCTGGTTGAGATCCATTATGGTGAAAATGTTTGCTTTTGTAAAATAATGGAATGCGCTGTGAATGTCGGGCAGGGGAATCGATTCAAATTCTATATTCTTATTCATCTGTCTATAATCCACGACTAGTCTATGTTTGTCAATTCCTTTAGGTACTAGGAATGCAGGGGACGAGTATGGGGAAGTTGACGGTTCAATGACGTGTTGTTCTAGGAGTTTGTTGATTTGGTTTCTCATTATTTCCATCTTGGTCGGCGATAATTTGTATGGATGCAGACGTATTACTTTGCTGTCGCTTAGATTTATTTTGTATTCGATTAGATTGGTCAATCCTAACTTGGGTGTGAGTACTGTAGAAAATTCCCTTATTAGCTTTTGGATTCTTTGTCGCTCATTACCTTTTAAATGACTCAAACCAGATTCCTGATGCTCCAGATGAATAGTTGATGTTTCGCAATTCTCGCTGTTATTTAGCTCGGAGTCGAACTGATATTTTCGAGTGCGATCAAATCTAAAACAATATTGTTTAGCGTATATGTCGAGAATTAAGCCAGTTTTGCTTATAAAATCGGCGCCTAGTATTAAGTTTTGACCTAATAATTCAGCTACGAGTAGTGGAACATACCAAGTAAAATTCTTTATTTTTAATTTGACAGTAATACTGCGTGATATATTTAGGTTTTGCTTATTCGCGATGGCACACTTTATGTTCACGTTTTGGCTACGTCTAATAAGATTATGATTACCTAATACGGTGGCTAGCTGTTGACTGATAATACTACGTGTAGATCCCGAATCGATTAAACCGAGGATATTCGTTGCTCCAAGGTCTATCTGTATGTAGGGTAATTGGCATATACTTGTTTTGCATGTACCAACAGAGTTGCACTTGTCAATAAGTCTTGTTACGTAAGGGTCTATACGTTTGTTTATATTTATTTTTACTTTAGGGTGATTAGTGTTTATACCTTTCCTTTTGATTCTGCGGAAGACGTAGGATTTTGGTTCTTCCTGCTTCACATGTTTTTTGACTGATCGGTTTTTTGTTGGTACCGCTTTTTTTTACAATGTTTGCTAATGTGTCCGGACTTTCCACAGTTATAACATCTTCTTTCGTTATTGGCATCTCTCGCATGCTGTTGGGGTTTTGGTAGGGAGTTTGATGTATAGGGGTAGCTCTGGGTTTTAGAAGTTCTTACGAATCGCTTATCGCGGTAGGTTGGAGTATCGGTCCCAAGGGATAGAGGTAGGAATGAATCCCTGCGTGGAGTCTGGGACATTAACACGCGTCTGTTCTGATCTGAATACCAGACGTTGGATGAATGTATACAACACAGTTCCAGTTCTGTGAAGGTGGTTGGTCTCTTCATAAGTGCTAAGCGAGATCGCTCCTCGGGAGATAGTCCTACTAAGATAGTGTCTACTAGCTGTTGTTCACTCCAGTTAACTTGTAGTAATAAGGCCGATTCCCTTATTTCAGATATATAATGAGCTAGTCTCTCGTACGCGAAGTACTGAATTCCGCTTTAATTCTTCGGAGATACCGGTGGGGATGAAGTGTCTTATCAGGGTGGTATGTAGTTCTTCTACAGGGTGATTATACCTTAGTGACTTTAACACACGATCTTTTAAAGGAGATCTACATTTAGGTAGAAGTAGCCTACTTGTAAAATTTGGTCATCCTTTAGTTGTCGCAGATCCTTTATTTGTAATAGGTGCTTGATAAAGCCTAGGAGTTTCGTAATATTCAGCCCGTCAGTGGTTGGTATTTCAGATAAAATACGTTCTACGGGGTGAGTTATTTTTCCATAGAACTCAGTGTTGAAATTTAATTGAGGTGTCGTTACAGGTTTTTCCCCTGGTGGATTTGTCTGTAAGAGGGGAGGTAAATCGTAATTATGGGTAATATTCCCTAGTTCATTTGGAAATGGCGAGGCGGTTACGGGGAAGGTATTTGCTTGTCTAACCGTTAAGCGATCCTTACTGGGTTCTATACTAGATTCCTGGAGAAATTGAAATTTTACAGAACTGGGTTGCTGTTCTTGAGTAAGAGATTGGGTGGGGGAAATATTTAGTTTCGTCATTGCTTCTTCGATCTCTTCTATTCTAAACGATTCGGACCTTCTACGTAATTCGCGCATTATCTCTGGTAATTGTTGTAAGGCTTCTTCCGCGAATTTTTGCACGTCAGGTGGAGTAACTTTGTCACCGGGCCAATTCAACAAATTGGTGATGCGGCGGGTCAGATGTTCTATTCTTTGAGTGGTTCTTAAACTTATCGCGGGGGATTTTTCATCTCGCAGGGTTTGTGCGATGGAGGTAAGCTCCGTATATTTATGATAGCATGTTTCCTTTTCACTTTCGAAGTCTAATACGCTTAAACGATTCAACAGTGAGGGTTTGTCTGGTCTATTCTCGCGTAATGTTTTGCGCAGCTCCGCGACAGTTACGTTTGTGTATGGGAGACCGCGTAACAAAGCTTCATAGCTCAGTTCATCCTTCAACAACAAGTCGGGGTTAAATTGAGCCATTGTAGTCGTAATAATGATTTTTAAATCTTATGTACTACGTACGTTAAAATATGTTATCTATTTTAAACACTCTTATGAAATTTGAATTCATTTAAACACATACATACGATAACAATCTTATACTAATAAATCAAATTTAAATTATCTCAAATAAATTCAATTATATGTAAATCTAATAATTATCTGTGGATATAAAGAGATAATATCTTTTTATAGTGGAAAGAAATTTCACACGGAGAGTTCATTGTGTTTACACTAGCACAATAGATCAGCTGTTGGGGAGGTAAATTGTATGCGTTAGGGTGGCTTATTGTTTACCTTGGCAAGGGGTTCTTAACAAAAGGAGGGTGACTTCCGATAATCTGGAACTTGATTATTTCCTGCACAGGTCTGTCGTATATTGACAATTTGGGGAATTCTATTCAAATAACTTATTTTGTTTACGGGGCAGAACGTACATTCCTCGACACGACTCCAACATGGAATAGCCTGTAAATATACCGATAGGTTGAAAATGGAATTTTTTTTACAAGCGGGGACTTGCTTATTACGTCGATTTCCTAATACTACTATTATTATTTTATAAATAAAACTCTATTTATTTTGTTCTAGTTCACAAATTCAGAGTGAATACATTTACGCTTTTTAGCAAGTTACTGTTAATTATTTAGCAGATAGGATTTTAAATGCTAGCAGAGTGTGGCATTTTGTATGCGCCACGACGTACACAATTATCTTATAAGAAAGCAGAGTGGCGCATTTTCTAACGTCTCTCCTGTTAAGACATTATAACACAGGGAACCAGTTTAATTGGTTGCTGTCAATTAAACCGGCTGCCGTCGTTAGTACAAATTACTTACCAACAAATTGGGAAAATGTAAATATCAGGAATTTGTCCAAGGTTACGTAAATTTACTCACTCTCTGGATTTTAGCAAAAACATCTCTTTATTATGGCTTCTTAAATAATGATTTAAAAATAATACCTTTAATGGTCATCTTTTTATTTTTATGTTAAAGAAACTTCTGATAGATTCTGCATCAAATGCTCTTATACTCTTTAAAGTGTTACTCTGATGAGCTCAAAACCATACAGTTGTGTATTACCTTGAATACCACGGATCCGGGTTCTAAATTTATAGTATTCCAAAATACTTCAACATTATGCAAACAATTAGAAGAATAGTTTGATCAAATTTCGAATTAATTTTTACCTTTAACCATCATCAGATTACTATTATTTCTTTACAGTAACTACAAACATTACTATGTTAAGATTTACATGATTTGAATGAGTCTTTACAAAAATGTACTGTTTTTGTTGTGATTGTTATAAAACAATGTAAGCACAGAAGTTACGCTTTAGTGTCACCTGGGTATAATGTGGATCTGCAGCTGGTTCTCTTGCTGATCCTCTTCAGTAGGTTTTCCTGGATGTTCTTCGTTGTCGTTTGGGTTCCTCCATTTAGTTTGTTGATTCTAAGTTGCGATCAAAGTCATGACGCTAGGATTCTGCTACCTGGAGCTCGTAAAGTTGTCGTCGTTGCTTCACTCCTGACATTGGTGTCACTTTTCACATTTTAGTTTTAACTGCACTAATGTTACCTTTTTATATGGTATACCTTACAAGTTAAACCTTTTCATAAAGAGATGTGTCGGCTATCTTAGTTATTTTTAATTCTTTCTCTACATTTAAACTACTTTACTTGTTTTACGTTTCACTTCGTTTCAACTACATGTGGAGTATGTAACCACGAAACACTGACTTTCTGCTACATCGTTTTGCAATATATACATACGTTCTCCTCCACGACACATGCTAAAGCTGTTAACTTGTCAGAGATTCTGGGTCGACTGAGGTTGATTTTGCGGCCGTGAGTAGGGAAGCGGGCGCAGTTCACACGCCGAGAGAAAAGTAGTTCGTATTTTATTATTATTATTTTTCCATTAATTAACTACTATTAATTATCCTACCTTTTCTTTATTGAGTTAGGTATTTCATTTATTATTATCACGTCTTTTTATTTAATTAGAATGATTATTATTATTCGCTTCATAACAGTATAATTTGCATGTCCGTACTAGCCTTTTTACAAGTTGGTACAGGTATATAGGTACAGAGGGGAGGGTGGATTATTCTCTCACGCGTTATTTTGAATAAAAATTATTTTGTGCTATTTAATTTGCCTTTAAATCGTCACATCCTCCTCTACTTAAAGAAGACGACGGGGCGACGTTAGTGGGTATTAAATGGATATCTATGAAATACAATTATATTTGGCACGGAACTTCGTGATGAAATTACTCTCCACAAGGTGATTTCGATTCATCAATCGATTAGCTTACATACTATACAAAATACTTAAATTTCAATACATATACAACACATAAAATACACAAATACATAAATCTACCTTATTTCTATTTCTTAAAGCTACTACCGGTTTTTTTTCTTCACTCGTTTTAAGGAGTTACACTCATGAGTAGGTTTCAGCATATTTCAGGTATACAATTGTGTATCTGTTTACGTTTATACAGATATACAGTGTTGCTGTAAGCTTAAAGTTTCTCTAGTGTTCTTACAGAAGGGTATTCTCACCTTTATAATTTTCAACGCGTCGAATCGCTGATTATTTTGACTTCTTTGTGGTCCACTACTCCTCTTAATTCCTAATTTCGTCTTTCTCTTAGTCACAAACGTGAACTACAATTTAGTGTATTACTACTATCATGTTCATCGCAAGCAGTAACATATTATAGGTTATTAATAACAATAACATATTGTAATAACAATAGAATTACCTTTAGTTTACTGAGGTAGGGGTTTGTTGTTCGTCAGCTGACTTCTCATTATTTATTTTATTCTCGCAGAACATGAGCTAAGGTTGATCAGGCCTCGCTAGTATTCGTACGAGGTGTTTGAGTTTAGACTCAATTACGATATAGGATGTTGCCTATACTTTAATCTTAATACTTAGTATTTTTGGTTTACTATCTTTCTCGTAGTCGTGCTTCTTTATTTTCACAAAGAGACAAAATTTTTATCTGAGACACATGACTTCTGCGAACGTAATTATCTGTATTGGGTTCGTACAGCGCTACGGTCACGGGGGTGATGAACTTGTGAATCGCGTAGGGGCTACACCATCGGTAAGATAGTTTGGGAGTGGTCCTATCAACGGCTCTACTCGTAGGGTGAGTTTTATACATGACTAAATCACTTACTTTGTACTTTATTTTCCTATTATTCTGCTCATGATATTTCCGCGATTTTTGTAGATTCGCTCTCAAATTTGCGCGAGCTTCGTTCATATGTTCCTTATATTATTCCCATTTATTTCGCGGGGCAATAATTCATGAATTTTCCACATTGTGGTTAACGGGTGGTTCGGTTTATACTTGTACAGTAAGTCAAATGGTGTTGATTTATGTCCTTCATGATAGGCAGAATTGAAGGCAAATTGTATCCATGATAGATTTTGATCCCACGCTGTCTGATCTTTAGCGTGGTAAGATATTAAGGCTGATTTTAGGTTTCGCAAGTATCTCTCAGCTAGGTTTCCTTGCGGTCGGTACTCTGTGACTGTAATGTGATTTATTCCTAATTTAAAACACATGTCATTGAATTCCTTGGATTTAATCTGAGGTCCGTTGTCAGATACTAGATGTACTGGAGTACCGTAATCTTTAAATAGTCTCTCTTGCAGAATTTTTATTGTCGCAGATGCTAAAGCACGTCTCATAGGATACATCCATACGAATTTAGTGAAAGAGTCCACGCAAATTAATAGCATATTATTTCCTGACTTAGAACGGGGATAGGGTCCAGAAAAATCTATGTATATCTTTGAAAAAGGTGTTGTGGGGATTTCTGAGATTAATTTTCCGATTTGACTGTTTCTTGCTGGCTTGCTCAGGGCACAGATTTCGCATTGTTTCACGAACCTAGTTATTTGACTGTTCATGTTTTCCCAATGATAGTCCTTGCGAATACGATGTATCGTTTTCCTTATTCCCATATGAGCTCCAATGGTTGATGAGTGGTAGTATTCCATCAGCATGGGTTTAATAATTTCCGGGGCGATTATTCTCAGTGACTTTTCCGTTAGCCTTTTTATAACAAAGTACTCGTTTACTCAAGGTATACTTGTCAGAATAATTTCCTTTATCTAGTTGTTCTATTATCTTACTCAAATTAGGATCTTGTTGTTGGTGATGCGCTGTATCCTTGAATGCAAGGGGGAATTCTGTTATTAGCGTATTGACAGTAGTGGTTTCAACCTTGTTTTCGCCAGGTCTGGTATTGGGTAGTTGGAACATGCGGGATAGTGTATCGGCGACTACATTTTGGTACCACGAATATGTTGTACTTTAAACTTGTAGCAATTTAATCTTAACACCCATCTTCCGATACGACCTAACTGTTTTGGATGGTTCAACAACCACGACAAAGCTTGGTTGTCGGTCTCTAGTAGAAATTCCTTGTGCTCCAAAAATGGTTTGAATTTTTCGAAGGCGAACACTACAGCTAAACATTCAAGTTCATAGGCTGAGAACTTCCTTTCTTGCTCCGTCAAAGTATGTGATGCATAGTTGATCGGTAGTCTTGTATTATCTATTTCTTCGTATATTACTGCTCCTAATGCTACACTAGAACTGTCGGTCTGTACGACAAATGGTTTACTGAAATCTGCTAACTGCAATACGGGGGGTGATATTATGCTTTCTTTGAGTGTTTCGAATGCGGCTTGGTGTCGAGTAGTCCACTCGAATTTCGCTCCTTTCTTCCTTAATGCATTTAATGGGGCTGCTATATCCGCTAGGTGGGGTATGTACTTGTGAAAATAATTGATCATACCTAAAAAACGAGCTATAACTTTGGTGTCTCTAGGCGGTAAAAAGTCTCGGATTTCACGCGTGCGTTCGGGGTCAATGCTAACATTACCTTCGGCTAATACTATATGACCTATGAAAGAGAATTGTTTTACTGCGAAATTAACTTTACTGGGGTTTACCGTTAGTCCAGCATTCTTTAACCTTGATAATACCTCACGCAAGTGATGAATGTGCTGATCCATCGATTCACTATATACTACTATGTCGTCAAGATAGTGATATACGAATTTAAATTTAACGTCATGGAATATTTTTTCTAACAGTCTGCTACATACTGAACTTCCTTGTGATATTCTGAAGGGTACTCTAGTAAATTGATATAGATTAAATGGGACAGCAAACGCCGTTAGGTGTTTTGATTCTTCGGCTAGTGGAATTTGGTGGAAGGCCTGGTTGAGATCCATTATGGTGAAAATGTTTGCTTTTGTAAAATAATGGAATGCGCTGTGAATGTCGGGCAGGGGAATCGATTCAAATTCTATATTCTTATTCATCTGTCTATAATCCACGACTAGTCTATGTTTGTCAATTCCTTTAGGTACTAGGAATGCAGGGGACGAGTATGGGGAAGTTGACGGTTCAATGACGTGTTGTTCTAGGAGTTTGTTGATTTGGTTTCTCATTATTTCCATCTTGGTCGGCGATAATTTGTATGGATGCAGACGTATTACTTTGCTGTCGCTTAGATTTATTTTGTATTCGATTAGATTGGTCAATCCTAACTTGGGTGTGAGTACTGTAGAAAATTCCCTTATTAGCTTTTGGATTCTTTGTCGCTCATTACCTTTTAAATGACTCAAACCAGATTCCTGATGCTCCAGATGAATAGTTGATGTTTCGCAATTCTCGCTGTTATTTAGCTCGGAGTCGAACTGATATTTTCGAGTGCGATCAAATCTAAAACAATATTGTTTAGCGTATATGTCGAGAATTAAGCCAGTTTTGCTTATAAAATCGGCGCCTAGTATTAAGTTTTGACCTAATAATTCAGCTACGAGTAGTGGAACATACCAAGTAAAATTCTTTATTTTTAATTTGACAGTAATACTGCGTGATATATTTAGGTTTTGCTTATTCGCGATGGCACACTTTATGTTCACGTTTTGGCTACGTCTAATAAGATTATGATTACCTAATACGGTGGCTAGCTGTTGACTGATAATACTACGTGTAGATCCCGAATCGATTAAACCGAGGATATTCGTTGCTCCAAGGTCTATCTGTATGTAGGGTAATTGGCATATACTTGTTTTGCATGTACCAACAGAGTTGCACTTGTCAATAAGTCTTGTTACGTAAGGGTCTATACGTTTGTTTATATTTATTTTTACTTTAGGGTGATTAGTGTTTATACCTTTCCTTTTGATTCTGCGGAAGACGTAGGATTTTGGTTCTTCCTGCTTCACATGTTTTTTGACTGATCGGTTTTTTGTTGGTACCGCTTTTTTTTACAATGTTTGCTAATGTGTCCGGACTTTCCACAGTTATAACATCTTCTTTCGTTATTGGCATCTCTCGCATGCTGTTGGGGTTTTGGTAGGGAGTTTGATGTATAGGGGTAGCTCTGGGTTTTAGAAGTTCTTACGAATCGCTTATCGCGGTAGGTTGGAGTATCGGTCCCAAGGGATAGAGGTAGGAATGAATCCCTGCGTGGAGTCTGGGACATTAACACGCGTCTGTTCTGATCTGAATACCAGACGTTGGATGAATGTATACAACACAGTTCCAGTTCTGTGAAGGTGGTTGGTCTCTTCATAAGTGCTAAGCGAGATCGCTCCTCGGGAGATAGTCCTACTAAGATAGTGTCTACTAGCTGTTGTTCACTCCAGTTAACTTGTAGTAATAAGGCCGATTCCCTTATTTCAGATATATAATGAGCTAGTCTCTCGTACGCGAAGTACTGAATTCCGCTTTAATTCTTCGGAGATACCGGTGGGGATGAAGTGTCTTATCAGGGTGGTATGTAGTTCTTCTACAGGGTGATTATACCTTAGTGACTCTAACACACGATCTTTTAAAGGAGATCTACATTTAGGTAGAAGTAGCCTACTTGTAAAATTTGGTCATCCTTTAGTTGTCGCAGATCCTTTATTTGTAATAGGTGCTTGATAAAGCCTAGGAGTTTCGTAATATTCAGCACGTCAGTGGTTGGTATTTCAGATAAAATACGTTCTACGGGGTGAGTTATTTTTCCATAGAACTCAGTGTTGAAATTTAATTGAGGTGTCGTTACAGGTTTTTCCCCTGGTGGATTTGTCTGTAAGAGGGAAGGTAAATCGTAATTATGGGTAATATTCCCTAGTTCATTTGGAAATGGCGAGGCGGTTACGGGGAAGGTATTTGCTTGTCTAACCGTTAAGCGATCCTTACTGGGTTCTATACTAGATTCCTGGAGAAATTGAAATTTTACAGCACTGGGTTGCTGTTCTTGAGTAAGAGATTGGGTGGGGGAAATATTTAGTTTCGTCATTGCTTCTTCGATCTCTTCTATTCTAAACGATTCGGACCTTCTACGTAATTCGCGCATTATCTCTGGTAATTGTTGTAAGGCTTCTTCCGCGAATTTTTGCACGTCAGGTGGAGTAACTTTGTCACCGGGCCAATTCAACAAATCGGTGATGCGGCGGGTCAGATGTTCTATTCTTTGAGTGGTTCTTAAACTTATCGCGGGGGATTTTTCATCTCGCAGGGTTTTTGCGATGGAGGTAAGCTCCGTATATTTATGATAGCATGTTTCCTTTTCACTTTCGAAGTCTAATACGCTTAAACGATTCAACAGTGAGGGTTTGTCTGGTCTATTCTCGCGTAATGTTTTGCGCAGCTCCGCGACAGTTACGTTTGTGTATGGGAGACCGCGTAACAAAGCTTCATAGCTCAGTTCATCCTTCAACAACAAGTCGGGGTTAAATTGAGCCATTGTAGTCGTAATAATGATTTTTAAATCTTATGTACTACGTACGTTAAAATATGTTATCTATTTTAAACACTCTTATGAAATTTGAATTCATTTAAACACATACATACGATAACAATCTTATACTAATAAATCAAATTTAAATTATCTCAAATAAATTCAATTATATGTAAATCTAATAATTATCTGTGGATATAAAGAGATAATATCTTTTTATAGTGGAAAGAAATTTCACACGGAGAGTTCATTGTGTTTACACTAGCACAATAGATCAGCTGTTGGGGAGGTAAATTGTATGCGTTAGGGTGGCTTATTGTTTACCTTGGCAAGGGGTTCTTAACAAAAGGAGGGTGACTTCCGATAATCTGGAACTTGATTATTTCCTGCACAGGTCTGTCGTATATTGACAATTTGGGGAATTCTATTCAAATAACTTATTTTGTTTACGGGGCAGAACGTACATTCCTCGACACGACTCCAACATGGAATAGCCTGTAAATATACCGACAGGTTGAAAATGGAATTTTTTTTACAAGCGGGGACTTGCTTATTACGTCGATTTCCTAATACTACTATTATTATTTTATAAATAAAACTATTTATTTTGTTCTAGTTCACAAATTCAGAGTGAATAAATTTACGCTTTTTAGCAAGTTACTGTTAATTATTTAGCAGATAGGATTTTAAATGCTAGCAGAGTGTGGCATTTTGTATGCGCCACGACGTACACAATTATCTTATAAGAAAGCAGAGTGGCGCATTTTCTAACGTCTCTCCTGTTAAGACATTATAACACAGGGAACCAGTTTAATTGGTTGCTGTCAATTAAACCGGCTGCCGTCGTTAGTACAAATTACTTACCAACAAATTGGGAAAATGTAAATATCAGGAATTTGTCCAAGGTTACGTAAATTTACTCACTCTCTGGATTTTAGCAAAAACATCTCTTTATTATGGCTTCTTAAATAATGATTTAAAAATAATACCATTAATGGTCACCTTTTTATTTTTATGTTAAAGAAACTTCTGATAGATTCTGCATCAAATGCTCTTATACTCTTTAAAGTGTTACTCTGATGAGCTCAAAACCATACAGTTGTGTATTACCTTGAATACCACGGATCCGGGTTCTAAATTTATAGTATTCCAAAATACTTCAACATTATGCAAACAATTAGAAGAATAGTTTGATCAAATTTCGAATTAATTTTTACCTTTAACCATCATCAGATTACTATTATTTCTTTACAGTAACTACAAACATTACTATGTTAAGATTTACATGATTTGAATGAGTCTTTACAAAAATGTACTGTTTTTGTTGTGATTGTTATAAAACAATGTAAGCACAGAAGTTACGCTTTAGTGTCACCTGGGTATAATGTGGATCTGCAGCTGGTTCTCTTGCTGATCCTCTTCAGTAGGTTTTCCTGGATGTTCTTCGTTGTCGTTTGGGTTCCTCCATTTAGTTTGTTGATTCTAAGTTGCGATCAAAGTCATGACGCTAGGATTCTGCTACCTGGAGCTCGTAAAGTTGTCGTCGTTGCTTCACTCCTGACGTTGGTGTTCACTTTTCACATTTTAGTTTTAACTGCACTAATGTTACCTTTTTATATGGTATACCTTACAAGTTAAACCTTTCATAAAGAGATGTGTCGGCTATCTTAGTTATTTTTAATTCTTTCTCTACATTTAAACTACTTTACTTGTTTTACGTTTCACTTCGTTTCAACTACATGTGGAGTATGTAACCACGAAACACTTACTTTCTGCTACATCGTTTTGCAATATATACATACGTTCACCTCCACGACACATGCTAAAGCTGTTAACTTGTCAGAGATTCTGGGTCGACTGAGGTTGATTTTGCGGCCGTGAGTAGGGAAGCGGGCGCAGTTCACACGCCGAGAGAAAAGTAGTTCGTACTTTTATTATTATTATTTTTCCATTAATTAACTACTATTAATTATCCTACCTTTTCTTTATTGAGTTAGGTATTTCATTTATTATTATCACGTCTTTTTATTTAATTAGAATGATTATTATTATTCGCTTCATAACAGTATAATTTGCATGTCCGTACTAGCCTTTTTACAAGTTGGTACAGGTATATAGGTACAGAGGGGAGGGTGGATTATTCTCTCACGCGTTATTTTGAATAAAAATTATTTTGTGCTATTTAATTTGCCTTTAAATCGGCACATCCTCCTCTACTTAAAGAAGACGACGGGGCGACGTTAGTGGGTATTAAATGGATATCTATGAAATACAATTATATTTGGCACGGAACTTCGTGATGAAATTACTCTCCACAAGGTGATTTCGATTCATCAATCGATTATCTTACATACTATACAAAATACTTAAATTTCAATACATGTACAACACATAAAATACACAAATACATAAATCTACCTTATTTCTATTTCTTAAAGCTACTACCGGTTTTTTTTCTTCACTCGTTTTAAGGAGTTACACTCATGAGTAGGTTTCAGCATATTTCAGGTATACAATTGTGTATCTGTTTACGTTTATACAGATATACATTATTGCTGTAAGCTTAAAGTTTCTCTAGTGTTCTTACAGAAGGGTGTTCGCACCTTTATAATTTTCAACGCGTCGAATCGCTGATTATTTTCCCTTCTTTGTGGTCCACTACTCCTCTTATTTCCTATTTTCGTCTTTCTCTTAGTCGCAAACGTGAACTACAATTTAGTGTATTACTACTATCATGTTCATCGCAAGCAGTAACATATTATAGGTTATTAATAACAATAACATATTGTAATAACAATAGAATTACCTTTAGTTTACTGAGGTAGGGGTTTGTTGTTCGTCAGCTGACTTCTCATTATTTATTTTATTCTCGCAGAACATGAGCTAAGGTTGATCAGGCCTCGCTAGTATTCGTACGAGGTGTTTGAGTTTAGACTCAATTACGATATAGGATGTTGCCTATACTTTAATCTTAATACTTAGGTAGTATTTTTGGTTTACTATCTTTCTCGTAGTCGTGCTTCTTTATTTTCACAAAGAGACAAAATTTTTATCTGAGACACATGACTTCTGCGAACGTAATTATCTGTATTGGGTTCGTACAGCGCTACAGTCACGGGGGTGATGAACTTGTGAATCGCGTAGGGGCCACACCATCGGTAAGATAGTTTGGGAGTGGTCTTATCAACGGCTCTACTCGTAGGGTGAGTTTTATACATGACTAAATCACCTACTTTGTACTTTATTTTCCTATTATTCTGCTCATGATATTTCCGCGATTTTTGTAGATTCGCTCTCAAATTTGCGCGAGCTTCGTTCATATGTTCCTTATATTATTCCCATTTATTTCGCGGGGCAATAATTCATGAATTTTCCACATTGTGGTTAACGGGTGGTTCGGTTTATACTTGTACAGTAAGTCAAATGGTGTTGATTTATGTTCTTCATGATAGGCAGAATTGAAGGCAAATTGTATCCATGATAGATTTTGATCCAGGCTGTCTGATCTTTAGCGTGGTAAGATATTAAGGCTGATTTTAGGTTTCGCAAGTATCTCTCAGCTAGGTTTCCTTGCGGTCGGTACTCTGTGACTGTAATGTGATTTATTCCTAATTTAAAACACATGTCATTGAATTCCTTGGATTTAAACTGAGGTCCGTTGACAGATACTAGATGTACTGGAGTACCGTAATCTTTAAATAGTCTCTCTTGCAGAATTTTTATTGTCGCAGATGCTAAAGCACGTCTCATAGGATACATCCATACGAATTTAGTGAAAGAGTCCACGCAAATTAATAGCATATTATTTCCTGACTTAGAACGGGGATAGGAGTAGAGGGAAAGTGAGGGTTAGAAAACAATGGCGATGACGTCACAGAGAGGCACTGGTAGCTGGCTTCCGCGATGTGAAAACAATGGGTTGGGGAACCCCCAGTTGAAAACACTACCGGGTTCCAGTTCATGACGTCATAGAGGCACTGGCAGCTGGTGTCCGAGCTGTCCATGTGACGTCACTGTTGTGTGTGTGTGTGTGTGTGTGTGTGTGTGTGTGTGTGTGTGTGTGTGTGTGTGTGTGTGTGTGTGTGTGTGTGTGTGTGTGTGTGTGTGTGTGTGTGTGTGTGTGTGTGTGTGTGTGTGTGTGTGTGTGTGTGTGTGACTGAAACACTTCCGTGTTCCAGTTCATGACATCACACAGAGGCCCTAGTCGCTGGCGTCCGCATGGCTAAAACCTGTTTCAAGACGTCACGGAGGCCGTGGTTTCTGCATGTCCAAAATTTGGTAGCCGAAAACAATGTGTAGCGGATGGGGGTACCCGGAATTCGGCGGTTGCCCGCAGAGGCGATGTCATCGGGTACCGTTACGCGAAATTTTGGGGGTATCGGGTACCGTTACCCGAAATGTTTAAATCAACGGATGGGGGTACCCGAAATTTGTGGGTACGCCCACATGACGCATGTATAAAACACTGGTTATGACGAAACAGGAGGCTGGGTGGATATGATAGCTGGTTCGATGACTACGTGATGTCTGAAATTTGACACCCGAAATGTTTAGAACAACGGATGGGGGGTACCTGAAATTTTTGATGTTCAATATTTGACAACCGAAATGATTAAAACAACGGATGGAGGTACCTGAAATCTCTTGGTGTCCGAAAGTTAACACCCGAAATGTTTAAATCAACGGATGGGGGTACCCGACATAACGCATGTGTTCGACTGCGAGGCGGGACAGTTTGTTTCCGCAAAAAATAAATTATGGCCCCTCCGGGATTTGAACCCGGGACCTCCGGTACTCCAAACCGGCATGCATCCACTACACCAATAGGCCGTTGTCGTTTAACTGTAATTATTTTTGTACTTATACTTCTCGTCTCTTACTTACAACTATGAGGTGGACGAGTGATATCTACTGTTGTCCTATGTGTAAAACCATAAAAGCACAATATAAGTTTATTTATTATTAAAAATAAATAAACATTTTTTATACTTTTATTTTTTACCTCTCATCCTCTTCCTAGCGGCCAGAGGCGAATGAGAGACCGCTACGCTTTTTTTAACGTGGTTTCCCCAACTTTACAGATTCGTAAAGCAGGCCTACTCCACGTTATCTATCGCTGTACTATTAACTAATACAGTGGTAGATAATGATAAGATACACTATGCAATGCTAAGTCAATGTATAAAAGCAGTACATATATTTTTTATTTATTTACTTTATTTTTATTTTGTTTATATTTTTTTATCGGATGTATATGTTGTTCATACATGATGCGTATTCACATTTGCTGTACCGTAATGAGTAATTTTCACACCCATACTGGTTCTTGACGAGTTTACAGGTATATCTACCGTGCCAGTGACCCGTCTCGAACTACCAGGACTACGTTTATGAGTATTTCTACCGCGACAGTGACGTAGTCAAGGTTAACACTCACGCACACACTACGGTACCTAATTCTACGTTTATGGACATTTCTGTCACGTAGCATTCACACTAGCACCATGATGAAAACATGTTCACAACCGACTATATTTTATTTCGTTGCCGCAACCATTCTGCATAAAACAAAGCTTTGCGCAATGCACAGTGTAAGGGGGGAGTGGTAACGGGTTGACGATGAGGAACAGGACATTGTATGATGGGTACAAAGGATCTAGGAACTACAGGTGCTTGAATATCGTTTAAGTCAATCACCTCACCATGGTGATACAACTGTCGTAAGAAATTTGCCTTCTCAAACCCTTTTGTATAGACAACAGAACTGTCTGAAAAAAAGTCTGCAACGATGCGTACCATATTCTTGTACGGCACATTACCATCGTTCCACCGAATTCTGTGATAATGTGTTTCCAACCAGTCATTGATTTTTTGAAATTTCAGGTGCAGTCGTGCACGTTCGTATGGTGGAGCGAACAACACGATAACAAAACGTCCGGTTGTTATATCAACTGCAACGAACTCTTTGATTACATATTCATTTTTGTCACCACGAAACGCTTCAAACTCGGCAATAACCGTCCTATTCAAGTTCATTTTTCTGAGTGACACTTGTTCGCATCGAATACGTTAATTTTTTCAAATTCCCCCTCTACTTTTCCTTCCAATACCAGTTCATCGTAAAGACGATCAAATGTTAGCTGTTGGTCATGACGACTGCTTTCCAATCGAAAAAACGAGGGGAAAAAGAAGGATGGTGGTACATAACACCCCTTGGCTACTACCTGTTTAATGTACGACTTGAAGTGATCTTGATCATAAAACAAGCGAACAAGATATTTCTTTAGTACTGTTAATAAACAACCAAAACGGATCCACTCGGGTTCTGTGAAAACAAATTTTTCGGTCTTACTACCTTTAATCCGAACAAACGTTTTCCCAAAGTTACGACTGATCATCACACTCTTCTTCTTTTTACGGTTTTCACCTTCTTCGTACAATAACATACTGGATAGTAACTGTTCACGAAAGATCAACAAGTAATTCCACTCAGAAAAGTCAAGTAATATACGTTTCTTTTTTCCGTTTGTAAACAAAACACCCGGTTCATAGTTGAGTTCGTTAAACAGTCCGACGGTAACGAACTTAGTGTAAGAGTTAATAGGATATCCAAGAGATAAGTAAACGTTATACTCACAATGCCTGCTGCTGCTGCTGCTGCCGCCGCTACCACAGTCACCTTCCATCGTTGAGACGGACTGATCTTGTTACAAGCTAGAGATCGCTAATACCTATCTTTATAAACTGGTAGAGGGGAGAACAAGTTTTTTATGACAAACGATGAACAGTATTCGACAACGCTGTGTACTGTACTATCCTATCGTGAATAATCAAAGCGTAAGCGGTGGTTTTATCTGGATTCAAATTCTAAACGCACATCAACGGCAGACGACTTGATTGGTTCTTCTTGTCTGGAACAATCGATGACAAACAACGGTGCTTTCGTTATAAATTCATTAGGTGTCAAAAGAGGCGTTCTGTTGCGACGGTCGTAGTATGATGTTTGAAAACGTGTATACATGTCGTAGAACAGTGCGTAACGTTTTTTTTTCGATATCCTGGTTCAGGTTATCGTACGGATAGTATTTATCGTTCAGAAATAGCTTGACATTCGTTAAATTGCAGTGATCAAATTCCGACGCGTTTTTCGCTATATTGTTCTTTCTGTCCGTCTGAAATATCAGTATCACATACCGTGGTTTTTCCAACTGTGACGATGTCTTCAAGGTCCACGAATGTCGATTTGTCGTCGGTAGAACGGGATACTCGTGCAATTCCCAACTGCGGAACGGCATCACCAGTTCATGATCCTCCTCGATATGCTCCAATAGCGGTATTCGGTACTTGTTTGACACGCGCACATAGGGCATCTTCCAGTGTACTTTGTTTATTACGAGATTACCGTTTGCAGTTGCACCTGATTCTTTTAGCACCATTGCGTTCTGATCGGTAGAGGTACGCAACAGAATCAATTCTTGCTTAACGTTCAGCATGATGCGTGTATAGTCTTCGTTGAAACCGAGTAGCATTTTTAACGGAAGACAAAACGTAAAATCACCGGTACTCTCGTATACTGTCAACGACTCGTCGGTTGTCGTCACCCATCCTGCATTGATTAGATGCTTTCTTTCATGCTCATTGCTCGATAGTAACAATTTCACAGTGCTCGTAATTCCAACGTTTTTCGTACGATCTACTTCCACACCGCACACCTCGTAACGGATCTCCTCAAACAAGAAAGCCATTGCATTGTTGATTAATTTCACGTTCAACGCTGTGTCGGTAGCGTTAACCTTGGTCAATGTTCCTTCGATGTACAGAAAACTCTCCGCCGGTAAAGTGAAAACATCCTGTTGTTGGATGGGTATACGTATTTCATCGTTGTTACCGTATCGGGTGGAAGCATACGGTGCGTGCGTACGATATTCGAACTCAACGATTCTGTTATCGAAAGCCGCTCCTCGTTCGATAGCTAGAATTTCACCCGACATTATTTTAATCGTATAATTTGAATCCAAGTGAAAGTAAGAAACGCTTGTTCCTTGATGTCAATCGCTTCAACGTTGAACACCGACTACCATGTTTCTTTCGTACACACTCCCTTTTTACAGGTGACGTTTGTCCGAAATACAATCCCATATTTTCAGATGCAGTCGTATCGTGATAACTTCACCGCGAAAATCAACTAAATCCCCGTCCTGATCAACGAGAGACAATATGATGTTGTCAACGCGTTGTACGTTTACCGGTAAGTATATTACGTTTGTCGGTGTTTCAGCTATTTTGAAACCTGGTGCCACGGTCGGATAAAACGAATGCAACGTGTGCTGGTCCTGGCCGTCCTTGTACGCACCCTGTACGATATTACTCCGTACGTGAACGGTGTTAACTTTGATTATGTCGACGGGTACGTTCGACTCGTGTGTTTTATACGCTTCCAGCTGCTGATTCTCCTTGAATCCTAACATACTTGCAATGGTATTCGGTGTATGCGAAAAGTCGATGACATGCTTACAGTAAATTTCACACTTTAATGTGTTGTTGTTTGGACGTAAACTGATTGTTCTCTCGCCTAACTGTTTCTGCAGATACGTTTCGATATCACTGATTTCGTAGGTGCCGGTAGACAACTTGATGACGGACCACTGATCCTTGGAAATTTTTACTGGAAATGCATTATTTTTTCCTTCAGTAACGTTTGGTATTGAATTATACGATGTAAAATCCAATAGTCCAACGTACCATTCACCGTATAACTCGAGAGGTGGGAAAAAGTTACACACGAGATTCGCAGCGTCGGTACCCGTCACGGTGACCGTTAGCGACGACATGCTGAAGTTTACTGATCAGAAGACGATAAAAAGTCTAAACATAAATGACCGCAGATGACCGTGTTAGGAGGTTGCTTCCGTTCATAGTTGTAACGAACGTCGGCTGTATCACCAAAATATTGCATCAGCTCGAGAGGTGGACGTAAATTACCGAACCCGTCAAAATAGTGTACTCGATTTCCACGCTTCTTGTAACATACCCAGTGGGTTCCCGGTCCGCTCTCGTCGTCCAAATTTACGATGACGCTTTCGTTCTTCCACGGCGCTGTATCCGGTAATGCGTTACGCATGTAAACACCTCTAAAATACGGTATGTTTAGCTTTTTTGCGTATACACGTAATTTATCTTCGGACAACGGGCGGAGCGGTATGTGAATTAGTTTTTTCGGTACGGACGTAGATACAATCCGGACGCAGTTCTCTTCTTTTTCCTAGCGGTTCGGATAGTTCTCTTCCTCCTCTTCTTCATCCCACCACGACTACTCACATTCTTTTTATTTTTACGACGTCGACCGCTTCCTATTGCTGATTTTGCTTTCATGGCCGCTGCAACTGCTGTCGCATAAGCTCGTTCGCTGATACCCGAATCCAAAGCCTTTACCCGTCCCCACGCTTTTTCCGCGAGTTTACGATCTGCAATACGTCTACTTTCGTTGTCTTTGTATTGAGCGTAAGCGATATCGTGTTCGCGACAGGCTTCGTCTAGTTGATTGATTCCACGATCACCACGCGCTAATCTTTCTTCGAGTTTCGTGCCCGGTCCACAGAATCTGTAACCCGGCAGATGTAATTCAACAGGTAGTGCGTCCACCGCTCGATTGATAACTGACGAAACAACGGACGGTACAACGTTTTTAAGCACGTTTCCGACGCCCCACCCCTTTTTCCTCTTAACGTTGTTGTACATCGTAAACCGATCTCCAGTCTTTCTCTTCTATGTTTTTATCGTATTCATCTATTAACCTTCTTATTTCCTTCGTGTCGAGTGTCCACTCGTCTTCTGAACTACGTGGCTTAGACAATTTCAATAAGTAGTAATCCAGTTGATACTGAAATGTTTTAACGACTTTATACATCTCGCTCTTTACGTATCGTCTCACGTCATTTAATTGTTGTAAGTTAACAGCATCGCTCTCCGCAAAACCATCCGCTACGTCTGTTATTCTCTTTTCCGCTGCTTTGAAAACACCATCTTCACCCAAGCTAACGGTGTTCTGCAACATGTATTTTACGTTAACCGCGTCATCTCCAAAAATCGGTGAACTCACTCCCGACAACCAGCTCTGCCCAAACAAATAGCTGTTCGATACTTTTTTAATGACGTTCGAGTCTACATAGTTTTTGTTAACCGCATCGGTCGCTTGTTCCGGACTTCGAACGTTGATTACCCATCGATCTCGTGCATCGATGACCTCACCTCTCTCTTGACTCGAGTGTTGTATACAGTTGTCATCAACGTAATATTTGTTGACTACGTCTTTAACGTCTACAGGAGTATCAACATTTTTCAATCTACACCCTTTAACGTCCACGCTTTTACGTTCATCATCGAGTAGCAGACAATGTGTTTGCATATAAGTCAGAGATACAGCATCCTTTGCTGCATCCGGTTCGTTCAGATTGCGGATCTTTTTGTTTTCAACATCTATATGCCCATCATTCGTAATCTTAAATCCTACAGTATCGCGTAATTGTCTTTTTGTTTCTCGTCGCACGCTCACGGCGCTTTGATGTCTCCCGAACTTGTCCACAACCATTGTACGACTGCACGCTACAAATGATGTGCTAACCGTTTTAAGTAACGACACTGTGGTGACCATCGCGTGTGTAACACAATCGGATCGTCACCCTCTTTCCAACGAAAGATTTCTATACCGCAAAATGAACATCGAACCCTGTCAATTTCATTTGTGTAATGAAAGCCTGCGGCAACCATAGCGGTTGGACTGATGAAATGCACAGGCCATGATGTAAAGGTTTTCAGTCTTTCGTTTTCGACTTCAAAGTCAGGTGTCAAATCTAACCCGCACATGTTGACAGTGTTGACGTCAATGAGTTGTTACACCGACGTTCATAAAATTTATACGATAATGTTGGCTTCACGTAATTCCTCCACAACGGAGATGATTTCGTTGTCGTGTCCGGTGTGACCGGCGCGTTTTGAACTTACCAGCAGTCTCATCCGTTCAACCAGTTTGTTGGGATCGTTCCAGTGTACGTAATCGATACCACGTCCGCTGCGCGGTGGGAACAATCGGGCGATTATCTCTCTGTACTTTACACCTTTGTTTGTATTTATTTTAGCACCGGGTAAATGATAATGTTTATGTGCGTTAGTGTCCGACAGTATAGATTTGTACGCTGCTAAATCGTTTTCATCGTAGACGCTCTTGTTGGGTTCTTTCATAAACATAAGTTCGTAGAGACCCGGTGTACCCCTGTATCGTTTTCCAGCTATGTAGAAGCTGTCGTCTTGATTGATCTCCAACACCGAATTTCCCACCATCTATTTGTCTGCAACGTTACGGATACCGTACGTATGATCCATCTTTTTTTCTCGATCATCAGATAAAGCGAGTAGTAAGTATTTCCTCGCGAGCGGACCTTCGACAGACTGTTCAACGTATTCTTGTGCTTCGTGTCGACCTTCGGGTGTTGCTAAAAACTCTTCAAGAGTCACGTTCGATGTTTCGACATCAGGAGTTTGTGCCAACACTTCCGTTCTAAGGAATCGAGGTTGTGATGGTGGTGGTGTCATCTCGACAGCTGTCTTCGTATCTTCATCTTCAACATTTATTTTTTTAATTTTATCACCGGAGACATTCAACTTTTCCGAAATCTGGGTTAACGGTTCCAAAAGAGGTTTGTACTTTCTCGTTAACGCTTCATCGCTCTCTCTGATGTCATGTTTCAACGCGCGATACTTTCTTATGTTATCGCTAATTGCATCGATTTCATGTGTCAATTGCTTGTCATCCATCTTGACACTGATGACTTTCTCGCACAAACTATTCTATTTATGTATAAAACGATCGAAACCCACTCTGTATCTACCCGCGTTTATCGGTGAGTCCTTGTTGATGACTATGAATCCGTAACGATCCTTCCACGCTTCGGCGCACATCGCTTTGAACTCTTCGTATTTCATATCTGTGTTAACGTGATCGTTGTAAACGTGACGTAAATTGAGATCATCTTGTCTGAACAAAACCAAGAAATTGGCATTATCACGCACCAGTTGCTTTGGCACCAGACTGTACGTCTGACAAAGGTACAAAGTGTCCACACCGCTATGCCGTCCCATAGCGAAATATTTTCGTATGTTATTCTGCCGTTCACATACCACATCATCGAACAACATGATTGAATTAGGTACAATTTCGTGCGGAGGTGGTACTTCATCGTTTTCACTGTATGTGAAGTACATCATTCCTTCGTCAGCGAGAGCATTAAAAACGTCTTCCAACATACGATATTTTGGTTGAAATAACGATTTGGAGAACACGTACAGGTTCTGAAATCGCAGTCCGTTTGAATCGAATAACATGTTAAAGGCAACGTTTGACTTCCCGCTACATGACCCGCCGCACACGATACATCGAACTGTGTTTGGAAACAGTGGACTGTGTTTATTATATGCAACTTCACCGTTGTACTTAGCAGAGTCTACGTTCTTAACATTTAACTTTAACGATTGTTGTTCAATCTTCATCTTAACTCGTTTACGTTCGGTTAAATACTGTGGTAATGTTATTATTCAGATCTTTTTTATGTATCCACGAATCGTGTTTACCGTCAAAGCCGAGCCAGCGCACTCGCACGCGATCACCTTTACGTTGTAATATTTTTTCAACGAGATACACATCACCAACGCTGGTTTTACTCAATTCTTGTTCATAAAACCCACCTTCCACAACGTCACCCGTGTGATCTTTCAACAAGTACGTAACCGGTACGGTTGGCTGAACTCTGTGCACTGTATATATCTCGTTCGTCCAGTTTGGTGTATAACCTTTAGCGAATGTGATTTTGTATTTACTGATACGCACTCGATCGCCTATTTTAAACTTATGTTTCTTGCTCACTTTCCGCGGTACGATATTTTTTCTTATTCGTTCCAACACAATTTGCTCGTTGCTCTTGTCGACTTGTCGCGGCTTCATCTCTATAGTTCTATGCACTCTGTCGTTGTATTCCATCACCAGTTTAGGCAAAAGCGACAACCACCGATAATGGCCTTGCTCGCTGAACGCGCGGTACATGTTCGTTTTCAACGTACGATTAAATCGCTCTACGATGGACGCTTTCTTCTCGCTATACGTTGAATAGTGTTTGACGTTGAATCTCTTTAGTAAAGCTTGTACGGTAGTGTTAAAGTACTCTTTCCCCTTATCCGTTTGCAGGTATTTCATTTTATTTTTTACAATTATTGGTTCGAGAGCATGTGCTACTTCAACACCCGATTTAGTTTTTAAGGGAATCGCATATGCATACTTGCTAAATGCGTTTATTACCGTCATTAGATATTTGTACCCCTTGTTCAACTTGGCATGCGGTATCATTTCCACCAAATCCGCTTGGTAGAGATCGTGTAGCCCCTTCACCTCCACCGCACGTCTGGGAAAGTTCCTTCTCACCGGTCTGTGCAATTCCTTTGCAATAGTTTTGCGTACGTTTTCCATATCGCCACCCGAAACGCGAATCGCAAAATTTTGGTACGAGATATACCGTTACGTTTTCACTGAACCTCACCGACTTCATCGTCGTTACTGACAGTGTGTTGCTCCTGCAAGCGAGTCTTATATCAACGTATATCGAACGCATAATTTATAACGGATATTCTCGCTTGCTGAATTATCTCGCGTCTGGGTTGACAGAGTTTATAATGACCGTACGCCAGTGTTGTTTCACCGTCATCCAAGACATATCGTTTGTCATCGTATGGTGACAGCGATAATTTTGTAAGCTTTCTTGTGTATATGTTATGTTTTTCGCTTTGGATAGTCTGCGCCGTAGTATAAGTTTGAGAAGTGGTCTTTACACATTGTTTATAAAGTTGATGTTTCAACTGTGTAGCTATCGCGGAACGTGACACACCTTTCGCTACCTTTTTCTCTTTATCGTTTGCCGTAACGAATGAATAACATTTTGCGCGCAACCCGACAAATTCAAGTATCGGTATTCCATTTGTTTCGTCTTTAAAAGTACCCAACTTTTTCTTGTTTGTTTCACTATAGCACGGATGTGCCTTAGGGTACTCCGACGTGTCAAAGAGTTCGAGATGCTCCTCCATGTCTTTGTACACAACGTCGGTGCGAATGTCGTACAACAGAGAGTCAGTGTCCGTCATACATAGACGTGCACGTGACCCGTACGTATTCATCGTGAATCCGTAATGGAACCGATACATAATCAGCTTACTAATATCCAATACACTGAACCCAACGTACAAAGGTCGGTTCAGTGTAATGGATATTTTTTTCATCGTGAGACCTACCAGGTCCTCGTTATAGATGAAAAAATGTTGTAGCCTGGGGTTAGCGGTTAGTTTGTGAAGTTTCTTCTCTTTTGGAACTAACTTGAAATCGATTCGCTTCCGTACGTTTTCCAACGATTTTCCGTACGGTGCGTTATTCATTAACTTAAAAAAGTCTTTTTCAAACGTGTTTCTGGCTTCCTTTCGTCGCTCCGTATTAAAATCGATGAAAGGTTTCAACCATACGCACTGTGTGAATGCTAACACACGGTGAATCGCTTTCAACTCCATTCCTAGTTCGAGGTAGAGTTTCAATGTTCTGTAATGAACAATGTATTTTGTCTTGTCCTCGAGGGACGTTATCAGTTTCTCTACCTTACCGTTACTACACACAAAGTCTTTTAACAGCTTCATGCGATAGCAGTACGGTGAAAGCATACTGTCCGTAATAGTACGCTTTTCAGGTGCTAAAGGGTAGTCACTGTGTAAGTCGTGTAGGTAATGTGGATACCCCAGATCGACTTCCAGGATATAACCGGTGTCACCATCGTCGCGTAACGTGTGCACATTCAACGTATCGATCACTGTACGTTCCAACCATCGAAAACCGGACAGTGGTAAATGCTGTGTCATAGCCATTCCGTACAGGTTGGTACAATCGAGGTAAAGTAAATAGTTATGCGGCTTGCTTGCGTCATAATCGGGAATGTACGGGTTGTTGGCCTTGGCGTACCTATTAGAAATTGCTGCTAAGCCGCCACGGATACCTCTTTCGATGTACAGGTGTACGTCTATATCGCGGAGTAACTCTAACCTAACTCCTGTCATTTTCAGCATCGCGTTCCACGCTAAACCGGCGGTGGTAAAAACGTTACACGGATCGAGTTCGTAGTACTGTAGGCTCATGTTTCGAAAGTTTTCAAATACATCAGCAAGCAGTAGTACATCCGTTTTTAAATAAAGGTCATGATAATCACCGAACGTTTGCATGTCGAAAGCCGACCAAACCGCTCGAGCGTGCGCGTAATCTTCTTCGTCTATATCCGACTCTGTCAACCCGTTGTAAAAATGTACGCGGTCCGGTAACTGCCTCTCGTCAAATTTTGAATCGTCCGTAACGTATTCGTAAGGGTACACACCTTTACGCAACAGTAAATCAACATTACGCGTGTAAAATTGATTAAGGATTTTAAATTTATCCGCGGATAAGTTGGAGACGAGTTTTTCAAGTGACGCGTTCATGAACCGCAGAGAATCGAGAAACCGGAGCTGTCCGAGTGTAACGGAGATGTAACGTTCGCTTGTAGTAGCGATACACGTTATTTCATCTTCCTTATACTTTCCGAAACCTTGCATCAAATGATGCGAGTCATAGCCACTTAAATTATGGAAAAAAACCGGAACGTGTGTTGGTATTTTGTAATTTATATTACACGCATTGTGAGCAGCGCCTAAATAGTTACCCGTTATGTGGAAATGATTTCGAACCGTGTCGTCCGTTAACGGCTGCTTGCACAGATGACAGTGAGTGGCGTTTCGGAATGACCGTTCATCGGCCGCTGTCATTTGGATCGGTTTATTAAACTTTCTATCGAGTCGTTGAACGTCGGCTAAAAGCACACGAAGGAACGTGTCCACCACGTCTTTACCGCGGTATATTACAGGTTCCTTGACGGCGTTTCCCATCCAGTCAACTATCACATAGCAGAAACTGGCTGGTATATGATGTGCCACGTTTTTACCGGTGGTCGGAACAATAAACGATTCGAAGTCAGCGTATACCGTATAAGGTACGCGGTGACAAAGTGAAAAGTTTTTAAAATACATCCACTTTTCGTCCTCGTCAGGAAGTTTTACTTTCTGTACTCCGTGCTGAGAACAGTTGCGTTCGTGTTCTTCAACTCGTTTTTGCGCCGCGTTAGTATCTTTATTGTCCGCAAATCTGTGTAGACAGTAGTTGCAGTAAAACGAAGTGCTCTTTCGTTTTGTCAACGATGAAAGCATATGCGAAAGGTTCCGTATGAGGCAGTAGTGAGTAGTGTTCGCGTCGGACAGTAGCAGTAGGTTTACGTGGTACTTTCGACCGCGGTGTTCAGTGATACGTAAAGGATATACCTCGCCTTCGTAGCCAAAAACGTTAACGGATATGTTTTCGTTTAATTTTTCGAACCGTTTTATCTTATTGACTGCGACGGGATAAGGTATGTCCTTCATGTTTATTTCTTCTTCGTACGGAAGGTAATGGCTAACGCGATGCGGGTTACACGCGATCGGGTGTATACCGGCGAGCACAGACCACAAGAAACTCTTTTCATCTTCTAAATTTTTCACATTAATAATTCCTTTCTTACTGTGTGACAATTTCGATGGTGTAGGTAGAAAGCTCGACCCCACAAGAGGATTGTATTTTGTAATATTTATTTCCACCGACTCGACACCATTTTCGACCCACCCGCTTCCGTCACGCGTGAATTTGTCAACGGATTCCATTATTTTCTCGCTAGCTATCGAATACTGTTCATCGATATCGTCATACTGTGACTTAAGTTCTGTACGTGATCTAAATACCGCATTACAATAAATATTTTCGGTGTTTATTAATTTTTTAAAAGATACACGAACTGCTAAATACCACTTTATATAATTATTTAATGCAACGGCTTCGCTACAAATCTTATCAATAACCGTGTGTTTGTAATCTAATAATACTGTTTGTGTGTTTAGTGTATTGTCAAGTATCATAAATTTTATAGTAATTACATTACCATTGATAGCACGGTGTTCGCTGCTGCTGCTGTCGGTCATTGTGAAAGGAGTGAGGCCGGCTTCGCGTCGTCGGTTCCCTATATAGACAGTCCGGTAACCGGTGACGCTGTCGCCGCGCTCCGCTCGCGAGGAGCAGCTGCGCGGGGTGGGGTGCGGGGTTGTCGTGACCGATGCGATGTGTGCTGGTGGAGCGGGGTGGGGGTGCGGGCTAGGATGTCATCGTCCGGTCGTGACCGATGACGCGCGTTGCGGTCGGTGGGGTGGGGTGGGGGTGCGGTGTAGGAAGCCTACGTCCGTGACCGATGCGGTGCGGGGTAAAGGTGTGGGATGGTGGTGCGGGGTAGGGAGCTAGGTTGCAGCCGGTGTCCGTGACCGAGAGGTAGGCGAGGTGCGGGGTACAGGATGCCGGCGACCTTGATCCAAGCGCGCTCGTTGAGTCGCCTCCCGCGGGATGTAGGGTGCGGGGTACGGGGGGCTGGGTTGTACGACCGGTCGTGACCGAAAGCAGATGGTGGCCCGAGACGACGCGAGGTGGGGTAGGAAGCTAGGTTGTCGCTGACGGACTCGATTGCGGTTGGTGGGGTAAACCCGGTCGTTGCGGAGCGACAGACAAAGTAATTGAACAAAATATGTAGGCGAGGTGCGGGGTGGTGGTGAGGCTCCGGGTGCGGGGTTGGGGGTGCGGAGTAGGGGTGACCGTGACCGACGGACTCGATTGCGGTTGGCGGGGTGCGGGGTGGGGGGTAAACCCGGTCGTTGCGGAGCGACAGACAAAGTAATGGAACAAAATATGTAGGCGAGGTGCGGGGTGGTGGCGAGGCTCTGGGTGCGGTGTGGGGGTGCGGGGTAGAATGTCATCGTCCGGTCGTGACCGAAAGCAGATGGTGGCCCGTGACGACGCGGGGTGGGGTAGGAAGAAAAATTGTAGCCGTTACTGTTGCGGTAGAGGTGCGGGGTAAGGTGTCGTCGTCCGGTCGTGACCGAAGGAGATGACGCTTTAGAAGGAAGGAACGTGGTCGGGGGAAACAGAATAAATACGCCAGTGTTTCCCTGTGCAGTCATCAGTACTCGCCATGGAAGGAATCGTTGCGAACGCGAAGACAGTTGAAAATTTTTTACCAAAAAGAGACTTGTCAAGTCTTTCTTTAGGAGTAAAGTATCATATAATTCACATGAAATTTGTGAAAACGAAATTCGGGGAGTCAGTTGTGGTAGATTTGGAAGATACCGGAGCCTGTCCTCAGCCGGAGGATAAGCTGTTCTATGTATACCTACCTAAAAGATGGTGTGACGTATTTACAGAGGAGCAATTGAAAGCTGTGAAGCCTTGTGTCCTATCACTATGCGTAACCTCACACACTCCGCTGGCGAACGAGAAAGTGAGCGTGCAGTTGGATATTGATTATGTGAGTATGATATTTCACTACCACTAATAATTACTTATACAGAAGTGGTTATGTATTAATTTTTTCTCTTTTTTTTCCAGACCAAATAAACGAGAACAGGATTGATTAATTATAATAATAATAACATTAATAGTAAAATGTTTTTAACTGTTGAAGTAGACTTCTCTATTTTTTTGTCTTTTTTTAATGTTAATTGTTCATTTTCAGAGAATGAACAAGGTGTTGCTTGGATCTAATATTGTTGAAAAACTTTTAAACAGAGAAATAAATGGTAATAATAGATTATATTGTCAATGCGACATGATTAAATTCGATTATAATTTTAGAAATAATAGTAAGACACTGAGTAGATTGATATCAATACGAAACGAAAAGAATATTTACAAAATGAAAGTATTTATTCGTAATGAGTTTTTCAAACTCTTCAAAACATCAATTAGTTATTGTAACAACCATAATATTGAATATCTTCAAATAAAAGATTTGCTAATTGCTAAAACAAAGCTGGTTAATCAGGTGTACTATATGATGTATAATTTTACTGGTACAGCGTATACCTCGCTGGTAAAAAAATATGAGTGGTCAAGGCATGACTCTAGCGGATGTCCGCTTCGTAACCGTTGTCGCGTCTGTTGTTATCTAAGATATCAAAATGAATTTAATTCAGAATACATGTTTTTTTTAATACCACACTAACTATCATTTGATGTGTCTACATTCTTTTGTATTTGATCAAGTATTATTAATTGTAGGAAATTATATTCTGTTTTTAATTATTAAGAAACGTATGTGGTTTATAACATAAAAAGTTAAGATAAACAATCATTAAAGTGTTAATTAAATTTTTATGTGTAATTAAATTTTTTAAAAGATTTCTCTCATAGTTACAGAAACCTTGTTTCGATGTTATGTGTTTGTGCGAATGCGAGGGAGATGTATGTCGTTCACCACCATATGGTGACCACTGTAACATTCTGAGTGCTTGTGAGTGGAGAGAATTTACACTCTGAAGAACAATTGTTTTAAAAAATTATAAGCGTTGTTACCTTTGTTATTATCTAAAATACTAAAAAGAGTTGAATTCAAGGTTTTGGTGTACCATTTTACACATGTAGTTAACACCATAGTAATTATCATTTGATGTGTGTCTACATTTAGTATGTTATTATTAACATATTACACATCAACTTTGTAATATTGTATGTTATTAATTATTATTACTATTTTTATTGTTAGACATATAAGGCTTGTTTTGGTTGTAGTAAATGTAATTATTATTTTGTTAATTATGTGTGTGTGTGTGTGTGTGTGTGTGTGTGTGTGTGTGTAGAGAGAGAGAGAGAGAGAGAGAGAGAGAGAGAGAGAGAGAGAGAGAGAGAGAGAGAGACAGACAGAACCTTCAAGGTTGCAAAAGAGAGAGAAAGCGAGAGAGAAAAAAGATTATTTTGTATAATTATGTAAATATATATATATAGAGAGAGAGATAAAGTGTTTATTTTGTTTAGTTATGTATATAGAGAGCGCGCGTATGTTTTGCTCAATTATAATTGTCTTGTGAATATAGAACGTGTGTGTGTAGAAAGAGAAAGAAAATTATAGCTTATGATTTGATTGTAAAAGCTTTCGATATTATTAAAACTTATATATAAACCGTAACCTTTGTTATTTTATTATTATACCTTTATACAAAACAGTTATTCCTATCATACTTGAATAAGGTATACGCCAGCGAAGATAACAAGTTTTTATAGTTGAGATGCAGCCAACTTATTGATAAAGAGAGACACAGCTGGATTGTGGTATGCGCCAGCATGCGAAGAAAACCGGTTTATAGAGTTCAGATGAGTCTCTCTCTAAAGAGAGAGAGAGAGAGAGAGTGAGAGAGAGCGTATAATCTGTTTGTACCAACACACAGCGATTCAACCAGACCTGTTTGACTACTTTGTTACAATTTTGCAGGTACACAGAGTAAAATATATTTATACAATTACACAATTTTAGTAATGCATAATTTTAATATTGCTTTTCTAAACAATATTCAAATGGATGCATCTGTTCTATAATAACACAATATACTCATATATAATAATACAATATATGGTTTTGCGAACCGCAGATCCAGGTTCAAATCCCGAGGAGTCAAAATTTATTTTGTGGAAACCAACACCTGTCGGAACCCATCTGTATAGCCCCCTGTTTCGTCATAACCAGTGTTTTATACATGCGTCATGTGGGCGTACCCACAAATTTCGGGTACCCCCATCCGTTGTTTTAATCATTTAGGGTACCAAAATTCTGACATTAAAAATTTCGAGAGAGAACGATTATTTTGTTTCATCAAAATAAACCAGAACGCGGAAGTGTTTTAACATTCGGACACCAGCTGCCAGGGCCTCTGTCATGAACTGGAACCCGGTTAGGGCGTAACCACAAATTTCGGGTACCCCCATCCGTTGATTTAAACATTTCGGGTAACGGTACCCGATACCCCCAAAATTTCGAGTAACGGTACCCGATGACATCGCCTCTGCGGGCAACCGCCGAATTCCGGGTACCCCCATCCGCTACACATTGTTTTCGGCTACCAAATTTTGGACATGCAGAAACCACGGCCTCCGTGACGTCTTGAAACAGGTTTTAGCCATGCGGACGCCAGCGACTAGGGCCTCTGTGTGATGTCATGAACTGGAACACGGAAGTGTGATGTCATGAACTGGAACACGGAAGTGTTTCAGTCACACATACACACACACACACACACACACACACACACACACACACAAAACAGTGACGTCACATGGAAAGCTCGGACACCAGCTGCCAGTGCCTCTATGACGTCATGAACTGGAACCCGGTAGTGTTTTCAACTGGGGGTTCCCCAACCCATTGTTTTTACACCGCGGAAGCCAGCTACCAGTGCCTCTCTGTGACGTCATCGCCATTGTTTTCTAACCCTCACTTTCCCTCTACTGATAGGGTCCAGAAAAATCTATGTATATCTTTGAAAACGGTGTTGTGGGGATTTCTGAGATTAATTTTCCGATTTGACTGTTTCTTGCTGGCTTGCTCAGGGCACAGATTTCGCATTGTTTCACGAACCTAGTTATTTGACTGTTCATGTTTACCCAATGATAGTCCTTGCGAATACGATGTATCGTTTTCCTTATTCCCATATGAGCTCCAATGGTTGATGAGTGGTAGTATTCCATCAGCATGGGTTTAATAATTTCCGGGGCGATTATTCTCAGTGACTTTCGTTAGCCTTTTTATAACAAAGTACTCGTTTACTCAAGGTATACTTGTCAGAATAATTTCCTTTATCTAGTTGTTCTATTATCTTACTCAAATTAGGATCTTGTTGTTGGTGATGCGCTGTATCCTTGAATGCAAGGGGGAATTCTTTTATTAGCGTATTGACAGTAGTGGTTTCAACCTTGTCTTCGCCAGGTCTGGTATTGGGTAGTTGGAACATGCGGGATAGTGTATCGGCGACTACATTTTGGTACCACGAATATGTTGTACTTTAAACTTGTAGCAATTTAATCTTAACACCCATCTTCCGATACGACCTAACTGTTTTGGATGGTTCAACAACCACGACAAAGCTTGGTTGTCGGTCTCTAGTAGAAATTCCTTGTGCTCCAAAAATGGTTTGAATTTTTCGAAGGCGAACACTACAGCTAAACATTCAAGTTCATAGGCTGAGAACTTCCTTTCTTGCTCCGTCAAAGTATGTGATGCATAGTTGATCGGTAGTCTTGTATTATCTATTTCTTGGTATATTACTGCTCCTAATGCTACACTAGAACTGTCGGTCTGTACGACAAATGGTTTACTGAAATCTGCTAACTGCAATACGGGGGGTGATATTATGCTTTCTTTGAGTGTTTCGAATGCGGCTTGGTGTCGAGTAGTCCACTCGAATTTCGCTCCTTTCTTCCTTAATGCATTTAATGGGGCTGCTATATCCGCTAGGTGGGGTATGTACTTGTGAAAATAATTGATCATACCTAAAAAACGAGCTATACCTTTGGTGTCTCTAGGCGGTAAAAAGTCTTGGATTTCACGCGTGCGTTCGGGGTCAATGCTAACCTTACCTTCGGCTAATACTATATGACCTAAGAAAGAGAATTGTTTTACTGCGAAATTAACTTTAATGGGGTTTACCGTTAGTCCAGCATTCTTTAACCTTGATAATACCTCACGCAAGTGATGAATGTGCTGATCCATTGATTCACTATATACTACTATGTCGTCAAGATAGTGATATACGAATTTAAGTTTAACGTCATGGAATATTTTTTCTAACAGTCTGCTACATACTGAACTTCCTTGTGATATTCTGAAGGGTACCCTAGTAAATTGATATAGATTAAATGGGACAGCAAACGCCGTTAGGTGTTTTGATTCTTCGGCTAGTGGAATTTGGTGGAAGGCCTGGTTGAGATCCATTATGGTGAAAATGTTTGCTTTTGTAAAATAATGGAATGCGCTGTGAATGTCGGGCAGGGGAATCGATTCAAATTCTATATTCTTATTCAGCTGTCTATAATCCACGACTAGTCTATGTTTGTCAATTCCTTTAGGTACTAGGAATGCAGGGGACGAGTATGGGGAAGTTGACGGTTCAATGACGTGTTGTTCTAGGAGTTTGTTGATTTGGTTTCTCATTATTTCCATCTTGGGCGGCGATAATTTGTATGGATGCAGACGTATTACTTTGCTGTCGCTTAGATTTATTTTGTATTCGATTAGATTGGTCAATCCTAACTTGGGTGTGAGTACTGAAGAAAATTCCCTTATTAGCTTTTGGATTCTTTGTCGCTCATTACCTTTTAAATGACTCAAACCAGATTCCTGATGCTCCAGATGAATAGTTGATGTTTCGCAATTCTCGCTGTTATTTAGCTCGGAGTCGAACTGATATTTTCGAGTGCGATCAAATCTAAAACAATATTGTTTAGCGTATATATCGAGAATTAAGCCAGTTTTGCTTATAAAATCGGCGCCTAGTATTAAGTTTTGACCTAATACTTCAGCTACGAGTAGTGGAACATACCAAGTAAAATTCTTTATTTTTAATTTGACAGTAATACTGCGTGATATATTTCGGTTTTGCTTATTCGCGATGGCACACTTTATGTTCACGTTTTGGCTACGTCTAATAAGATTATAATTAGCTAATACGGTGGCTAGCTGTTGACTGATAATACTACGTGTAGATCCCGAATCGATTAAACCGAGGATATTCGTTGCTCCAAGGTCTATCTGTATGTAGGGTAATTGGCATATACTTGTTTTGCATGTACCAACAGAGTTGCACTTGTCAATAAGTCTTGTTACGTAAGGGTCTATACGTTTGTTTATATTTATTTTTACTTTAGGGTGATTAGTGTTTATACCTTTCCTTTTGATGCTGCGGAAGACGTAGGATTTTGGTTCTTCGTGCTTCACATGTTTTTTGACTGATCGGTTTTTTGTTGGTACCGCTTTTTTTTACAATGTTTGCTAATGTGTCCGGACTTTCCACAGTTATAACATCTTCTTTCGTTATTGGCATCTCTCGCATGCTGTTGGGGTTTTGGTAGGGAGTTTGATGTATAGGGGTAGCTCTGGGTTTTAGAAGTTCTTACGAATCGCTTATCGCGGTAGGTTGGAGTATCGGTCCCAAGGGATAGAGGTAGGAATGAATCCCTGCGTGGAGTCTGGGACATTAACACGCGTCTGTTCTGATCTGAATACCAGACGTTGGATGAATGTATACAACACAGTTCCAGTTCTGTGAAGGTGGTTGGTCTCTTCATAAGTGCTAAGCGAGATCGCTCCTCGGGAGATAGTCCTACTAAGATAGTGTCTACTAGCTGTTGTTCACTCCAGTTAACTTGTAGTAATAAGGCCGATTCCCTTATTTCAGATATATAATGAGCTAGTCTCTCGTACGCTCCTTGTACACGAAGTACTGAATTCCGCTTTAATTCTTCGGAGATACCGGTGGGGATGAAGTGTCTTATCAGGGTGGTATGTAGTTCTTCTACAGGGTGATTATACCTTAGTGACTCTAACACACGATCTTTTAAAGGAGATCTACATTTAGGTAGAAGTAGCCTACTTGTAAAATTTGGTCATCCTTTAGTTGTCGTAGATCCTTTATTTGTAACAGGTGCTTGATAAAGCCTAGGAGTTTCGTAATATTCAGCCCGTCAGTGGTTGGTATTTCAGATAAAATACGTTCTACGGGGTGAGTTATTTTTCCATAGAACTCAGTGTTGAAATTTAATTGAGGTGTCGTTACAGGTTTTTCCCCTGGTGGATTTGTCTGTAAGAGGGGAGGTAAATCGTAATTATGGGTAATATTCCCTAGTTCATTTGGAAATGGCGGGGCGGTTACGGGGAAGGTATTTGCTTGTCTAACCGTTAACCGTGTCCTTCCTGGGTTCTATACTAGATTCCTGGAGAAATTGAAATTTTACAGCACTGGGTTGCTGTTCTTGAGTAAGAGATTGGGTGGGGGAAATATTTAGTTTCGTCATTGCTTCTTCGATCTCTTCTATTCTAGACGATTCGTACTTTCTACGTAATTCGCGCATTATCTCTGGTAATTGTTGTAAGGCTTCTTCCGCGAATTTTTGCACGTCAGGTGGAGTAACTTTGTCACCGGGCCAATTCAACAAATTGGTGATGCGGTGGGTCAGATGTTCTATTCTTTGAGTGGTTCTTAAACTTATCGCGGGGGATTTTTCATCTCGCAGGGTTTGTGCGATGGAGGTAAGCTCCGTATATTTATGATAGCATGTTTCCTTTTCACTTTCGAAGTCTTATACGCTTAAACGATTCAACAGTGAGGGTTTGTCTGGTCTATTCTCGCGTAATGTTTTGCGCAGCTCCGCGACAGTTACGTTTGTGTATGGGAGACCGCGTAACAAAGCTTCATAGCTCAGTTCATCCTTCAACAACAAGTCGGGGTTAAATTGAGCCATTATAGTCGTAATAATGATTTTTAAATCTTATGTACTACGTACGTTAAAATATGTTATCTATTTTAAACACTCTTATGAAATTTGAATTCATTTAAACACATACATATATATATACGATAACAATCTTATACTAATAAATCAAATTTAAATTATCTCAAATAAATTCAATTATATGTAAATCTAATAATTATCTGTGGATATAAAGAGATAATATCTTTTTATAGTGGAAAGAAATTTCACACGGAGAGTTCATTGTGTTTACACTAGCACAATAGATCAGCTGTTGGGGAGGTAAATTTTATGCGTTAGGGTGGCTTATTGTTTACCTTGGCAAGGGGTTCTTAACAAAAGGAGGGTGACTTTCGATAATCTGGAACTTGATTATTTCCTGCACAGGTCTGTCGTATATTGACAATTTGGGGAATTCTATTCAAATAACTTATTTTGTTTACGGGGCAGAACGTACATTCCTCGACACGACTCCAACATGGAATAGCCTGTAAATATACCGACAGGTTGAAAATGGAATTTTTTTTACAAGCGGGAACTTGCTTATTACGTCGATTTCCTAATACTACTATTATTATTATTTTATAAATAAAACTCTATTTATTTTGTTCTAGTTCACAAATTCAGAGTGAATAAATTTACGCTTTTTAGCAAGTTACTGTTAATTATTTAGCAGATAGCATTTTAAATGCTAGCAGAGTGTGGCATTTTGTATGCGCCACGACGTACACAATTATCTTATAAGAAAGCAGAGTGGCGCATTTTCTAACGTCTCTCCTGTTAAGACATTATAACACAGGGAACCAGTTTAATTGGTTGCTGTCAATTAAACCGGCTGCCGTCGTTAGTACAAATTACTTACCAACAAATTGGGAAAATATAAATATCAGGAATTTGTCCAAGGTTACGTAAATTTACTCACTCTCTGGATTTTAGCAAAAACATCTCTTTATTATGGCTTCTTAAATAATGATTTAAAAATAATACCTTTAATGGTCATCTTTTTATTTTTATGTTAAAGAAACATCTGATAGATTCTGCATCAAATGCTCTTATACTCTTTAAAGTGTTACTCTGATGAGCTCAAAACCATACAGTTGTGTATTACCTTGAATACCACGGATCCGGGTTCTAAATTTATAGTATTCCAAAATACTTCAACATTATGCAAACAATTAGAAGAATAGTTTGATCAAATTTCGAATTAATTTTTACCTTTAACCATCATCAGATTACTATTATTTCGTTACAGTAACTACAAACATTACTATGTTAAGATTTACATGATTTGAATGAGTCTTTACAAAAATGTACTGTTTTTGTTGTGATTGTTATAAAACAATGTAAGCACAGAAGTTACGCTTTAGTGTCACCTGGGTATAATGTGGATCTGCAGCTGGTTCTCTTGCTGATCCTCTTCAGTAGGTTTTCCTGGATGTTCTTCGTTGTCGTTTGGGTTCCTCCATTTAGTTTGTTGATTCTAAGTTGCGATCAAAGTCATGACGCTAGGATTCTGCTACCTGGAGCTCGTAAAGTTGTCGTCGTTGCTTCACTCCTGACGTTGGTGTTCACTTTTCACATTTTAGTTTTAACTGCACTAATGTTACCTTTTTATATGGTATACCTTACAAGTTAAACCTTTTCATAAAGAGATGCGTCGGCTATCTTAGTTATTTTTAAATCTTTCTCTACATTTAAACTATTTTACTTGTTTTACTTTTCACTTCGTTTCAACTACATGTGGAGTATGTAACCACGAAACACTTACTTTCTGCTACATCGTTTTGCAATATATACATACGTTCACCTCCACGACACATGCTAAAGCTGTTAACTTGTCAGAGATTCTGGGTCGACTGAGGTTGATTTTGCGGCCGTGAGTAGGGAAGCGGGCGCAGTTCACACGCCGAGAGAAAAGTAGTTCGTACTTTTATTATTATTATTTTTCCATTAATTAACTACTATTAATTATCCTACCTTTTCTTTATTAAGTTAGGTATTTCATTTATTATTATCACGTCTTTTTATTTAATTAGAATGATTATTATTATTCGCTTCATAACAGTATAATTTGCATGTCCGTACTAGCCTTTTTACAAGTTGGTACAGGTATATAGGTACAGAGGGGAGGGTGGATTATTCTCTCACGCGTTATTTTGAATAAAAATTTTTTGTGCTATTTAATTTGCCTTTAAATCGGCACATCCTCCTCTACTTAAAGAAGACGACGGGGCGACGTTAGTGGGTATTAAATGGATATCTATGAAATACAATTATATTTAGCACGGAACTTCGTGATGAAATTACTCTCCACAAGGTGATTTCGATTCATCAATCGATTATCTTACATACTATACAAAATACTTAAATTTCAATACATATACAACACATAAAATACTAAAATACATAAATCTACCTTATTTCTATTTCTTAAAGCTACTACCGGTTTTTTTTCTTCACTCGTTTTAAGGAGTTACACTCATGAGTAGGTTTCAGCATATTTCAGGTATACAATTGTGTATCTGTTTACGTTTATACAGATATACAGTATTGCTGTAAGCTTAAAGCTTCTCTAGTGTTCTTACAGAAGGGTATTCGCACCTTTATAATTTTCAACGCGTCGAATCGCTGATTATTTTGACTTCTTTGTGGTCCACTACTCCTCTTATTTCCTAATTTCGTCTTTCTCTTAGTCGCAAACGTGAACTACAATTTAGTGTATTACTACTATCATGTTCATCGCAAGCAGTAACATATTATAGGTTATTAATAACAATAACATACTGTAATAACAATAGAATTACCTTTAGTTTACTGAGGTAGGGGTTTGTTGTTCGTCAGCTGACTTCTCATTATTTATTTTATTCTCGCAGAACATGAGCTAAGGTTGATCAGGCCTCGCTAGTATTCGTACGAGGTGTTTGAGTTTAGACTCAATTACGATATAGGATGTTGCCTATACTTTAATCTTAATACTTAGGTAGTATTTTTGGTTTACTATCTTTCTCGTAGTCGTGCTTCTTTATTTTCACAAAGAGACAAAATTTTTATCTGAGACACATGACTTCTGCGAACGTAATTATCTGTATTGGGTTCGTACAGCGCTACAGTCACGGGGGTGATGAACTTGTGAATCGCGTAGGGGCCACACCATCGGTAAGATAGTTTGGGAGTGGTCCTATCAACGGCTCTACTCGTAGGGTGAGTTTTATACATGACTAAATCACCTACTTTGTACTTTATTTTCCTATTATTCTGCTCATGATATTTCCGCGATTTTTGTAGATTCGCTCTCAAATTTGCGCGAGCTTCGTTCATACGTTCCTTATATTATTCCCATTTATTTCGCGGGGCAATAATTCATGAATTTTCCACATTGTGGTTAACGGGTGGTTCGGTTTATACTTGTACAGTAAGTCAAATGGTGTTCATTTATGTCCTTCATGATAGGCAGAATTGAAGGCAAATTGTATCCATGATAGATTTTGATCCCAGGCTGTCTGATCTTTAGCGTGGTAAGATATATTAGGCTGATTTTAGGTTTCGCAAGTATCTCTCAGCTAGGTTTCCTTGCGGTCGGTACTCTGTGACTGTAATGTGATTTATTCCTAATTTAAAACACATGTCATTGAATTCCTTGGATTTAAACTGAGGTCCGTTGTCAGATACTAGATGTACAGGAGTACCGTAATCTTTAAATAGTCTCTCTTGCAGAATTTTTATTGTTGCAGATGCTAAAGCACGTCTCATAGGATACATCCATACGAATTTAGTGAAAGAGTCCACGCAAATTAATAGCATATTATTTCCTGACTTAGAACGGGGATAGGGTCCAGAAAAATCTATGTATATCTTTGAAAAAGGTGTTGTGGGGATTTCTGAGATTATTTTTCCGATTTGACTGTTTCTTCCTGGCTTGCTCAGGGCACAGATTTCGCATTGTTTCACGAACCTAGTTATTTGACTGTTCATGTTTACCCAATGATAGTCCTTGCGAATACGATGTATCGTTTTCCTTATTCCCATATGAGCTCCAATGGTTGATGAGTGGTAGTATTCCATCAGCATGGGTTTAATAATTTCCGGGGCGATTATTCTCAGTGACTTTTCCGTTAGCCTTTTTATAACAAAGTACTCGTTTACTCAAGGTATACTTGTCAGAATAATTTCCTTTATCTAGTTGTTCTATTATCTTACTCAAATTAGGATCTTGTTGTTGGTGATGCGCTGTATCCTTGAATGCAAGGGGGAATTCTGTTATTAGCGTATTGACAGTAGCTAATACGGTGGCTAGCTGTTGACTGATAATACTACGTGTAGATCCCGAATCGATTAAACCGAGGATATTCGTTGCTCCAAGGTCTATCTGTATGTAGGGTAATTGGCATATACTTGTTTTGCATGTACCAACAGAGTTGCACTTGTCAATAAGTCTTGTTACGTAAGGGTCTATACGTTTGTTTATATTTATTTTTACTTTAGGGTGATTAGTGTTTATACCTTTCCTTTTGATGCTGCGGAAGACGTAGGATTTTGGTTCTTCCTGCTTCACATGTTTTTTGACTGATCGGTTTTTTGTTGGTACCGCTTTTTTTTACAATGTTTGCTAATGTGTCCGGACTTTCCACAGTTATAACATCTTCTTTCGTTATTGGCATCTCTCGCATGCTGTTGGGGTTTTGGTAGGGAGTTTGATGTATAGGGGTAGCTCTGGGTTTTAGAAGTTCTTACGAATCGCTTATCGCGGTAGGTTGGAGTATCGGTCCCAAGGGATAGAGGTAGGAATGAATCCCTGCGTGGAGTCTGGGACATTAACACGCGTCTGTTCTGATCTGAATACCAGACGTTGGATGAATGTATACAACACAGTTCCAGTTCTGTGAAGGTGGTTGGTCTCTTCATAAGTGCTAAGCGAGATCGCTCCTCGGGAGATAGTCCTACTAAGATAGTATCTACTAGCTGTTGTTCACTCCAGTTAACTTGTAGTAATAAGGCCGATTCCCTTATTTCAGATATATAATGAGCTAGTCTCTCGTACGCGAAGTACTGAATTCCGCTTTAATTCTTCGGAGATACCGGTGGGGATGAAGTGTCTTATCAGGGTGGTATGTAGTTCTTCTACAGGGTGATTATACCTTAGTGACTCTAACACACGATCTTTTAAAGGAGATCTACATTTAGGTAGAAGTAGCCTACTTGTAAAATTTGGTCATCCTTTAGTTGTCGCAGATCCTTTATTTGTAATAGGTGCTTGATAAAGCCTAGGAGTTTCGTAATATTCAGCCCGTCAGTGGTTGGTATTTCAGATAAAATACGTTCTACGGGGTGAGTTATTTTTCCATAGAACTCAGTGTTGAAATTTAATTGAGGTGTCGTTACAGGTTTTTCCCCTGGTGGATTTGTCTGTAAGAGGGGAGGTAAATCGTAATTATGGGTAATATTCCCTAGTTCATTTGGAAATGGCGAGGCGATTACGGGGAAGGTATTTGCTTGTCTAACCGTTAACCGATCCTTACTGGGTTCTATACTAGATTCCTGGAGAAATTTGAATTTTACAGCACTGGGTTGCTGTTCTTGAGTAAGAGATTGGGTGGGGGAAATATTTAGTTTCGTCATTGCTTCTTCGATCTCTTCTATTGTAACCCCACTTTATCTTGGGCAGTAACAAAAAAGAATATTTCTTTTTTGTAAAGAGGGGCCACAAGTTAATTAAAACTAGGCTAAGGCCTAGAGAAGCTAAAAATTGCGCTGGATCCAGTGAGACGGGACTTGCAATGAAAACTCAAGAATTAAATAATTAACAAATCCCTTTTTATTATTCTATCTCATAACAATTTAATAATAAATAAATACAACAGTGATCTATAATTCCCCTTTAAATAGTTAAATAAATAAGTATACTCTCTCAACAAGGCCACCTGAAAATATTTATAGAAACCAAGAAAATAATGCTATATCACACTATCAATGAATTGAAATTTAAAATAATAATTAACCTTGAAATAAAGCTCCCATTAAACTATTTACTAAAATATAAAATTTATTTTATATGTTCCTTTTGTTCACTGCATATAAATTAATGAAGATAAATGATTTCATTCCTTGTTACTATTAATAATAAAAATAATTACTCAACAAATTAAATAAATTTTAAAGGTGTCAATTCCTATACTTGTTATAAGGTTAAACAAATTAAATAATTTCCTTAAAGAAATGATCAGCAACGATTATTGAGATAGAATACCTCCCTTAAAAACAAATGAAAAGGATATACCCACATGACTACATGTGTTAACTTTCTGTTGTAAGAGACATTGAACAATAAATCCCTATATCCCAAGTTCCCACCAAAAGTACAGAAAATGTATAATAGTTATAACCCCCAAAATGTACACAGAAATATACACACATAACATGTTCCACAAGACAAAAATACATTATACAATAGTATACATAAAATACTTAAAGGTCTCTTGCCACGCCCTTTTTTTTATATTACCCTTCTGGTGTATATAAATTCTAACTCTTTCTTTATACGAATCCCAATTAGGATTAGAAATTTACTTTTATAATTGTACCCACATGGTGTGGGTTAATTGCACGTCATGTGTATAAGAGAATGCTAAAGCCCACAGTGGTCCCCAGGACAAAAAAATTTAAAACTAAGTGCCTAAGTGGCTAAGTGCTTAAATACTTAATTACGGTGAGAAATAAAAATTGTTTAAAATAATTAACGCCCCCCCAGTTATCATAATTAGTATAAAGAATTTATATATACTTAAATAGGGCCAATTAATGAAAAGAGAAAAATTGCACAATATTAGCACCTTATAAAAAAATACACTTGGGTCAGAGACGGACATGTTCATTCAACTTTCGGCTTGTCTCAACAAACTTGTCTCGACAAACAAGTTGAAAAGTGTTTCGACATGCATAGCTTGGTTGAAACTAGTTAAAAATTCACCTACCTGCCCAGTAATCTTTTTATACAAATGAAAAAAACTGATTTTAAAATAAGAGAATATATATATATTTTTATACCTAGTGAATTGAACATGAGAAATTACTAATAGCAAAAACTGGCTTAAAATCTGTAGAGAAACCCCTATAATGAAATGAGTGGAAATCTATGTTGGATGCTGTCTTGTAACCATCTCAGTCTCTGAACTGACAATCTACTATAAATATACTGAAATTTTACAATTAAATTTTTTATTCAGTGTACACACTAAACTGTCCCCTCAATTGGGGATCCAAATGAATGTTTAACTTGAAATGTCGAAACTGATGGTTATGTATGATCACTTGGTCACTAGGCATGATGGTTGACTATGTGTGTAAATAATAATTGAATAGTTATCACCTGATTTCAGTCATGAAGGGTTTTTTGGAGTGACAAACTTGTGGCCGACATTATTAGGTGTTAGTGTGGTGGTGATCTAATTCTCTCTGGTATCGAGTGGAGCTTCTTGATGTTCAACGTTCAGCCATGTAGCAGGACTGTCTTCTCTGTTCGGCGGACCCTGCTTACACATTATATTTTTAGTCAGAGACCACACACAAATGCCCCCACTGTTTGGACACCCTCCAAAATACATATATAAAGACAACACCTAGTTATGTGCTACATAATTAACTGGATCAAATTTATTTGGCCAACATGCCTTATTCAAAAATCTCTATACAATAATTCTTTATAATTTTGCACCTCACCTAATGTGAGTTACTTGTTTGCAATATAACAATTTATTTTGGCTCTGTAACCTCTCATAAACTTATTACTTAGAGTGAATATATATAGTTACCACGTGGTGAAGGATTTGTTTAAAACACATAGTTTTTTACTACACATAATTTGATAGGGACATCATTTATATTTAACGTGCCTGAGTAAGTTCCCATATATATGTATAAGGTTTTACTGTTATTTTAGCAAAACTTTATACTACTGAAACTGACCACGCATTGTGCAATATAACCTGCATTGATGTAACACGTATCTCATCACATCGGTGTTAATTAAAGTTTAAACTTAATAATTTTGTTGTTAATGTACTTTAGGTTTTAGGGCCGAGATTCTGACACTCCAATAATCTAGTTTTATTAGCTTATAAAAACTTTACGAACAATTGCGTATTGCACTTATACACGATGCAACAAGTGGGCAGGCTTACTCAAGCTTACTTAAAAACACTGTTTTCTTCCGTAAAATATAGAATTTATTTAATATAAGGTAATCAAGACTTACCGCAGTCGTTTACAAATTATCTCTTCATTAGGTAGAAGAAGTTGTAGCTAAAATTCTTCATCTCTCCACCAGAGAGAATATGGCGTCGACCACTTACCCCAAGTTATGTTAACAGACAAGCTTCAACAGAATTTTTAGCATCGTGTCCGTTTGTAAGGAAAATCTCGCCAGGACGCAGCACCGTTTTTTAATACTGCTGAAAAAACTCAGCAGATGCCGACACCGATCGGATAGTGGAGAGTAGAAAACGGTAGTTTCTCCTATCCGCGGGTAGAGCGCAGCACTAATTATGGTTTTAATTCTGTACTGCCCTTAACTACCAGCGGTATTTCATTAGTTTCGCATTGTTTTTTCGCTAGATAGCAGCCCAGTTTAGGATCGTCAATTACTTCTCTCCAATTGTAAATAAGTGAACTAGCGCTGAAACTTTTGACTCAGCACACCCTCACCCCAAAAGGGCAACATAGTTGCCCCAACGTTAAAGGCCAGGAAGGTACCCTGCAGTGTACCTCTCCCCAAAAGAAACCGGTGGACGTCGTGGTTGTGTTGGCTCAGCTGAGCTTGCTCTCAGGAGAACAGAATTCAAAAGGAAAGCGAAAGAGACGAAAGAAGATATGTATTATGTAAGTGTGCGGGTGCTGCATGCTGACCTGATCAGAGTCCGCATACAGCACAAGAGAAAGAGACAGCAAAAGACAAAAGAAAGATTCCTAGCTAGGTAGATCTTCCGATCTCCTGACGCTCGCCCCCTTCGCCCGAACACGACTTCCACATTTAACAAGGACCTCCGTCCTATCTTTACGGGGACTATCCCCCTTCGAACGTTTTCGATAGCCCTCGACAACGTTTGAGTTTGGAAATGTGGCTTGTCACCAATTTTTGTTTGTCTCCCGGTACGCCCAGCCGGGCCGTCACCGGTGACGTAAATCCTATGACACGGTATGGCCCCGACCAACGATAGCATAGCTTCGCAGCACGTTTGTCAGCGGCTGAGCTGAGTGGGTGGCTTTGGCAATAGACCTAGTCACCAATCCGGAAGGGGTTTGGAATACGCCCCTGATTATAACGCCGACGGACCCGCTCGTGCGCTCGCAGCAAATTCTTCCGAGCCATTTTCCATCTCTCCGCAGTTTTATTATTGGGCTCCCGCGGCAGAAGATCTTCGATATCCCATAGGTTGGTCAACGGGAGTGCGGGCGAAAATCCAAACAAAATTTCAAATGGCACGGCCTGATGACTATCGTGTCTGGCCGTGTTGAACGCTAATTGTAACCACTTCAAATTCTGATCCCAGGTGGTTTGTTGCTCAGCGTGATAAGCAATCAATGCGGACCGGAGATTCCGATTGAATCTCTCCGCATGGGACGGTTGTGGGTAATAAGGGGAAGTGGTTACGTGTTTGATGCCACTGGCGAAACACATACGCCTGAATTCGTTTGAAATAAATTGCGGGCCATTGTCCGAAACAATGATGGTCGGAAGACCGAAATGCTGAAAAACGTGGTTCTGTAAAGCGTTGATGGTCAAACGAGCGGTTGCCTGCCGTAAGGGCAGTAGCCAGGCAAACTTTGAAAAAGCATCTACACAAACAAGCAGGTAAGCATTACCTGACTTGCTACGGGGGAACGGCCCCACGTAGTCAATAAACAACTTTTCCATTGGTCTGCTCGCCACCTCAGAAGATAACAACCCTAGTTTGGTATTCTGGGCAGGCTTGCTCAAGCCACACAGATGACAGTTTTTAACTCTCGTCGCGATGTCTCTATCCATGCCCTTCCAGATAAAATGTTTCCTAATACTGGAAATGGTCTTCGAAATTCCCTTGTGGCCTCCGATTGGGGAATCATGGTAATAACTGAAGACCATGGGCACTAATTTGCTAGGCAGCACGATTTTAGGTGCTCGTCCTTTTCTCTCTCGACAACAGAGGACTCCCTTGGACAAGAAATAAGGGGCCTGTACGTTACCCTGCTTAATATTTTGGATGACTTGACCCAGCACTTCGTCGTTTAACTGATGGGGTAACACATCAGTGAAGGCTAATGGAAAATCAAGAAGAACGGAACAGGGTTGCTCAGCTTGGGCATCACTGGGTTGGGAAAACATGCGGGATAAGGCATCTGCAACCACATTCTGGGATCCCCTGATGTGTTGCACGGTGAACTTAAAGGATGAGATTTTCACCACCCATCTACCAATTTTACCCAGTTGCCGGGGATGAGCTAGAAGCCATGAGAGAGCCTGATTGTCGGTCTCGAGCAGGAACTCAGCATGTTCCAGGAAACGCCTGAACTTATCTAGAGCGTAGACAACAGCTAAACACTCTAGCTCATAAACGGATGATTTACGTTCTTGCTGGGTCAACGTGCGTGAGATAAAAGCCACAGGCTGCCTAGCGTCGTCAATAACTTGGGAAAGGACCGCTCCGAGCGCAACCGAACTCGCGTCCGTCTGCAAAATGAACGGCTTTGAAAAGTCGGGCATCCGCAACACCGGTGGGGAAATGATGGCTTCCTTTAAGGTAGCGAAAGCCTTCTGTTGGTTTTCCCCCATGTAAACTTTGCCCCCTTCTTCCTTAGTTCATTCAAGGGAGCGGCAATTTCAGCGATATTCGGTATGAAACGCCTATAAAAATTTATCATACCGACGAATCTCGCTATGCCCTTCGCATCCCTAGGCGGAGGAAAGTCACGGATGCCCTGTGTCCTCTCTGGGTCTACCGTCACGCCCTTGTGTGAAATTAAATGGCCCAAGAAAGAAATACTCTCTTGGGCGAAACGAACCTTTTCGGGATTGACAGTGAGGCCAGCCTCTCTTAAGCGACCCAACACCTCTCTTAAATGCCTCAGATGATCTTCGAAAGTCTCGCTATATACCAAAAGATCGTCAAGATAATTATAGACGAAACGGAATTTGACGTCGTGAAAGACAGTGTCGAGAAGGCGAGTAAGTGTCTGGGCCCCCACAGCCAAACCCATGGGAACCCTTGTGTACTGGTACAAATTCCAGGGTACACAAAAAGCCGTATATGGTTTACTTTCTTGGGCAAGAGGTATCTGATGATAGGCCGCGTTCAGATCGATAATGGTATAAAATCTGGCCCCACTGAACCAATCAAAGGCCGAATGTAAATCCGGGAGGGGAACAGAATCTACCTCGATATTGGCGTTCAACTTCCTGTAATCAATAACCATTCTTTGTTTGCCACCAGGCTTTGGCACTAAAAATGCTGGACTGGCATAGCTGGAATGAGAAGGTTCAATCACCCCTTGGTCCAATAATTCTTGAACCTTCTCTCGTAGAATGGTCATCTTTGGAGGGGCAAACTTGTAAGGGTGTGATCTCACTATTTTCGAATCTGTAAGTCTGATTTTGTATTCCAGCAGGTGTGTGAGTCCCAAAGTAGGAGTTAACACCTCGGGAAATTCCTCACACAAATGATCTAAGGCCGTCTGCTGGGATGGAGTGAGATGGTCTCGTGCAAAATCGGGACAGGCTACTTCTTGGATACCCGGCTTAGCGCCCTGGTACCCAAGGAACGGAATTAAAACCTCCCGATTAAATTTAAAAAAACATTGGTGCGCTTGGATGTCCAGCACGAGACCACTTTTTGCAATGAAATCGGCACCAATGATACAATCCACTCCCAGAGCAGGAGAAACCAGAAAAGACCACACCCAAGAAAACCCATCGATTTTGATCTTAAAGGAAGTAACCCGGGAGATAGGCAAGATTTCCAGGGATGCCGTCCAGCATATTGCAGATGACTTTTCTGACCTTTTAATTAAACCCTGTCGTTCAAGGTCCGCATGTACCCGAGATGAAATGATGGATCGGGCTGAACCAGAGTCAACTAAGGCTCTGAGCTGACCCCCCTTTACCTCGAGCGACAGAAAGGGGCATACAGAAAGTTGTTGCGAGGTAGCGGACTGGACCTTGATATTAGAAGATTGGGCTTTTAACGACTGCCTGGAGGTCGGCGGAAGTTGAACCGAATGAAGCGGGGGGAAGACATCCTCCGAAATATCTTCCCCTGTCTACTTAGTTTTTTGGCGCTGGTCTAGACATAGGTGGTGCTGGTCGCGCGCGCCCTCGCGTACAATTTCTCGCCACGTGTCCCGGGCGGTTACAATTGTAACAAATCACGGAATTTGAATTCGTTTGCTGACGATTTCGAGCTGGCTGGGCCTGTCGGGGGAAGGTAGGCTCTCTGGTCCCTTCCGATGTCTGAGGTCTTGTTTTGGCTCGTCTACTGTCTCCGCTCGCCTGGCCGGTCATCTGCATGGTCTCCGTCATAACGCAGAGTCGCTCCAGGTCGGCAAACCACTGCGGCCGCTGGGCAAAAACTAATCGCAGACGGTCGTCGGCAGAGACGCCGTCGAGAATGTGTTGTACTACCTCTTCCTCCGACATGCCCATTCCCAGAATACGAGCTACCTGGCGCATTCGCAGCACGTACTGGGCCAACGTTTCGCCCCGTGCCTGAACTCAATAAAAATGACGATGGCGCAATTGCTCCATCAGCCTACTAGGGACGAACGCCCTCAGCACCACCCGGTGGAACTCATCCACACCTTCTTTGCGTCGCATCACCTCCGCCACCCTGTCAGCCATGGTACCGCGACAGTAGGGGAAGATGAGTTCGAGCACCGTTCGCTCCAGCATACCCGGGTAGTCTTTTAACTCAAAGACTATTTTGAAAAAAGGTATTAATTTGTCTGCCTCCAGTCCGTCCACGACTGGAAGTTGTTGTATTATATGGGCAAGTGGGTTGGGCAGGTGGTTGTACTTTGCCGCCCCCGAACCAGTTTGTACAGGCTCTACTTCTCTGTATAAAGAAGTGTCCACAGCTGAGACCACGGACTCCTCAACAACCGGAAGCGGGGTGGATGCTCTTACTGGTGGTGACCCTTGGAGGGTCGAGGTAATCTCTTTTATTATGTCTGGTATATTATATGGTGGTTCACTGACTTGTGCCTGTAAATTCTGCAGCCGATGAATTAAGTGCTGCATACGTTGCCGGATCCGCCGGACACCGAGCGAGCATCCCGGTCCCTCCTCCAAACTTTCGATGGATTGAGCCAACTCCTGCAGCTCACCCCACTTTTCCGTACACCGTTCCCACTCACTCTCGGGGTCAGTGATAGTGACCCTGGAGAGCGCATCACCCGCGGCCAGCGCTTCACGGAGCAGCCGCCGTAAGGCTTGGACATTGCCTCTGGGTTCTTTACCCCGGGCCCGGAGCTCGAACTCAATTTCCTCCTTTAAAAACAACTCAGGATTTATTGAACTCATCCTCACTTCGCGGTCGGCACACTTAACATAAAACTTTAAAAACTTATTCTAAATAAAACCAGAATCTGAAAAACCCAAGTACTGTTCTTCCAAAGAGTAGACTGCGGGTCCACCTACCGATGCGAGAACTAGCCCACTACCTGAACTGCTCACACTCGATTACACCAGACAAAAGGAACGCGACACACACACAACACACACGACACGAAAAACAAAACACCGACCAACGAAAATTTATTTTAACAATTTCATGTTAATCCGGCTACCATCTATCGGAAGAAACCGACTGCCGATCGGGCCATACCGCATAATCAAAAAAAAACAGCAACACCTCCCCAAACATGGGCAAGGTAAACTCAAACTAACCAAGCACCGAACTGCGATAAGTCTTGCCCAGGGATTTCCCCTTCTAAAATTTCCTACCACGTGGCACTATTCACTATTCAAGGCAGGCAAGTACATATATTGCAAAACCTTAAAGCTAACAAAAAACATTTTCAACTTCGGATATAGGGCCTTTAAAATTTTTCTAAGTTCTATTTGAACTTAACATTGTGAAAGTTCCAAAATATTTCCTAAGTTTGCAAGCCCCGTCACACCCACAGGACCCACGGGTTGACCCTCATCGTAAGCGCGCTCTGCTACCAAATGTAACCCCACTTTATCTTGGGCAGTAACAAAAAAGAATATTTCTTTTTTGTAAAGAGGGGCCACAAGTTAATTAAAACTAGGCTAAGGCCTAGAGAAGCTAAAAATTGCGCTGGATCCAGTGAGACGGGACTTGCAATGAAAACTCAAGAATTAAATAATTAACAAATCCCTTTTTATTATTCTATCTCATAACAATTTAATAATAAATAAATACAACAGTAATCTATAATTCCCCTTTAAATAGTTAAATAAATAAGTATACTCTCTCAACAAGGCCACCTGAAAATATTTATAGAAACCAAGAAAATAATGCTATATCACACTATCAATGAATTGAAATTTAAAATAATAATTAACTTTGAAATAAAGCTCCCATTAAACTATTTACTAAAATATAAAATTTATTTTATATGTTCCTTTTGTTCACTGCATATAAATTAATGAAGATAAATGATTTCATTCCTTGTTACTATTAATAATAAAAATAATTACTCAACAAATTAAATAAATTTTAAAGGTGACAATTCCTATACTTGTTATAAGGTTAAACAAATTAAATAATTTCCTTAAAGAAATGATCAGCAACGATTATTGAGATAGAATACCTCCCTTAAAAACAAATGAAAAGGATATACCCACATGACTACATGTGTTAACTTTCTGTTGTAAGAGACATTGAACAATAAATCCCTATATCCCAAGTTCCCACCAAAAGTACAGAAAATGTATAATAGTTATAACCCCCAAAATGTACACAGAAATATACACACATAACATGTTCCACAAGACAAAAATACATTATACAATAGTATACATAAAATACTTAAAGGTCTCTTGCCACGCCCTTTTTTTTATATTACCCTTCTGGTGTATATAAATTCTAACTCTTTCTTTATACGAATCCCAATTAGGATTAGAAATTTACTTTTATAATTGTACCCACATGGTGTGGGTTAATTGCACGTCATGTGTATAAGAGAATGCTAAAGCCCACAGTGGTCCCCAGGACAAAAAAATTTAAAACTAAGTGCCTAAGTGGCTAAGTGCTTAAATACTTAATTACGGTGAGAAATAAAAATTGTTTAAAATAATTAACGCCCCCCCAGTTATCATAATTAGTATAAAGAATTTATATATACTTAAATAGGGCCAATTAATGAAAAGAGAAAGATTGCACAATATTAGCACCTTATAAAAAAATACACTTGGGTCAGAGACGGACATGTTCATTCAACTTTCGGCTTGTCTCAACAAACTTGTCTCGACAAACAAGTTGAAAAGTGTTTCGACATGCATAGCTTGGTTGAAACTAGTTAAAAATTCACCTACCTCCCCAGTAATCTTTTTATACAAATGAAAAAAACTGATTTTAAAATAAGAGAATATATATATATTTTTATACCTAGTGAATTGAACATGAGAAATTACTAATAGCAAAAACTGGCTTAAAATCTGTAGAGAAACCCCTATAATGAAATGAGTGGAAATCTATGTTGGATGCTGTCTTGTAACCATCTCAGTCTCTGAACTGACAATCTACTATAAATATACTGAAATTTTACAATTAAATTTTTTATTCAGTGTACACACTAAACTGTCCCCTCAATTGGGGATCCAAATGAATGTTTAACTTGAAATGTCGAAACTGATGGTTATGTATGATCACTTGGTCACTAGGCATGATGGTTGACTATGTGTGTAAATAATAATTGAATAGTTATCACCTGATTTCAGTCATGAAGGGTTTTTTGGAGTGACAAACTTGTGGCCGACATTATTAGGTGTTAGTGTGGTGGTGATCTAATTCTCTCTGGTATCGAGTGGAGCTTCTTGATGTTCAACGTTCAGCCATGTAGCAGGACTGTCTTCTCTGTTCGGCGGACCCTGCTTACACATTATATTTTTAGTCAGAGACCACACACAAATGCCCCCACTGTTTGGACACCCTCCAAAATACATATATAAAGACAACACCTAGTTATGTGCTACATAATTAACTGGATCAAATTTATTTGGCCAACATGCCTTATTCAAAAATCTCTATACAATAATTCTTTATAATTTTGCACCTCACCTAATGTGAGTTACTTGTTTGCAATATAACAATTTATTTTGGCTCTGTAACCTCTCATAAACTTATTACTTAGAGTGAATATATATAGTTACTACGTGGTGAAGGATTTGTTTAAAACACATAGTTTTTTACTACACATAATTTGATAGGGACATCATTTATATTTAACGTGCCTGAGTAAGTTCCCATATATATGTATAAGGTTTTACTGTTATTGTAGCAAAACTTTATACTACTGAAACTGACCACGCATTGTGCAATATAACCTGCATTGATGTAACACGTATCTCATCACATCGGTGTTAATTAAAGTTTAAACTTAATAATTTTGTTGTTAATGTACTTTAGGTTTTAGGGCCGAGATTCTGACACTCCAATAATCTAGTTTTATTAGCTTATGGCTAATAAAATATGGCGAGAATATGGCGTCGACCACTTACCCAAAGTTATGTTAACAGACAAGCTTCAACAGAATTTTTAGCATCGTGTCCGTTTGTAAGGAAAATCTCGCCAGGACGCAGCACCGTTTTTTAATACTGCTGGAAAACCTCAGCAGATGCCGACACCGATCGGATAGTGGAGAGTAGAAAACGGTAGTTTCTCCTATCCGCGGGTAGAGCGCAGCACTAATTATGGCTTTAATTCTGTACTGCCCTTAACTACCAGCGGTATTTCATTAGTTTCGCATTGTTTTACCGCTAGATAGCAGCCCAGTTTAGGATCGTCAATTACTTCTCTCCAATTGTAAATAAGTGAACTAGCGCTGAAACGTTTGACTCAGCACACTATTCTAAACGATTCGGACCTTCTACGTAATTCGCGCATTATCTCTGGTAATTGTTGTAAGGCTTCGTCCGCGAATTTTTGCACGTCAGGTGGAGTAACTTTGTCACCGGGCCAATTCAACAAATTGGTGATGCGGCGGGTCAGATGTTCTATTCTTTGAGTGGTTCTTAAACTTATCGCGGGGGATTTTTCATCTCGCAGGGTTTGTGCGATGGAGGTAAGCACCGTATACTTATGATAGCATGTTTCCTTTTCACTTTCGAAGTCTAATACGCTTAAACGATTCAACAGTGAGGGTTTGTCTGGTCTATTCTCGCGTAATGTTTTGCGCAGCTCCGCGACAGTTACGTTTGTGTATGGGAGACCGCGTAACAAAGCTTCATAGCTCAGTTCATCCTTCAACAACAAGTCGGGGTTACATTGAGCCATTGTACTCGTAATAATGATTTTTAAATCTAATGTACTACGTACGTTAAAATATGTTATCTATTTTAAACACTCTTATGAAATTTGAATTCATTTAAACACATACATATATATATACGATAACAATCTTATACTAATAAATCAAATTTAAATTATCTCAAATAAATTCAATTATATGTAAATCTAATAATTATCTGTGGATATAAAGAGATAATATCTTTTTATAGTGGAAAGAAATTTCACACGGAGAGTTCATTGTGTTTACACTAGCACAATAGATCAGCTGTTGGGGAGGTAAATTGTATGCGTTAGGGTGGCTTAATGTTTACCTTGGCAAGGGGTTCTTAACAAAAGGAGGGTGACTTCCGATAATCTGGAACATGATTATTTCCTGCACAGGTCTGTCGTATATTGACAATTTGGGGAATTCTATTCAAATAACTTATTTTGTTTACGGGGCAGAACGTACATTCCTCGACACGACTCCAACATGGAATAGCCTGTAAATATACCGACAGGTTGAAAATGGAATTTTTTTTACAAGCGGGGACTTGCTTATTACGTCGATTTCCTAATACTACTATTATTATTTTATAAATAAAACTCTATTTATTTTGTTCTAGTTCACAAATTCAGAGTGAATAAATTTACGCTTTTTAGCAAGTTACTGTTAATTATTTAGCAGATAGCATTTTAAATGCTAGCAGAGTGTGGCATTTTGTATGCGCCACGACGTACACAATTATCTTATAAGAAAGCAGAGTGGCGCATTTTCTAACGTCTCTCCTGTTAAGACATTATAACACAGGGAACCAGTTCAATTGGTTGCTGTCAATTAAACCGGCTGCCGTCGTTAGTACAAATTACTTACCAACAAATTGGGAAAATGTAAATATCAGGAATTTGTCCAAGGTTACGTAAATTTACTCACTCTCTGGATTTTAGCAAAAACATCTCTTTATTATGGCTTCTTAAATAATGATTTAAAAATAATACCTTTAATGGTCATCTTTTTATTTTTATGTTAAAGAAACTTCTGATAGATTCTGCATCAAATGCTCTTATACTCTTTAAAGTGTTACTCTGATGAGCTCAAAACCATACAGTTGTGTATTACCTTGAATACCACGGATCCGGGTTCTAAATTTATAGTATTCCAAAATACTTCAACATTATGCAAACAATTAGAAGAATAGTTTGATCAAATTTCGAATTAATTTTTACCTTTAACCATCATCAGATTACTATTATTTCGTTACAGTAACTACAAACATTACTATGTTAAGATTTACATCATTTGATTGAGTCTTTACAAAAATGTACTGTTTTTGTTGTGATTGTTATAAAACAATGTAAGCACAGAAGTTACGCTTTAGTGTCACCTGGGTATAATGTGGATCTGCAGCTGGTTCTCTTGCTGATCCTCTTCAGTAGGTTTTCCTGGATGTTCTTCGTTGTCGTTTGGGTTCCTCCATTTAGTTTGTTGATTCTAAGTTGCGATCAAAGTCATGACGCTAGGATTCTGCTACCTGGAGCTCGTAAAGTTGTCGTCGTTGCTTCACTCCTGACGTTGGTGTTCACTTTTCACATTTTAGTTTTAACTGAACCAATGTTACCTTTTTATATGGTATACCTTACAAGTTAAACCTTTTCATAAAGAGATGTGTCGGCTATCTTAGTTATTTTTAATTCTTTCTCTACATTTAAACTACTTTACTTGTTTTACGTTTCACTTCGTTTCAACTACATGTGGAGTATGTAACCACGAAACACTTTCTGCTACATCGTTTTGCAATAGATACATACGTTCACCTCCACGACATATGGTAAAGCTGTTAACTTGTCAGAGATTCTGTGTCGACTGAGGTTGATTTTGCGGCCGTGAGTAGGGAAGCGGGCGCAGTTCACACGCCGAGAGAAAAGTAGTTCGTACTTTTATTATTATTATTTTTCCATTAATTAACTACTATTAATTATCCTACCTTTTCTTTATTGAGTTAGGTATTTCATTTATTATTATCACGTCTTTTTATTTAATTAGAATGATTATTATTATTCGCTTCATAACAGTATAAATTGCATGTCCGTACTAGCCTTGTAACAAGTTGGTACAGGTATATAGGTATAGAGGGGAGGGTGGATTATTCTCTCACGCGTTTTTTTGAATAAAAATTATTTTGTGCTATTTAATTTGCCTTTAAATCGGCACATCCTCCTCTACTTAAAGAAGACGACGGGGCGACGTTAGTGGGTATTAAATGGATATCTATGAAATACAATTATATTTGGCACGGAACTTCGTGATGAAATTACTCTCCACAAGGTGATTTCGATTCATCAATCGATTACCTTACATACTATACAAAATACTTAAATTTCAATACATATACAACACATAAAATACACAAATACATAAATCTACCTTATTTCTATTACTTAAAGCTACTACCGGTTTTTTTTCTTCACTCGTTTTAAGGAGTTACACTCATGAGTAGGTTTCAGCATATTTCAGGTATACAATTGTGTATCTGTTTACGTTTATACAGATATACAGTATTTCTGTAAGCTTAAAGTTTCTCTAGTGTTCTTACAGAAGGGTATTCGCACCTTTATAATTTTCAACGCGTCGAATCGCTGATTATTTTGACTTCTTTGTGGTCCACTACTCCACTTATTTCCTAATTTCGTCTTTCTGTTAGTCGGAAACGTGAACTACAATTTAGTTTATTACTACTATCATGTTCACCGCAAGCAGTAACATATTATAGGTTATTAATAACAATAACATATTGTAATAACAATAGAATTACCTTTAGTTTACTGAGGTAGGGGTTTGTTGTTCGTCAGCTGACTTCTCATTATTTATTTTATTCTCGCAGAACATGAGCTAAGGTTGATCAGGCCCCGCTAGTATTCGTACGAGGTGTTTGAGTTTAGACTCAATTACGATATAGGATGTTGCCTATACTTTAATCTTAATACTTAGGTAGTATTTTTGGTTTACTATCTTTCTCGTAGTCGTGCTTCTTTATTTTCACAAAGAGACAAAATTTTTATCTGAGACACATGACTTCTGCGAACGTAATTATCTGTATTGGGTTCGTACAGCGCTACAGTCACGGGGGTGATGAACTTGTGAATCGCGTAGGGGCCACACCATCGGTAAGATAGTTTGGGAGTGGTCCTATCAACGGCTCTACTCGTAGGGTGAGTTTTATACATGACTAAATCACCTACTTTGTACTTTATTTTCCTATTATTCTGCTCATGATATTTCCGCGATTTTTGTAGATTCGCTCTCAAATTTGCGCGAGCTTCGTTCATATTTTCCTTATATTATTCCCATTTATTTCGCGGGGCAATAATTCATGAATTTTCCACATTGTGGTTAACGGGTGGTTCGGATTATACTTTTACAGTAAGTCAAATGGTGTTGATTTATGTCCTTCATGATAGGCAGAATTGAAGGCAAATTGTATCCATGATAGATTTTGATCCCACGCTGTCTGATCTTTAGCGTGGTAAGATATTAATTCTGATTTTAGGTTTCGCAAGTATCTCTCAGCTAGCTTTCCTTGCGGTCGGTACTCTGTGACTGTAATGTGATTTATTCCTAATTTAAAACACATGTCATTGAATTCCTTGGATTTAAACTGAAGTCCGTTGTCAGATACTAGATGTACTGGAGTACCGTAATCTTTAAATAGTCTCTCTTGCTGAATTTTTATTGTTGCAGATGCTAAAGCACGTCTCATAGGGTACATCCATACGAATTTAGTGAAAGAGTCCACGCAAATTAATAGCATAGTATTTCCTGACTTAGAACGGGGATAGGGTCCACAAAAATCTATGTATATCTTTGAAAAAGGTGTTGTGGGGATTTCTGAGATTAATTTTCCAATTTGACTGTTTCTTCCTGGCTTGCTCAGGGCACAGATTTCGCATTGTTTCACGAATTTATTTGACTGTTCAGGTTTTCCCAATGATAGTCCTTGCGAATACGATGTATCGTTTTCCTTATTCCCGTATGAGCTCCAATGGTTGATGAGTGGTAGTATTCCATCAGCATGGGTTTAATAATTTCCGGGGCGATTATTCTCAGTGACTTTTCCGTTAGCCTTTTTATAACAAAGTACTCGTTTATCCAAGGTATACTTGTCAGAATAATTTCCTTTATCTAGTTGTTCTATTATCTTACTCAAATTAGGATCTTGTTGTTGGTGATGCGCTGTATCCTTGAATGCAAGGGGGAATTCTGTTATTAGCGTATTGACAGTAGAGGTTTCAACCTTGTCTTCGCCAGGTCTGGTATTGGGTAGTTGGAACATGCGGGATAGTGTATCGGCGACTACATTTTGGTACCACGAATATGTTGTACTTTAAACTTGTAGCAATTTAATCTTAACACCCATCTTCCGATACGACCTAACTGTTTTGGATGGTTCAACAACCACGACAAAGCTTGGTTGTCGGTCTCTAGTAGAAATTCCTTGTGCTCCAAAAATGGTTTGAATTTTTCGAAGGCGAACACTACAGCTAAACATTCAAGTTCATAGGCTGAGAACTTCCTTTCTTGCTCCGTCAAAGTATGTGATGCATAGTTGATCGGTAGTCTTGTATTATCTATTTCTTCGTATATTACTGCTCCTAATGCTACACTAGAACTGTCGGTCTGTACGACAAATGGTTTACTGAAATCTGCTAACTGCAATACGGGGGGTGATATTATGCTTTCTTTGAGTGTTTCGAATGCGGCTTGGTGTCGAGTAGTCCACTCGAATTTCGCTCATTTCTTCCTTAATGCATTTAATGGGGCTGCTATATCCGCTAGGTGGGGTATGTACTTGTGAAAATAATTGATCATACCTAAAAAACGAGCTATACCTTTGGTGTCTCTAGGCGGTAAAAAGTCTCGGATTTCACGCGTGCGTTCGGGGTCAATGCTAACCTTACCTTCGGCTAATACTATATGACCTAAAAAAGAGAATTGTTTTACTGCGGAATTAACTTTACTGGGGTTTACCGTTAGTCCAGCATTCTTTAACCTTGATAATACCTCACGCAAGTGATGAATGTGCTGATCCATCGATTCACTATATACTACTATGTCGTCAAGATAGTGATATACGAATTTAAATTTAACGTCATGGAATATTTTTTCTAACAGTCTGCTACATACTGAACTTCCTTGTGATATTCTGAAGGGTACCCTAGTAAATTGATATAGATTAAATGGGACTGCAAACGCCGTTAGGTGTTTTGATTCTTCGGCTAGTGGAATTTGGTTGAGATCCATTATGGTGAAAATTTTGCTTTTGTAAAATAATGGAATGCGCTGTGAATGTCGGGCAGGGGAATCGATTCAAATTCTATATTCTTATTCAGCTGTCTATAATCCACGACTAGTCTATGTTTGTCAATTCCTTTAGGTACTAGGAATGCAAAGGACGAGTATGGGGAAGTTGACGGTTCAATGACGTGTTGTTCTAGGAGTTTGTTGATTTGGTTTCTCATTATTTCCATCTTGGGCGGCGATAATTTGTATGGATGCAGACGTATTACTTTGCTGTCGCTTAGATTTATTTTGTATTCGATTAGATTGGTCAATCCTAACTTGGGTGTGAGTACTGTAGAAAATTCCCTTATTAGCTTTTGGATTCTTTGTCGCTCATTACCTTTTAAATGACTCAAACCAGATTCCTGATGCTCCAGATGAATAGTTGATGTTTCGCAATTCTCGCTGTTATTTAGCTCGGAGTCGAACTGATATTTTCGAGTGCGATCAAATCTAAAACAATATTGTTTAGCGTATATGTCGAGAATTAAGCCAGTTTTGCTTATAAAATCGGCGCCTAGTATTAAGTTTTGACCTAATACTTCAGCTACGATTAGTGGAACATACCAAGTAAAATTCTTTATTTTTAATTTGACAGTAATACTGCGTGATATATTTAGGTTTTGCTTATTCGCGATGGCACACTTTATGTTCACGTTTTGGCTACGTCTAATAAGATTATGATTAGCTAATACGGTGGCTAGCTGTTGACTGATAATACTACGTGTAGATCCCGAATCGATTAAACCGAGGATATTCGTTGCTCCAAGGTCTATCTGTATGTAGGGTAATTGTCATATACTTGTTTTGCATGTACCAACAGAGTTGCACTTGTCAATAAGTCTTGTTACGTAAGGGTCTATACGTTTGTTTATATTTATTTTTACTTTAGGGTGATTAGTGTTTATACCTTTCCTTTTGATGCTGCGGAAGACGTAGGATTTTGGTTCTTCCTGCTTCACATGTTTTTTGACTGATCGGTTTTTTGTTGGTACCGCTTTTTTTTACAATGTTTGCTAATGTGTCCGGACTTTCCACAGTTATAACATCTTCTTTCGTTATTGGCATCGCTCGCATGCTGTTGGGGTTTTGGTAGGGAGTTTGATGTATAGGGGTAGCTCTGGGTTTTAGAAGTTCTTACGAATCGCTTATCGCGGTAGGTTGGAGTATCGGTCCCAAGGGATAGAGGTAGGAATGAATCCCTGCGTGGAGTCTGGGACATTAACACGCGTCTGTTCTGATCTGAATACCAGACGTTGGATGAATGTATACAACACAGTTCCAGTTCTGTGAAGGTGGTTGGTCTCTTCATAAGTGCTAAGCGAGATCGCTCCTCGGGAGATAGTCCTACTAAGATAGTGTCTACTAGCTGTTGTTCACTCCAGTTAACTTGTAGTAATAAGGCCGATTCCCTTATTTCAGATATATAATGAGCTAGTCTCTCGTACGCGAAGTACTGAATTCCGCTTTAATTCTTCGGAGATACCGGTGGGGATGAAGTGTCTTATCAGGGTGGTATGTAGTTCTTCTACAGGGTGATTATACCTTAGTGACTCTAACACACGATCTTTTAAAGGAGATCTACATTTAGGTAGAAGTAGCCTACTTGTAAAATTTGGTCATCCTTTAGTTGTCGCAGATCCTTTATTTGTAATAGGTGCTTGATAAAGCCTAGGAGTTTCGTAATATTCAGCCCGTCAGTGGTTGGTATTTCAGATAAAATACGTTCTACGGGGTGAGTTATTTTTGCATAGAACTCAGTGTTGAAATTTAATTGAGGTGTCGTTACAGGTTTTTCCCCTGGTGGATTTGTCTGTAAGAGGGGAGGTAAATCGTAATTATAGGTAATATTCCCTAGTTCATTTGGAAATGGCGAGGCGGTTACGGGGAAGGTATTTGCTTGTCTAACCGTTAACCGATCCTTACTGGGTTCTATACTAGATTCCTGGAGAAATTGAAATTTTACAGCACTGGGTTGCTGTTCTTGAGTAAGAGATTGGGTGGGGGAAATATTTAGTTTCGTCATTGCTTCTTCGATCTCTTCTATTCTAAACGATTCGGACCTTCTACGTAATTCGCGCATTATCTCTGGTAATTATTGTAAGGCTTCTTCCGCGAATTTTTGCACGTCAGGTGGAGTAACTTTGTCACCGGGCCAATTCAACAAATTGGTGATGCGGCGGGTCAGATGTTCTATTCTTTGAGTGGTTCTTAAACTTATCGCGGGGGATTTTTCATCTCGCAGGGTTTGTGCGATGGAGGTAAGCTCCGTATATTTATGATAGCATGTTTCCTTTTCACTTTCAAAGTCTAATACGCTTAAACGATTCAACAGTGAGGGTTTGTCTGGTCTATTCTCGCGTAATGTTTTGCGCAGCTCCGCGACAGTTACGTTTGTGTATGGGAGACCGCGTAACAAAGCTTCATAGCTCAGTTCATCCTTCAACAACAAGTCGGGGTTAAATTGAGCCATTGTAGTCGTAATAATGATTTTTAAATCTTATGTACTACGTACGTTAAAATATGTTATCTATTTTAAACACTCTTATGAAATTTGAATTCATTTAAACACATACATATATATATATACGATAACAATCTTATACTAATAAATCAAATTTAAATTATCTCAAATAAATTCAATTATATGTAAATCTAATAATTATCTGTGGATATAAAGAGATAATATCTTTTTATAGTGGAAAGAAATTTCACACGGAGAGTTCATTGTGTTTACACTAGCACAATAGATCAGCTGTTGGGGAGGTAAATTGTATGCGTTAGGGTGGCTTATTGTTTACCTTGGCAAGGGGTTCTTAACAAAAGGAGGGTGACTTCCGATAATCTGGAACATGATTATTTCCTGCACAGGTCTGTCGTATATTGACCATTTGGGGAATTCTATTCAAATAACTTATTTTGTTTACGGGGCAGAACGTACATTCCTCGACACGACTCCAACATGGAATAGCCTGTAAATATACCGACAGGTTGAAAATGGAATTTTTTTTACAAGCGGGGACTTGCTTATTACGTCGATTTCCTAATACTACTATTATTATTTTATAAATAAAACTCTATTTATTTTGTTCTAGTTCACAAATTCAGAGTGAATAAATTTACGCTTTTTAGCAAGTTACTGTTAATTATTTAGCAGATAGCATTTTAAATGCTAGCAGAGTGTGGCATTTTGTATGCGCCACGACGTACACAATTATCTTATAAGAAAGCAGAGTGGCGCATTTTCTAACGTCTCTCCTGTTAAGACATTATAACACAGGGAACCAGTTCAATTGGTTGCTGTCAATTAAACCGGCTGCCGTCGTTAGTACAAATTACTTACCAACAAATTGGGAAAATGTAAATATCATGAATTTGTCCAAGGTTACGTAAATTTACTCACTCTCTGGATTTTAGCAAAAACATCTCTTTATTATGGCTTCTTAAATAATGATTTAAAAATAATACCTTTAATGGTCATCTTTTTATTTTTATGTTAAAGAAACTTCTGATAGATTCTGCATCAAATGCTCTTATACTCTTTAAAGTGTTATTCTGATGAGCTCAAAACCATACAGTTGTGTATTACCTTGAATACCACGGATCCGGGTTCTAAATTTATAGTATTCCAAAATACTTCAACATTATGCAAACAATTAGAAGAATAGTTTGATCAAATTTCGAATTAATTTTTACCTTTAACCATCATCAGATTACTATTATTTCGTTACAGTAACTACAAACATTACTATGTTAAGATTTACATGATTTGAATGAGTCTTTACAAAAATGTACTGTTTTTGTTGTGATTGTTATAAAACAATGTAAGCACAGAAGTTACGCTTTAGTGTCACCTGGGTATAATGTGGATCTGCAGCTGGTTCTCTTGCTGATCCTCTTCAGTAGGTTTTCCTGGATGTTCTTCGTTGTCGTTTGGGTTCCTCCATTTAGTTTGTTGATTCTAAGTTGCGATCAAAGTCATGACGCTAGGATTCTGCTACCTGGAGCTCGTAAAGTTGTCGTCGTTGCTTCACTCCTGACGTTGGTGTTCACTTTTCACATTTTAGTTTTAACTGCACTAATGTTACCTTTTTATATGGTATACCTTACAAGTTAAACCTTTTCATAAAGAGATGTGTCGGCTATCTTAGTTATTTTTAATTCTTTCTCTACATTTAAACTATTTTACTTGTTTTACGTTTCACTTCGTTTCAACTACATGTGGAGTATGTAACCACGAAACACTTTCTGCTACATAGTTTTGCAATAGATACATACGTTCACCTCCACGACATATGGTAAAGCTGTTAACTTGTCAGAGATTCTGTGTCGACTGAGGTTGATTTTGCGGCCGTGAGTAGGGAAGCGGGCGCAGTTCACACGCCGAGAGAAAAGTAGTTCGTACTTTTATTATTATTATGTTTCCATTAATTAACTACTATTAATTATCCTACCTTTTCTTTATTGAGTTAGGTATTTCATTTATTATTATCACGTCTTTTTATTTAATTAGAATGATTATTATTATTCGCTTCATAACAGTATAATTTGCATGTCCGTACTAGCCTTGTAACAAGTTGGTACAGGTATATAGGTATAGAGGGGAGGGTGGATTATTCTCTCACGCGTTTTTTTGAATAAAAATTATTTTGTGCTATTTAATTTGCCTTTAAATCGGCACATCCTCCTCTACTTAAAGAAGACGACGGGGCGACGTTAGTGGGTATTAAATGGATATCTATGAAATACAATTATATTTGGCACGGAACTTCGTGATGAAATTACTCTCCACAAGGTGATTTCGATTCATCAATCGATTATCTTACATACTATACAAAATACTTAAATTTCAATACATATACAACACATAAAATACACAAATACATAAATCTACCTTATTTCTATTTCCTAAAGCTACTACCGGTTTTTTTTCTTCACTCGTTTTAAGGAGTTACACTCATGAGTAGGTTTCAGCATATTTCAGGTATACAATTGTGTATCTATTTACGTTTATACAGATATACAGTATTGCTGTAAGCTTAAAGTTTCTCTAGTGTTCTTACAGAAGGGTATTCGCACCTTTATAATTTTCAACGCGTCGAATCGCTGATTATTTTGACTTCTTTGTGGTCCACTACTCCTCTTATTTCCTAATTTCGTCTTTCTGTTAGTCGGAAACGTGAACTACAATTTAGTTTATTACTACTATCATGTTCATCGCAAGCAGTAACATATTATAGGTTATTAATAACAATAACATATTGTAATAACAATAGAATTACCTTTAGTTTACTGAGGTAGGGGTTTGTTGTTCGTCAGCTGACTTCTCATTATTTATTTTATTCTCGCAGAACATGAGCTAAGGTTGATCAGGCCTCGCTAGTATTCGTACGAGGTGTTTGAGTTTAGACTCAATTACGATATAGGATGTTGCCTATACTTTAATCTTAATACTTAGGTAGTATTTTTGGTTTACTATCTTTCTCGTAGTCGTGCTTCTTTATTTTCACAAAGAGACAAAATTATTATCTGAGACACATGACTTCTGCGAACGTAATTATCTGTATTGGGTTCGTACAGCGCTACAGTCACGGGGGTGATGAACTTGTGAATCGCGTAGGGGCCACACCATCGGTAAGATAGTTTGGGAGTGGTCCTATCAACGGCTCTACTCGTAGGGTGAGTTTTATACATGACTAAATCACCTACTTTGTACTTTATTTTCCTATTATTCTGCTCATGATATTTCCGCGATTTTTGTAGATTCGCTCTCAAATTTGCGCGAGCTTCGTTCATATTTTCCTTATATTATTCCCATTTATTTCGCGGGGCAATAATTCATGAATTTTCCACATTGTGGTTAACGGGTGGTTCGGTTTATACTTTTACAGTAAGTCAAATGGTGTTGATTTATGTCCTTCATGATAGGCAGAATTGAAGGCAAATTGTATCCATGATAGATTTTGATCCCACGCTGTCTGATCTTTAGCGTGGTAAGATATTAAGGTTGATTTTAGGTTTCGCAAGTATCTCTCAGCTAGCTTTCCTTGCGGTCGGTACTCTGTGACTGTAATGTGATTTATTCCTAATTTAAAACACATGTCATTGAATTCCTTGGATTTAAACTGAAGTCCGTTGTCAGATACTAGATGTACTGGAGTACCGTAATCTTTAAATAGTCTCTCTTGCTGAATTTTTATTGTTGCAGATGCTAAAGCACGTCTCATAGGGTACATCCATACGAATTTAGTGAAAGAGTCCACGCAAATTAATAGCATAGTATTTCCTGACTTAGAACGGGGATAGGGTCCAGAAAAATCTATGTATATCTTTGAAAAAGGTGTTGTGGGGATTTCTGAGATTAATTTTCCGATTTGACTGTTTCTTCCTGGCTTGCTCAGGGCACAGATTTCGCATTGTTTCACGAATTTATTTGACTGTTCAGGTTTTCCCAATGATAGTCCTTGCGAATACGATGTATCGTTTTCCTTATTTTCATATGAGCTCCAATGGTTGATGAGTGGTAGTATTCCATCAGCATGGGTTTAATAATTTCCGGGGCGATTATTCTCAGTGACTTTCCGTTAGCCTTTTTATAACAAAGTACTCGTTTACTCAAGGTATACTTGTCAGAATAATTTCCTTTATCTAGTTGTTCTATTATCTTACTCAAATTAGGATCTTGTTGTTGGTGATGCGCTGTATCCTTGAATGCAAGGGGGAATTCTGTTATTAGCGTATTGACAGTAGAGGTTTCAACCTTGTCTTCGCCAGGTCTGGTATTGGGTAGTTGGAACATGCGGGATAGTGTATCGGCGACTACATTTTGGTACCACGAATATGTTGTACTTTAAACTTGTAGCAATTTAATCTTAACACCCATCTTCCGATACGACCTAACTGTTTTGGATGGTTCAACAACCACGACAAAGCTTGGTTGTCGGTCTCTAGTAGAAATTCCTTGTGCTCCAAAAATGGTTTGAATTTTTCGAAGGCGAACACTACAGCTAAACATTCAAGTTCATAGGCTGAGAACTTCCTTTCTTGCTCCGTCAAAGTATGTGATGCATAGTTGATCGGTAGTCTTGTATTATCTATTTCTTCGTATATTACTGCTCCTAATGCTACACTAGAACTGTCGGTCTGGACGACAAATGGTTTACTGAAATCTGCTAACTGCAATACGGGGGTGATATTATGCTTTCTTTGAGTGTTTCGAATGCGGCTTGGTGTCGAGTAGTCCACTCGAATTTCGCTCCTTTCTTCCTTAATGCATTTAATGGGGCTGCTATATCCGCTAGGTGGGGTATGTACTCGTGAAAATAATTGATCATACCTAAAAAACGAGCTATAACTTTGGTGTCTCTAGGCGGTAAAAAGTCTCGGATTTCACGCGTGCGTTCGGGGTCAATGCTAACCTTACCTTCGGCTAATACTATATGACCTAAAAAAGAGAATTGTTTTACTGCGGAATTAACTTTACTGGGGTTTACCGTTAGTCCAGCATTCTTTAACCTTGATAATACCTCACGCAAGTGATGAATGTGCTGATCCATCGATTCACTATATACTACTATGTCGTCAAGATAGTGATATACGAATTTAAATTTAACGTCATGGAATATTTTTTCTAACAGTCTGCTACATACTGAACTTCCTTGTGATATTCTGAAGGGTACCCTAGTAAATTGATATAGATTAAATGGGACAGCAAACGCCGTTAGGTGTTTTGATTCTTCGGCTAGTGGAATTTGGTTGAGATCCATTATGGTGAAAATTTTGCTTTTGTAAAATAATGGAATGCGCTGTGAATGTCGGGCAGGGGAATCGATTCAAATTCTATATTCTTATTCAGCTGTCTATAATCCACGACTAGTCTATGTTTGTCAATTCCTTTAGGTACTAGGAATGCAAAGGACGAGTATGGGGAAGTTGACGGTTCAATGACGTGTTGTTCTAGGAGTTTGTTGATTTGGTTTCTCATTATTTCCATCTTGGGCGGCGATAATTTGTATGGATGCAGACGTATTACTTTGCTGTCGCTTAGATTTATTTTGTATTCGATTAGATTGGTCAATCCTAACTTGGGTGTGAGTACTGTAGAAAATTCCCTTATTAGCTTTTGGATTCTTTGTCGCTCATTACCTTTTAAATGACTCAAACCAGATTCCTGATGCTCCAGATGAATAGTTGATGTTTCGCAATTCTCGCTGTTATTTAGCTCGGAGTCGAACTGATATTTTCGAGTGCGATCAAATCTAAAACAATATTGTTTAGCGTATATGTCGAGAATTAAGCCAGTTTTGCTTATAAAATCGGCGCCTAGTATTAAGTTTTGACCTAATACTTCAGCTACGAGTAGTGGAACATACCAAGTAAAATTCTTTATTTTTAATTCGACAGTAATACTGCGTGATATATTTAGGTTTTGCTTATTCGCGATGGCACACTTTATGTTCACGTTTTGGCTACGTCTAATAAGATTATGATTACCTAATACGGTGGCTAGCTGTTGACTGATAATACTACGTGTAGATCCCGAATCGATTAAACCGAGGATATTCGTTGCTCCAAGGTCTATCTGTATGTAGGGTAATTGGCATATACTTGTTTTGCATGTACCAACAGAGTTGCACTTGTCAATAAGTCTTGTTACGTAACGGTCTATACGTTTGTTTATATTTATTTTTACTTTAGGGTGATTAGTGTTTATACCTTTCCTTTTGATGCTGCGGAAGACGTAGGATTTTGGTTCTTCCTGCTTCACATGTTTTTTGACTGATCGGTTTTTTGTTGGTACCGCTTTTTTTTACAATGTTTGCTAATGTGTCCGGACTTTCCACAGTTATAACATCTTCTTTCGTTATTGGCATCTCTCGCATGCTGTTGGGGTTTTGGTAGGGAGTTTGATGTATAGGGGTAGCTCTGGGTTTTAGAAGTTCTTACGAATCGCTTATCGCGGTAGGTTGGAGTATCGGTCCCAAGGGATAGAGGTAGGAATGAATCCCTGCGTGGAGTCTGGGACATTAACACGCGTCTGTTCTGATCTGAATACCAGACGTTGGATGAATGTATACAACACAGTTCCAGTTCTGTGAAGGTGGTTGGTCTCTTCATAAGTGCTAAGCGAGATCGCTCCTCGGGAGATAGTCCTACTAAGATAGTGTCTACTAGCTGTTGTTCACTCCAGTTAACTTGTAGTAATAAGGCCGATTCCCTTATTTCAGATATATAATGAGCTAGTCTCTCGTACGCTCCTTGTACACGAAGTACTGAATTCCGCTTTAATTCTTCGGAGATACCGGTGGGGATGAAGTGTCTTATCAGGGTGGTATGTAGTTCTTCTACAGGGTGATTATACCTTAGTGACTCTAACACACGATCTTTTAAAGGAGATCTACATTTAGGTAGAAGTAGCCTACTTGTAAAATTTGGTCATCCTTTAGTTGTCGCAGATCCTTTATTTGTAATAGGTGCTTGATAAAGCCTAGGAGTTTCGTAATATTCAGCCCGTCAGTGGTTGTATTTCAGATAAAATACGTTCTACGGGGTGAGTTATTTTTCCATAGAACTCAGTGTTGAAATTTAATTGAGGTGTCGTTACAGGTTTTTCCCCTGGTGGATTTGTCTGTAAGAGGGGAGGTAAATCGTAATTATAGGTAATATTCCCTAGTTCATTTGGAAATGGCGAGGCGGTTACGGGGAAGGTATTTGCTTGTCTAACCGTTAACCGATCCTTACTGGGTTCTATACTAGATTCCTGGAGAAATTGAAATTTTACAGCACTGGGTTGCTGTTCTTGAGTAAGAGATTGGGTGGGGGAAATATTTAGTTTCGTCATTGCTTCTTCGATCTCTTCTATTCTAAACGATTCGGACCTTCTACGTAATTCGCGCATTATCTCTGGTAATTGTTGTAAGGCTTCTTCCGCGAATTTTTGCACGTCAGGTGGAGTAACTTTGTCACCGGGCCAATTCAACAAATTGGTGATGCGGCGGGTCAGATGTTCTATTCTTTGAGTGGTTCTTAAACTTATCGCGGGGGATTTTTCATCTCGCAGGGTTTGTGCGATGGAGGTAAGCTCCGTATATTTATGATAGCATGTTTCCTTTTCACTTTCGAAGTCTAATACGCTTAAACGATTCAACAGTGAGGGTTTGTCTGGTCTATTCTCGCGTAATGTTTTGCGCAGCTCCGCGACAGTTACGTTTGTGTATGGGAGACCGCGTAACAAAGCTTCATAGCTCAGTTCATCCTTCAACAACAAGTCGGGGTTAAATTGAGCCATTGTAGTCGTAATAATGATTTTTAAATCTTATGTACTACGTACGTTAAAATATGTTATCTATTTTAAACACTCTTATGAAATTTGAATTCATTTAAACACATACATACGATAACAATCTTATACTAATAAATCAAATTAAATTATCTCAAATAAATTCAATTATATGTAAATCTAATAATTATCTGTGGATATAAAGAGATAATATCTTTTTATAGTGGAAAGAAATTTCACACGGAGAGTTCATTGTGTTTACAATAGCACAATAGATCAGCTGTTGGGGAGGTAAATTGTATGCGTTAGGGTGGCTTATTGTTTACCTTGGCAAGGGGTTCTTAACAAAAGGAGGGTGACTTCCGATAATCTGGAACATGATTATTTCCTGCACAGGTCTGTCGTATATTGACCATTTGGGGAATTCTATTCAAATAACTTATTTTGTTTACGGGGCAGAACGTACATTCCTCGACACGACTCCAACATGGAATAGCCTGTAAATATACCGACAGGTTGAAAATGGAATTTTTTTTACAAGCGGGGACTTGCTTATTACGTCGATTTCCTAATACTACTATTATTATTTTATAAATAAAACTCTATTTATTTTGTTCTAGTTCACAAATTCAGAGTGAATAAATTTACGCTTTTTAGCAAGTTACTGTTAATTATTTAGCAGATAGCATTTTAAATGCTAGCAGAGTGTGGCATTTTGTATGCGCCACGACGTACACAATTATCTTATAAGAAAGCAGAGTGGCGCATTTTCTAACGTCTCTCCTGTTAAGACATTATAACACAGGGAACCAGTTCAATTGGTTGCTGTCAATTAAACCGGCTGCCGTCGTTAGTACAAATTACTTACCAACAAATTGGGAAAATGTAAATATCAGGAATTTGTCCAAGGTTACGTAAATTTACTCACTCTCTGGATTTTAGCAAAAACATCTCTTTATTATGGCTTCTTAAATAATGATTTAAAAATAATACCTTTAATGGTCATCTTTTTATTTTTATGTTAAAGAAACTTCTGATAGATTCTGCATCAAATGCTCTTATACTCTTTAAAGTGTTACTCTGATGAGCTCAAAACCATACAGTTGTGTATTACCTTGAATACCACGGATCCGGGTTCTAAATTTATAGTATTCCAAAATACTTCAACATTATGCAAACAATTAGAAGAATAGTTTGATCAAATTTCGAATTAATTTTTACCTTTAACCATCATCAGATTACTATTATTTCGTTACAGTAACTACAAACATTACTATGTTAAGATTTACATCATTTGATTGAGTCTTTACAAAAATGTACTGTTTTTGTTGTGATTGTTATAAAACAATGTAAGCACAGAAGTTACGCTTTAGTGTCACCTGGGTATAATGTGGATCTGCAGCTGGTTCTCTTGCTGATCCTCTTCAGTAGGTTTTCCTGGATGTTCTTCGTTGTCGTTTGGGTTCCTCCATTTAGTTTGTTGATTCTAAGTTGCGATCAAAGTCATGACGCTAGGATTCTGCTACCTGGAGCTCGTAAAGTTGTCGTCGTTGCTTCACTCCTGACGTTGGTGTTCACTTTTCACATTTTAGTTTTAACTGCACTAATGTTACCTTTTTATATGGTATACCTTACAAGTTAAACCTTTTCATAAAGAGATGTGTCGGCTATCTTAGTTATTTTTAATTCTTTCTCTACATTTAAACTACTTTACTTGTTTTACGTTTCACTTCGTTTCAACTACATGTGGAGTATGTAACCACGAAACACTTACTTTCTGCTACAACGTTTTGCAATATATACATACGTTCACCTCCACGACACATGCTAAAGCTGTTAACTTGTCAGAGATTCTGGGTCGACTGAGGTTGATTTTGCGGCCGTGAGTAGGGAAGCGGGCGCAGTTCACACGCCGAGAGAAAAGTAGTTCGTACTTTTATTATTATTATTTTTCCATTCATTAACTACTATTAATTATCCTACCTTTTCTTTATTGAGTTACGTATTTCATTTATTATTATCACGTCTTTTTATTTAATTAGAATGATTATTATTATTCGCTTCATAACAATATAATTTGCATGTCCGTACTAGCCTTTTTACAAGTTGGTACAGGTATATAGGTAATGAGGGGAGGGTGGATTATTCTCTCACGCGTTATTTTGAATAAAAATTATTTTGTGCTATTTAATTTGCCTTTAAATCGTCACATCTTCCTCTACTTAAAGAAGACGACGGGGCGACGTGAGTGGGTATTAAATGGATATCTATGAAATACAATTATATTTGGCACGGAACTTCGTGATGAAATTACTCTCCACAAGGTGATTTCGATTCTTCAATCGATTATCTTACATACTATACAAAATACTTAAATTTCAATACATATACAACACATAAAATACACAAATACATAAATCTACCTTATTTCTATTTCTTAAAGCTACTACCGGTTTTTTTTCTTCACTCGTTTTAAGGAGTTACACTCATGAGTAGGTTTCAGCATATTTCAGGTATACAATTGTGTATCTGTTTACGTTTATTCAGATATACAGTATTGCTGTAAGCTTAAAGTTTCTCTAGTGTTCTTACAGAAGGGTATTCGCACCTTTATAATTTTCAACGCGTCGAATCGCTGATTATTTTGACTTCTTTGTGGTCCACTACTCCTCTTATTTCCTAAATTCGTCTTTCTCTCAGTCGCAAACGTGAACTACAATTTAGTGTATTACTACTATCATGTTCATCGCAAGCAGTAACATATTATAGGTTATTAATAACAATAACATATTGTAATAACAATAGAATTACCTTTAGTTTACTGAGGTAGGGGTTTGTTGTTCGTCAGCTGACTTCTCATTATTTATTTTATTCTCGCAGAACATGAGCTAAGGTTGATCAGGCCTCGCTAGTATTCGTACGAGGTGTTTGAGTTTAGACTCAATTACGATATAGGATGTTGCCAATACTTTAATCTTAATACTTAGGTAGTATTTTTGGTTTACTATCTTTCTCGTAGTCGTGCTTCTTTATTTTCACAAAGAGACAAAATTTTTATCTGAGACACATGACCTGCGAACGTAATTATCTGTATTGGGTTCGTACAGCGCTACAGTCACGGGGGTGATGAACTTGTGAATCGCGTAGGGGCCACACCATCGGTAAGATAGTTTGGGAGTGGTCCTATCAACGGCTCTACTCGTAGGGTGAGTTTTATACATGACTAAATCACCTACTTTGTACTTTATTTTCCTATTATTCTGCTCATGATATTTCCGCAATTTTTGTAGATTCGCTCTCAAATTTGCGCGAGCTTCGTTCATATTTTCCTTATATTATTCCCATTTATTTCGCGGGGCAATAATTCATGAATTTTCCACATTGTGGTTAACGGGTGGTTCGGTTTATACTTGTACAGTAAGTCAAATGGTGTTGATTTATGTCCTTCATGATAGGCAGAATTGAAGGCAAATTGTATCCATGATAGATTTTGATCCCACGCTGTCTGATCTTTAGCGTGGTAAGATATTAAGGCTGATTTTAGGTTTCGCAAGTATCTCTCAGCTAGGTTTCCTTGCGGTCGGTACTCTGTGACTGTAATGTGATTTATTCCTAATTTAAAACACATGTCATTGAATTCCTTGGATTTAAACTGAGGTCCGTTGTCAGATACTAGATGTACCGTAATCTTTAAATAGTCTCTCTTGCAGAATTTTTATTGTCGCAGATGCTAAAGCACGTCTCATAGGATACATCCTTACGAATTTAGTGAAAGAGTCCACGCAAATTAATAGCATATGATTTTCTGACTTAGAACGGGGATAGGGTCCAGAAAAATCTATGTATATCTTTGAAAAAGGTGTTGTGGGGATTTCTGAGATTAATTTTCCGATTTGACTGTTTCTTGCTGGCTTGCTCAGGGCACAGATTTCGCATTGTTTCACGAACCTAGTTATTTGACTGTTCATGTTTTCCCAATGATAGTCCTTGCGAATACGATGTATCGTTTTCCTTATTCCCATATGAGCTCCAATGATTGATGAGTGGTAGTATTCCATCAGCATGGGTTTAATAATTTCCGGGGCGATTATTCTCAGTGACTTTCCGTTAGCCTTTTTATAACAAAGTACTCGTTTACTCAAGGTATACTTGTCAGAATAATTTCCTTTATCTAGTTGTTCTATTATCTTACTCAAATTAGGATCTTGTTGTTGGTGATGCGCTGTATCCTTGAATGCAAGGGGGAATTCTGTTATTAGCGTATTGACAGTAGTGGTTTCAACCTTGTCTTCGCCAGGTCTGGTATTGGGTAGTTGGAACATGCGGGATAGTGTATCGGCGACTACATTTTGGTACCACGAATATGTTGTACTTTAAACTTGTAGCAATTTAATCTTAACACCCATCTTCCGATACGACCTAACTCTTTTGGATGGTTCAACAACCACGACAAAGCTTGGTTGTCGGTCTCTAGTAGAAATTCCTTGTGCTCCAAAAATGGTTTGAATTTTTCGAAGGCGAACACTACAGCTAAACATTCAAGTTCATAGGCTGAGAACTTCCTTTCTTGCTCCGTCAAAGTATGTGATGCATAGTTGATCGGTAGTCTTGTATTATCTATTTCTTCGTATATTACTGCTCCTAATGCTACACTAGAACTGTCGGTCTGTACGACAAATGGTTTACTGAAATCTGCTAACTGCAATACGGGGGGTGATATTATGCTTTCTTTGAGTGTTTCGAATGCGGCTTGGTGTCGAGTAGTCCACTCGAATTTCGCTCCTTTCTTCCTTAATGCATTTAATGGGGCTGCTATATCCGCTAGGTGGGGTATGTACTTGTGAAAATAATTGATCATACCTAAAAAACGAGCTATACCTTTGGTGACTCTAGGCGGTAAAAAGTCTCGGATTTCACGCGTGCGTTCGGGGTCAATGCAAACCTTACCTTCGGCTAATACTATATGACCTAAGAAAGAGAATTGTTTTACTGCGAAATTAACTTTACTGGGGTTTACCGTTAGTCCAGCATTCTTTAACCTTGATAATACCTCACGCAAGTGATGAATGTGCTGATCCATCGATTCACTATATACTACTATGTCGTCAAGATAGTGATATACGAATTTAAATTTAACGTCATGGAATATTTTTTCTAACAGTCTGCTACATACTGAACTTCCTTGTGATATTCTGAAGGGTACCCTAGTAAATTGATGTAGATTAAATGGGACAGCAAACGCCGTTAGGTGTTTTGATTCTTCGGCTAGTGGAATTTGGTGGAAGGCCTGGTTGAGATCCATTATGGTGAAAATTTTGCTTTTGTAAAATAATGGAATGCGCTGTGAATGTCGGGCAGGGGAATCGATTCAAATTCTATATTCTTATTCAGCTGTCTATAATCCACGACTAGTCTATGTTTGTCAATTCCTTTAGGTACTAGGAATGCAGGGGACGAGTATGGGGAAGTTGACGGTTCAATGACGTGTTGTTCTAGGAGTTTGTTGATTTGGTTTCTCATTATTTCCATCTTGGGCGGCGATAATTTGTATGGATGCAGACGTATTACTTTGCTGTCGCTTAGATTTATTTTGTATTCGATTAGATTGGACAATCCTAACTTGGGTGTGAGTACTGTAGAAAATTCCCTTATTAGCTTTTGGATTCTTTGTCGCTCATTACCTTTTAAATGACCCAAACCAGATTCCTGATGCTCCAGATGAATAGTTGATGTTTAGCAATTCTCGCTGTTATTTAGCTCGGAGTCGAACTGATATTTTCGAGTGCGATCAAATCTAAAACAATATTGTTTAGCGTATATGTCGAGAATTAAGCCAGTTTTGCTTATAAAATCGGCGCCTAGTATTAAGTTTTGACCTAATACTTCAGCAACGAGTAGTGGAACATACCAAGTAAAATTCTTTATTTTTAATTTGACAGTAATACTGCGTGATATATTTCGGTTTTGCTTATTCGCGATGGCACACTTTATGTTCACGTTTTGGCTACGTCTAATAAGATTATGATTAGCTAATACGGTGGCTAGCTGTTGACTGATAATACTACCTGTAGATCCCGAATCGATTAAACCGAGGATATTCGTTGCTCCAAGGCCTATCTGTATGTAGGGTAATTGGCATATACTTGTTTTGCATGTACCAACAGAGTTGCACTTGTCAATAAGTCTTGTTACGTAAGGGTCTATACGTTTGTTTATATTTATTTTTACTTTAGGGTGATTAGTGTTTATACCTTTCCTTTTGATGCTGCGGAAGACGTAGGATTTTGGTTCTTCCTGCTTCACATGTTTTTTGACTGATCGGTTTTTTGTTGGTACCGCTTTTTTTTACAATGTTTGCTAATGTGTCCGGACTTTCCACAGTTATAACATCTTCTTTCGTTATTGGCATCTCTCGCATGCTGTTGAGGTTTTGGTAGGGAGTTTGATGTATAGGGGTAGCTCTGGGTTTTAGAAGTTCTTACGAATCGCTTATCGCGGTAGGTTGGAGTATCGGTCCCAAGGGATAGAGGTAGGAATGAATCCCTGCGTGGAGTCTGGGACATTAACACGCGTCTGTTCTGATCTGAATACCAGACGTTGTATGAACGTATACAACACAGTTCCAGTTCTGTGAAGGTGGTTGTTCTCTTCATAAGTGCTAAGCGAGATCGCTCCTCGGGAGGTAGTCCTACTAAGATAGTGTCTACTAGCTGTTGTTCACTCCAGTTAACTTGTAGTAATAAGGCCGATTCCCTTATTTCAGATATATAATGAGCTAGTCTCTCGTACGCTCCTTGTACACGAAGTACTGAATTCCGGTTTAATTCTTCGGAGATACCGGTGGGGATGAAGTGTCTTATCAGGGTGGTATGTAGTTCTTCTACAGGGTGATTATACCTTAGTGACTCTAACACACGATCTTTTAAAGGAGATCTATATTTAGGTAGAAGTAGCCTACTTGTAAAATTTGGTCATCCTTTAGTTGTCGCAGATCCTTTATTTGTAATAGGTGCTTGATAAAGCCTAGGAGTTTCGTAATATTCAGCACGTCAGTGGTTGGTATTTCAGATAAAATACGTTCTACGGGGTGAGTTATTTTTCCATAGAACTCAGTGTTGAAATTTAATTGAGGTGTCGTTACAGGTTTTTCCCCTGGTGGATTTGTCTGTAAGAGGGGAGGTAAATCGTAATTATGGGTAATATTCCCTAGTTCATTTGGAAATGGCGAGGCGGTGACGGGGAAGGTATTTGCTTGTCTAACCGTTAACCGATCCTTAATGAGTTCTATACTAGATTCCTGGAGAAATTGAAATTTTACAGAACTGGGTTGCTGTTCTTGAGTAAGAGATTGGGTGGGGGAAATATTTAGTTTCGTCATTGCTTCTTCGATCTCTTCTATTCTAAACGATTCGGACCTTCTACGTAATTCGCGCATTATCTCTGGTAATTGTTGTAAGGCTTCTTCCGCGAATTTTTGCACGTCAGGTGGAGTAACTTTGTCACCGGGCCAATTCAACAAATTGGTGATGCGGTGGGTCAGATGTTCTATTCTTTGAGTGGTTCTTAAACTTATCGCGGGGGATTTTTCATCTCGCAGGGTTTGTGCGATGGGGTAAGCTCCGTATATTTATGATAGCATGTTTCCTTTTCACTTTCGAAGTCTAATACGCTTAAACGATTCAACAGTGTGGGTTTGTCTGTTCTATTCTCGCGTAATGTTTTGCGCAGCTCCGCGACAGTTACGTTTGTGTATGGGAGACCGCGTAACAAAGCTTCATAGCTCAGTTCATCCTTCAACAACAAGTCGGGGTTAAATTGAGCCATTGTAGTCGTAATAATGATTTTTAAATCTTATGTACTACGTACGTTAAAATATGTTATCTATTTTAAACACTCTTATGAAATTTGAATTCATTTAAACACATACACATATATACGATAACAATCTTATACTAATAAATCAAATTTAAATTATCTCAAATAAATTCAATTATATGTAAATCTAATAATTATTTGTGGATATAAAGACATAATATCTTTTTATAGTGGAAAGAAATTTCACACGGAGAGTTCATTGTGTTTACACTAGCACAATAGATCAGCTGTTGGGGAGGTAAATTGTATGCGTTAGGGTGGCTTATTGTTTACCTTAGCAAGGGGTTCTTAACAAAAGGAGGGTGACTTCCGATAATCTGGAACATGATTATTTCCTGCACAGGTCTGTCGTATATTGACAATTTGGGGAATTCTATTCAAATAACTTATTTTGTTTACGGGGCAGAACGTACATTCCTGGACACGACTCCAACATGGAATAGCCTGTAAATATACCGACAGGTTGAAAATGGAATTTTTTTTACAAGCGGGGACTTGCTTATTACGTCGATTTCCTAATACTACTATTATTATTTTATAAATAAAACTCTACTTATTTTGTTCTAGTTCACAAATTCAGAGTGAATAAATTTACGCTTTTTAGCAAGTTACTGTTAATTATTTAGCAGATAGCATTTTAAATGCTAGCAGAGTGTGGCATTTTGTATGCGCCACGACGTACACAATTATCTTATAAGAAAGCAGAGTGGCGCATTTTCTAACGTCTCTCCTGTTAAGACATTATAACACAGGGAACCAGTTTAATTGGTTGCTGTCAATTAAACCGGCTGCCGTCGTTAGTACAAATTACTTACCAACAAATTGGGAAAATGTAAATATCAGGAATTTGTCCAAGGTTACGTAAATTTACTCACTCTCTGGATTTTAGCAAAAACATCTCTTTATTATGGCTTCTTAAATAATGATTTAAAAATAATACCTTTAATGGTCATCTTTTTATTTTTATGTTAAAGAAACTTCTGATAGATTCTCCATCAAATGCTCTTATACTCTGTAAAGTGTTACTCTGATGAGCTCAAAACCATACAGTTGTGTATTACCTTGAATACCACGGATCCGGGTTCTAAATTTATAGTATTCCAAAATACTTCAACATTATGCAAACAATTAGAAGAATAGTTTGATCAAATTTCGAATTAATTTTTACCTTTAACCATCATCAGATTACTATTATTTCGTTACAGTAACTACAAACATTACTATGTTAAGATTTACATGATTTGAATGAGTCTTTACAAAAATGTACTGTTTTTGTTGTGATTGTTATAAAACAATGTAAGCACAGAAGTTACGCTTTAGTGTCACCTGGGTATAATGTGGATCTCCAGCTGGTTCTCTTGCTGATCCTCTTCAGTAGGTTTTCCTGGATGTTCTTCGTTGTCGTTTGGGTTCCTCCATTTAGTTTGTTGATTCTAAGTTGCGATCAAAGTCATGACGCTAGGATTCTGCTACCTGGAGCTCGTAAAGTTGTCGTCGTTGCTTCACTCCTGACGTTGGTGTTCACTTTTCACATTTTAGTTTTAACTGCACTAATGTTACCTTTTTATATGGTATACCTTACAAGTTAAACCTTTTCATAAAGAGATGTGTCGGCTATCTTAGTTATTTTTAATTCTTTCTCTACATTTAAACTACTTTACTTGTTTTACGTTTCACTTCGTTTCAACTACATGTGGAGTATGTAACCACGAAACACTTACTTTCTGCTACATCGTTTTGCAATATATACATACGTTCACCTCCACGACACATGCTAAAGCTGTTAACTTGTCAGAGATTCTGGGTCGACTGAGGTTGATTTTGCGGCCGTGAGTAGGGAAGCGGGCGCAGTTCACACGCCGAGAGAAAAGTAGTTCGTACTTTTATTATTATTATTTTTCCATTAATTTGTACAATAATGGAATGCGCTGTGAATGTCGGGCAGGGGAATCGATTCAAATTCTATATTCTTATTCAGCTGTCTATAATCCACGACTAGTCTATGTTTGTCAATTCCTTTAGGTACTAGGAATGCAGGGGACGAGTATGGGGAAGTTGACGGTTCAATGACGTGTTGTTCTAGGAGTTTGTTGATTTGGTTTCTCATTATTTCCATCTTGGGCGGCGATAATTTGTATGGATGCAGACGTATTACTTTGCTGTCGCTTAGATTTATTTTGTATTCGATTAGATTGGTCAATCCTAACTTGGGTGTGAGTACTGTAGAAAATTCCCTTATTAGCTTTTGGATTCTTTGTCGCTCATTACCTTTTAAATGACTCAAACCAGATTCCTGATGCTCCAGATGAATAGTTGATGTTTCGCAATTCTCGCTGTTATTTAGCTCGGAGTCGAACTGATATTTTCGAGTGCGATCAAATCTAAAACAATATTGTTTAGCGTATATGTCGAGAATTAAGCCAGTTTTGCTTATAAAATCGGCGCCTAGTATTAAGTTTTGACCTAATACTTCAGATACGAGTAGTGGAACATACCAAGTAAAATTCTTTATTTTTAATTTGACAGTAATACTGCGTGATATATTTAGGTTTTGCTTATTCGCGATGGCACACTTTATGTTCACGTTTTGGCTACGTCTAATAAGATTATGATTACCTAATACGGTGGCTAGCTGTTGACTGATAATACTACCTGTAGATCCCGAATCGATTAAACCGAGCATATTCGTTGCTCCAAGGTCTATCTGAATGTAGGGTAATTGGCATATACTTGTTTTGCATGTACCAACAGAGTTGCACTTGTCAATAAGTCTTGTTACGTAAGGGTCTATACGTTTGTTTATATTTATTTTTACTTTAGGGTGATTAGTGTTTATACCTTTCCTTTTGATGCTGCGGAAGACGTAGGATTTTGGTTCTTCCTGCTTCACATGTTTTTTGACTGATCGGTTTTTTGTTGGTACCGCTTTTTTTTACAATGTTTGCTAATGTGTCCGGACTTTCCACAGTTATAACATCTTCTTTCGTTATTGGCATCGCTCGCATGCTGTTGGGGTTTTGGTAGGGAGTTGGATGTATAGGGGTAGCTCTGGGTTTTAGAAGTTCTTACGAATCGCTTATCGCGGTAGGTTGGAGTATCGGTCCCAAGGGATAGAGGTAGGAATGAATCCCTGCGTGGAGTCTGGGACATTAACACGCGTCTGTTCTGATCTGAATACCAGACGTTGGATGAATGTATACAACACAGTTCCAGTTCTGTGAAGGTGGTTGGTCTCTTCATAAGTGCTAAGCGAGATCGCTCCTCGGGAGATAGTCCTACTAAGATAGTGTCTACTAGCTGTTGTTCACTCCAGTTAACTTGTAGTAATAAGGCCGATTCCCTTATTTCAGATATATAATGAGCTAGTCTCTCGTACGCTTCTTGTACACGAAGTACTGAATTCCGCTTTAATTCTTCGGAGATACCGGTGGGGATGAAGTGTCTTATCAGGGTGGTATGTAGTTCTTCTACAGGGTGATTATACCTTAGTGACTCTAACACACGATCTTTTAAAGGAGATCTACATTTAGGTAGAAGTAGCCTACTTGTAAAATTTGGTCATCCTTTAGTTGTCGCAGATCCTTTATTTGTAATAGGTGCTTGATAAAGCCTAGGAGTTTCGTAATATTCAGCTCGTCAGTGGTTGGTATTTCAGATAAAATACGTTCTACGGGGTGAGTTATTTTTCCATAGAACTCAGTGTTGAAATTTAATTGAGGTGTCGTTACAGGTTTTTCCCCTGGTGGATTTGTCTGTAAGAGGGGAGGTAAATCGTAATTATGGGTAATATTCCCTAGTTCATTTGGAAATGGCGAGGCGGTTACGGGGAAGGTATTTGCTTGTCTAACCGTTAACCGATCCTTACTGGGTTCTATTCTAGATTCCTGGAGAAATTGAAATTTTACAGCACTGGGTTGCTGTTCTTGAGTAAGAGATTGGGTGGGGGAAATATTTAGTTTCGTCATTGCTTCTTCGATCTCTTCTATTCTAAACGATTCGGACCTTCTACGTAATTCGCGCATTATCTATGGTAATTGTTGTAAGGCTTCTTCCGCGAATTTTTGCACGTCAGGTGGAGTAACTTTGTCACCGGACCAATTCAACAAATTGGTGATGCGGCGGGTCAGATGTTTTATTCTTTGAGTGGTTTTTAACTTATCGCGGGGGATTTTTCATCTCGCAGGGTTTGTGCGATGGAGGTAAGCTCCGTATATTTATGATAGCATGTTTCCTTTTCACTTTCGAAGTCTAATACGCTTAAACGATTCAACAGTGAGGGTTTGTCTGGTCTATTCTCGCGTAATGTTTTGCGCAGCTCCGCGACAGTTACGTTTGTGTATGGGAGACCGCGTAACAAAGCTTCATAGTTCAGTTCATCCTTCAACAACAAGTCGGGGTTAAATTGAGCCATTGTAGTCGTAATAATGATTTTTAAATCTTATGTACTACGTACGTTAAAATATGTTATCTATTTTAAACACTCTTATGAAATTTGAATTCATTTAAACACATACACACATATACGATAACAATCTTATACTAATAAATCAAATTTAAATTATCTCAAATAAATTCAATAATATGTAAATCTAATAATTATCTGTGGATATAAAGAGATAATATCTTTTTATAGTGGACAGAAATTTCACACGGAGAGTTCATTGTGTTTACAATAGCACAATAGATCAGCTGTTGGGGAGGTAAATTGTATGCGTTAGGGTGGCTTATTGTTTACCTTGGCAAGGGGTTCTTAACGAAAGGAAGGTGACTTCCGACAATCTAGAACATGATTATTTCCTGCACAGGTCTCTCGTATATTGACAATTTGGGGAATTCTATTCAAATAACTTATTTTGTTTACGGGGCAGAACGTACATTCCTCGACACGACTCCAACATGAAATAGCCTGTAAATATACCGACAGGTTGAAAATGGAATTTTTTTTACAAGCGGGGACTTGCTTATTACGTCGATTTCCTAATACTACTATTATTATTTTATAAATAAAACTCTATTTATTTTGTTCTAGTTCACAAATTCAGAGTGAATAAATTTACGCTTTTTAGCAAGTTACTGTTAATTATTTAGCAGATAGCATTTTAAATGCTAGCAGAGTGTGGCATTTTGTATGCGCCACGACGTACACAATTATCTTATAAGAAAGCAGAGTGGCGCATTTTCTAACGTCTCTCCTGTTAAGACATTATAACACAGGGAACCAGTTTAATTGGTTGCTGTCAATTAAACCGGCTGCCGTCGTTAGTACAAATTACTTACCAACAAATTGGGAAAATGTAAATATCAGGAATTTGTCCAAGGTTACGTAAATTTACTCACTCTCTGGATTTTAGCAAAAACATCTCTTTATTATGGCTTCTTAAATAATGATTTAAAAATAATACCTTTAATGGTCATCTTTTTATTTTTATGTTAAAGAAACTTCTGATAGATTCTCCATCAAATGCTCTTATACTCTTTAAAGTGTTACTCTGATGAGCTCAAAACCATACAGTTGTGTATTACCTTGAATACCACGGATCCGGGTTCTAAATTTATAGTATTCCAAAATACTTCAACATTATGCAAACAATTAGAAGAATAGTTTGTTCAAATTTCGAATTAATTTTTACCTTTAACCATCATCAGATTACTATTATTTCGTTACAGTAACTATAAACATTACTATGTTAAGATTTACATGATTTGAATGAGTCTTTACAAAAATGTACTGTTTTTGTTGTGATTGTTATAAAACAATGTAAGCACAGAAGTTACGCTTTAGTGTCACCTGGGTATAATGTGGATCTGCAGCTGGTTCTCTTGCTGATCCTCTTCAGTAGGTTTTCCTGGATGTTCTTCGTTGTCGTTTGGGTTCCTCCATTTAGTTTGTTGATTCTAAGTTGCGATCAAAGTCATGACGCTAGGATTCTGCTACCTGGAGCTCGTAAAGTTGTCGTCGTTGCTTCACTCCTGACGTTGGTGTTCACTTTTAACATTTTAGTTTTAACTGCACTAATGTTACCTTTTTATATGGTATACCTTACAAGTTAAACCTTTTCATAAAGAGATGTGTCGGCTATCTTAGTTATTTTTAATTCTTTCTCTACATTTAAACTACTTTACTTGTTTTACGTTTCACTTCGTTTCAACTACATGTGGAGTATGTAACCACGAAACACTTACTTTCTGCTACATCGTTTTACAATATATACATACGTTCACCTCCACGACACATGCTAAAGCTGTTAACTTGTCAGAGATTCTGGGTCGACTGAGGTTGATTTTACGGCCGTGAGTAGGGAAGCGGGCGCAGTTCACACGCCGAGAGAAAAGTAGTTCGTACTTTTATTATTATTATTTTTCCATTCATTAACTACTATTAATTATCCTACCTTTTCTTTATTGAGTTACGTATTTCATTTATTATTATCACGTCTTTTTATTTAATTAGAATGATGATTATTATTCGCTTCATAACAGTATAATTTGCATGTCCGTACTAGCCTTTTTACAAGTTGGTACAGGTATATAGGTACAGAGGGGAGGGTGGATTATTCTCTCACGCGTTATTTTGAATAAAAATTATTTTGTGCTATTTAATTTGCCTTTAAATCGGCACATCCTCCTCTACTTAAAGAAGACGACGGGGCGACGTTAGTGGGTATTAAATGGATATCTATGAAATACAATTATATTTGGCACGGAACTTCGTGATGAAATTACTCTCCACAAGGTGATTTCGATTCATCAATCGATTATCTTACATACTATACAAAATACTTAAATTTCAATACATATACAACACATAAAATACACAAATACATAAATCTACCTTATTTCTATTTCTTAAAGCTACTACCGGTTTTTTTTCTTCACTCGTTTTAAGGAGTTACACTCATGAGTAGGTTTCAGCATATTTCAGGTATACAATTGTGTATCTATTTACGTTTATACAGATATACAGTATTGCTGTAAGCTTAAAGTTTCTCTAGTGTTCTTACAGAAGGGTATTCGCACCTTTATAATTTTCAACGCGTCGAATCGCTGATTATTTTGACTTCTTTGTGGTCCACTACTCCTCTTATTTCCTAAATTCGTCTTTCTCTTAGTCGCAAACGTGAACTACAATTTAGTGTATTACTACTATCATGTTCATCGCAAGCAGTAACATATTATAGGTTATTAATAACAATAACATATTGTAATAACAATAGAATTACCTTTAGTTTACTGAGGTAGGGGTTTGTTGTTCGTCAGCTGACTTCTCATTATTTATTTTATTCTCGCAGAACATGAGCTAAGGTTGATCAGGCCTCGCTAGTATTCGTACGAGGTGTTTGAGTTTAGACTCAATTACGATATAGGATGTTGCCTATACTTTAATCTTAATACTTAGGTAGTATTTTTGGTTTACTATCTTTCTCGTAGTCGTGCTTCTTTATTTTCACAAAGAGACAAAATTTTTATCTGAGACACATGACTTCTGCGAACGTAATTATCTGTATTGGGTTCGTACAGCGCTACAGTCACGGGGGTGATGAACTTGTGAATCGCGTAGGGGCCACACCATCGGTAAGATAGTTTGGATGTGGTCCTATCAATGGCTCTACTCGTAGGGTGAGTTTTATACATGACTAAATCACCTACTTTGTACTTTATTTTCCTATTATTCTGCTCATGATATTTCCGCGATTTTTGTAGATTCGCTCTCAAATTTGCGCGAGCTTCGTTCATATTTTCCTTATATTATTCCCATTTATTTCGCGGGGCAATAATTCATGAATTTTCCACATTGTGGTTAACGGGTGGTTCGGTTTATACTTGTACAGTAAGTCAAATGGTGTTGATTTATGTCCTTCATGATAGGCAGAATTGAAGGCAAATTGTGTCCATGATAGATTTTGATCCCACGCTGTCTGATCTTTAGCGTGGTAAGATATTAAGGCTGATTTTAGGTTTCGCAAGTATCTCTCAGCTAGGTTTCCTTGCGGTCGGTACTCTGTGACTGTAATGTGATTTATTCCTAATTTAAAACACATGTCATTGAATTCCTTGGATTTAAACTGAGGTCCGTTGTCATATACTAGATGTACTGGAGTACCGTAATCTTTAAATAGTCTCTCTTGAGAATTTTTATTGTCGCAGATGCTAAAGCACGTCTCATAGGATACATCCATACGAATTTAGTGAAAGAGTCCACGCAAATTAATAGCATATGATTTCCTGACTTAGAACGGGGATAGGGTCCAGAAAAATCTATGTATATCTTTGAAAAAGGTGTTGTGGGGATTTCTGAGATTAATTTTCCGATTTGACTGTTTCTTGCTGGCTTGCTCAGGGCATAGATTTCGCATTGTTTCACGAACCTAGTTATTTGACTGTTCATGTTTTCCCAATGATAGTCCTTGCGAATACGATGTATCGTTTTCCTTATTCCCATATGAGCTCCAATGGTTGATGAGTGGTAGTATTCCATCAGCATGGGTTTAATAATTTCCGGGGCGATTATTCTCAGTGACTTTTCCGTTAGCCTTTTTATAACAAAGTACTCGTTTACTCTAGGTATACTTGTCAGAATAATTTCCTTTATCTAGTTGTTCTATTATCCTACTCAAATTAGGATATTGTTGTTGGTGATGCGCTGTATCCTTGAATGCAAGGAGGAATTCTGTTATTAGCGTATTGACAGTAGTGGTTTCAACCTTGTCTTCGTCAGGTCTGGTATTGGGTAGTTGGAACATGCGGGATAGTGTATCGGCGACTACATTTTGGTACCACGAATATGTTGTACTTTAAGCTTGTAGCAATTTAATCTTAACACCCATCTTCCGATACGACCTAACTCTTTTGGATGGTTCAACAACCACGACAAAGCTTGGTTGTCGGTCTCTAGTAGAAATTCCTTGTGCTCCAAAAATGGTTTGAATTTTTCGAAGGCGAACACTACAGCTAAACATTCAAGTTCATAGGCTGAGAACTTCCTTTCTTGCTCCGTCAAAGTATGTGATGCATAGTTGATCGGTAGTTTTGTATTATCTATTTCTTGGTATATTACTGCTCCTAATGCTACACTAGAACTGTCGGTCTGTACGGCAAATGGTTTACTGAAATCTGCTAACTGCAATACGGGGGGTGATATTATGCTTTCTTTGAGTGTTTCGAATGCGGCTTGGTGTCGAGTAGTCCACTCGAATTTCGCTCATTTCTTCCTTAATGCATTTAATGGCGCTGCTATATCCGCTAGGTGGGGTATGTACTTGTGAAAATAATTGATCATACCTAAAAAACGAGCTATACCTTTGGTGTCTCTAGGCGATAAAAAGTCTCGGATTTCACGCGTGCGTTCGGGGTCAATGCTAACCTTACCTTCGGCTAATACTATATGACCTAAGAAAGAGAATTGTTTTACTGCGAAATTAACTTTACTGGGGTTTACCGTTAGTCCAGCATTCTTTAACCTTGATAATACCTCACGCAAGTGATGAATGTGCTGATCCATCGATTCACTATATACTACTATGTCGTCAAGATAGTGATATACGAATTTAAATTTAACGTCATGGAATATTTTTTCTAACAGTCTGCTACATACTGAACTTCCTTGTGATATTCTGAAGGGTACCCTAGTAAATTGATGTAGATTAAATGGGACAGCAAACGCCGTTAGGTGTTTTGATTCTTCGGCTAGTGGAATTTGGTGGAAGGCCTGGTTGAGATCCATTATGGTGAAAATTTTGCTTTTGTAAAATAATGGAATGCGCTGTGAATGTCGGGCAGGGGAATCGATTCAAATTCTATATTCTTATTCAGCTGTCTATAATCCACGACTAGTCTATGTTTGTCAATTCCTTTAGGTACTAGGAATGCAGGGGACGAGTATGGGGAAGTTGACGGTTCAATGACGTGTTGTTCTAGGAGTTTGTTGATTTGGTTTCTCATTATTTCCATCTTGGGCGGCGATAATTTGTATGGATGCAGACGTATTACTTTGCTGTCGCTTAGATTTATTTTGTATTCGATTAGATTGGACAATCCTAACTTGGGTGTGAGTACTGTAGAAAATTCCCTTATTAGCTTTTGGATTCTTTGTCGCTCATTACCTTTTAAATGACCCAAACCAGATTCCTGATGCTCCAGATGAATAGTTGATGTTTAGCAATTCTCGCTGTTATTTAGCTCGGAGTCGAACTGATATTTTCGAGTGCGATCAAATCTAAAACAATATTGTTTAGCGTATATGTCGAGAATTAAGCCAGTTTTGCTTATAAAATCGGCGCCTAGTATTAAGTTTTGACCTAATACTTCAGCAACGAGTAGTGGAACATACCAAGTAAAATTCTTTATTTTTAATTTGACAGTAATACTGCGTGATATATTTCGGTTTTGCTTATTCGCGATGGCACACTTTATGTTCACGTTTTGGCTACGTCTAATAAGATTATGATTAGCTAATACGGTGGCTAGCTGTTGACTGATAATACTACCTGTAGATCCCGAATCGATTAAACCGAGGATATTCGTTGCTCCAAGGCCTATCTGTATGTAGGGTAATTGGCATATACTTGTTTTGCATGTACCAACAGAGTTGCACTTGTCAATAAGTCTTGTTACGTAAGGGTCTATACGTTTGTTTATATTTATTTTTACTTTAGGGTGATTAGTGTTTATACCTTTCCTTTTGATGCTGCGGAAGACGTAGGATTTTGGTTCTTCCTGCTTCACATGTTTTTTGACTGATCGGTTTTTTGTTGGTACCGCTTTTTTTTACAATGTTTGCTAATGTGTCCGGACTTTCCACAGTTATAACATCTTCTTTCGTTATTGGCATCTCTCGCATGCTGTTGAGGTTTTGGTAGGGAGTTTGATGTATAGGGGTAGCTCTGGGTTTTAGAAGTTCTTACGAATCGCTTATCGCGGTAGGTTGGAGTATCGGTCCCAAGGGATAGAGGTAGGAATGAATCCCTGCGTGGAGTCTGGGACATTAACACGCGTCTGTTCTGATCTGAATACCAGACGTTGTATGAACGTATACAACACAGTTCCAGTTCTGTGAAGGTGGTTGTTCTCTTCATAAGTGCTAAGCGAGATCGCTCCTCGGGAGGTAGTCCTACTAAGATAGTGTCTACTAGCTGTTGTTCACTCCAGTTAACTTGTAGTAATAAGGCCGATTCCCTTATTTCAGATATATAATGAGCTAGTCTCTCGTACGCTCCTTGTACACGAAGTACTGAATTCCGGTTTAATTCTTCGGAGATACCGGTGGGGATGAAGTATCTTATCAGGGTGGTATGTAGTTCTTCTACAGGGTGATTATACCTTAGTGACTCTAACACACGATCTTTTAAAGGAGATCTATATTTAGGTAGAAGTAGCCTACTTGTAAAATTTGGTCATCCTTTAGTTGTCGCAGATCCTTTATTTGTAATAGGTGCTTGATAAAGCCTAGGAGTTTCGTAATATTCAGCACGTCAGTGGTTGGTATTTCAGATAAAATACGTTCTACGGGGTGAGTTATTTTTCCATAGAACTCAGTGTTGAAATTTAATTGAGGTGTCGTTACAGGTTTTTCCCCTGGTGGATTTGTCTGTAAGAGGGGAGGTAAATCGTAATTATGGGTAATATTCCCTAGTTCATTTGGAAATGGCGAGGCGGTGACGGGGAAGGTATTTGCTTGTCTAACCGTTAACCGATCCTTAATGAGTTCTATACTAGATTCCTGGAGAAATTGAAATTTTACAGAACTGGGTTGCTGTTCTTGAGTAAGAGATTGGGTGGGGGAAATATTTAGTTTCGTCATTGCTTCTTCGATCTCTTCTATTCTAAACGATTCGGACCTTCTACGTAATTCGCGCATTATCTCTGGTAATTGTTGTAAGGCTTCTTCCGCGAATTTTTGCACGTCAGGTGGAGTAACTTTGTCACCGGACCAATTCAACAAATTGGTGATGCGGTGGGTCAGATGTTCTATTCTTTGAGTGGTTCTTAAACTTATCGCGGGGGATTTTTCATCTCGCAGGGTTTGTGCGATGGGGTAAGCTCCGTATATTTATGATAGCATGTTTCCTTTTCACTTTCGAAGTCTAATACGCTTAAACGATTCAACAGTGTGGGTTTGTCTGTTCTATTCTCGCGTAATGTTTTGCGCAGCTCCGCGACAGTTACGTTTGTGTATGGGAGACCGCGTAACAAAGCTTCATAGCTCAGTTCATCCTTCAACAACAAGTCGGGGTTAAATTGAGCCATTGTAGTCGTAATAATGATTTTTAAATCTTATGTACTACGTACGTTAAAATATGTTATCTATTTTAAACACTCTTATGAAATTTGAATTCATTTAAACACATACACATATATACGATAACAATCTTATACTAATAAATCAAATTTAAATTATCTCAAATAAATTCAATTATATGTAAATCTAATAATTATTTGTGGATATAAAGACATAATATCTTTTTATAGTGGAAAGAAATTTCACACGGAGAGTTCATTGTGTTTACACTAGCACAATAGATCAGCTGTTGGGGAGGTAAATTGTATGCGTTAGGGTGGCTTATTGTTTACCTTAGCAAGGGGTTCTTAACAAAAGGAGGGTGACTTCCGATAATCTGGAACATGATTATTTCCTGCACAGGTCTGTCGTATATTGACAATTTGGGGAATTCTATTCAAATAACTTATTTTGTTTACGGGGCAGAACGTACATTCCTGGACACGACTCCAACATGGAATAGCCTGTAAATATACCGACAGGTTGAAAATGGAATTTTTTTTACAAGCGGGGACTTGCTTATTACGTCGATTTCCTAATACTACTATTATTATTTTATAAATAAAACTCTACTTATTTTGTTCTAGTTCACAAATTCAGAGTGAATAAATTTACGCTTTTTAGCAAGTTACTGTTAATTATTTAGCAGATAGCATTTTAAATGCTAGCAGAGTGTGGCATTTTGTATGCGCCACGACGTACACAATTATCTTATAAGAAAGCAGAGTGGCGCATTTTCTAACGTCTCTCCTGTTAAGACATTATAACACAGGGAACCAGTTTAATTGGTTGCTGTCAATTAAACCGGCTGCCGTCGTTAGTACAAATTACTTACCAACAAATTGGGAAAATGTAAATATCAGGAATTTGTCCAAGGTTACGTAAATTTACTCACTCTCTGGATTTTAGCAAAAACATCTCTTTATTATGGCTTCTTAAATAATGATTTAAAAATAATACCTTTAATGGTCATCTTTTTATTTTTATGTTAAAGAAACTTCTGATAGATTCTCCATCAAATGCTCTTATACTCTGTAAAGTGTTACTCTGATGAGCTCAAAACCATACAGTTGTGTATTACCTTGAATACCACGGATCCGGGTTCTAAATTTATAGTATTCCAAAATACTTCAACATTATGCAAACAATTAGAAGAATAGTTTGATCAAATTTCGAATTAATTTTTACCTTTAACCATCATCAGATTACTATTATTTCGTTACAGTAACTACAAACATTACTATGTTAAGATTTACATGATTTGAATGAGTCTTTACAAAAATGTACTGTTTTTGTTGTGATTGTTATAAAACAATGTAAGCACAGAAGTTACGCTTTAGTGTCACCTGGGTATAATGTGGATCTCCAGCTGGTTCTCTTGCTGATCCTCTTCAGTAGGTTTTCCTGGATGTTCTTCGTTGTCGTTTGGGTTCCTCCATTTAGTTTGTTGATTCTAAGTTGCGATCAAAGTCATGACGCTAGGATTCTGCTACCTGGAGCTCGTAAAGTTGTCGTCGTTGCTTCACTCCTGACGTTGGTGTTCACTTTTCACATTTTAGTTTTAACTGCACTAATGTTACCTTTTTATATGGTATACCTTACAAGTTAAACCTTTTCATAAAGAGATGTGTCGGCTATCTTAGTTATTTTTAATTCTTTCTCTACATTTAAACTACTTTACTTGTTTTACGTTTCACTTCGTTTCAACTACATGTGGAGTATGTAACCACGAAACACTTACTTTCTGCTACATCGTTTTGCAATATATACATACGTTCACCTCCACGACACATGCTAAAGCTGTTAACTTGTCAGAGATTCTGGGTCGACTGAGGTTGATTTTGCGGCCGTGAGTAGGGAAGCGGGCGCAGTTCACACGCCGAGAGAAAAGTAGTTCGTACTTTTATTATTATTATTTTTCCATTAATTTGTACAATAATGGAATGCGCTGTGAATGTCGGGCAGGGGAATCGATTCAAATTCTATATTCTTATTCAGCTGTCTATAATCCACGACTAGTCTATGTTTGTCAATTCCTTTAGGTACTAGGAATGCAGGGGACGAGTATGGGGAAGTTGACGGTTCAATGACGTGTTGTTCTAGGAGTTTGTTGATTTGGTTTCTCATTATTTCCATCTTGGGCGGCGATAATTTGTATGGATGCAGACGTATTACTTTGCTGTCGCTTAGATTTATTTTGTATTCGATTAGATTGGTCAATCCTAACTTGGGTGTGAGTACTGTAGAAAATTCCCTTATTAGCTTTTGGATTCTTTGTCGCTCATTACCTTTTAAATGACTCAAACCAGATTCCTGATGCTCCAGATGAATAGTTGATGTTTCGCAATTCTCGCTGTTATTTAGCTCGGAGTCGAACTGATATTTTCGAGTGCGATCAAATCTAAAACAATATTGTTTAGCGTATATGTCGAGAATTAAGCCAGTTTTGCTTATAAAATCGGCGCCTAGTATTAAGTTTTGACCTAATACTTCAGATACGAGTAGTGGAACATACCAAGTAAAATTCTTTATTTTTAATTTGACAGTAATACTGCGTGATATATTTAGGTTTTGCTTATTCGCGATGGCACACTTTATGTTCACGTTTTGGCTACGTCTAATAAGATTATGATTACCTAATACGGTGGCTAGCTGTTGACTGATAATACTACCTGTAGATCCCGAATCGATTAAACCGAGCATATTCGTTGCTCCAAGGTCTATCTGAATGTAGGGTAATTGGCATATACTTGTTTTGCATGTACCAACAGAGTTGCACTTGTCAATAAGTCTTGTTACGTAAGGGTCTATACGTTTGTTTATATTTATTTTTACTTTAGGGTGATTAGTGTTTATACCTTTCCTTTTGATGCTGCGGAAGACGTAGGATTTTGGTTCTTCCTGCTTCACATGTTTTTTGACTGATCGGTTTTTTGTTGGTACCGCTTTTTTTTACAATGTTTGCTAATGTGTCCGGACTTTCCACAGTTATAACATCTTCTTTCGTTATTGGCATCGCTCGCATGCTGTTGGGGTTTTGGTAGGGAGTTGGATGTATAGGGGTAGCTCTGGGTTTTAGAAGTTCTTACGAATCGCTTATCGCGGTAGGTTGGAGTATCGGTCCCAAGGGATAGAGGTAGGAATGAATCCCTGCGTGGAGTCTGGGACATTAACACGCGTCTGTTCTGATCTGAATACCAGACGTTGGATGAATGTATACAACACAGTTCCAGTTCTGTGAAGGTGGTTGGTCTCTTCATAAGTGCTAAGCGAGATCGCTCCTCGGGAGATAGTCCTACTAAGATAGTGTCTACTAGCTGTTGTTCACTCCAGTTAACTTGTAGTAATAAGGCCGATTCCCTTATTTCAGATATATAATGAGCTAGTCTCTCGTACGCTTCTTGTACACGAAGTACTGAATTCCGCTTTAATTCTTCGGAGATACCGGTGGGGATGAAGTGTCTTATCAGGGTGGTATGTAGTTCTTCTACAGGGTGATTATACCTTAGTGACTCTAACACACGATCTTTTAAAGGAGATCTACATTTAGGTAGAAGTAGCCTACTTGTAAAATTTGGTCATCCTTTAGTTGTCGCAGATCCTTTATTTGTAATAGGTGCTTGATAAAGCCTAGGAGTTTCGTAATATTCAGCTCGTCAGTGGTTGGTATTTCAGATAAAATACGTTCTACGGGGTGAGTTATTTTTCCATAGAACTCAGTGTTGAAATTTAATTGAGGTGTCGTTACAGGTTTTTCCCCTGGTGGATTTGTCTGTAAGAGGGGAGGTAAATCGTAATTATGGGTAATATTCCCTAGTTCATTTGGAAATGGCGAGGCGGTTACGGGGAAGGTATTTGCTTGTCTAACCGTTAACCGATCCTTACTGGGTTCTATTCTAGATTCCTGGAGAAATTGAAATTTTACAGCACTGGGTTGCTGTTCTTGAGTAAGAGATTGGGTGGGGGAAATATTTAGTTTCGTCATTGCTTCTTCGATCTCTTCTATTCTAAACGATTCGGACCTTCTACGTAATTCGCGCATTATCTATGGTAATTGTTGTAAGGCTTCTTCCGCGAATTTTTGCACGTCAGGTGGAGTAACTTTGTCACCGGACCAATTCAACAAATTGGTGATGCGGCGGGTCAGATGTTTTATTCTTTGAGTGGTTTTTAACTTATCGCGGGGGATTTTTCATCTCGCAGGGTTTGTGCGATGGAGGTAAGCTCCGTATATTTATGATAGCATGTTTCCTTTTCACTTTCGAAGTCTAATACGCTTAAACGATTCAACAGTGAGGGTTTGTCTGGTCTATTCTCGCGTAATGTTTTGCGCAGCTCCGCGACAGTTACGTTTGTGTATGGGAGACCGCGTAACAAAGCTTCATAGTTCAGTTCATCCTTCAACAACAAGTCGGGGTTAAATTGAGCCATTGTAGTCGTAATAATGATTTTTAAATCTTATGTACTACGTACGTTAAAATATGTTATCTATTTTAAACACTCTTATGAAATTTGAATTCATTTAAACACATACACACATATACGATAACAATCTTATACTAATAAATCAAATTTAAATTATCTCAAATAAATTCAATAATATGTAAATCTAATAATTATCTGTGGATATAAAGAGATAATATCTTTTTATAGTGGACAGAAATTTCACACGGAGAGTTCATTGTGTTTACAATAGCACAATAGATCAGCTGTTGGGGAGGTAAATTGTATGCGTTAGGGTGGCTTATTGTTTACCTTGGCAAGGGGTTCTTAACGAAAGGAAGGTGACTTCCGACAATCTAGAACATGATTATTTCCTGCACAGGTCTCTCGTATATTGACAATTTGGGGAATTCTATTCAAATAACTTATTTTGTTTACGGGGCAGAACGTACATTCCTCGACACGACTCCAACATGAAATAGCCTGTAAATATACCGACAGGTTGAAAATGGAATTTTTTTTACAAGCGGGGACTTGCTTATTACGTCGATTTCCTAATACTACTATTATTATTTTATAAATAAAACTCTATTTATTTTGTTCTAGTTCACAAATTCAGAGTGAATAAATTTACGCTTTTTAGCAAGTTACTGTTAATTATTTAGCAGATAGCATTTTAAATGCTAGCAGAGTGTGGCATTTTGTATGCGCCACGACGTACACAATTATCTTATAAGAAAGCAGAGTGGCGCATTTTCTAACGTCTCTCCTGTTAAGACATTATAACACAGGGAACCAGTTTAATTGGTTGCTGTCAATTAAACCGGCTGCCGTCGTTAGTACAAATTACTTACCAACAAATTGGGAAAATGTAAATATCAGGAATTTGTCCAAGGTTACGTAAATTTACTCACTCTCTGGATTTTAGCAAAAACATCTCTTTATTATGGCTTCTTAAATAATGATTTAAAAATAATACCTTTAATGGTCATCTTTTTATTTTTATGTTAAAGAAACTTCTGATAGATTCTCCATCAAATGCTCTTATACTCTGTAAAGTGTTACTCTGATGAGCTCAAAACCATACAGTTGTGTATTACCTTGAATACCACGGATCCGGGTTCTAAATTTATAGTATTCCAAAATACTTCAACATTATGCAAACAATTAGAAGAATAGTTTGATCAAATTTCGAATTAATTTTTACCTTTAACCATCATCAGATTACTATTATTTCGTTACAGTAACTACAAACATTACTATGTTAAGATTTACATGATTTGAATGAGTCTTTACAAAAATGTACTGTTTTTGTTGTGATTGTTATAAAACAATGTAAGCACAGAAGTTACGCTTTAGTGTCACCTGGGTATAATGTGGATCTCCAGCTGGTTCTCTTGCTGATCCTCTTCAGTAGGTTTTCCTGGATGTTCTTCGTTGTCGTTTGGGTTCCTCCATTTAGTTTGTTGATTCTAAGTTGCGATCAAAGTCATGACGCTAGGATTCTGCTACCTGGAGCTCGTAAAGTTGTCGTCGTTGCTTCACTCCTGACGTTGGTGTTCACTTTTCACATTTTAGTTTTAACTGCACTAATGTTACCTTTTTATATGGTATACCTTACAAGTTAAACCTTTTCATAAAGAGATGTGTCGGCTATCTTAGTTATTTTTAATTCTTTCTCTACATTTAAACTACTTTACTTGTTTTACGTTTCACTTCGTTTCAACTACATGTGGAGTATGTAACCACGAAACACTTACTTTCTGCTACATCGTTTTGCAATATATACATACGTTCACCTCCACGACACATGCTAAAGCTGTTAACTTGTCAGAGATTCTGGGTCGACTGAGGTTGATTTTGCGGCCGTGAGTAGGGAAGCGGGCGCAGTTCACACGCCGAGAGAAAAGTAGTTCGTACTTTTATTATTATTATTTTTCCATTAATTTGTACAATAATGGAATGCGCTGTGAATGTCGGGCAGGGGAATCGATTCAAATTCTATATTCTTATTCAGCTGTCTATAATCCACGACTAGTCTATGTTTGTCAATTCCTTTAGGTACTAGGAATGCAGGGGACGAGTATGGGGAAGTTGACGGTTCAATGACGTGTTGTTCTAGGAGTTTGTTGATTTGGTTTCTCATTATTTCCATCTTGGGCGGCGATAATTTGTATGGATGCAGACGTATTACTTTGCTGTCGCTTAGATTTATTTTGTATTCGATTAGATTGGTCAATCCTAACTTGGGTGTGAGTACTGTAGAAAATTCCCTTATTAGCTTTTGGATTCTTTGTCGCTCATTACCTTTTAAATGACTCAAACCAGATTCCTGATGCTCCAGATGAATAGTTGATGTTTCGCAATTCTCGCTGTTATTTAGCTCGGAGTCGAACTGATATTTTCGAGTGCGATCAAATCTAAAACAATATTGTTTAGCGTATATGTCGAGAATTAAGCCAGTTTTGCTTATAAAATCGGCGCCTAGTATTAAGTTTTGACCTAATACTTCAGATACGAGTAGTGGAACATACCAAGTAAAATTCTTTATTTTTAATTTGACAGTAATACTGCGTGATATATTTAGGTTTTGCTTATTCGCGATGGCACACTTTATGTTCACGTTTTGGCTACGTCTAATAAGATTATGATTACCTAATACGGTGGCTAGCTGTTGACTGATAATACTACCTGTAGATCCCGAATCGATTAAACCGAGCATATTCGTTGCTCCAAGGTCTATCTGAATGTAGGGTAATTGGCATATACTTGTTTTGCATGTACCAACAGAGTTGCACTTGTCAATAAGTCTTGTTACGTAAGGGTCTATACGTTTGTTTATATTTATTTTTACTTTAGGGTGATTAGTGTTTATACCTTTCCTTTTGATGCTGCGGAAGACGTAGGATTTTGGTTCTTCCTGCTTCACATGTTTTTTGACTGATCGGTTTTTTGTTGGTACCGCTTTTTTTTACAATGTTTGCTAATGTGTCCGGACTTTCCACAGTTATAACATCTTCTTTCGTTATTGGCATCGCTCGCATGCTGTTGGGGTTTTGGTAGGGAGTTGGATGTATAGGGGTAGCTCTGGGTTTTAGAAGTTCTTACGAATCGCTTATCGCGGTAGGTTGGAGTATCGGTCCCAAGGGATAGAGGTAGGAATGAATCCCTGCGTGGAGTCTGGGACATTAACACGCGTCTGTTCTGATCTGAATACCAGACGTTGGATGAATGTATACAACACAGTTCCAGTTCTGTGAAGGTGGTTGGTCTCTTCATAAGTGCTAAGCGAGATCGCTCCTCGGGAGATAGTCCTACTAAGATAGTGTCTACTAGCTGTTGTTCACTCCAGTTAACTTGTAGTAATAAGGCCGATTCCCTTATTTCAGATATATAATGAGCTAGTCTCTCGTACGCTTCTTGTACACGAAGTACTGAATTCCGCTTTAATTCTTCGGAGATACCGGTGGGGATGAAGTGTCTTATCAGGGTGGTATGTAGTTCTTCTACAGGGTGATTATACCTTAGTGACTCTAACACACGATCTTTTAAAGGAGATCTACATTTAGGTAGAAGTAGCCTACTTGTAAAATTTGGTCATCCTTTAGTTGTCGCAGATCCTTTATTTGTAATAGGTGCTTGATAAAGCCTAGGAGTTTCGTAATATTCAGCTCGTCAGTGGTTGGTATTTCAGATAAAATACGTTCTACGGGGTGAGTTATTTTTCCATAGAACTCAGTGTTGAAATTTAATTGAGGTGTCGTTACAGGTTTTTCCCCTGGTGGATTTGTCTGTAAGAGGGGAGGTAAATCGTAATTATGGGTAATATTCCCTAGTTCATTTGGAAATGGCGAGGCGGTTACGGGGAAGGTATTTGCTTGTCTAACCGTTAACCGATCCTTACTGGGTTCTATTCTAGATTCCTGGAGAAATTGAAATTTTACAGCACTGGGTTGCTGTTCTTGAGTAAGAGATTGGGTGGGGGAAATATTTAGTTTCGTCATTGCTTCTTCGATCTCTTCTATTCTAAACGATTCGGACCTTCTACGTAATTCGCGCATTATCTATGGTAATTGTTGTAAGGCTTCTTCCGCGAATTTTTGCACGTCAGGTGGAGTAACTTTGTCACCGGACCAATTCAACAAATTGGTGATGCGGCGGGTCAGATGTTTTATTCTTTGAGTGGTTTTTAACTTATCGCGGGGGATTTTTCATCTCGCAGGGTTTGTGCGATGGAGGTAAGCTCCGTATATTTATGATAGCATGTTTCCTTTTCACTTTCGAAGTCTAATACGCTTAAACGATTCAACAGTGAGGGTTTGTCTGGTCTATTCTCGCGTAATGTTTTGCGCAGCTCCGCGACAGTTACGTTTGTGTATGGGAGACCGCGTAACAAAGCTTCATAGTTCAGTTCATCCTTCAACAACAAGTCGGGGTTAAATTGAGCCATTGTAGTCGTAATAATGATTTTTAAATCTTATGTACTACGTACGTTAAAATATGTTATCTATTTTAAACACTCTTATGAAATTTGAATTCATTTAAACACATACACACATATACGATAACAATCTTATACTAATAAATCAAATTTAAATTATCTCAAATAAATTCAATAATATGTAAATCTAATAATTATCTGTGGATATAAAGAGATAATATCTTTTTATAGTGGACAGAAATTTCACACGGAGAGTTCATTGTGTTTACAATAGCACAATAGATCAGCTGTTGGGGAGGTAAATTGTATGCGTTAGGGTGGCTTATTGTTTACCTTGGCAAGGGGTTCTTAACGAAAGGAAGGTGACTTCCGACAATCTAGAACATGATTATTTCCTGCACAGGTCTCTCGTATATTGACAATTTGGGGAATTCTATTCAAATAACTTATTTTGTTTACGGGGCAGAACGTACATTCCTCGACACGACTCCAACATGAAATAGCCTGTAAATATACCGACAGGTTGAAAATGGAATTTTTTTTACAAGCGGGGACTTGCTTATTACGTCGATTTCCTAATACTACTATTATTATTTTATAAATAAAACTCTATTTATTTTGTTCTAGTTCACAAATTCAGAGTGAATAAATTTACGCTTTTTAGCAAGTTACTGTTAATTATTTAGCAGATAGCATTTTAAATGCTAGCAGAGTGTGGCATTTTGTATGCGCCACGACGTACACAATTATCTTATAAGAAAGCAGAGTGGCGCATTTTCTAACGTCTCTCCTGTTAAGACATTATAACACAGGGAACCAGTTTAATTGGTTGCTGTCAATTAAACCGGCTGCCGTCGTTAGTACAAATTACTTACCAACAAATTGGGAAAATGTAAATATCAGGAATTTGTCCAAGGTTACGTAAATTTACTCACTCTCTGGATTTTAGCAAAAACATCTCTTTATTATGGCTTCTTAAATAATGATTTAAAAATAATACCTTTAATGGTCATCTTTTTATTTTTATGTTAAAGAAACTTCTGATAGATTCTCCATCAAATGCTCTTATACTCTTTAAAGTGTTACTCTGATGAGCTCAAAACCATACAGTTGTGTATTACCTTGAATACCACGGATCCGGGTTCTAAATTTATAGTATTCCAAAATACTTCAACATTATGCAAACAATTAGAAGAATAGTTTGTTCAAATTTCGAATTAATTTTTACCTTTAACCATCATCAGATTACTATTATTTCGTTACAGTAACTATAAACATTACTATGTTAAGATTTACATGATTTGAATGAGTCTTTACAAAAATGTACTGTTTTTGTTGTGATTGTTATAAAACAATGTAAGCACAGAAGTTACGCTTTAGTGTCACCTGGGTATAATGTGGATCTGCAGCTGGTTCTCTTGCTGATCCTCTTCAGTAGGTTTTCCTGGATGTTCTTCGTTGTCGTTTGGGTTCCTCCATTTAGTTTGTTGATTCTAAGTTGCGATCAAAGTCATGACGCTAGGATTCTGCTACCTGGAGCTCGTAAAGTTGTCGTCGTTGCTTCACTCCTGACGTTGGTGTTCACTTTTAACATTTTAGTTTTAACTGCACTAATGTTACCTTTTTATATGGTATACCTTACAAGTTAAACCTTTTCATAAAGAGATGTGTCGGCTATCTTAGTTATTTTTAATTCTTTCTCTACATTTAAACTACTTTACTTGTTTTACGTTTCACTTCGTTTCAACTACATGTGGAGTATGTAACCACGAAACACTTACTTTCTGCTACATCGTTTTACAATATATACATACGTTCACCTCCACGACACATGCTAAAGCTGTTAACTTGTCAGAGATTCTGGGTCGACTGAGGTTGATTTTACGGCCGTGAGTAGGGAAGCGGGCGCAGTTCACACGCCGAGAGAAAAGTAGTTCGTACTTTTATTATTATTATTTTTCCATTCATTAACTACTATTAATTATCCTACCTTTTCTTTATTGAGTTACGTATTTCATTTATTATTATCACGTCTTTTTATTTAATTAGAATGATGATTATTATTCGCTTCATAACAGTATAATTTGCATGTCCGTACTAGCCTTTTTACAAGTTGGTACAGGTATATAGGTACAGAGGGGAGGGTGGATTATTCTCTCACGCGTTATTTTGAATAAAAATTATTTTGTGCTATTTAATTTGCCTTTAAATCGGCACATCCTCCTCTACTTAAAGAAGACGACGGGGCGACGTTAGTGGGTATTAAATGGATATCTATGAAATACAATTATATTTGGCACGGAACTTCGTGATGAAATTACTCTCCACAAGGTGATTTCGATTCATCAATCGATTATCTTACATACTATACAAAATACTTAAATTTCAATACATATACAACACATAAAATACACAAATACATAAATCTACCTTATTTCTATTTCTTAAAGCTACTACCGGTTTTTTTTCTTCACTCGTTTTAAGGAGTTACACTCATGAGTAGGTTTCAGCATATTTCAGGTATACAATTGTGTATCTATTTACGTTTATACAGATATACAGTATTGCTGTAAGCTTAAAGTTTCTCTAGTGTTCTTACAGAAGGGTATTCGCACCTTTATAATTTTCAACGCGTCGAATCGCTGATTATTTTGACTTCTTTGTGGTCCACTACTCCTCTTATTTCCTAAATTCGTCTTTCTCTTAGTCGCAAACGTGAACTACAATTTAGTGTATTACTACTATCATGTTCATCGCAAGCAGTAACATATTATAGGTTATTAATAACAATAACATATTGTAATAACAATAGAATTACCTTTAGTTTACTGAGGTAGGGGTTTGTTGTTCGTCAGCTGACTTCTCATTATTTATTTTATTCTCGCAGAACATGAGCTAAGGTTGATCAGGCCTCGCTAGTATTCGTACGAGGTGTTTGAGTTTAGACTCAATTACGATATAGGATGTTGCCTATACTTTAATCTTAATACTTAGGTAGTATTTTTGGTTTACTATCTTTCTCGTAGTCGTGCTTCTTTATTTTCACAAAGAGACAAAATTTTTATCTGAGACACATGACTTCTGCGAACGTAATTATCTGTATTGGGTTCGTACAGCGCTACAGTCACGGGGGTGATGAACTTGTGAATCGCGTAGGGGCCACACCATCGGTAAGATAGTTTGGATGTGGTCCTATCAATGGCTCTACCCGTAGGGTGAGTTTTATACATGACTAAATCACCTACTTTGTACTTTATTTTCCTATTATTCTGCTCATGATATTTCCGCGATTTTTGTAGATTCGCTCTCAAATTTGCGCGAGCTTCGTTCATATTTTCCTTATATTATTCCCATTTATTTCGCGGGGCAATAATTCATGAATTTTCCACATTGTGGTTAACGGGTGGTTCGGTTTATACTTGTACAGTAAGTCAAATGGTGTTGATTTATGTCCTTCATGATAGGCAGAATTGAAGGCAAATTGTGTCCATGATAGATTTTGATCCCACGCTGTCTGATCTTTAGCGTGGTAAGATATTAAGGCTGATTTTAGGTTTCGCAAGTATCTCTCAGCTAGGTTTCCTTGCGGTCGGTACTCTGTGACTGTAATGTGATTTATTCCTAATTTAAAACACATGTCATTGAATTCCTTGGATTTAAACTGAGGTCCGTTGTCATATACTAGATGTACTGGAGTACCGTAATCTTTAAATAGTCTCTCTTGAGAATTTTTATTGTCGCAGATGCTAAAGCACGTCTCATAGGATACATCCATACGAATTTAGTGAAAGAGTCCACGCAAATTAATAGCATATGATTTCCTGACTTAGAACGGGGATAGGGTCCAGAAAAATCTATGTATATCTTTGAAAAAGGTGTTGTGGGGATTTCTGAGATTAATTTTCCGATTTGACTGTTTCTTGCTGGCTTGCTCAGGGCATAGATTTCGCATTGTTTCACGAACCTAGTTATTTGACTGTTCATGTTTTCCCAATGATAGTCCTTGCGAATACGATGTATCGTTTTCCTTATTCCCATATGAGCTCCAATGGTTGATGAGTGGTAGTATTCCATCAGCATGGGTTTAATAATTTCCGGGGCGATTATTCTCAGTGACTTTTCCGTTAGCCTTTTTATAACAAAGTACTCGTTTACTCTAGGTATACTTGTCAGAATAATTTCCTTTATCTAGTTGTTCTATTATCCTACTCAAATTAGGATATTGTTGTTGGTGATGCGCTGTATCCTTGAATGCAAGGAGGAATTCTGTTATTAGCGTATTGACAGTAGTGGTTTCAACCTTGTCTTCGTCAGGTCTGGTATTGGGTAGTTGGAACATGCGGGATAGTGTATCGGCGACTACATTTTGGTACCACGAATATGTTGTACTTTAAGCTTGTAGCAATTTAATCTTAACACCCATCTTCCGATACGACCTAACTCTTTTGGATGGTTCAACAACCACGACAAAGCTTGGTTGTCGGTCTCTAGTAGAAATTCCTTGTGCTCCAAAAATGGTTTGAATTTTTCGAAGGCGAACACTACAGCTAAACATTCAAGTTCATAGGCTGAGAACTTCCTTTCTTGCTCCGTCAAAGTATGTGATGCATAGTTGATCGGTAGTTTTGTATTATCTATTTCTTGGTATATTACTGCTCCTAATGCTACACTAGAACTGTCGGTCTGTACGGCAAATGGTTTACTGAAATCTGCTAACTGCAATACGGGGGGTGATATTATGCTTTCTTTGAGTGTTTCGAATGCGGCTTGGTGTCGAGTAGTCCACTCGAATTTCGCTCATTTCTTCCTTAATGCATTTAATGGCGCTGCTATATCCGCTAGGTGGGGTATGTACTTGTGAAAATAATTGATCATACCTAAAAAACGAGCTATACCTTTGGTGTCTCTAGGCGATAAAAAGTCTCGGATTTCACGCGTGCGTTCGGGGTCAATGCTAACCTTACCTTCGGCTAATACTATATGACCTAAGAAAGAGAATTGTTTTACTGCGAAATTAACTTTACTGGGGTTTACCGTTAGTCCAGCATTCTTTAACCTTGATAATACCTCACGCAAGTGATGAATGTGCTGATCCATCGATTCACTATATACTACTATGTCGTCAAGATAGTGATATATGAATTTAAATTTAACGTCATGGAATATTTTTTCTAACAGTCTGCTAAATACTGAACTTCCTTGTGATATACCGAAGGGTACCCTAGTAAATTGATATAGATTAAATGGGACAGCAAACGCCGTTAGGTGTTTTGATTCTTCGGCTAGTGGAATTTGGTGGAAGGCCTGGTTGAGATCCATTATGGTGAAAATTTTTGCTTTTGTAAAATAATGGAATGCGCTGTGAATGTCGGGCAGGGGAATCGATTCAAATTCTATATTCTTATTCAGCTGTCTATAATCCACGACTAGTCTATGTTTGTCAATTCCTTTAGGTACTAGGAATGCAGGGGACGAGTATGGGGAAGTTGACGGTTCAATGACGTGTTGTTCTAGGAGTTTGTTGATTTGGTTTCTCATTATTTCCATCTTGGGCGGCGATAATTTGTATGGATGCAGACGTATTACTTTGCTGTCGCTTAGATTTATTTTGTATTCGATTAGATTGGTCAATCCTAACTTGGGTGTGAGTACTGTAGAAAATTCCCTTACTAGCTTTTGGATTCTTTGTCGCTCATTACCTTTTAAATGACTCAAACCAGATTCCTGATGCTCCAGATGAATAGTTGATGTTTCGCAATTCTCGCTGTTATTTAGCTCGGAGTCGAACTGATATTTTCGAGTGCGATCAAATCTAAAACAATATTGTTTAGTGTATATGTCGAGAATTAAGCCAGTTTTGCTTATAAAATCGGCGCCTAGTATTAAGTTTTGACCTAATACTTCAGATACGAGTAGTGGAACATACCAAGTAAAATTCTTTATTTTTAATTTGACAGTAATACTGCGTGATATATTTAGGTTTTGCTTATTCGCGATGGCACACTTTATGTTCACGTTTTGGCTACGTCTAATAAGATTATGATTACCTAATACGGTGGCTAGCTGTTGACTGATAATACTACCTGTAGATCCCGAATCGATTAAACCGAGGATATTCGTTGCTCCAAGGTCTATCTGTATGTAGGGTAATTGGCATATACTTGTTTTGCATGTACCAACAGAGTTGCACTTGTCAATAAGTCTTGTTACGTAACGGTCTATACGTTTGTTTATATTTATTTTTACTTTAGGGTGATTAGTGTTTATACCTTTCCTTTTGATGCTGCGGAAGACGTAGGATTTTGGTTCTTCCTGCTTCACATGTTTTTGACTGATCGGTTTTTTGTTGGTACCGCTTTTTTTTACAATGTTTGCTAATGTGTCCGGACTTTCCACAGTTATAACATCTTCTTTCGTTATTGGCATCGCTCGCATGCTGTTGGGGTTTTGGTAGGGAGTTGGATGTATAGGGGTAGCTCTGGGTTTTAGAAGTTCTTACGAATCGCTTATCGCGGTAGGTTGGAGTATCGGTCCCAAGGGATAGAGGTAGGAATGAATCCCTGCGTGGAGTCTGGGACATTAACACGCGTCTGTTCTGATCTGAATACCAGACGTTGGATGAATGTATACAACACAGTTCCAGTTCTGTGAAGGTGGTTGGTCTCTTCATAAGTGCTAAGCGAGATCGCTCCTCGGGAGATAGTCCTACTAAGATAGTGTCTACTAGCTGTTGTTCACTCCAGTTAACATGTAGTAATAAGGCCGATTCCCTTATTTCAGATATATAATGTGCTAGTCTCTCGTACGCTTCTTGTACACGAAGTACTGAATTCCGCTTTAATTCTTCGGAGATACCGGTGGGGATGAAGTGTCTTATCAGGGTGGTATGTAGTTCTTCTACAGGGTGATTATACCTTAGTGACTCTAACACACGATCTTTTAAAGGAGATCTACATTTAGGTAGAAGTAGCCTACTTGTAAAATTTGGTCATCCTTTAGTTGTCGCAGATCCTTTATTTGTAATAGGTGCTTGATAAAGCCTAGGAGTTTCGTAATATTCAGCCCGTCAGTGGTTGGTATTTCAGATAAAATACGTTCTACGGGGTGAGTTATTTTTCCATAGAACTCAGTGTTGAAATTTAATTGAGGTGTCGTTACAGGTTTTTCCCCTGGTGGATTTGTCTGTAAGAGGGGAGGTAAATCGTAATTATGGGTAATATTCCCTAGTTCATTTGGAAATGGCGAGGCGATTACGGGGAAGGTATTTGCTTGTCTAACCGTTAACCGATCCTTACTGGGTTCTATACTAGATTCCTGGAGAAATTTGAATTTTACAGCACTGGGTTGCTGTTCTTGAGTAAGAGATTGGGTGGGGGAAATATTTAGTTTCGTCATTGCTTCTTCGATCTCTTCTATTCTAAACGATTCGGACCTTCTACGTAATTCGCGCATTATCTCTGGTAATTGTTGTAAGGCTTCTTCCGCGAATTTTTGCACGTCAGGTGGAGTAACTTTGTCACCGGACCAATTCAACAAATTGGTGATGCGGCGGGTCAGATGTTTTATTCTTTGAGTGGTTTTTAAACTTATCGCGGGGGATTTTTCATCTCGCAGAGTTTGTGCGATGGAGGTAAGCTCCGTATATTTATGATAGCATGTTTCCTTTTCACTTTCGAAGTCTAATACGCTTAAACGATTCAACAGTGAGGGTTTGTCTGGTCTATTCTCGCGTAATGTTTTGCGCAGCTCCGCGACAGTTACGTTTGTGTATGGGAGACCGCGTAACAAAGCTTCATAGCTCAGTTCATCCTTCAACAACAAGTCGGGGTTAAATTGAGCCATTGTAGTCGTAATAATGATTTTTAAATCTTATGTACTACGTACGTTAAAATATGTTATCTATTTTAAACACTCTTATGAAATTTGAATTCATTTAAACACATACACATATATACGATAACAATCTTATACTAATAAATCAAATTTAAATTATCTCAAATAAATTCAATAATATGTAAATCTAATAATTATCTGTGGATATAAAGAGATAATATCTTTTTATAGTGGAAAGAAATTTCACACGGAGAGTTCATTGTGTTTACACTAGCACAATAGATCAGCTGTTGGGGAGGTAAATTGTATGCGTTAGGGTGGCTTATTGTTTACCTTGGCAAGGGGTTCTTAACAAAAGGAGGGTGACTTCCGACAATCTGGAACATGATTATTTCCTGCACAGGTCTCTCGTATATTGACAATTTGGGGAATTCTATTCAAATAACTTATTTTGTTTACGGAGCAGAACGTACATTCCTCGACACGACTCCAACAGGAAATAGCCTGTAAATATACCGACAGGTTGAAAATGGAATTTTTTTTACAAGCGGGGGCTTGCTTATCACGTCGATTTCCTAATACTACTAATATTATTTTATAAATAAAACTCTATTTATTTTGTTCTAGTTCACAAATTCAGAGTGAATAAATTTACGCTTTTTAGCAAGTTACTGTTAATTATTTAGCAGATAGCATTTTAAATGCTAGCAGAGTGTGGCATTTTGTATGCGCCACGACGTACACAATTATCTTATAAGAAAGCAGAGTGGCGCATTTTCTAACGTCTCTCCTGTTAAGACATTATAACACAGGGAACCAGTTTAATTGGTTGCTGTCAATTAAACCGGCTGCCGTCGTTAGTACAAATTACTTACCAACCAATTGGGAAAATGTAAATATCAGGAATTTGTCCAAGGTTACGTAAATTTACTCACTCTCTGGATTTTAGCAAAAACATCTCTTTATTATGGCTTCTTAAATAATGATTTAAAAATAATACCTTTAATGGTCATCTTTTTATTTTTATGTTAAAGAAACTTCTGATAGATTCTGTATCAAATGCTCTTATACTCTTTAAAGTGTTACACTGATGAGCTCAAAACCATACATTTGTGTATTACCTTGAATACCACGGATCCGGGTTCTTATTTTATAGTATTCCAAAATACTTCAACAATATGCAAACTATTAGAAGAATAGTTTGATCAAATTTCGAATTAATTTTTTACCTTTAACCATCATCAGATTACTATTATTTCGTTACAGTAACTACAAACATTACTATGTTAAGATTTACATGATTTGAATGAGTCTTTACAAAAATGTACTGTTTTTGTTGTGATTGTTATAAAACAATGTAAGCACAGAAGTTACGCTTTAGTGTCACCTGGGTATAATGTGGATCTGCAGCTGGTTCTCTTGCTGATCCTCTTCAGTAGGTTTTCCTGGATGTTCTTCGTTGTCGTTTGGGTTCCTCCATTTAGTTTGTTGATTCTAAGTTGCGATCAAAGTCATGACGCTAGGATTCTGCTACCTGGAGCTCGTAAAGTTGTCGTCGTTGCTTCACTCCTGACGTTGGTGTTCACTTTTCACATTTTAGTTTTAACTGCACTAATGTTACCTTTTTACATGGTATACCTTACAAGTTAAACCTTTTCATAAAGAGATGTGTCGGCTATCTTAGTTATTTTTAATTCTTTCTCTACATTTAAACTACTTTACTTGTTTTACGTTTCACTTCGTTTCAGCTACATGTGGAGTATCTAACCACGAAACACTTACTTTCTGCTACATCGTTTTGCAATATATACATACGTTCACCTCCACGACACATGCTAAAGCTGTTAACTTGTCAGAGATTCTGGGTCGACTGGGGTTGATTTTGCGGCCGTGAGTAGGGAAGCGGGCGCAGTTCACACGCCGAGAGAAAAGTAGTTCGTACTTTTATTATTATTATTTTCCCATTAATTAACTACTATTAATTATCCTACCTTTTCTTTATTGAGTTAGGTATTTCATTTATTATTATCACGTCTTTTTATTTAATTAGAATGATTATTAGTATTCGCTTCATAACAGTATAATTTGTATGGCCGTACTAGCCTTTTTACAAGTTGGTACAGGTATATAGGTACAGAGGGGAGGGTGGATTATTCTCTCATTTGTTATTTTGAATAAAAATTATTTTGTTCTATTTAAATTGCCTTTAAATCGTCACATACAGTCCTGATTTGTAGAGTAACCAAGACCTATTGATTTTGGTGAAGATCGGTTAAGGGAAAGGGGTAGTTTACCTGCAACGGTTTTTTTTTAATCAAGGGTATTTTTTTCTATGGCAAACTATAACAGCCGCAAATTCAAACAGAATCAACTACTCTTTTGCATACAGCCCTGAACTATTGAGTTCTCAAGACCTGTTGGTTTTGGTGAAGATCGGTTAAGGGAAAGCGGTAGTTTACCTTGCAACATTTTATATTTTAACAAGCGTATTTTCTATGTCAAACGATAAAAGCCGCAAAATTCAAACAGAATCAACTACTCTTTTGCATACATTCCTGAATTATAGAGTCGGTTAAGGGGAAGGGGTAGTTTACCGGCAACGTTTTTCTTATCAAGAGTAATTGTTTTCTATGTTAAACGATAGCCGCAAATTCAACCAGAATCAAATAATTTTTTGCATACACCATTGATTTGTAGAGTACACAAGACCTATTTTTTTGGTGAAGATCGGTTAAGAGAAAGGGGCAGTTTGCCGGCAACATTTGTTTTTATCAAGGGTAATTTTTTCTTATGGCAAACGATAACAGCCGCAAATTCAAACAGAGTCAACTAGTCTCTTTCATACCTCTTATAATTATTCCGAACTCAAGGTGTGTTGATTTTGTTGAAGATCGGTTAAGGGAATGGGGTAGTTTACCTGCAACCTTTTATGTTTTAACAAGGGTAATGTTTTCTATGACGAACGATAACTGCCGTAAATTCAAAGATAATCAAATAAGTTTTTGCATACAACATTAAATTGTAGAGAACTCAAGGACTGTAGATTTTGGTGAAGATCGGTTAAGTGAAAGGGGTCGATTACCTGCAACATTTTATGTTGGAACAAGAGAAATATTTTCATGACAAACGATAACTTCCGTAAATTCAAACAGAATGAAATAATTTTTTACATATATGCCTGAGTTGTAGAATACGCCTGTTGATTTTTGTGAAGATCGGATACGGTGAAAGGGCAATTTATTTATTTGTGTACTACGTTATCGGCAACAAAGTAGTAGTTTGTTGTTAAAATTCCTTCCCGGCCTTTTTGGCTGTAGTCCTATGTTTTCTGCCAAACCAACGTTTCTGCAGTGCTGTCGATTGCCATCATCAGTAAAAATCGAGTGCGATAACGTGTGGTAGTGTACGTTAGTGACCACAGTACTGTGGTTAAGGCTGAAGCAATAAGTGGAAAGAAGTAGTTTCTATGGAAACATTTCATATCGTAAATGATTTAAAATATAAATCTTAGAACATGGAAGTCATGTATGGCTCTCCATACCCATATTCTGTGGCAAACAATAACAGCCGGAAATTCAAAGAGAATCAAATAATTTTTTGCATACTTTCCTGAATTGTAAGGATCCGAAGGTCTGTTGATTTTGGTGAACATCGGTTAAGGGAAAGGGGTAGTTTACCAGCTACATTTTATGTTGTAACAAGAGAAATTTTTTCATGACGAACGATAACTGCTTTAAATTCAAAGAGAATCAAATAATTTTTCTTCCATGTTCCTTAAGGAAATGGAAGTATGGTGATGGCAAAAAAATCGTGTTCGAGATTATTGCAGAATCTGATTGTACTACCCTGAAAACATGAAAAAAAGTCATTTTTCGAAAAGTGTCTGTGTCTGTGTGTCTATAGATTTTTTTCTATGGCAAACGGTAACAGGCGCTAAATCAAACAGAATCAAATAATTTTTTGCATACAGCCCTGAATTGTAGAGTACTCAAGACCTGTTGTTTTTGGTGAAGATCGGTTAAGGGAAAGGGGTAGTTTACCTGCTACGGTTTTTTTATTAATCAAGGATAATTTTTACTTCCATGTTCCTTAAGGAAATGGAAGTATGGTGATGGCAAAACAAATCGTGTTCGAGATAATTGCAGATTCTGATTGTACTATACTGAAAACATGAAGAAAAGTCATTTTTACTTCCATGTTCCTTAAGGAAATGGAAGTATGGTGATGGCAAAAAATATCGTGTTCGAGATTATTGCAGATTCTGATTGTACTACACTCAAAACATGAAAAAAAGTCATTTTTCGAAAAGTGTCTGTGTGTATGTCTGTGTGTCTATCTGTCTGTGTGTCTATCTGTCTATAGATTTTTTTTCTATGGCAAACGATAACAGCCGCAATTTCAAACAAAATAAATTAATTTTTTGCATACAGCCCTGACTTGTAGAGTACTCAAGACCTATTGTTTCTGGTGAAGATCGGTTAACGGAAAGGGGTAGTTTACCAGCAACGGTTTTTTTTTAGTCAAGGGTAAATTTTTTACAGAATGAACTACTCTTTTGCATACAACCCTGAATTATTGAGTTCTCAATACCTATTGTTTCTGGTGAAGATCGGTTATTGGAAAGGGGTAGTTTACCAGCAACGTTTTATGTTTTAAAAGAGTATTTTTATGGCAAACGATAAGAGCCGCAAATTCACACAGAATCAAATAGTTTTTTGCATACAGCCCTGATTTGTAGAGTACTCAAGAACTATTATCTTTGGTGCAGATCGATTAAGGGAAAGGGGTAGTTTACCAGCAACGTTTTGTTTTAAAAGGGTATTTTTATGGCAAACGATAAGAGTCGCAAATTCAAACAAAATCAAATGCTTTTTGCATACAGCTCTGATTTGTAGAGTACTCAAGATCTGTTGTTTTTGGTGCAGATCGGTTAACGGGAAGGGGTAGTTTACCAGCAACGTTTTTTTTTAGTCAAGGGTAAATTTTTTACAGAATGAACTACACTTTTCCATACAACCCTGAATTATTGAGTTCTCAAGACCTGTTGTTTTTGGTGAAGATCGGTTAAGGGAAAGGGGTAGTTTACCTGCTACGGTTTTTTTATTAATCAAATAATTTTTACTTCCATATTCCTTAAGGAAATGGAAGTATGGTGATGGCAAAACAAATCGTGTTCGAGATAATTGCAGATTCTGATTGTACTACACTGAAAACATGAAGAAAAGTCATTTTTACTTCCATGTTCCTTAAGGAAATGGAAGTATGGTGATGGCAAAAAATATCGTGTTCGAGATTATTGCAGATTCCGATTGTACTACACTCAAAACATGAAAAAAAGTCATTTTTCGAAAAGCGTCTGTGTGTATGTCTCTGTGTCTGTCTGTCTGTGTGTTTATCTGTCTATAGATTTTTTTAATATGGCAAACGATAACAGCCGCAAATTCAAACAAAATAAATTAATTTTTTGCATACAGCCCTGACTTGTAGAGTACTCAAGACCTATTGTTTTTGGTGAAGATCGGTTAACGGAAAGGGGTAGATTACCAGCAACGGTTTTTTTTTAGTCAAGGGTAAATTCTTTACAGAATGAACTACTCTTTTGCATACAACCCTGAATTATTGAGTTCTCAAGACCTATTCGTTTTGGTGAAGATCGGTTAAGGGAAAGGGGTAGTTTACCAGCAACATTTTATATTGTAACAAGGGTATTTCCTATGGCAAACGATAAAAGCCGCAAATGTAAACAGAATCAAATAGTTTTTCGCGTACAGCCCTGATTTGTAGAGTACTAAAGACCTATTGTCTTTGGTGCAGATCGATTAAGGGAAAGGGGTAGTTTACCAGCAACGTTTTATGTTTTAAAAGGGTATTTTTTATGGCAAACGATAAGAGTCGCAAATTCAAACAAAATCAAATACTTTTTGCATACAGCTCTGATTTGTAGAGTACTCAAGATCTGTTGTTTTTGGTGCAGATCGGTTAACGGGAAGGGGTAGTTTACCAGCAACGTTTTTTTATCAAGGGAAATATTTTTTCTATGGCAAACGATAACTGCCACAAATTCAAACAGAATCAAATAATGTACTGCATACAGCCCTGAATTGTAGAGGACTGAAGGTCTATTATTTTGGTGAAGATCGGTTTAGAGAAAGGGGTAGTTTACCTGCAACGTTTTATATTTTAACAAGGCTAATTTTTTCTATGACGAACGGTAACTGCCGTAAATTCAAAGAAAATCATATATTTTTTGCATACCTTCCTATATTGTAGAGTGCTTAAGGCCTGTTGATTTTGGTGAAGATCAGTAAAGGGAAAGGGGTAGTTTACCGAAAACATGTTATGTTGAAACAAGAGAAATGTTTCCATGACGAACGATAACTGCCGTAAATTCAAAGAGAATCAAATAATTTTTTGCATACTTTCCTGAATTGTAAGGATCTGAAGGTCTGTTGATATTGGTGACATCGGTCTAGGGAAAGGGGAAATTTACCTGCCACCTTTAATGTTTTAACAAGAGTAATTGTTTCTATGACGATCAATAACTGCCGCACATTCAAACAGTATCAAATAATGTTTTGATTGCATCCCTAAATTGTAGGGAACTCAAAGCTTGTTGATTTTGGTGAAGATCGGTTAAGAGAAAGGGGTAGTTTAACTGCAACATTTTATGTTGTAACAAGACAAATTTTTTCATGACGAACGGTAACTGCTTTAAATTCAAACAGAACCAAATAATTTTTCTTCCATGTTCCTTAACGAAATGGAAGTATGGTGATGGCAAAAAAAATCGATTTCGAGATTATTGCAGATTCTGATTGTACTACCCTGAAAACATGAAAAAAAGTCATTTTTCGAAAAGTGTCTGTGGCTATCTGTGTGTCTATAGATTTTTTTTCTATGGCAAACGGTAACAGCCGCTAAATCAAACAGAATCAAAAAATTTTTGCATGCAGACCTGAATTGTAGAGTACGAAGATCGGTTAAGGGAAAGGGGTAGTTTACCTGCAACGTTTTATGTTTTCACAAGGGTATTTTCTATGGCAAACGATAACAGCCGCAAATTCAAACAGAATGAACTACTCTTTTGCATACAGCCTTTAATTATAGAGTTCTCACGACCTATTGGTTTTGGTGAATATCGGTTAAGGGAAAGTGGTAGTTTACCTGCAACATTTTATATTTTAACAAGGGTATTTTCTATGGCAAACGATAAAAGCCGCAAATGTAAACAGAATCAAATTATTTTTTGCATACTGCCCTGAATTGTAGATTTTTTAAGACCTATTGTTTTTGGTGAAGATCGGTTAAGGGAAAGGGGTAGTTTACCAGCTATGTTTTTTTTTTTATTAAGGGTATTTTCTATGGCAAACGATAACAGCCGAAAATTCAAACAGAATCATATAAAATTTTGCATACAGCCCTGAATTGTAGAGTTCTCAAGATCTGTTGGTTTTGGTGAAGATAGGTTAAGGAAATAGGGTAGTTTACCAGCAACATTTTATGTTTTAACAATGGTAATTTTTTTATGACGAACGATAAATACCGTACATTAAAACAGAATCAACTACTCTTCTGCATATCTTTTTGAATAATACAGAACTCGAGGTCTGTTGATTTTATTGAAGATCGGTTAAGGGAAAGGGGTAGTTTACCTTGCAACATTTTATGTTTTAACAAGGGTATTTTCTATGGCAAACTATAAAAGCCGCAAATTCAAACATAATCAAATACTTTTTTGCATACTGCCCTGAATTATAGAGTTCTCAAGAGCTATTGTTTTTCGTTATGATCGATTAAGGGAAAGGGGTAGTTTACCGGCAACGTTTTATGTTTTAAAAGGGTATTTATATGGCAAACGATAACAGCCGCAAATTCAAACAGAATCAACTACTCTTTTGCATACAGCCCTGAATTGTAGAGTTCTCAAGACCTTTTGTTTTTGGTGAAGATCGGTTAAGTGAAAAGGGTAGTTTACCTGCAACGTTTTATGTTTTAACAAGGGTATTTTCTATGGCAAACGATAACAGCCCCAAATTCAAACATAATCAAATAATGTTTTGCATACAGCCCTGAATTGTAGAGTTCTCAAGACATTGTTTTTGTTGAAGATCGGTTTATGGAAAGGGGTAGTTTACCTGCAACTTTTTTTTATGGCAAACGATAACAGCCGCAAATTCAAACAGAATCAAATAATTATTTGCACACCTGCCTTAATTGTAGAGTACTCAAGGCGTGTTGATTTTGGTGAAGATCGGTTAAGAGAAAAGGGTAGTTTACCTGCATCATTTTATGTTCAGAAGGGTAATTTTATTTTTATGACGAACGATAACTGCCGTAAATTCAAAGAGAATCAAATAATTTTTTGCATACTTTCCTGAATTGTAAGGATCCGAAGGTCTGTTGATTTTGGTGAACATCGGTTAAGGGAAAGGGGTAGCTTACCAGCTACATTTTATGTTGTAACAAGAGAAATTTTTTCATGACGAACGATAACTGCTTTAAATTCAAAGAGAATCAAATAATTTTTCTTCCATGTTCCTTAAGGAAATGGAAGTATGGTGATGGCAAAAAATATCGTGTTCGAGATTATTGCAGATTCTGATTGTACTACACTCAAAACATGAAAAAAGTCATTTTTCGAAAAGTGTCTGTGTGTATGTCTGTGTGTCTGTCTGTCTGTGTGTCTATCTGTCTATAGATTTTTTTTCTATGGCAAACGATAACAGCCGCAAATTCAAACAAAATAAATTAATTTTTTGCATACAGCCCTGACTTGTAGAGTACTCAAGACCTATTGTTTCTGGTGAAGATCGGTTAACGGAAAAGGGGTAGTTTACCAGCAACGGTTTTTTTTTAGTCAAGGGTAAATTTTTTACAGAATGAACTACTCTTTTGCATACAACCCTGAATTATTGAGTTCTCAATACCTATTGGTTTTGGTGAAGATCGGTTCAGGGAAAGGGGTAGTTTACCAGCAACATTTTATATTTTAACAAGGGTATTTTCTATGGCAAACGATAAAAGCCGCAAATGTAAACAGAATCAAATAATTTTTTGCATACAGCGCCGGATAGTAGAGTTCTCATGACTTTTCTTTTGGTGAAGATCGGTTATTGGAAAGGGGTAGTTTACCAGCAACGTTTTATGTTTTAAAAGAGTATTTTTATGGCAAACGATAAGAGCCGCAAATTCACACAGAATCAAATAGTTTTTTGCATACAGCCCTGATTTGTAGAGTACTCAAGAACTATTATCTTTGGTGCAGATCGATTAAGGGAAAGGGGTAGTTTACCAGCAACGTTTTGTTTTAAAAGGGTATTTTTATGGCAAACGATAAGAGTCGCAAATTCAAACAAAATCAAATGCTCTTTGCATACAGCTCTGATTTGTAGAGTACTGAAGATCTGTTGTTTTTGGTGCAGATCGGTTAACGGGAAGGGGTAGTTTACCAGCAACGTTTTTTTATCAAGGGAAATATTTTTTCTATGGCAAACGATAACTGCCACAAATTCAAACAGAATCAAATAATGTACTGCATACAGCCCTGAATTGTAGAGGACTGAAGGTCTATTATTTTGGTGAAGATCGGTTTAGAGAAAGGGGAAGTTTACCTGCAACGTTTTATGTTTTAACAAGGCTAATTTTTTCTATGACGAACGGTAACTGCCGTAAATTCAAAGAAATCATATATTTTTTGCATACCTTCCTATATTGTAGAGTGCTTAAGGCCTGTTGATTTTGGTGAAGATCAGTAAAGGGAAAGGGGTAGTTTACCGAAAACATGTTATGTTGAAACAAGAGAAATGTTTTCATGACGAACGATAACTGCCGTAAATTCAAAGAGAATCAAATAATTTTTTGCATACTTTCCTGAATTGTAAGGATCTGAAGGTCTGTTGATATTGGTGAACATCGGTCTAGGGAAAGGGGAAGTTTACCTGCCACCTTTAATGTTTTAACAAGAGTAATTGTTTCTATGACGATCAATAACTGCCGCACATTCAAACAGTATCAAATAATGTTTTGATTGCATCCCTAAATTGTAGGGAACTCAAAGCTTGTTGATTTTGGTGAAGATCGGTTAAGAGAAAGGGGTAGTTTAACTGCAACATTTTATGTTGTAACAAGACAAATTTTTTCATGACGAACGATAACTGCTTTAAATTCAAACAGAACCAAATAATTTTTCTTCCATGTTCCTTAACGAAATGGAAGTATGGTGATGGCAAAAAAAATCGATTTCGAGATTATTGCAGATTCTGATTGTACTACCCTGAAAACATGAAAAAAAGTAATTTTTCGAAAAGTGTCTGTGACTATCTGTGTGTCTATAGATTTTTTTCTATGGCAAACGGTAACAGGCGCTAAATCAAACAGAATCAAATAATTTTTCCATGCAGCCCTGAATTGTAGAGTACGAAGATCGGTTAAGGGAAAGGGGTAGTTTACCTGCAACGTTTTATGTTTTAACAAGGGTATTTTCTATGGCAAACGATAACAGCCGCAAATTCAAACAGAATGAAATACTCTTTTGCATACAACCTTTAATTATAGACTTCTCACGACCTTTTGGTTTTGGTGAATATCGGTTAAGAGAAAGTGGTAGTTTACCTGCAACATTTTATATTTTAACAAGGGTATTTTCTATGGCAAACGATAAAAGCCGCAAATGTAAACAGAATCAAATTATTTTTTGCATACAGCCCTGACTTGTAGAGTACTCAAGACATATTGTTTTTGGTGAAGATCGGTTAACGGAAAGGGGTAGTTTACCAGCAACGGTTTTTTTTTAGTCAAGGGTAAATGTTTTACAGAATGAACTACACTTTTGCATACAACCCTGAATTATTGAGTTCTCAAGACCTGTTGTTTTTGGTGAAGATCGGTTAAGGGAAAGGGGTAGTTTACCTGCTACGGTTTTTTTATTAATCAAATAATTTTTACTTCCATATTCCTTAAGGAAATGGAAGTATGGTGATGGCAAAACAAATCGTGTTCGAGATAATTGCAGATTCTGATTGTACTACACTGAAAACATGAAGAAAAGTCATTTTTACTTCCATGTTCCTTAAGGAAATGGAAGTATGGTGATGGCAAAAAATATCGTGTTCGAGATTATTGCAGATTCCGATTGTACTACACTCAAAACATGAAAAAAAGTAATTTTTCGAAAAGCGTCTGTGTGTATGTCTCTGTGTCTGTCTGTCTGTGTGTTTATCTGTCTATAGATTTTTTTAATATGGCAAACGATAACAGCCGCAAATTCAAACAAAATAAATTAATTTTTTGCATACAGCCCTGACTTGTAGAGTACTCAAGACCTATTTTTTTTTGTGAAGATCGGTTAACGGAAAGGGGTAGTTTACCAGCAACGGTTTTTTGTTAGTCAAGGGTAAATTTTTTACAGAATAAACTACTCTTTTGCATACAACCCTGAATTATTGAGTTCTCAAGACCTATTGGTTTTGGTGAAGATCGGTGAAGGGAAAGGGGTAGTTTACCAGCAACATTTTATATTTTAACAAGGGTATTTTCTATGGCAAACGATAAAAGCCGCAAATGTAAACAGAATCAAATAATTTTTTGCATACAGCGCCGGATAGTAGAGTTCTCATGACTTTTTTTTTGGTGAAGATCGGTTATTGGAAAGGGGTAGTTTACCAGCAACGTTTTATGTTTTAAAAGAGTATTTTTATTGCAAACGATAAGAGCCGCAAATTCACACAGAATCAAATAGTTTTTTGCATACAGCCCTGACTTGTAGAGTACTCAAGACCTATTGTTTTTGGTGAAGATCGGTTAACGGAAAGGGGTAGATTACCAGCAACGGTTTTTTTTTAGTCAAGGGTAAATTTTTTACAGAATGAACTACTCTTTTGCATACAACCCTGAATTATTGAGTTCTCAAGACCTATTCGTTTTGGTGAAGATCGGTTAAGGGAAAGGGGTAGTTTACCAGCAACATTTTATATTGTAACAAGGGTATTTCCTATGGCAAACGATAAAAGCCGCAAATGTAAACAGAATCAAATAGTTTTTCGCGTACAGCCCTGATTTGTAGAGTACTAAAGACCTATTGTCTTTGGTGCAGATCGATTAAGGGAAAGGGGTAGTTTACCAGCAACGTTTTATGTTTTAAAAGGGTATTTTTTATGGCAAACGATAAGAGTCGCAAATTCAAACAAAATCAAATACTTTTTGCATACAGCTCTGATTTGTAGAGTACTCAAGATCTGTTGTTTTTGGTGCAGATCGGTTAACGGGAAGGGGTAGTTTACCAGCAACGTTTTTTTATCAAGGGAAATATTTTTTCTATGGCAAATGATAACTGCCACAAATTCAAACAGAATCAAATAATGTACTGCATACAGCCCTGCATTGTAGAGGACTGAAGGTCTATTGATTTTGGTGAAGATCGGTTTAGAGAAAGGGGTAGTTTACCTGCAACATTTTATATTTTAACAAGGCTAATTTTTTCTATGACGAACGGTAACTGCCGTAAATTCAAAGAAAATCATATATTTTTTGCATACCTTCCTATATTGTAGAGTGCTTAAGGCCTGTTGATTTTGGTGAAGATCAGTAAAGGGAAAGGGGTAGTTTACCGAAAACATGTTATGTTGAAACAAGAGGAATGTTTTCATGACGAACGATAACTGCCGTAAATTCAAAGAGAATCAAATAATTTTTTGCATACTTTCCTGAATTGTAAGGATCCGAAGGTCTGTTGATTTTGGTGAACATCGGTCTAGGGAAAGGGGAAGTTTACCTGCCACCTTTAATGTTTTAACAAGAGTAATTGTTTCTATGACGATCAATAACTGCCGCACATTCAAACAGTATCAAATAATGTTTTGATTGCATCCCTAAATTGTAGGGAACTCAAAGCTTGTTGATTTTGGTGAAGATCGGTTAAGAGAAAGGGGTAGTTTACCTGCAACATTTTATGTTGTAACAAGACAAATTTTTTCATGACGAACGATAACTGCTTTAAATTCAAACAGAATCAAATAATTTTTCTCCCATGTTCCTTAGCGAAATGGAAGTATGGTCATGGCAAAAAAATCGAGTTCGAGATTATTGCAGATTCTGATTGTACTACCCTGAAAACATGAAAAATAGTCATTTTTCGAAAAGTGTCTGTGACTATCTGTGTGTCTATAGATATGGCAAACGGTAACAGCCGCTAAATCAAACAGAATCAAATAATTTTTGCATGCAGACCTGTTTTGTAGGGTACGAAGATCAGTTAAGGGAAAGGGGTAGTATACCTGCAACGTTTTATGTTTTAACAAGGGTATTTTCTATGGCAAACGATAACAGCCGCAAATTCAAACAGAATGATCTACTCTTTTGCATACAGCCTTTAATTATAGAGTTCTGACGACCTATTGGTTTTGGTGAATATCGGTTAAGGGAAAGTGGTAGATTACCTGCAACATTTTATATTTTAACAAGGGTATTTTCTATGGCAAACGATAAAAGCCGCAAATGTAAACAGAACAAATTATTTTTTGCATACTGCCCTGAATTGTAGATTTCTTAAGACCTATTGTTTTTGGTGAAGATCGGTTAAGGGAAAGCGGTAGTTTACCAGCTACGTTTTTTTTTATCAAGGGTATTTTCTATGGCAAACGATAAAAGCCGCAAATTCAAACAGAATCATATAAAATTTTGCATACAGCCCTGAATTGTAAAGTCCTCAAGATCTGTTGGTTTTGGTGAAGATCGGTTAAGGAAATAGGGTAGTTTACCAGCAACATTTTATGTTTTAACAATGGTAATTTTTTATGATGAACGATAACTACCGTACATTAAAACAGAATCAACTACTCTTCTGCATATCTTTTTGAATAATACAGAACTCAAGGTCTGTTGATTTTGTTGAAGATCGGTTAAGGGAAAGGGGTAGTTTACCTGCAACGTTTTATGTTTTAACAAGGTTATTTTCTATGGCAAACTATAAAAGCCCCAAATTCAAACATAATCAAATAATGTTTTGCATACAGCCCTGAATTGTAGAGTTCTCAAGACATTGTTTTTGTTGAAGATCGTTTTAGGGAAAGGGGTAGTTTACCTGCAACTTTTTTTTATGGCAAACGATAACAGCCGCAAATTCAAACAGAATCAAATAATTATTTGCACACCTGCCTTAATTGTAGAGTACTCAAGGCGTGTAGATTTTGGTGAAGATCGGTTAAGAGAAAAGGGTAGTTTACCTGCATCATTTTATGTTCAGAAGTGTAATTTTATTTTTATGACCAACGATAACTGCCGTAAATGCAAAGAGAATCAATTAATTTTTTGCACACTTTCCTGAATTGTAAGGATCCGAAGGTCTGTTGATTTTGGTGAACATCGGTTAAGGAAAAGGGGTAGTTTACCAGCTACATTTTATGTTGTAACAAGAGAAATTTTTTCATGACGAACGATAACTACTTTAAATTCAAAGAGAATTAAATAATTTTTCTTCCATGTTCCTTAAGGAAATGGAAGTATGGTGATGGCAAAAAAATCGTGTTCGAGATTATTGCAGATTCTGATTGTACTACCCTGAAAACATGAAAAAATTCAATTTTTCGAAAAGTGTCTGTGTCTATCTGTGTGTCTGTCTGTGTGTCTATCTGTCTATAGATTTTGTTTCTATGGCAAACGATAACAGCTGCAAACTCAAACAAAATAAATTAATTTTTTGCATACAGCCCTGACTTGTAGAGTACTCAAGACCTATTTTTTTTGGTGAAGATTGGTTAACGGAAAGGGGTAGTTTACCAGCAACGGTTTTTTTTTAGTCAAGGGTAAATGTTTTACAGAATGAACTACTCTTTTGCATACAGCCCTGAATTGTAGAGGACTGAAGGTCTATTGATTTTGGTGAAGATCGGTTTAGAGAAAGGGGTAGTTTACCTGCAAGGTTTTATATTTTAACAAGGCTAATTTTTTCTATGACGAACGGTAACTGCCGTAAATTCAAAGAAAATCAAATATTTTTTGCATACCTTCCTATATTGTAGAGTGCTTAAGGCCTGTTGATTTTGGTGAAGATCAGTAAAGGGAAAGGGTAGTTTACCGAAAACATGTTATGTTGAAACAAGAGAAATGTTTTCATGACGAACGATAACTGCCGTAAATTCAAAGAGAATCAAATAATTTTTTGCATACTTTCCTGAATTGTAAGGATCTGAAGGTCTGTTGATATTGGTGAACATCGGTCTAGGGAAAGGGGAAGTTTACCTGCCACCTTTAATGTTTTAACAACAGTAATTGTTTCTAGGGCGATCAATAACTGCCGCACATTCAAACAGTATCAAATAATGTTTTGATTGCATCCCTAAATTGTAGGGAACTCAAAGCTTGTTGATTTTGGTGAAGATCGGTTAAGAGAAAGGGGTAGTTTACCTGCAACATTGTATGTTGTAACTAGACAAATTTTTTCATGACGAACGATAACTGCTTTAAATTCAAACACAATCAAATAATTTTTCTCCCATGTTCCTTAACGAAATGGAAGTATGGTGATGGCAAAAAAAAAATCGAGTTCTAGATTATTGCAGATTCTGATTGTACTACCCTGAAAACATGAAAAAAACTCATTTTTCGAAAAGTGTCTGTGACTATCTGTGTCTATATATTTTTTTTCTATGGCAAACGTAACAGCCGCTAAATCAAACAGAATCAAATAATTTTTGCATGCAGACCTGAATTGTACAGTGCGAAAATCAGTTAAGGGAAAGGGGTAGTTTACCTGCAACGTTTTATGTTTTAACAAGGGTATTTTCTATGGCAAACGCTAACAGCCGCAAATTCAAACAGAATGAACTACTCTTTTGCATACAGCCTTTAATTATAGAGTTCTCACGACCTATTGGTTTTGGTGAATATCGGTTAAGGGAAAGTGGTAGTTTACCGGCAACATTTTATATTTTAACAAGGGTATTTTCTATGGCAAACGATAAAAGCCGCAAATGTAAACAGAATCAAATTATTTTTTGCATACTACCCTGAATTGTAGATTTCTTAAGACCTATAGTTTTTGGTGAAGATCGGTTAAGGGAAAAGGGTAGTTTACCAGCTACGTTTCCTTTATCAAGGGTATTTTCTATGGCAAACGATAATAGCCGGAAATTCAAACAGAATCATATAAAATTTTGCATACAGCCCTGAATTGTAGAGTTCTCAAGATCTGTTGGTTTTGGTGAAGATCGGTTAAGGAAATAGGGTAGTTTACCAGCAACATTTTATGTTTTGACAATGGTAATTTTTTTATGACGAACGATAACTACTGTACATTAAAACAGAATCAACTACTCTTCTGCATATCTTTTTGAATAATACAGAACTCAAGGTCTGTTGATTTTATTGAGATCGGTTAAGGGAAAGGGGTAGTTTACCTGCAACATTTTATGTTTTAACAAGGGTATTTTCTATGGCAAACTATAAAAGCCGCAAATTCAAACATAATCAAATACTTTTTTGCATACTGCCCTGAATTATAGAGTTCTCAAGAGCTATTGTTTTTCGTGATGATCGATTAAGGGAAGGGGATAGTTTACCGGCAACGTTTTATGTTTTAACAAGGGTATTTTCTATGGCAAACGATAACAGCCGCATATTCAAACAGAATCAACTATTCTTTTGCAGACAGCCCTGAATTGTCGAGTTCTCAAGACTTATTGTTTTTGGTGAAGATCGGTTATTGGAAAGTGGTAGTTTACCTGCAACGTTTTATGTTTTAACAAGGGTAATATTTTCTATGACGAACGATAACTGCCGTAAATTCAAAGAAAATCAAATGTTTTTTGCATACCTTCCTATGTTGTAGAGTGCTCAAGCCTGTTGATTTTGGTGAAGATTAGTAAAGGGAAAGGGGTAGCTTACCTGCAACGGTTTTTTTTTAGTCAAGGGTAATTTTTTTCTATGGCAAACTATAACAGCCGCAAATTCAAACAGAATCAACTACTCTTTTGCATACAGCCCTGAACTATAGAGTTCTCAAGACATGTTGGTTTTGGTGAAGATCGGTTAAGAGAAATGGGTAGTTTTCCTTGCAACATTTTATGTTGTAACAAGAGAAATTTTTTCATGACGAACGATAACTGCTTTAAATTCAAAGAGAATGAAATAATTTTTCTTCCATGTTCCTTAAGGAAATGGAAGTATGGTGATGGCAAAAAAATCGTGTTCGAGATTATTGCAGATTCTGATTGTACTACCCTGAAAACATGAAAAAAATCATTTTTCGAAAAGTGTATGTGTCTATCTGTGTGTCTATAGATTTTTTTCTATGGCAAACGGTAACAGGCGCTAAATCAAACAGAATCAAATAATTTTTTGCATACAGCCCTGAATTGTAGAGTACTCAAGACCTGTTGTTTTTGGTGAAGATGGTTAAGGGAAAGGGGTAGTTTACCTGCTACGGTTTTTTTATTAAGCAAGGATAATTTTTACTTCCATGTTCCTTAAGGAAATGGAAGTATGGTGATGGCCAAACAAATCGTGTTCGAGATAATTGCAGATTCTGATTGTACTACACTGAAAACATGAAGAAAAGTCATTTTTACTTCCATGTTCCTTAAGGAAATGGAAGTATGGTGATGGCAAAAAATATCGTGTTCGAGATTATTACAGATTCTGATTGTACTACACTCAATACATGAAAAAAAGTCATTTTTCGAAAAGTGTCTGTGTGTATGTCTGTGTGTCTATCTGTCTGTGTGTCTATCTGTCTATAGATTTTTTCTATGGCAAACGATAACAGCCGCAAATTCAAACAAAATAAATTAATTTTTTGCATACAGCCCTGACTTGTAGAGTACTCAAGACCTATTGTTTTTGGTGAAGATCGGTTAACGGAAAGGGGTAGTTTACCAGCAACGGTTTTTTATAGTCAAGGGTAAATTTTTTACAGAATGAACTACTCTTTTGCATACAACCCTGAATTATTGAGTTCTTAAGACCTATTGGTTTTGCTGAAGATCGGTTAAGGGAAAGGGGTAGTTTACCAGCAACATTTTATATTTTAACAAGGGTATTTTCTATGGCAAACGATAAAAGCCGCAAATGTAAACAGAATCAAATAATTTTTTGCATACAGCCCTGATTTGTAGAGTACTCAAGACCTATTGTCTTTGGTGCAGATCGATTAAGGGAAAGGGGTAGTTTACCAGCAACGTTTTATGTTTTAAAAGGGTATATTTATGGCAAACGATAAGAGTCGTAAATTCAAACAAAATCAAATACTTTTTGCATACAGCTCTGATTTGTAGAGTACTCAAGATCTGTTGTTTTTGGTGCAGATCGGTTAACGGGAAGGGGTAGTTTACCAGCAACTTTTTTTTATCAAGGGAAATTTTTTTTCTATGGCAAACGATAACTGCCACAAATTCAAACAGCATCAAATAATGTACTGCATACAGCCCTGAATTGTAGAGGACTGAAGGTCTATTGATTTTGGTGAAGATCGGTTTAGAGAAAGGGGTAGTTTACCTGCAACATTTTATGTTGTAACAAGACAAATTTTTTCATGACGAACGATAACTGCTTTAAATTCAAACAGAATCAAATAATTTTTCTTCCATGTTCCTTAACGAAATGGAAGTATGGTGATGGCAAAAAAAATCGAGTTCGAGATTATTGCAGATTCTGATTGGACTACCCTGAAAACATGAAAAAAAGTCATTTTTCGAAAAGTGTCTGTGACTATCTGTGTCTATAGATTTTTTTTCTATGGCAAACGGTAACAGCCGCTCAATCAAACAGAATCAAATAATTTTTGCATGCAGACCTGAATTGTACAGTACGAAGATCAGTTAAGGGAAAGGGGTAGTTTACCTGCAACGTTTTATGTTTTAACAAGGGTATTTTCTATGGCAAACGATAACAGCCGCAAATTCAAACAGAATGAACTACTCTTTTGCATACAGCCTTTAATTGTAGAGTTCTCACGACCTGTTGGTTTTGGTGAATATCGGTTAAGGGAAAGTGGTAGTTTACCTGCAACATTTTATATTTTAACAAGGGTATTTTCTATGGCAAACGATAAAGGCCGTAAATGTAAACAGAATCAAATTATTTTTTGCATACTGCCCTGAATTGTAGATTTCTTAAGACCTATTGTTTTTGGTAAAGATCGGTAAAGGTAAAGGGGTAGTTTACCAGCTACGTTTTTTTTATCAAGGGTATTTTCTATGGCAAACGATAACAGCCGCAAATTCAAACAGAATCATATAATATTTTGCATACAGCCCTGAATTGTAGAGTTCTCAAGATCTGTTGGTTTTGGTGAAGATCGGTTAAGGAAATAGGGTAGTTTACCAGCAACATTTTATGTTTTAACAATGGTAATTTTTTTATGACGAACGATAACTACCGTACATTAAAACAGAATCAGCTACTCTTCTGCATATCTTTTTGAATAATACAGAACTCAAGGTCTGTTGATTTTGTTGAAGATCGGTTAAGGGAAAGGGGTAGTTTACCTGCAACATTTTATGTTTTAACAAGGGTATTTTCTATGGCAAACGATAAAAGCCGCAAATTCTAACATAATCAAATACTTTTTTGCATACTGCCCTGAATTATAGAGTTCTCAAGAGCTATTGTTTTTCGTGATGATCGATTAAGGGAAAGGGGTAGTTTACCGGCAACGTTTTATGTTTTAAAAGGGTATTTTTATGGCAAACGATAACAGCCGCATATTCAAACAGAATCAACTACTCTTTTGCATACAGCCCTGAATTGTCGAGTTCTCAAGACTTATTGTTTTTGGTGAAGATCGGTTATTGGAAAGTGGTAGTTTACCTGCAACGTTTTATGTTTTAACAAGGGTAATATTTTCTATGACGAACGATAACTGCCGTAAATTCAAAGAAAATCAAATGTTTTTTGCATACCTTCCTATGTTGTAGAGTGCTCAAGCCTGTTGATTTTGGTGAAGATTAGTAAAGGGAAAGGGGTAGCTTACCTGCAACGGTTTTTTTTTAGTCAAGGGTAATTTTTTTCTATGGCAAACTATAACAGCCGCAAATTCAAACAGAATCAACTACTCTTTTGCATACAGCCCTGAACTATAGAGTTCTCAAAACCTGTTGGTTTTGGTGAAGATCGGTTAAGAGAAAGGGGTAGTTTTCCTTGCAACATTTTATATTTTAACAAGGATATTTTCTTTGGCAAACGATAAAAGCCGCAAATGTAAACAGAATCAAATAATGTTTTTCATACAGCCCTGAATTGTAGAGTACTCAAGACCTTTTGTTTTTGGTGAAGATCGGTTAATGGAAAGGGGTAGTTTACCGGCAACGTTTTTCTTATCAAGAGTAATTTTTTTCTATGGCAAACGATAGCCGCAAATTCAAACAGAATCAAATAATTTTTTGCATACAGCATTGATTTGTAGAGTACACAAGACCTATTTTTTTTGTGAAGATCGGTTAAGGGAAAGGGGTAGTTTGCCGGCAACATTTGTTTTTATCAAGGGTAATTTTTTCCTATGGAAAACGATAACAGCCGCAAATTCAAACAGAATCAACTAGTCTTTTTCATACCTTTTTTAATTATACCGAACTCAAGGTGTGTTGATTTTGTTGAAGATCGGTTAAGGGAAAGGGGTAGTTTACCTGCAATGTTTTATATTTTAACAAGGGTATTTATTATGGCAAACGATAAGAACCGCAAATTCAAACAGTATCAAATAGTGTTTTGCACACAGCCCTGAATTGTAGAGGACTGAAGGTCTATTGATTTGGGTGAAGATCGGTTTAGAGAAAGGGGTAGTTTACCTGCAACGTTTTATATTTTAACAAGGGTAATTTTTTCTATGACGAACGGTAACTGCCGTAAATCCAAAGAAAATCATATATTTTTTGCATACCTTCCTATATTGTAGAGTGCTTAAGGCCTGTTGATTTTGGTGAAGATCAGTAAAGGGAAAGGGGTAGTTTACGTGAAACATGTTATGTTGTAACAAGAGAAATGTTTCCATGACGAACGATAACTGCCGCAAATTGAAACAGAATCAAATATTATTTTGCATGCATCCCTACATTGTAGAGGACTGATGGTCTATTGATTTTGGTGAAGATCGGTTTAGAGAAACGGGTAGTTTACCTGCAACGTTTTATGTTTTAACAAGAGTAAAGTACTTAATTTTGATAAATAAAGTATCTTGATAAGAACTACTACTACTACTCTCCAGCACTACAGCCCATGGTGAGCCTTGGCTTCCGCTACGACCCGTCTCCACTCATTTCTGTCCATTGCCTTCAGTCTCCAGTTCCTAATGCCCATCTTTCTCAGATCTTCTTCCACATCCTGCTGCCATCTTCTTCGAGGCCTGCCTCTTCTTCTTTTGCCCAGTATCGTTCCATTTAATATAGTTTTGGGCATCCTCGTAACATTCATAAGGGATACGTGTCCCAGCCATCTAATTCTAGCTGATTTTATGTGCCTCATCAGGTCTTGTCCACCAATCAACTCATTTATTTCACCGTTATTTCGGATCCTATACATATTCCCTTCCTTCACTGGTCCAAATATCTGTCTCAATATTCTTCATTCAAAAATTCTTAGAGCGCTAATATCCTTATTTACGAGAGTCCATGTCTCGGATGCATAAGTAACAACAGGTCTGATCAGTGTTTTATATAACATCAATTTGGTTCTTGGAGTTAGAAGCTTTGATTTCAGTAATGATTGGTATGTATAGTAGGCTCTATTGCCGGTTATGATTCTACTTACTATTTCGCTGCTCACTCGGTTTTCATTATTCAGAATAGCCCTGACTTGTAGAGTACTCAAGACCTATTGTTTTTGGTGAAGATCGGTTAAGGAAAAGGGGTAGTTTACCTGCAACGGTTTTTTTTTAATCAAGGGTAATTTTTTTCTATGTCAAACGATAACAGCCGCAAATTTAAACAGAATCTACTACTCTTTTGCATACAGCCGTGAATTGTAGAGTACTCAAGACCTGTTGTTTTTGGTGAAGATCGGTTAAGGGAAAGGGGTAGTTTACCTGCTACGTTTTATGTTTTAACAAGGGTATTTACTATAGCAAACGATAACAGCCGCAAATTCAAACAGACTCAAATAATGTTTTGCATACAGCCCTGAATTTTAGAGTTCTCAAGACCTTTTGGTTTTGGTGAAGATCGGTTAAGGGAATAGGGTAGTTTACCTGCAACATTTTATGTTTTAACAAGGGTAATTTTTCTATGACGAACGGTAACTGCCGCATATTCAAACAGAATTAAATAATTTTTTTCATACGTAACTGAATTGTAGTGATCTCAAGGCCTTTTGATTTTGGTGAAGATCGGTTAATGGGAAAGGGTAGTTTACCTGCAACCTTTTACGTTTTAACAACAGTAAAGTACTTGAAAATTCATTTAAACTTTTTCAAACAATGGTAATTGTTAAAAATAAAATAATTTTGTTGCCAGGCATTAAAATTATAATTTTTTCATTTTAATGTAAATCATGTATGAGAGAAAATATATCGTTCGTGGCAGGCAAGCATATCTCAATTATGTAATGTTTACGTTTCCATTTTATTATTATGATTACTGCAATAAAAAGGCAGGGAACACACATACACACAAAATTCGCGTTATTTCTGGCCTCACTCATGTTTATTTTCTTACATTTGCACGCTTTTTAAATGGAAAGTGCCGAAACCCACACCAACATAAAGCGTGCAAGCCGAAAAATTGTCCAGCGTGGATAGCGATTTGCTTCCTGTGGATCGCTGGGCAGTATAACTGCACGTGTTTACAGAGGAACGATTCATAGACAGAATTTTCGTCTTTAGGGAATGAACCCTCTGCAAGATGCTGAGGGTCCATGAGTGACTTCCGAGCGCTCCTTCTTTTCCGCGTGTTTGTTCTGTGAAACGTACACTGTAGATTCGCAGCTTTACTCTAAGCAACGCTCAATAGGAAATGTTGAAAATTTTTGTCCACGGTGTACCCTCATACACACTAAACCTGCTCTGATGTTTTAATTACGGACATCATAATATTAAAACTTTGGAAACTTGAGCACTACTTAATGGAGATCAAACATTAACTTATACAAGCCATTAGTTTTATGCATATTTTATATATATATATATATATATATATATATATATTACTTTAATATTTATAACTAAATTTACCTCAAGATATACTTTTTTCCTATTAGGAACATGTTTCGAGAGTTCCTGTTCTCTCATCTTCAGCCTTCGCCATCTTGTTTCTGGTGAAGTATTTGTGTGTTGGCTTCTGGATGTTATTAAGGTAGTTTGTTGGTCTTTGGTCTTTTAAAGTTGCATTATTGTGTGTGGTTGTGGTATCTGTTTTTGTATTTTGTGTATTTTCGATGTTGAGTGCTTTGAATATTGTGTCATGTTTTGTATTGATTTGTATTTGTTCTGGTATTAGTTTGTTTTGTGTTTTATGTTTGTAAATCTGTAAATTTTCCCAAATGTTCATTATGGTGCCTTTGTGTGGTATATGTTTTATTAGTGTTACATTGGTTATGTCTGGGAATTCATGTCCTGTGTTTATTGCATGTGTGGCTAAATTGGATTTATATATATTTGGTTTTTTGTATGCATTTAGGTGTTCAAAATAACGTTTTTTCAGCTGTTTTTTGTTTGTCCTATATAACATTTATTGCAATCTTGGCATTCAATTTTGTATATACCGTTGGTTGTTGTATTATCTTTGTTGTGTGAGCTATTTAGATTTTGTAATTTATTTTTATTAGTTTTGTATGCTATTTTTATATCTGTGTTTTTAAATAGTTTTGTTAGTTTTGTCATTTTATTATTTATATATGTGAATGTGGCCCATTTTTTGTTGTTGTTATTATTTATGTGTTGTTCAGTTTGATTAATTCTTAATTGTTCAGTTTTTATTTTGTATTTGATTTTATTTTCTATTTTGATCATAGTATTTTTATTGTATCCATTTGCATAACCAATTTGGTATATTATATTTCTTTCTTTGTCAGTTTCTTGTTTGTTTAGGGGTATTTTGTACATTCTGTTAAATAACGAATAAAATGCTGCCACTTTATGTTGTGGTGGGTGATCAGAATGGTTAGGTATAATGATGTTAGTGGAAGTTGGTTTTCTATATATTGCATATTGTATGTGTTTGTTGTATCTTGTGATGGTTATGTCTAAATAGTTGATTTTGTTATGTTTTTCTTTTTCTTCTGTGAATTGTATTTTGGGATGTATGTTATTGATTTGTTTCAGTATGTTCTCTGCATTTGTGTTTTTGTTATTTGATACATATAGTCCATCATCTACATATCTTATCCATATGCCATCTGGGTCATGTGTTTTTATGATATTTTGTATTTTGGTGTCTATGTGTTGTAGGAATATTTCTGCTATTATGCTTGATAATGGTGATCCCATTGCTAAACCTTCTTTCTGTTGATAAATTTTGCTATTAAATTCAAAGTAATTTTGTTTTAGTATTAGTTGGAGACTATTTTTTATTTCGGTTATATATTGTTTGTTTTCATTTTGTTCTATAAGTTTGTTTATTATTGTCAATTGTTTCTTCTACTGGGATATTAGTGTACATGTTTGTTATGTCATATGATGTGAAAAATGTATTTTCATTTATATTTTGTTATTTCTAGTTTGTCTATTCATTCGTATGTATTTTTTATGTTATGATGGTTATTTGTTAGATGGTTACTTTTTAGTTTTTGTGCTATTATTTTTGCTATTTTGTATGTAGGAGCTTTTTTTGAAATTGATTAATGGACGTATTGGGTTGTTTAATTTGTGTATTTTTATTAGGCTGTTCATTTTAGGTGGTTCTGGATTATTGTTTATATATATGTCTATGTTTTTATTGTTGAAAATGTTTTTATTTGTTTTTATTAGTTTTATTGTTTGTTTAAGATAGTTTTCTGTTGGGTTTTTATCTAGTTGTACGCATTTATTATTGTTGATGAAGTCTTCGGTTTTTTTGATGTAGTCTGCTTTATCAATGATTACTGTTGCTTGACTTTTGTCTGCTTTAGTTATTATTAAATTATTGTTCTTTACTTTATTTTTAATTTCTTTTATTGTTTTATTGTTTTTCTTTTGTTTATCTTTGTTTTTCATTTCGCTAGTGATTATTTTTTTAATTATATGTGTTGCTTCTGTTCTTTTTTCTTCTTGTATATTGTCTTTTATTAGGTTAATGGCTAAAATTAGGTTAAATTCTGTTTCTACTATTAAATTTTCTAGATTTTTGTTTGCATTTTGGGTTATGTTAGTTTTTGACATATTGTTTAAATATTCTGTTTCTTTTTTGTTAAATTCTGTATTGCTAAGGTTAATGGTTCGAGGGTAAAATGTGTGTTTATTTTTGTTTTTTTGTTCTTGATTTTTGTTTTGTTGTTTTAATGTGTTAAGTTTTTTGTTGATTGTATAAGTCTTTTTGTTTTTTTCAAATCTTATTTTATTTTCTATGTTATTGTATTTATTATTCCAAGTGATTGGATGTAATAAACTTGTTAGCTCTAAGTGTAGTTTGTATACGTCTAGTGTTATGCTATTTTTCTTACTGTATAATTGATTAATTTCGTTTTGTATCCATAGCCTTTGTGCTTGTTTTATAGTTTTTTGTGCAGTCATATTTTTGTTGTTTGTGTTTATGTTGATGTATTTAGGTGTTAATTTATGTTTTTGGCATTGTCTATTGAAACATAAATTAAAAACATAAATTAACATTTTTTTTTTTTTTTTTTTAAGTCTACCTAGAGCATTTGCCCGGGTAGGCTGTGTTACTCTTTTTCGCATTTGCGATTGTGGTTTTTAACCGTTAGTACTATCTTTTTCAATCTGTTTTCTTCATCATCATCATCATCGTTCTTCATCATACTCAGTGTGCTACAATTTCAGAAGTGTATTGTGTCGTGCGCGAGTGTTTTTGTGATTCGTGTGCAGTGCGCGTCTGGTGTTCGTGTTCTTTGTCTGTCAGTGTAGTGATTCAGTGCTGGTGAAAGTCACTCTTTCCTAGCCCTTTTTTGCGTCTTCGACGTTCATTTCGGCTCATCCCGAGATGGCGTCGAACGCAACTCCCGTTCCTTTGCCGGCACCGCTGGTAACCTTAATGGAAACCTGCGGTACTGGTCCTCGTTCTACCCCGCTGCCGTCCCATACAATTAGTGATAGTGAAAGTGAAAGTGATTGTGCGTCGATGTGTAGTGTGGGGACGGGGGACGGTGAATTTTCGCTTGTGGAGGGCAAGTCTGCCAAACGCAAGCGAAAATTGGTCGCCAGCCCGCCACCGGCCGCTGCTACGCATCGGGTATCTAGTCCCGGTAACAGCGCCAGCCAACCTACTCAGCAACACTCCAATTCTGTCCCCAAACCTAAAATTCCGCCGATTGTTATTCCAGACAATCGTAACTACAGGGAAATTCTCCGTTCCCTGCAGAATCTGCTTCCTTCGGCCAAACTCGAGGCCAGGTGCCAAGGCTCCTCGCTTCGAATTGCGGCCACAACAGTCCCGGACTTCCGATCGGTCTAACAGTTTCTTACCGATCGGAAGATCTCCTTCCATAATTTCGCACTTCCTTCAGAGCGCGAAATTAAATTTGTTCTTTCCGGACTTCCTTCCTGGACCGCCCCCGATACCATCAGGCAGGAGCTTGTCGCTTTAGGCTATTCGCCGACGGCGGTAAGTGTACTGCATGCTGGCAAGGGGGAAGATCGCCGTCCTGTGAATAGTTTCCTAGTGAAACTACTCAAAGTAGGCCAGTTCGATGAGGTCTATGGCCTCCAAAACTTCCTGCACCTTCGGGTGCAAGTTCGTACTTTTGACCCGCGGCCAGGCCCCTCGCAGTGTTTTAACTGTCAGAGGTTTGTCCACTCCAGCCTATTCTGTAATCACCCTCCGCGTTGCGTGCGATTTACTGAGCCTCATCGTGGGTGTGATAAGCCCAAGACGGGGTTCACGGCCATTTGCTGCAACTGCGGCGGGGACCATCCGGCTAGTTATAGAGGATGTAGGGACTTTATATCAGCCATGAAGCTGCAGCGGACTCCTGCTCGCCCTGGCGCGCAGGCGGGCCGTGTTGCAGGTCCCCTCCCTAACCGCAGAGAGGCCTTCCCACCTCTCTCCGGAGCATCATCTCAGGCCCCGGCAGCAGTTCCGGCTGCTCCCAGGGCCCCAGTTCCGCCTGCAGTCGACGTTTCGGCGCCGCCTGCAGTCCCATCTGTCCCGGCGCCTGCCGGAGCGCCCGGCCCTTCATACGCGGCTGTGGCCGCTACATCAGTCCCGCCTTCCGCTCCTCGGAGCTCCAAACAGAAGCGCACTCGTCGCCGTCAGCGACAAGTTCCACAGGCCTTGCCTGTAAAACCTCAGCGGGCCCCGCCCGCCCCCCAGCCATCAACCTAAGCTCCCAACTGAGCAGACCCCACGTCCGTCCCCGAGCCCTGCGCCATCTGCAACACCGGCCGAGGCCAGCCAGGTCCGTCTTCCGGAATCTCGGGAATCTTCCCGGGCCCCGGTGGACCCCCTGACTGCCTGGGCTGAAACTTTGGTAAACAACATCAGGTCTGCTCCAGATACAACCACGGTTCTCGCCCTGGTGTTTCAATCACTGTCTACCCTCTTTCCTCTTCTTCCTTTGAATGGCTAGGAGTCTTAGGATCGTTGCGTGGAATGCCCATGGGGTAGTCCCTCGACGATCTGAACTGATGACTTTCGTAACGGAGTACGACGCTGATGTCGTCCTCCTTTGCGAGACTCATCTACCATACCTTCAACCTGCCATCTTACATCTGTTTTCGTCAGGATCGTCCCCAACGGCCTGGCTGTCGCCCCTCGGGGGGGGACAGCCGTCTTAGTCCACAGGCGGATATCCCACAGGCCACTACCCCCTTTAGATACATCTCTTGTTGAAGGTTGTGCGGTGGCGATAGACGCTGGCGGATCGGAGTTGCGCGTTGTTGCGGCGTATCTCCGGCCCGGCCTGCGGCTACCTCCACCGCCCGAGGAGTGGGACGCTCTCCTCGATCATCCCCTACCAACCATTGTAGCCGGCGACTTAAATGCCAAGCATCCCTCCTGGAACAGCAGAGTAGCCAACGCCTACGGAAAATCTCTGTATCGGTTCGTCTCCGACGACCCGGTACTTCAAGTCATCGGCCCAGAAGACCCTACTCACTTCCCCTTTTCCGGTCATCGACCGGACGTCCTTGACATTGTCATAGCCAAGGACGTGACCCATCACATCCAGGTCTCGTCAGTGTCGGATCTCTCATCCGATCACAATCCCCTTTTTATAACTGCCCGTGAGCTGTCGGCCTCACCCCGACCTCCCGCTCAGATTGTTAGGAGAGTCAACTGGCGCTCCTACCATGATGAGCTCTCACGGCGGTTACCATCACTCCCCGCGGACCCGATCGTCACTTGTGACGATTTGGATCTCCGAGCCACTCATCTTCAGGAGTTGGTCCAAGGTGTCATGGATCGACACACATATACTCTCGAGGTGAATCATCGTAAATCGGCCTTACCTGCGGAAGTACTCCACGCCATCTGGCTTCGGCGCAATCTCCGCCGCAGATGGCAACGAACCCGTGATCCCGGCGTCAAAAGGCGCTTTCAGGCCCAGTCTCTTTACGTCCAGCAGCTCCTGCGGGACGTAAACTCTGATCGATGGGACTCATACCTTGAGTCTCTTGAAGTCGACCACGCCTCCGTCTGGAGAGCGGCGAGTAGACTGACCCGCGAGAAGAGACCTCGCAACCCACTTGAAACTCCGAACGGGGTTGTATCTTCATCAGAAGGCAAGGCCGAGGTCTTCGCCGACTGCATGGAGGTGCAATTTACTGTTCACCAAGGCGTCTCGGACCCTGCCCACTCGGCAGAAGTCCGTGACTTCCTATCTGGACATTTTTCACGCCCTCCCGAAATCCCAGCCCTCCCGTTCGACAGGGATGAACTAGTTTCATCTATCTGCCGACTAAATCTCCGTCGCGCCCCCGGTCCTGACCGGATCGGGGCCGCTGCTCTACAAAATCTCCCGGCCTCAGGCGTTGACCTCGTTCTTGAGCTGCTTAACTCCTGTCTCCGGCTACAGTACTTTCCCCGCCTGTGGAAATCAGCCAACATCGTAATGATTCCGAAGCCTCGCAAGCCGCGCATGCTTCCTGAAAGCTATCGTCCAATCTCTCTCTTGCCAGTCATCTCGAAGGTGTTCGAGCGTCTCCTGCTGGCTCGCATCTCGCCGCTGCTAGATGGTTTCATCCGCAGCGAACAGTTCGGGTTTCGCAGAGAGCACTCGACCACGCTTCAATTGGTCCGCGTTGTTACGCACTTGTCAGACGCCACCAACAGGCGAGCGGCTACGGCCGCCGTACTGTTGGACGTGAGCAAGGCCTTCGATAAAGTCTGGCACGAAGGTCTTCTCTTCAAACTTGCCAATTCCCCTCTACCATCGACCATAGTGTTTTTCCTCCGGTCGTATCTCAGCGACCGAACCTTCAGGGTGAGCGTCGACGGGTCCTGTTCTACAGTTCGACCCGTCGCCGCCGGCGTACCTCAGGGATATGTCCTCGGCCCCGTTCTGTACCTTGTGTACACGAACGACCTGCCTGTCTTGCCCGGAGTCACGTTGTCTTTGTTCGCTGACGATGCTATGTATCACTGCAGCTCCCTGTCCCCGCGATTTGCGAGTACAAAGCTGCAGCGTCAGTTGAACCAGCTTCCGGACTGGCTACGGAAATGGCGGGTGACGATCAACACGGAGAAATCCGAGGCGATCTGCTTCACCCGTAAGTCCATCTCCCGATGCCAGCCCCTCTCCCTAGCAGGGAGACCCATCGCCTACAAAGAATCGGTGAAGTATTTAGGCGTTCGGCTAGATCGTCGCCTTTGCTTCAACGCCCACGTGACGGAAACCCTTGCCAAGGCTCGCGGCGTCCGAGCCAAATTATCTCCTTTCCTCTCGTGTCGCAGCCGCCTGGCCATGCGCACGAAACTTACCATCTATCTACTATTTCTCCGGTCTGTATTGACCTATGCGGCACCCGCCTGGTGGTCTCTTTTATCCACCACCAACAGATGTAGGCTGGAAGCTTTCCAGTCCCGAACACTCCGATCCTTGACGGGGTCCCCTTGGTTTGTAAGGAACGACGTGATTCGAAGGGGTCTCCGTGTTCCTACCTTGACTTCCTTTGTCCGGTCGCTGGCTCTAACTCTCTTTGCTAAAGCCTCGACCTCCACCTTCCCGTACCTACGAACCATCAGTGCATCAGAACCACCACCGCCCATTCGGGTCAAGCGCCCTCGGGCGCTTCTTGATGACCCGCCATAACGCCATCCTCTTTAAATTAAACAAAAACAAGTAATCATCAGTCCTAGACCAGAGTATTTCACCAAACTGTCCTTCTCTCCTTCCTGTCCACCTCCTAGCACGCTGAGCCGGCTGCTTGTCGCTGTCATCATTCACTGGCACGGAGGCTCTCCGCCTCGCGGGGAGCGACCGACGCCCTCAGGGCGTCTGCTGACTGGACTTGAAACGGGCAACATCTGTTGCTCGAATCGGTACCAGCGGCAGTGCATTAAACAAATAAAAGTTATACTCCCCCGCCTTCTCAGTTAACTGGTTGGCGGTTTCCTTTTCCAGTTTTAGGTAACCAGTCGACATGGACCAGCACTATGTTTACTTCTGGCAGCCATTGGACACGATCCAGATGCTGCAATCAAGCCACGGGTGCAAAGACACCCCGCATCCATAATGCAATGCAATCGGCGGTTCATCTCCTGGAAGCTCTCTCTTAATGGGAAGTTGTCATTTTCAAGTGTGCATCAGTTACCGGCTTAAACCAGTTTTACCGTTCAGTGCAATAGTTTAATCAGTCAGTTCAGTGCTCAGTTTTTTTTTTCAACATCTCAAGAAATAGTGCAGTGCAGTGTGTTCAGTGCAGTGTTATGTTTCTTGTGCCGTTCAGTGTTTCGTGTGTGTTCCGCTGCTGCCTGGAGCTTGTTGGTAAGTGATCTGCTTTTGTATTTTGCTTACCGTAGTGCTTGGTCGTAGTCCTTAGTTCCGTTCCGCCTAAGGCGTAGGCTTTGCCTCGCCGATGGCTGCCCGCAACCCATCTTCCGTCGGCCCTTCTCAGGGCCAACCTGCTTCCGTCGGTCCTTCTCAGGACCTCGCAATTCCTGCTCGCGCTCTGGCGCAACCTCTCCCGGATGGCCCTTCTCAGGACCATCCTACACCTACCTCGTCGGGGGAAACTCTCGACGCGGACTCGGCCATGGATACCGATGGTGCATGGCAGTCTGTCAGCCGGAAACGGCGTGTCAGTGCCACTTCCACGGATTCCGGTCGGACTTCGCGTCGAGGCTCAACCGCGGGGCAATCCGCCATGGCCTCCTAACAACAACCTGACCAGCCCCGGCGTATCCCGCCTCTGATTTTCGCCCGGCCTTCGGATTGGGCCAATTTCATGCGGCGTATACACCGGTGTACTCCCTCTGGCACCTTGACTGCTTCGGCTCAAGGTGACAATTCCATTCGCCTGAACCCCACGACCGTGGAGAGCTTCCGTATTGCACAGAAGTTCCTCACGAACGCGGGTATCCCGTACCATACCTTTGCCTTGCCGGAGGAGAAGGAATTAAAGATTCAAATTATCGGTATCCCTGCCGATACCAAGCCTGAATTCATCTCTGATGAACTCACCAGTCTGGGCTTTAGAGTCCATAGTGTCACGCCTCTCTTCTCCCCCGGCAAGAAACTAGCGCGCAATGCGTTCCTGGTGAAAATCCGAAAGGTGGGTGATTACCAGGCCATTTATGGTATCAATTTTATGTTTTATTTGAAGGTTAGGGTTGAAGCCTTCGAAGCCCAAGCCGGACCGAAGCAGTGTTACAACTGCCAGCGGTACGGACATTCATCGGCATTCTGCCATCACCCCACCCGCTGTTTGCGCTGTGGCGATAGCCATCGGAAGGACACTTGTCCTCTCGCTCGTGCTGCCGCCACTTGCGCCAACTGCGGGGAACCTCACCCGGCATCATCGAAGTCTTGTAAATTCTATGCTGCGGCTTTGAAGAAGCTTTCAAAGTCCTCGCAGCAGCGCGTTCCTGCGCCTCCAGCTAGGCCCCAAGCATCAAGGCCTGCCGCCTCGGCGGCACCTATCCCCGCTGCGGCACCGGCACTTGTGCCTGCCCCAGCTCGTCCGGCGTCTACCGGGGCGCCCAGCTATGCGGCTGCAGCTGCTTCTCAGCCTGCCGCACAGCCCGCGGCCCAGCACCCAAAACCTGCTGCGCCGTCCAAGAAAAGGACAAAACCATCTCCCCCCGCTTCCTCGCAGCACACGCCCGCTGCACCTCAGCCCGCATCTACCCCAGATGTCCGAAATCCAAGGCAGCCGAAACAAAAGGCCCCCGCCCAGAATGGCATCATGTTCCAGCACCCGGCGCCCAGGCCTCAGGCGGCACCGGCGTCTGCCGCGTCCTCGGACGTGACTTTCGCCGACCGCGTGCGCGCTTGGTCAACGCCTTGATCCCGCAAATTCTTGCTGCCAAGGATGTCCAGTCCTTACTCGTTATCGTTCTCACCTCCGTGACCTCGCTTATCCCTCTCGATGGCTAGGCCCTTTCGGCTGGTGGCTTGGAACGCATGTGGCGTTCTATCTCGCCGTGCAGAATTGGCCGCCTTCGTAACCGAATATGACATAGACGTCATACTCCTTAGCGAAACCCATTTAACTCCTGCTCACTCGTTCCAGCTTCCGGCGTACACGACGTATCGCACAGACCGGCCTGGCCAGAACCGGCGTGCCGCATCTGGCGGCACAGTCATTCTGGTTCACAGGCGCATCGCCCACCGCCCGCTGCCGCCTCCGGCGACTCGTCGCTTGGAGGCGAGGGCGGTTGCTCTCTGCATCGGGGATCGGGAGGTTCGACTGGTTTCAGTCTACCTCCCCCCTCGAGGTGGACCACCGCCCGACGAGAATGAATGGGACGCTCTCTTAGAAGACCCTTTACCAACCATCGCAGCCGGAGACTTTAATAGTAAGCATCCCCTGTGGAACAGCCGTGTCTCTAACCCGTACGGCCGCTCTCTGTACCAATACGTTCAACGTCATCCTCATGTGAACGCTCTTGGTCCTAGATCACCGACCTATATCCCCAATCAACGGGGACCTCCAGACGTCCTTGACATTGCTGTTGTCAAAGACTTGGCCTACCCTATCGCTATAGAAGCCGTGTCAGACCTCTCGTCTGATCACGACCCGGTACTACTCACTGTTCGGCCCACGCTGGACACACCTCTCTAGCCTCCCCATCGTGTAACGAGAGTCAACTGGCGATCGTTCCACGATGAACTGGGTCGAACGGTACCATCTGACCCCCAGGTCGACATCTCCAGCCCGGATGATGTAGACCGCTTGGCCGACTATCTTCAAGAAGTCGTCACGTCCGCCATGGACAAACACACCTATAACGTCCCTGCGCCCAACAGACGGTCGCAGTTACCTGAAGAGGTGATTCTGGCCATCCGCAACCGGCGCCAGCTCCGCCGGAGATGGCAACAAACCCGGGACCCTGCCGTCAAACGTAGGCTGAACGCCCAATCAGACCTTGTCAAGCAGCTTCTGCTTGATGCCACTGCTCATCGATGGGACTCATATCTTGAGTCTCTGGAAGTCACGCCACAGTCCGTTTTTCGGGCTGCGCGCCGACTCACTGGCGAGAAAAGGACCCGCTATCCCCTACGATCACCGAACGGGATTGTGTACTCCGCGGCCGACAAAGCAGAAGTCTTTGCCGATACCATGGAGGAACAATTTACCGTTCACAGAGGCGTCTGTGACCCCGGCCACTCGGCAGCGGTCGCAGACTTCCTATCTGGATATTTTTCCCGCCCTCCCGCAGACCCAATCGACCCGTTCGACGAGGCTGAAGTGGAAACGGCCATTAGTCGACTGCGCCCCAAGCGGGCGCCCGGTGAGGACCGTATTGGTGCAGCGGCCCTACTCAACGCCCCAGCAAGTCTCGTTTCACTCATACACGTGCTGTTCAATGGATGTCTCCGGCTCCATTACTATCCCAGCCCATGGAAACGAGCCAAAGTCATCATGTTGCCGAAGGCTCGCAAGCTGCGTACACTCCCGGAGAATCATCGACCAATCTCTCTTTTGCCAGTCTTATCGAAGGTGTTCGAGCGCCTCCTGCATCGCCGGATTACTCCCCTGCTGGATAATTTCATCCGGCAGGAACAGTTCGGCTTCCGCAGGCAGCATTCGACCACTCTTCAACTTGTCCGAGTTGTCACGCAACTCACTGACGCCATCAACAGGAATCATCAAACTGTCGCCGTCCTTCTGGACGTGAGCAAGGCCTTCGACAAAGTCTGGCACGAAGGCCTTCTCTATAAACTAGCCACCTCCCCTCTCCCTGCCTCATTTGTACATCTGATGCGGTCGTATCTCTGCGACCGCAAATTTAGGATCTGCGTCGACGGGACGTACTCTTCTGTCCGCCCCGTCGCCGCTGGCGTTCCTCAAGGATCTGTCCTCGGCCCCGTTCTGTACCTAGTGTACACGAACGACCTGCCAGTATTGCCTGGAGTCACGCTCTCTCTCTATGCGGACGATGCGATGTACCACGCTAGTTCTGCAAACCTTCGTTTTGCGACTGACGTGGTGCAGCGCCAGCTCGCATTACTTCCGGCCTGGCTAAGGAAATGGCGGGTGGCGATCAATACGGAGAAATCCGAGGCGATTGCCTTCTCCCGTCAGCTCACTTCCCGATGCCAGACCCTCTCCCTTGAAGGGAGCCCAATCGCTTGGCAACGTACTGTGAAGTACTTGGGCGTCACTCTTGATCGACGCCTAAGCTTCAGAGCTCACGTGTCCACAGTGCTCCAGCGCGCCCGCGGCGTCAAAGCCAAACTATACCCATTCTTATCGCCTCGAGGGCCACTGCCAGTGCGCACGAAGCTCTCGATCTATCTGCTCTTTTTACGAGCCGTCCTTATGTACGCAGCGCCTGCATTTTGGACCCAACTCGCCCCCGACGTCGTTAAACGCATGGAAGCCTTCCAAGCCCTTACCCTTCGCCTTATCTCCGGCTCTCCCTGGTATGTAAAAAATGCTGCTATCAGGCGAGGGCTGAAGATTCAGTCGCTCGATGGATTTGCGCGAACTCTCACGTTCAATCTCTTCCATCGAGCATCCATCTCAGATTTTCCTCACCTCCAACACCTCGATAACGATGATGGACCACCACCAGTCAAACGCCGCCGCCCTCGAGCTCTGCTCGACGACCCGCCGTAATTTTTAAAATTAACAAAAAATTGCCCTCTCACCATCTGTCCACGCGCCGACCAATCGTATTTTCACCACCTTCCTTCCAGTCAAATCCGGTCCGTTGCAGGCCGACAGATGGTTCGGGCGTTGTGCCGGCTTTAGGTGTGCCTAGCGCCACCTTCAGTCCGCAACTTCGCCCCTCCCATCTCTCGCCTGCCTCGGTATCGCCATAAGGCAGTCTACCGGACTCTTACCGGGCTGGCGGAAGTGTATCGACCCGTTGTGGGCGAACAAATCCCGCCAATCCGTGCTAAGCGTTCGCTTAGACTTCCCTCTCAGGCCATTGGTGGATCGCGTCAGCGGTTCAGCCAATCACAGCCCGTCTCCTTCACCTCCGCCAAAATAAAAAAGGGGGTACCCATCCTCGCAGCGACAAGTCTCGCACCAAGCACTCACCAAGCAACAGGCAGTCATCGGGCTCGCCCGGATGCTGCCGTCACTGGGGCACGCACTGTGCTGTGCCCTGCGAACATCGTGACATCGTGACATCGGCAGTTCATAGCGACGGATGCATTCTTATGAATATGGATGGACTCCAGATGCAGGCGAGTGAAGTAACCCCGGACAGAAGACAACACGCGGGCTTCATCAAACATCACCCGGTGATCGTCGTGGGACCAAGCGTGTTCAGCAACTGCGGACTTTTCCGGCTGGCCCAGGCGGCAGTATCTCCGATGTTCAGAGAGGCGCGTCCGGACACTACGCTTCGTGGTGCCTATGTAGACCTGGCCACACGTACAAGGAATACTGTACACCCCGCACGACGAGAGTGGATCCCTGGCGTCTTTCACCGGTCGCAGGAACTGTTGGAGCTTTTTGGTTGGCTTAAAGATCGTCCTGACGCCCCGCTTACTCAGCAACCTGCCGATGCGGTCAGTCACGCCACGGATGTAGGGCAAGACAGCAGAGCCAACAACCTCAGGCAACTCCGACTCGTCCGGCCTACCAGATCTTCTCGGCCGGGCAGCTCTCCTAACCTCCGCAGCAGAGTAGCCGTTGGACTGCAGTGCTTTCTCGAGATGCCGAAACTCATCTTCGAGATACTGGGGCTCACAGATTCTTTTTGCCCGGTCTACCAGAGTCTTCAGCACCGCCCTCTTCTGCCTAGGATGATGATTGGAGGTCTTGTGCAGATATCTGTCGGTGTGCGTTGGCTTCCTATAAACTTTATGTCCCAAGCTGCCATCGGTCCTTTTCAGGACCAACACATCCAGAAAAACCAATTGATCACCACTCTCGCGCTCCATCGTAAACTGTATGCGCGGGTGTACAGCGTTCAGATGTCCAAGGAAGCGTTCCAACTCTTCATCCCCATGGCTCTAGACCACGAAAGTGTCGTCCACATACCGCAACCAACACTTCGGCTTCAGAGGCGCAGATGAAATTGCCAACTCTTCAAATTTCTCCATATAGAAGTTTGCAACCACAGGGCTGAGAGGACTTCCCATGGCGACGCCATCCAACTGTTCATAGAAGCCGCCATTCCACTGGAAGTAGGTTGTTGTTAGGACCTGCCGGAACAAAGCAGTGATGTCCGCCGAGAACAGGTCACCCAAATACCCCAAGACCTCCTGAACAGGGACCATGGTGAAAAGAGAGACCACATCAAAACTCACGAGAACATCGCCAGGCTCCAGCACCAACTCCCGGATCCTCCGAAGGAAATCAGAAGAGTCACGGACGAAAGAATCCGTCTGCCCGACCAAGATCAGAGCTGTTGGGTTGCGCGTCGTGAGACGACCCAATGGTATCCTAGTACCGAGCCTCCTATGAGGGGCTCCTGCCTAGTGGTCCTGTCCAGACGGAATATTGATTAATTTAATTTTTAATGGTCGTTACAACGACATGCTCGTACTAGGTCGACTAGTACAGTATTTGTCGAGGCCGTTTCCAAGATTCACCTGGACGTATTCGGTACTTGCCAAGGCCAGCTATGAGTGGGTTTGTCTGGGTCCTCGCAGCTCGGACGTAAAATTTACGTGCAAGTCGCCTTGCGGTGTCATCCAAGGAGCGGACACCGAGTCCTCTTCTCAGGAGACGAGAAGAAAACCGATAGGGGACTTTGGCCGCTAGCCGAAGCCCTCTATCGAGAACGCTTTGCAACCTTCTTTTATGAACGGTTGCGAGGTAACCCCAGACGGGAAGAGCGTAGGTAATGATCGGCAACAGATACGCGTTGACAATCAACTTACCCAGCTTGCGGGTCATAGCCTTGTTGGCAAGTATCGGAAACAGTTGCGCGAGACGAGCGGACGCTTTCTTTCGCATCGTCTCAGCGTGGGTACGCCAGGTGAGCCGACGATCAAGGTGGACACCGAGGTACTTAACTTCCCTCGACCAGGGCAGGTACGTTCTACCGAGTCTCACTCGGCCTCGTGGTTCTTTCCGGCGCTTTGTGAATAGCACCGCGGAGCTCTTGGTTTCGTTGACGGCAACTTTCCAACTTTCCATCCTCGTCGAATACGCGTCGAGTGCGCGCTGAAGTCGTGGGATAGCAAAGTCTGCGTTCCGATCGGCGGTATAGACCGCCGTGTCGTCGGCAAACAAAGCCATCTGGACTCCAGGCTCTCTGGGTGCGTCGTTGACATACACGGAGAACAGGAGAGGCCCTAGCACGCTACCTTGAGGTACCTCGGCTGTGATACGTCTCTCGGAAGAGACGTGGTCGTCTATTCGCACGCAGAAAGTCCTCTCCGTCAGAAAGCTAGCAATCAAGCGAAGGTAGCAATCTGGGAGCTGGATTTCCCGGAGCTTGAACAAGAGCCCGTCGTGCCAGACACTATCAAAGGCCTTTTCCACATCTAGGAAACAGGCGACAGTCTGCTCTTTCCGACACCCGGCGTCCGTGATGTATTCCACCAGTCTCATCAGTTGATGAGTGGTGGAATGCCCCACACGGAAGCCGAACTGTTCGGGGACCAGTACATCGAAGTTTCTTAGATGATCTAGTACTCTCCGTTGTACGAGACGTTCGAGGACCTTTGACGTGGCTGACAGTAGACTAATTGGCCGGAGGTTGCCGGGACGGGAAGCGTCCTTTCCCTGCTTCGGGATCACTATAACCGTCGCCTTACGCCATTTCTGGGGAAAATAGGCCAGTCTAAGACACGCGTTGAACAGCGCGACCAAGAAAAGTACTCCTCGCTCCGGGAGTCGAGTAAGAGCGGCGTTCGAGACGCCGTCCGGGCCAGGAGCTTTTCTTGGCACGAGTTCAACGAGCCGATCTGTGACCTCTTCCCTAGTAATGGGTTCGGGCTCCGTAGTGATCGGAAGAGACAGAAAGTCTTCCACTTCGTTCTCGACTTCTTCGTCGAAGTCCCAGTCCATGGGCGGGTTAGGTGCGAACTGTCGCTCAAAACACGCGCCCAAGTACTCGGCCTTCGCCTCCGGGCGAGCCAGGATTTGACCGAAAGGTCCAGCAATGGCCGGGATGCGAGGCCGGCGCCTCTTCCCTACCAACGCCGAAGGTAACCGGTAAGGGCTACTTTCGTCCGATCCGTCCCCTGCCTGGGCCACGGCGAGTTCCCAACAGCGTCTCCGGTAGGCCTGCATTTCACGACGTAAAATGCCGGTCGCCCGGTTGTACGCTGCCTTGTCGGCCGGATCACGGGTCCGCTGCCAGCGTCTCCGGAGGCGATTTCTCTCGCAAGCGAGAGCACTCGTCTCCTCTGGGATCCGCTGCCAGTGGGGCGTGACGCCAGGCTTCATTCTGGAAGACGCGTCGATCGCAGATACGACTGCCTCGTCAAACGCGGTAACTGCCTCGTCGACTTGGCGGAAGGTTTCGAGTGGTCCCGCGTCTGGCAATCGGCGACTTAACGCCGGGCCATAGCGATCCCATTCTACCACCTTCCTGACATCTCTGCGTACGACGTGCTGGGTAGCGACGTGTATCAGGATGGGGAGGTGATCGGACGATAGTTCCGTTAGCGCGGACACATGGACCGGACAGTCAATTCCTTGAATCACCGCTATGTCCAAGACATCGGGAGCCGCGTTGCGTTGTGAGGGGTAGAACGTAGGTTGGGTAGGCCCAATCACTTGTATCCTGCGAGAATCGGCAAACCTGCGTAAACGTTTCCCGTTTGGGGCAGTCAAGCGACTGTTCCAATCGCGATGTTTACAGTTCAGATCGCCGGCCATGATGACCCTCCTGTGTGCATCGAACGCGACAGCTAGATCGGGGTGAAGGAGCTCTTTTTGCGGCGGTTTATACGCCGCTACCATCTGTACACCGCCTAGAGTGTTTAACAACTCCACAGCGGTGCCTTCGAGGTGAGTCATTGCAGGCAAGACGACTCGGTGATGCTCGAGAGTGAGCCTCACCGCGACGGCAGTACCGCCACCAGCAGTGCCCGGTCTGTCGTTTCGATAGCACACATAGTTGGCCAGTCGTAACCGACTCGCAGGAGTCAAGTGGGTCTCATTGAGAAGCACTACATCGGGTTTGAGTCGGGCCAGTAATTCTTGGAGTTCCTGGATCTTGTTGGACAACCCGTTGGCGTTCCAGGAAAGAATCGAGAGATCTCGTTTGAGGACCCGACTCATAGAAGACCTACACAAGTGGCGGCTTCCACCAAGAGCATGAATCTCTCAGTTATGTCAGCAGTCTCCAAGCGGGAGCGGATGGACCTGAAGGTCTGGGCGACTTTGCTGAGATCGAACTCAACAAGGAAGTCTTTGACGACCTGGTAGTCGTCAGGAACGGTTCTTGAGGCAGATTGCCCGGAGACTGCGTGCGCATAAGAGCGCCAAGGCTTATCAATCGGGGGATTGGTGGAAGCCAGGGGTTTCTTGGGGCCAGGTGTAGCACCTCTAGCGGAGGTGCTAGGAAGAGGGACAGATGCGATTGCGTCGGACTTCGCGCGCTGTGCAGGCTGTCTGGACTGTGCGGCCGGGTTGGCAGGAGCCCGGGATCTAGCGCCACGGGGCTTTCTATGCCGCTTCTTTTTGCCTGCGTTGGGAAACCGCGGGGGCGGGAGGTCAGGCGAGGCTGCTTCTAAAGCAGGGGCAGGATTCTCCGTTGCTGGGGGGGATTGAGAAGTCTCAGGCTCCACAACCGAGATGTTTTCTGTTGGCTGGGTGGTCTCACTTTTAGATGCCACGAGGTTACGGCGCTTTTTCGCCATAGGCGGGACAGGGGCCTGAGAAGGAGCCTGAGTTGGGGTTGCCTGTGCTGCAGGTGTTTGCTTCGGGCCTTTTGAGCGTTTTTGTTGCCTGTTAGTGACTGGGGCGGAAGACACGGCAGCCGTAGCAGGAGGCGCAGGGCCTGGCTGCTCGGTTGCAGGTTTTGAACCAGCTACCGGATGCCTCGGCGGTGGCAGGCGCCCTTTTGGCTTTCGCCGCTCGAGCTCCTGCTGAAACACCGGACATGCCCGGTAGTTGGCGGGGTGACTCCCGCCGCAGTTGATGCATCTTTTGAATGCAGGTGCATCGCAAAGTTTGGAGGCGTGAGGGAGAGAACACGGCTTGAGCAATCCAGTGAGGTGCTTTGCCAAGGTGTAAGTAGGCGAGCCAATAGCACTGACGATGGGCCTCAGCGGAACGTCTTCCTTGTGGATCTTCGGCAAACCATAGAGACGAGGGGGAAGGGCCTCCGAACACCGGACGGCCGTCTTCACATCAGGCGCCAGAGAAGATTGCTTAACCAAAGAATCCGTTTTTCTTAGAACAGTAGTAGTCGGATCTTTGTTCAGCCTCCGATAAGTGGCCGGATCTAATAAACCTTCAATCTTCCGCTGGTAGTCTTCGGTGTTCAAGACCACAGTGGCGCTCCCCTTGTCCGCCGGCACAATCACAATGCATTCATCCCTTTTCAATTCTCTCAAGGCTCGCAACTCCGCCGACAGAAGATTGCATTTTGGCGGAGCGGCCCTTCTAAGGGCCCTAGAAGCTTCCATACGTATTTCATCTGCCTGGTCTCGGGGTAGTCCTCGGATGCCTGCCTCCACGCTCGCCACTATTTCCTCCACCGGTACTGTCTTCGGGGTAACCGCAAACTTCTCACCTTTGGCTAACACCAAGGTCTCATGTGGTGTTAGTTGACGGTTTGATAGGTTCACAACCATCCTGTCCATCCTGTCACTACCCAGTGTTCTTCCCCTGATGTTCTGGGAAGCGAACCGCTCAAATTTGTCACGCTGTCTCTGACTAGTACTGGCATAACACGACTCAAAAGCATTATAAGTGAGCCCATCCAACATCTCCCAATCATGTCGTTGGAGGGTACTGCTGAGATGGTAAATGCAGTTTTAACAGGTCTTGGTCATTTAGTGCCAACTCTTTTCTCGTGTAGTGTATGCGTTCACGCAGCATGGCATTTTCCGTTCTTCTGTATATCCTGTTGGCCTGTGGCGTATTAAATAAGTGTCTATGTCGTAGGAACCTAGGAATGGTTCCCGAGTCTCTACAGCGAAGTAAAAAGGCCAAGGAACACAGCAGACTGGCTTTCTTCTTACGTAGCGTCTCCAGTTTTTTTTTAATTTTCTTTAAAACCTCCTCCCCGTAGAGGTTCTTAATCTTCATACGTAGGCTTTCACGGCCGGTGTCATTACGATTAACTTCTAAAACTTCCGGGCTGAAAGGCCGTGGTCGATTGCTTAAAATACTGCTAAACGTTTCGGCCGCACCACCGGTGGCCATCTTCAGTAGCAAAAGAAAGAAATGTGTTCGAATAGATGATACGCCGAACACGTCTCCCAATGGACTGGAAACAAGCAACAGTGAGTTACGGCTACGATGCCTCTATTTATAACATTTTGGCCGCTTCAGGTGTATCGCGCGGACCAATGAGAAGCCAGCTCGTCATACTCGATTCTGATTGGCCATGGAAAATAGACCATGCCAGACACTATTTAAGGAGATGCTTTCACCTCGGCGGTTCAAGTGGTAAGCGAGCTTGGATATCGCCTAGGTAAAGAGGCCGGTGGACACCTCTCTTGGTAAGGGGAGGTATCTAACGAAGCCGGTCATTTGCCCAGCTCGTAGCAAGCCTGAGCGTTCCAGAAGCCCCGCAAGCGATCCGGCTCGGGCCGGACCCTAGGTCCCTGGTTACCGCCGGAGGCAGCCTGGCTGCCTCTGGTCGGCGAACCTCCCGCTCGATGGCGGAAATGCCCGCTTCGGGCGCGTCATCGAGCACGCAGTCGCTCGCCACTGCCCCGCCCCACACGAGCGACTCGCCGTGTTCTCCGCTGATGGATGCGGACCAAGTCGATCCCCGGTCGGTTCCGCTGCCCGGTGACGAGACCGACGCTTTCGTGGCGGTTGGGCCACGGGGGCGCCCGGTTAAGAAACCGAGGCGGAACCGATCGTCCTCAACCTCTTCCTCGGCGTCCGCCATGGAAGTTGTCCCCGCCGATGGCGAATCCGGCCCGGGGCCGACTGTGTCCGGCGGTGCCCAAGCACCGTCGGCCGCTGTTCGCATCCCGCCCGTTTACGTTCATGGCGTGAACAACGTCACCGGTTTTTACCGGCGATTGATAGTGGCTCCCGGACTTTCCCCGGCCAACGTTGACCTGAAGCTCCTTGGGGGCGATACAGTCAAGATCGTTGTCCGCGGAATGGACGTGTACCGCAGTGTCTTGGCGTACGTGGAATCCCAGCAATTCCAGTACCATACCTTCTCGCCCAAACACGTGAAGCCTCTGTCGCTTGTCCTCAGAGGCTTGGACGTGGAATCCCCTCTAGAGGAAATACTCGATGAGCTGCGCGAGCTGGGTTATCCTGTTCGCGCGGTCCATCGGGTGTTTACTCCTGCCGGACCAAGGCGTCCAATTCCTCTGGTCCGCATCCTGGTGGAGAATAGCGAGGCAGGCACTAGCCTACTCTCACTTACGCGGCTTTTTGGTTTCCGCGTAAAAGTGGAAAGAAGCCGCGCTCCCGGGGTTCTGCCTCAGTGTCACAGGTGCCAACGCTTCGGGCACCACTCCGACTCTTGTTCTAACGCTCCGGCGTGCGTGAGGTGTTCTCTCCCTCACGCCTCCAAACTTTGTGATGCACCTGCATTCAAAAGATGCATCAACTGCGGCGGGAGTCACCCCGCCAACTACCGGGCATGTCCGGTGTTTCAGCAGGAGCTCGAGCGGCGAAAGCCAAAAGGGCGCCTGCCACCACCGAGGCATCCGGTAGCTGGTTCAAGACCTGCAACCGAGCAGCCAGGCCCTGCGCCTCCTGCTACGGCTGCCGTGTCTTCCGCCCCAGTCACTACCAGGCAACAAAAACGTTCTAAAGGCCCGAAGCAAACACCTGCAGCACAGGCAACCCCAACTCAGGCTCCTTCTCAGGCCCCTGTCCCGCCTATGGCGAAAAAGCGCCGTAACCTCGTGGCATCTAAAAGTGAGACCACCCAGCCAACAGAAAACATCTCGGTTGTGGAGCCTGAGACTTCTCAATCCCCCCCAGCAACGGAGAATCCTGCCCCTGCTTTAGAAGCAGCCTCGCCTGACCTCCCGCCCCCGCGGTTTCCCAACGCAGGCAAAAAGAAGCGGCATAGAAAGCCCCGTGGCGCTAGATCCCGGGCTCCTGCCAACCCGGCCGCACAGTCCAGACAGCCTGCACAGCGCGCGAAGTCCGACGCAATCGCATCTGTCCCTCTTCCTAGCACCTCCGCTAGAGGCGCTACACCTGGCCCTAAGAAACCCCTGGCTTCCACCAATCCCCCGATTGACAAGCCTCGGCGCTCTTATGCGCACGCAGTCTCCAGGCAATCTGCCTCAAAAACCGTACCTGACGACTACCAGGTCGTCAAAGACTTCCTTGCTGAGTTCGATCTCAGCAAAGTCGCCCAGACATTCAGGTCCATCCGCTCCCGCTTGGAGACTGCTGACATAACTAAGAGTTTCATGCTCTTGGTGGAAGCCGCTACTTGTGTAGGTCTTCTATGAGTCGGGTCCTCAAACGAGATCTCTCGATTCTTTCCTGGAACGCCAACGGGTTGTCCAACAAGATCCAGTAACTCCAAGAATTACTGGCCCGACTCAAACCCGATGTAGTACTTCTCAATGAGACCCACTTGACTCCTGCGAGTCGGTTACGACTGGCCAACTATGTGTGCTATCGAAACGACAGACCGGGCACTGCTGGTGGCGGTACTGCCGTCGCGGTGAGGCTCACTCTCGAGCATCACCGAGTCGTCTTGCCTGCAATGACTCACCTCGAAGGCACCGCTGTGGAGTTGTTAAACACTCTAGGCGGTGTACAGATGGTAGCGGCGTATAAACCGCCGCAAAAAGAGCTCCTTCACCCCGATCTAGCTGTCGCGTTCGATGCACACAGGAGGGTCATCATGGCCGGCGATCTGAACTGTAAACATCGCGATTGGAACAGTCGCTTGACTGCCCCAAACGGGAAACGTTTACGCAGGTTTGCCGATTCTCGCAGGATACAAGTGATTGGGCCTACCCAACCTACGTTCTACCCCTCACAACGCAACGCGGCTCCCGATGTCTTGGACATAGCGGTGATTCAAGGAATTGACTGTCCGGTCCATGTGTCCGCGCTAACGGAACTATCGTCCGATCATCTCCCCATCCTGATACACGTCGCTACCCAGCACGTCGTACGCAGAGATGTCAGGAAGGTGGTAGAATGGGATCGCTATGGCCCGGCGTTAAGTCGCCGATTGCCAGACGCGGGACCACTCGAAACCTTCCGCCAAGTCGACGAGGCAGTTGCCGCGTTTGACGAGGCAGTCGTATCTGCGATCGACGCGTCTTCCAGAATGAAGCCTGGCGTCACGCCCCACTGGCAGCGGATCCCAGAGGAGACGAGTGCTCTCGCTTGCGAGAGAAATCGCCTCCGGAGACGCTGGCAGCGGACCCGTGATCCGGCCGACAAGGCAGCGTACAACCGGGCGACCGGCATTTTACGTCGTGAAATGCAGGCCTACCGGAGACGCTGTTGGGAACTCGCCGTGGCCCAGGCAGGGGACGGATCGGACGAAAGTAGCCCTTACCGGATACCTTCGGCGTTGGTAGGGAAGAGGCGCCGGCCTCGCATCCCGGCCATTGCTGGACCTTTCGGTCAAATCCTGGCTCGCCCGGAGGCGAAGGCCGAGTACTTGGGCGCGTGTTTTGAGCGACAGTTCGCACCTAACCCGCCCATGGACTGGGACTTCGACGAAGAAGTCGAGAACGAAGTGGAAGACTTTCTGTCTCTTCCGATCACTACGGAGCCCGAACCCATTACTAGGGAAGAGGTCACAGATCGGCTCGTTGAACTCGTGCCAAGAAAAGCTCCTGGCCCGGACGGCGTCTCGAACGCCGCTCTTACTCGACTCCCGGAGCGAGGAGTACTTTTCTTGGTCGCGCTGTTCAACGCGTGTCTTAGACTGGCCTATTTTCCCCAGAAATGGCGTAAGGCGACGGTTATAGTGATCCCGAAGCAGGGAAAGGACGCTTCCCGTCCCGGCAACCTCCGGCCAATTAGTCTACTGTCAGCCACGTCAAAGGTCCTCGAACGTCTCGTACAACGGAGAGTACTAGATCATCTACGAAATTTCGATGTACTGGTCCCCGAACAGTTCGGCTTCCGTGTGGGGCATTCCACCACTCATCAACTGATGAGACTGGTGGAATACATCACGGACGCCGGGTGTCGGAAAGAGCAGACTGTCGCCTGTTTCCTAGATGTGGAAAAGGCCTTTGATAGTGTCTGGCACGACGGGCTCTTGTTCAAGCTCCGGGAAATCCAGCTCCCAGATTGCTACCTTCGCTTGATTGCTAGCTTTCTGACGGAGAGGACTTTCTGCGTGCGAATAGACGACCACGTCTCTTCCGAGAGACGTATCACAGCCGGGGTACCTCAAGGTAGCGTGCTAGGGCCTCTCCTGTTCTCCGTGTATGTCAACGACGCACCCAGAGAGCCTGGAGTCCAGATGGCTTTGTTTGCCGACGACACGGCGGTCTATACCGCCGATCGGAACGCAGACTTTGCTATCCCACGACTTCAGCGCGCACTCGATGCGTATTCGACGTGGACGGAAAGCTGGAAAGTTGCCGTCAACGAAACCAAGAGCTCCACGGTGCTATTCACAAAGCGCCGGAAAGAACCACGAGGCCGAGTGAGACTCGGTAGAACGTACCTGCCCTGGTCGAGGGAAGTTAAGTACCTCGGTGTCCACCTTGATCGTCGGCTCAACTGGCGTACCCACGCTGAGACGATGCTAAGGAAAGCGTCCGCTCGTCTCGCGCAACTGTTTCCGATACTTGCCAACAAGGCTATGACCCGCAAGCTGGGTAAGTTGATTGTCAACGCGTATCTGTTGCCGATCATTACCTACGCTCTTCCCGTCTGGGGTTACCTCGCAACCGTTCATAAAAGAAGGTTGCAAAGCGTTCTCGATAGAGGGCTTCGGCTAGCGGCCAAAGTCCCCTATCGGTTTTCTTCTCGTCTCCTGAGAAGAGGACTCGGTGTCCGCTCCTTGGATGACACCGCAAGGCGACTTGCACGTAAATTTTACGTCCGAGCTGCGAGGACCCAGACAAACCCTCTCATAGCTGGCCTTGGCAAGTACCGAATACGTCCAGGTGAATCTTGGAAACGGCCTCGACAAATACTGTACTAGTCGACCTAGTACGAGCATGCCGTTGTAACGACCAATAAAAAAATTAAATAATCAATATTCCGTCTGGACAGGACCACTAGGCAGGAGCCCCTCATAGGAGGCTCGGTACTAGGATACCATTGGGTCGTCTCACGACGCGCAACCCAACAGCTCTGACCACTCGGCGGTTCATACTCGCCCTAGGTGTGCCTAGTGCCACCTCTGGTGGACGCTGCCTCCTCCTACGCTCTCTCCCGTGCGCCGACATTGCCGCCTGGCAACCCTCGGCGACTTTTCCTGAGCGGCTAGGGGCGCCCTACCCGTTGTGGGAGGGTCATTCCTGCTTCTCACGCGAAAAGTCTTCGAGGTCTCCCCCATTCTGCCGTCACGGGTCTCTTCGAGGTCCCACGGTCCAAGTAAAATCGTAACATCCTGTCCCTCCAAAATAAAATTGATGGAGGTTCCATTCCTTTGAAAGCGCGAGATCGCTAGTCAAGGTAACAGCAAGGCAACATGCAATCGTCGGGTATCACCCGGACACTGCGACCACCGGAGCACGACTAGCTGCTGCTCCGTACACCACTGGACCACTGGACCACTGGATCGGCGGTTCATAGCGACGGATGCATTCTTATGAATATGGATGGACTCCAGATGCAGGCGAGTGAAGTAACCCCGGACAGAAGACAACACGCGGGCTTCATCAAACATCACCCGGTGATCGTCGTGGGACCAAGTGTGTTCAGCAACTGCGGACTTTTCCGGCTGGCCCAGGCGGCAGTATCTCCGATGTTCAGAGAGGCGCGTCCGGACACTACGCTTCGTGGTGCCTATGTAGACCTGGCCACACGTACAAGGAATACTGTACACCCCGCACGACGAGAGTGGATCCCTGGCGTCTTTCACCGGTCGCAGGAACTGTTGGATCTTTTTGGTTGGCTTAAAGATCGTCCTGACGCCCCGCTTACTCAGCAACCTGCCGATGCGGTCAGTCACGCCACGGATGTAGGGCAAGACAGCAGAGCCAACAACCTCAGGCAACTCCGACTCGTCCGACCTACCAGATCTTCTCGGCCGGGCAGCTCTCCTAACCTCCACAGCAGAGTAGCCGTTGGACTGCAGTGCTTTCTCGAGATGCCGAAACTCATCTTCGAGATACTGGGGCTCACAGATTCTTTTTGCCCGGTCTACCAGAGTCTTCAGCACCGCCCTCTTCTGCCTAGGATGATGATTGGAGGTCTTGTGCAGATATCTGTCGGTGTGCGTTGGCTTCCTATAAACTTTATGTCCCAAGCTGCCATCGGTCCTTTTCAGGACCAACACATCCAGAAAAGCCAATTGATCACCACTCTCGCGCTCCATCGTAAACTGTATGCGCGGGTGTACAGCGTTCAGATGTCCAAGGAAGCGTTCCAACTCTTCATCCCCATGGCTCCAGACCACGAAAGTGTCGTCCACATACCGCAACCAACACTTCGGCTTCAGAGGCGCAGATGAAATTGCCAACTCTTCAAATTTCTCCATATAGAAGTTTGCAACCACAGGGCTGAGAGGACTTCCCATGGCGACGCCATCCAACTGTTCATAGAAGCCGCCATTCCACTGGAAGTAGGTCGTTGTTAGGACCTGCCGGAACAAAGCAGTGATGTCCGCCGAGAACAGGTCACCCAAATACCCCAAGACCTCCTGAACAGGGACCATGGTGAAAAGAGAGACCACATCAAAACTCACGAGAACATCGCCAGGCTCCAGCACCAACTCCCGGATCCTCCGAAGGAAATCAGAAGAGTCACGGACGAAAGAATCCGTCTGCCCGATGTGCGGCTTGAGCAATCCAGTGAGGTGCTTTGCCAAGGTGTAAGTAGGCGAGCCAATAGCACTGACGATGGGCCTCAGCGGAACGTCTTCCTTGTGGATCTTCGGCAAACCATAGAGACGAGGGGGAAGGGCCTCCGAACACCGGACGGCCGATCTTCGGCAAACCATAGAGACGAGGGGGAAGGGCCTCCGAACACCGGACGGCCGATCTTCGGCAAACCATAGGGACGAGGGGGAAGGGCCTGCGAACACCGTTCAGTTCATAGCGGAATGGCGGCTTCTATGAACAGTTGGATGGCGTCGCCATGGGAAGTCCTCTCAGCCCTGTGGTTGCAAACTTCTATATGGAGAAATTTGAAGAGTTGGCAATTTCATCTGCGCCTCTGAAGCCGAAGTGTTGGTTGCGGTATGTGGACGACACTTTCGTGGTCTGGAGCCATGGGGATGAAGAGTTGGAACGCTTCCTTGGACATCTGAAGGCTGTACACCCCCGCATACAGTTTACGATGGAGCGCGAGAGTGGTGATCAATTGGTTTTTCTGGATGTGTTGGTCCTGAAAAGGACCGATGGCAGCTTGGGACATAAAGTTTATAGGAAGCCAACGCACACCGACAGATATCTGCACAAGACCTCCAATCATCATCCTAGGCAGAAGAGGGCGGTGCTGAAGACTCTGGTAGACCGGGCAAAAAGAATCTGTGAGCCCCAGTATCTTGAAGATGAGTTTCGGCATCTCGAGAAAGCACTGCAGTCCAACGGCTACTCTGCTGCGGAGGTTAGGAGAGCTGCCCGGCCGAGAAGATCTGGTAGGCCGGACGAGTCGGAGTTGCCTGAGGTTGTTGGCTCTGCTGTCTTGCCCTACATCCGTGGCGTGACTAACCGCATCGGCAGGTTGCTGAGTAAGCGAGGCGTCAGGACGATCTTTAAGCCAACCAAAAAGATCCAACAGTTCCTGCGACCGGTGAAAGACGCCAGGGATCCACTCTCGTCGTGCGGGGTGTACAGTATTCCTTGTACGTGTGGCCAGTCTACATAGGCACCACAAAGCGTAGTGTTCGGACGCGCCTCTCTGAACATCGGAGATACTGCCGCCTGGGCCAGCCGGAAAAGTCCGCAGTTGCTGAACACGCTTGGTCCCACGACGATCACCGGGTGATGTTTGATGAAGCCCGCGTGTTGTCTTCTGTCCTGGGTTACTTCACTCGCCTGCATCTGGAGTCCATCCATATTCATAAGAATGCATCCGTCGCTATGAACCGCCGACACAACTGGGGGTTGCGCGGCCCGCGCGAAGCGCGGGTCGCGAGTAGTGCAGTGTCCCGAGTCTCAGAAAGGACTCCTGCCACTGGGTCTGTTTGAGTTCATTATATACTTTTAGCTACTTATGGGGGGGGTCTGAAGCGACCTGCGATTGGTGGATTATACCACCGGGACTAGCAAACGAGGTCGCTTCCAGGACTCACCTGGTCGCGGGGTGTATTTACCAAGTCTGGCAATGAGGGAATTGTGGGTCACTCTGTCGGAACGAACATAGAATCGTCGCGCCAGGCGTCCCACGGTGTCATCAAGAGAGCGGACACCGAGTCCTCTCCTCAAAAGACGAGAAGAGTACCTCCGGGGGACTTTGCACGCGAGCTTCAGTCCCCGGTCGAGTACGCGCTGGAGCGTGATTCTATGACCACGAGCCAGGTATCCCCAAACAGGACAGGCGTAGGTAATCACGGGCAACACGTACGTGTTGACTATGAGCTTACCTAGCCGGGGGGTCATTGCCGGATTAGATAGCACGGGCCAGAGTCTACTGAGTTGCGCCGAAGCGCGTTGTCTGATGTAGTTTGTATGGGTTCGCCAGGTGAGTCGGGAATCCACGTGGAGCCCGAGGTACTTGACGCTGTTGGTCCAGGGCACCTCGACGGGGCCTACTTTAAGCGGCCGAGGCCGCTTACGTTTGCGCGAGAATATTACCGCGGCGCTCTTGGAAGCGTTAACGGCAACTCTCCAGTCATCGGTCCACCCGACATACGCGTCGAGTTGGCGCTGGAGCTTAACTGCCGCATAACTCGCGTTCGGCTCTGAGGCAAAAGCCGCAGTGTCGTCCGCGAACAGCGACAATTTCACTCCAGGAACTCGGGGCGTGTCGTTGACAAACAACGAGAACAGGAGATGCCCAAGGACACTTCCCTGAGGGACGCCAGCGGTAATACGCCTCTCCGAAGAGAGAGCGTGGTCTACTCTCACTCGGAAGCTTCGGTCTCGCAGAAAGCTGCCGATCAAGTGAACGTAGCAGTCTGGGAGAAGGACTTCCGTGAGTTTGTAGAGGACACCCTCGTGCCACACGCGGTCAAAGGCTTTCTCTACGTCTAGGAAGATCGCAGCCGTCTGTTTGCCCTGGCAGCCAGCCTCGGTTATGCATTCCACGAGTCTCATCAGCTGATGAGTCGAGGAGTGCAGCTCACGAAAGCCGAACTGTTCGGGGATCAGCACGTCTAGTCTTTCTAGATGGTCGCGGATCCTACGCTGGATCAGACGCTCAAAAACCTTGGACGTCGCGGACAAAAGGCTGATGGACCTGAGGTTCTCCACTCGAGAAGAATTCTTTCCCGGCTTAGGTATCACAATGACGGTAGCCGTTTTCCATTTCACCGGAAAATAGGCCAGTCTGAGGCATGAATTGAACAGGTCAGTGAGGAACTGGGTTCCTCGCTCCGGAAGGCGATGGAGGGCGGAATTCATGACTCCGTCCGGGCCAGGCGCCTTCCGGGGCTTGAGCTGAACAATCCTCTCAGATACCTCCTCCGGGGAGATGGGCTCCGGCTGGACTGTGATATCGGCCGATAGAAAGCGCTCTACCTCGCGGCAGATTTGCTCAGTGAAGGCCGGGTTCTTGGATGGGTTGGGAGCGAACTGGCGCTCTAAACTGTCAGCCAAGAACTCTGCCTTTTCGAGGGGGCGGCCAAGGGGTTGACCGCCGGGTCCGGCCAGTGCGGGGAGAGGCGCGCGTTTGCGCTTTCCCGTTAGGGCACTGGGAATCCGCCAGACATTTCGGTCCTCGGCAGGGCCATCCATCTGTGTAACAGCTAGCTCCCAGTTGCGTCTACGGAACGCCAGCATGTCGCGACGCAACTTGCCGGACGCTCTGTTGTACGCAGCCTTGTCGGCGGGTCACGAGTCCTCTGCCAGCGTCTCCGGAGGCGATTCCTCTCGCAAGCGAGCTGAGACACCTCTTCGGGGATCCGCTGATAGTCGGGCGTGAGCCCCGGCTTCATCCGGGAGGACACGTCAACCGCCGAGACTACGGCTGTGTCGAATAAGGCAACTGCCTCATCGACATGCTGGGTAGTGTCGAGCGGGATATGCTCTGGTAGGCGGCGACTGAACGCCGGGCCAAAGCGGTCCCACTCGATTACCCGCCGCTCGTCGCGGACGGTGGCGTGCTGGGTAGCTATATGCACACTGATAGGGCAATGGTCCGAGGACAGTTCCGAAATGACGGAGACGTGGACCGGGCAATAAACGCCCCTGACCGCGGCAATGTCCAATACGTCAGGGCGGGAGTTAGCCCTCGAGGGATAGTATGTAGGCCCGGTCGGACCCATGACTGTGACCCGAGCCGCATCAGCATACCTGCGTAAGCGGGTCCCGTTTGGGTTCGCCAAGCGGCTCCCCCAATCGGGGTGCTTGCAGTTCAGGTCGCCCGCCAGGACTACCCTCCTGTGTGCTCCAAAGACGGCCTCCAGATCGTTCGACAGGAGCTCCGTTTGTGGAGGCTTGTAAGCGGAAACCACGAGTAGACCGCCGAGAGCACCGTGAGCACCTGAGGCAGGACAACGCGGTGATGGCGAAGACTCGCCTTCACCGCGATGGCTGTGCCCCCTCCTGCGCGACCCGACCGGTCGTCCCGGTGGCACACGTAGTTAGGTAGTCGGAAACGACGATGCGGGGTCAGGTGCGTCTCGCCAAGAAGAAGCACGTCGGGCTTGTGACGGGCAACGAACTCTAAGAGCTCAGAATGCCGGGAAGCGAGGCCGTTGGCGTTCCACGCCACGAGCTCGAGGTCTCGCTTGAGGGATTGCCGTGGTTGTCCGTTCATAACAGACCTGTGACACGGCAGGCTTCCACCAAGAGGAGGAACTTATCCTGGGGCGAGGCTGTTGCCAAGCGTTCCTTGATTTTAAGGAAAGTCTGGGCTACTTTCTGCAAGTCGTAGCTTGCCAGAAAGTCTGATACGACGGCGAGATCATCGGAAGATGAGGCCGGGGGAGAACGCTTGGCGGCAGCTGCATAGCTGCGGCGGGGCGAGACGGTGGAAGCCTTGGGGGCAGGTATTGGAGCGGGTGGCCGCTCTGGCTTTTGGTGGACGGGCTTGGGTCCAGTGGCAGGTGGTTTAGGCTGGCCCGTGTTCTTGGCCTGGTTCCTAACTTTCTTGCCCGATCTGGGGAATCTAGGCTTGGGTGGCGGCGGCAATGGAGGATCAATTTCCTCATCGTCCGGCAGCGGGACTTGGGTGTAGTGTGGAACTTCGCGTTCCGGTTCCGGGGGCGCGGTGGTTGGTTTGGCCTGTGGAGCTTCGCTCGGGCTCACTGCACTGCTGGGTTTCGGAACCGGAGCAGACCTGGGGGCTGGTTTCCGGACCACAGGTTGAGCGGTTTTGGCCGGTTTTACTGGTTCGCTAACATGTCGAGGCTTAGACTGGACCGGTTTCTTAAGTTTGTCCAGCTGCTCGCTATAGACTGGGCAGCGCCTGTTATTAGCAGCATGGGCGCCGCCGCAGTTTATACAGTATCGGTGGTTGGCCGGGACAGCGCAGGCCTGCGTCAAGTGGTCATTTCCACAGCGGACGCAGGTCGGCGCGTTCCGACAACCGAAGCTGCTGTGGCCGAACCGCTGGCACCTGTGGCACTGGGAAAGTCGCCCGGTCTGGCGGCAAGGCTCTACGCTCACGCAGAGCCCGAAAAGCCGTTTTAAGTCTAACAAGGCCTGGGAGGAGTCGCCCTTCTCTACCAGGAGTCTTATTAGGGGGAGTGGGCGACGCGAGCCATAAGTGGTGTACAGCCGAGAGGCTCCCACAACCTTATAGCCCGCGTCGCGCAGTTCGTCTAGGACGACCTGCGGATCCGCCTGTATGTCCAGGCCCCGAAGGACGAGGGCTACAGGCTTGGTTCGGTTTAAAGTGTAGGTGTGGAACTGGAACGATTAACGTTCCAGCCACTGGACAACTCCGAAGTGTTCCGATGCACTGCGGCAGGTAACGCGCACAGTCTCGCTCGCAAGGAGCTTGACAGATGCGTTATCTGCCAGCGCAACGGTCTTACGGAGTCGGCGAACGAAGCCGATTACGTCCCTGACGTTCGTCACGAACACCGGCGGGATCCTTCCTTCGGAGGTGCGACTAGGCGCAACCTCAGCGGAGGCTTGGAATGCCGCCGAGTCCGTGGCCGAACTCAAGGAGGTCAGGGAGGGAGACTTTCTCGGCTTGCCGCCGTGCCCTACTACCACCCAGTCGGTGGAAGCCGAGGTCTCCATGGCTGGGGAGTCAGACTCCGGTAGAGGTACAGGGCTGCTTGGCCTACTGGCGGCCGTGCAGCCGGAAGGTCCGGCCTTTGCGGGCTTGGTCGGCCCTAATAAGGACCGATTATTGGGACGAGCTTGCGCGGGCTCAGCAGGGCTTCCCGCGCGAGTCGTAGGGTTCCCGACTGGCCCAAGTGGCCGGCCGGGGGGGCTCGTTGCTGCCGCACAGTGCTTTAGGGACACTAGCAGCTAGGCTAATGCCGACTAACTCGGCTCTTTGTCCAGCGGGTACCCGGGGGCCGAACTGCGACACCGTCACAGTGGCGGCGCAACCCGCATCTCTATTTGTGAGCCCTACTCTCGGGCTCCCCGGGTTTCGCTGGACAGCGCTACCTACAACACTTACCGGCACTGTGCGGCAGGTCCCAGTTGTGTTGCTTTGGTCTTCGTCCTGGCAAGACGGCTGATCAATCTCCATCGCTGCTTGATATTGGCGCAGGCGAGGTGGTTTGATGAACCGCCGATTGCATTGCATTATGGATGCGGGGTGTCTTTGCACCCGTGGCTTGATTGCAGCATCTGGATCGTGTCCAATGGCTGCCAGAAGTAAACATAGTGCTGGTACATGTCAACAGGTTACCTAAAACTGGAAAAGGAAACCGCCAACCAGTTAACTGAGAAGGCGGGGGAGTATAACTTTTATTTGTTTAATGCACTGCCGCTGGTACCGATTCGAGCAACAGATGTTGCCCGTTTCAAGTCCAGTCAGCAGGTCGGTCGCTCCTGAGGGCGTCGGTCGCTCCCCGCGAGGTGGAGAGCCTCCGTGCCAGTGATTGATGACAGCGACAAGCAGCCGGCTCAGCGTGCTAGGAGGTGGACAGGAAGGAGAGAAGGACAGTTTGGTGAACTACTCTGGTCTAGGACTGATGATTACTTGTTTTTGTTTAATTTAAAGAGGATGGCGTTATGGCGGGTCATCAAGAAGCGCCCGAGGGCGCTTGACCCGAATGGGCGGTGGTGGTTCTGATGCACTGATGGTTCGTAGGTACGGGAAGGTGGAGGTCGAGGCTTTAGCAAAGAGAGTTAGAGCCAGCGACCGGACAAAGGAAGTCAAGGTAGGAACACGGAGACCCCTTCGAATCACGTCGTTCCTTACAAACCAAGGGGACCCCGTCAAGGATCGGAGTGTTCGGGACTGGAAAGCTTCCAGCCTACATCTGTTGGTGGTGGATAAAAGAGACCACCAGGCGGGTGCCGCATAGGTCACCCTATGCCCTATACAGACCTGAGAAATAGTAGATAGATGGTAAGTTTCGTGCGCATGGCCAGGCGGCTGCGACACGAGAGGAAAGGAGATAATTTGGCTCGGACGCCGCGAGCCTTGGCAAGGGTTTCCGTCACGTGGGCGTTGAAGCAAAGGCGACGATCTAGCCGAACGCCTAAATACTTCACCGATTCTTTGTAGGCGATGGGTCTCCCTGCTAGGGAGAGGGGCTGGCATCGGGAGGTGGACTTACGGGTGAAGCAGATCGCCTCGGATTTCTCCGTGTTGATCGTCACCCGCCATTTCCGTAGCCAGTCCGGAAGCTGGTTCAACTGACGCTGCAGCTTTGTACTCGCAAATCGCGGGGACAGGGAGCTGCAGTGATACATAGCATCGTCAGCGAACAAAGACAACGTGACTCCGGGCAAGACAGGCAGGTCGTTCGTGTACACAAGATACAGAACGGGGCCGAGGACAGATCCCTGAGGTACGCCGGCGGCGACGGGTCGAACTGTAGAACAGGACCCGTCGACGCTCACCCTGAAGGTTCGGTCGCTGAGATACGACCGGAGGAAAAACACTATGGTCGATGGTAGAGGGGAATTGGCAGGTTTGAAGAGAAGACCTTCGTGCCAGACTTTATCGAAGGCCTTGCTCACGTCCAACAGTACGGCGGCCGTAGCCGCTCGCCTGTTGGTGGCGTCTGACAAGTGCGTAACAACGCGGACCAATTGAAGCGTGGTCGAGTGCTCTCTGCGAAACCCGAACTGTTCGCTGCGGATGAAACCATCTAGCAGCGGCGAGATGCGAGCCAGCAGGAGACGCTCGAACACCTTCGAGATGACTGGCAAGAGAGAGATTGGACGATAGCTATCAGGAAGCATGCGCGGCTTGCGAGGCTTCCGAATCATTACGATGTTGGCTGATTTCCACAGGCGGGGAAAGTACTGTAGCCGGAGACAGGAGTTAAACAGCTCAAGAACGAGGTCAACGCCTGAGGCCGGGAGATTTTGTAGAGCAGCGGCCCCGATCCGGTCAGGACCGGGGGCGCGACGGCGATTTAGTCGGCAGATAGATGAAACTAGTTCATCCCTGTCGAACGGGAGGGCTGGGATTTCGGGAGGGCGTGAAAAATGTCCAGATAGGAAGTCACGGACTTCTGCCGAGTGGGCAGGGTCCGAGACGCCTTGGTGAACAGTAAATTGCACCTCCATGCAGTCGGCGAAGACCTCGGCCTTGCCTTCTGATGAAGATACAACCCCGTTCGGAGTTTCAAGTGGGTTGCGAGTTCTCTTCTCGCGGGTCAGTCTACTCGCCGCTCTCCAGACGGAGGCGTGGTCGACTTCAAGAGACTCAAGGTATGAGTCCCATCGATCAGAGTTTACGTCCCGCAGTAGCTGCTGGACGTAAAGAGACTGGGCCTGAAAGCGCCTTTTGACACCGGGATCACGGGTTCGTTGCCATCTGCGGCGGAGATTGCGCCGGAGCCAGATGGCGTGGAGTACTTCCGCAGGTAAGGCCGATTTACGATGATTCACCTCGAGAGTATATGTGTGTCGATCCATGACACCTTGGACCAACTCCTGAAGATGAGTGGCTCGGAGATCCAAATCGTCACAAGTGACGATCGGGTCCGCGGGGAGTGATGGTAACCGCCGTGAGAGCTCATCGTGGTAAGAGCCCCAGTTGACTCTCCTAACAGTCTGAGCGGGAGGTCGGGGTGAGGCCGACAGCTCACGGGCAGTTATAAAAAGGGGATTGTGATCGGATGAGAGATCCGACACTGACGAGACCTGGATGTGATGGGTCACGTCCTTGGCTATGACAATGTCAAGGACGTCCGGTCGATGACCGGAAAAGGGGAAGTGAGTAGGGTCTTCAGGGCCGATGACTTGAAGTACCGGGTCGTCGGAGACGAACCGATACAGAGATTTTCCGTAGGCGTTGGCTACTCTGCTGTTCCAGGAGGGATGCTTGGCATTTAAGTCGCCGGCTACGATGGTTGGTAGGGGATGATCGAGGAGAGCGTCCCACTCCTCGGGCGGTGGAGGTAGCCGCAGGCCGGGCCGGAGATACGCCGCAACAACGCGCAACTCCGATCCGCCAGCGTCTATCGCCACCGCACAACCTTCAACAAGAGATGTATCTAAAGGGGGTAGTGGCCTGTGGGATATCCGCCTGTGGACTTAGACGGCTGTCCCCCCCCCGAGGGGCGACAGCCAGGCCGTTGGGGACGATCCTGACGAAAACAGATGTAAGATGGCAGGTTGAAGGTATGGTAGCGAGCCAGATGAGTCTCGCAAAGGAGGACGACATCAGCGTCGTACTCCGTTACGAAAGTCATCAGTTCAGATCGTCGAGGGACTACCCCATGGGCATTCCACGCAACGATCCTAAGACTCCTAGCCATTCAAAGGAAGAAGAGGAAAGAGGGTAGACAGTGATTGAAACACCAGGGCGAGAACCGTGGTTGTATCTGGAGCAGACCTGATGTTGTTTACCAAAGTTTCAGCCCAGGCAGTCAGGGGGTCCACCGGGGCCCGGGAAGATTCCCGAGATTCCGGAAGACGGACCTGACTGGCCTCGGCCGGTGTTACAGATGGCGCAGGGCTCGGGGACGGACGTGGGGTCTGCTCAGTTGGGAGCTTAGGTTGATGGCTGGGGGCGGGCGGGGCCCGCTGAGGTTTTACAGGCAAGGCCTGTGGAACTTGTCGCTGACGGCGACGAGTGCGCTTCGGTTTGGAGCTCCGAGGAGCGGAAGGCGGGACTGATGTAGCGGCCACAGCCGAGTATGAAGGACCGGGCGCTCCGGCAGGCGCCGGGACAGAAGGGACTGCAGGCGGCGCCGAAACGTCGACTGCAGGCGGAACTGGGGCCCTGGGAGCAGCCGGAACTGCTGCCGGGGCCTGAGATGATGCTCCGGAGAGAGGTGGGAAGGCCTCTCTGCGGTTAGGGAGGGGACCTGCAACACGGCCTGCCTGCGCGCCAGGGCGAGCAGGAGTCCGCTGCAGCTTCATGGCTGATATAAAGTCCCTACATCCTCTATAACTAGCCGGATGGTCCCCGCCGCAGTTGCAGCAAATGGCCGTGAACCCCGTCTTGGGCTTATCACACCCACGATGAGGCTCAGTACACCGCACGCAACGCGGAGGGTGATTGCAGAATAAGCTGGAGTGGCCAAACCTCTGACAGTTAAAACACTGCGAGGGGCCTGGCCGCGGGTCGAAAGTACGAACTTGCACCCGAAGGTGCAGGAAGTTTTGGAGGCCATAGAGAAAGTGGCTGGCCTCGAACTGGCCTACTTTGAGTAGTTTCACAAGAAAACTATTCACAGGACGGCGATCTTCCCCCTTGCCAGCATGCAGTACACTTACCGCCGTCGGCGAATAGCCTAAAGCGACAAGCTCCTGCCTGATTGTATCGGGGGCGATCCAGGAAGGAAGTCCGGAAAGAACAACTTTAATTTCGCGCTCTGAAGGTAGCGCGAAAGTATGGAAGGAGATCTTCCGATCGGTAAGAAACTGTTGGACCGATCGGAAGGCCGGGACTGTTGTGGCCGCAATTCGAAGCGAGGAGCCTTGGCACCTGGCCTCGAGTTTGGCCGAAGGAAGCAGATTCTGCAGGGAACGGAGAATTTCCCTATAATTGCGATTGTCGGGAATGACAATCGGAGGAATTTTAGGCTTAGGCACAGATTGAGAGGGAGACTGAGTCGGATGGCTGGCGCTGTTACCATGACTAGATACCCGATGCGTAGGAGCGGCCGGTGGCGGGCTGGTGACTAATTTTCGCTTGCGTTTGGCAGACTTGCCCTCCACAAGCGAAAATTCACCGTCTCCCGTCCCCACACTACACATCGACGCACAATCATCACTTTCACTATCACTTGCACTAACTGTATGGGAAGGTAACGGGGTAGAATGAGGACCAGTATCGCAGGTTTCCATTAAGGTTACCAGCGGTGCCGGTAAAGGAACGGGCGTTGCGTTCGACGCCATCTCGGGATTAACCGAAATGAACGTCGAAGACGCAAAAAGGGCTAGGAAAGAGTAACTTTCACCAGCACTGAATCACTACACTGACAGACAAAGAACACGAACACCAGACGCGCACTGCACACGAATCACAAAAACACTCGCGCACGACACAATACACTTCTGAAATTGTAGCACACTGATTATGTTGAAGAACGATGATGATGATGATGAAGAAAACAGGTTGAAAAAGATATTACTAACGGTTAAAAACCACAATCGCAAATGCGAAAAAGAGTAGCACAGCCTACCCGGGCAACAGCTCTAGGTAGACTCTTTCTGTCATAAGAATGTAGCATGTAGCACTGTAGTAGCGGGGTGTCTTTGCACCCGGTGCATGACTGCAGCATCTGGGACGAGCCCAATGGCTGCCTGTGGATAGACATAGTTCTGGTTCATTCGACAGGTAACCTAGAATAAAATAGGAATGGACAACCGCCAACCAGTTAACTGAGAAGGCGAGGGAGAAAGGTTTTCAATTTTTATTTATTTTAAATATTACAGCAATCAGTGGGCACTGCCGCAAGGACGGGTTCAGGCGACAGATGTCACGCGTTCCCAATCCTGCGTGCAGACGCCGTGAGGCGTCGGTCGCTCCCCGCGAGGCAGAGAGCCTCCGTGCCAGTGATAGCGCGTTCATAAGAATGCATCCGTCGCGCTCCTTAAATAGTGTCTGGCATGGTCTATTTTCCATGGCCAATCAGAATCGAGTATGACGAGCTGGCTTCTCATTGGTCCGCGCGGCAGAAAACACACTTCTGCTCCAGCTTCGGACTGATCAGGACTGCTCTTCTTAGACTGCTCTCTGAGCTCTTCGCTGGACGTGCTACAGCTTGCTGTTTCGGCCACCTCGTCGCTGGACGAGGCAAACTATCGCCTTCTCTTCGTGGGAAACAAGGACCAAGGCGCCAGCTGCTGCCGGTGAATTAAGTAGCCGGTACAAGTGGTAGCTGGCCGAAGTTGACCTTTTAAGGACCACCTGCGCCGGATAACATCTGCTGGCGGAGAATAGAAGAGGATTGCTCTGGGCTCACCTGGTGAGTGCCGCATCAGTGCATAAACCCTAACTTGCTCACGACTGTTAGGTAGCGCTGCCCCGGACGATCCTTGCAAGCCCCCACCAGTGGTAAGCGAGCTAGGATATCGCCGGGGTAAAGGGGACCAGTGGACACCAGTCTTGGTAAGGACTGGTATTCAACGAAGCTGGTCGTTAGCCCAGCTCCTCCCGCATCGTCGTGAGCAAGGAAGACGCGCGGGTAATCCGGCTTCGGCCGGACCCGAGATCCCTGGCGTCTGGCAGTGACTGCCTAGCAGTCTCTGCCCGGCAGCCGTCGCACCTGGCCAGCATGCCTTCCACAGGCAACGGCCCAAGTGCCGAGTCGCTCGGCCTCGCCTTGCTGCCCCATCTGGGCGACTCGCCTGAATCGCCTCGGGCGATGGAGACGGATGATCCTCTCCCTAACCCGCTTCCTCCTCTTCCGGCTGACGAGTCGGGCGAGTTCGCGACCGTTGGTCGGCGTAATCGCCCGGCTAAGAAGCCCAAGAGGACCCACCCAACCGCTTCCTCTAGCACCTCGGCCATGGACATTGGACCTTCTCAGGGCCCACAGGCCGCGGCTCCGACTGCTTCGACAGCAGCTCCGGCTGCTGCCGCTGTTGGTCGTGCGCCGCCCCTGTACGTCCATAGCGTGTCTAATGTCGCCGCCTTATACAGACGGCTGATCGCGGCCCACGGCCTGTCGGCCGACAAGCTTGACCTGAAGCTGCTTGGCGGTGATACGGTCAGGATTGTCGTCCGCCAGCTCGAGGACCATCGCTTGGTCGAGGCCTTCCTCCAAGCGCATAACCTACAATACCACACCTTTACTCCTAAGCGAGTCAAGCCCTTGTCTGTAATTTTGCGAGGGCTTGACGCGCACACTGATCCTCAGGAGATCCTCTTGGAACTCCGCGACCTCGGGTACCCGGTGCAGGCAATTTTCCGCCTGTTCACTCACTCAGAAACCCGAGTACCTCTCCCGCTCGTCCGTCTCCAGCTCGAGAAGGGCGAGGCTGCTGACAAAATTTTCCACCTGACGCGGCTGTTTGGCTTCCGCGTCCGGGTGGAAACCAGTCGACCCCAGGGCAAACTTGCGCAGTGCCACCGGTGCCAGAGGTTCGGCCATCACACCGACGTCTGCCGCAATGCCCCGGCCTTTCTACGTTGTTCTCTGGGACATTCAACCCAGGCCTGCACTGTGGCAGACAAAACAAAATTTCGCTGTATTAATTGTGGCCAAGGCCACGCAGCGAGTAACGTAAACTGCCCGGTCTATAAGGCGGAGCTCCTGCGGAAGCAAAAGCCGCAGGGGCCCCTCCCGAAGCCACGGCAGCCAGCTATGCAGCCCCAACCTAGACAGCCTAAAATGCAGGCTAGGCCTCAACCTCAGGCACAACCGGCACGGCGCGCGCCCTCTCCGGCTCCACCTCCAGCCCCTGTAAAGGCAACCAAACGTACCGCGTCTCCTTCCGAAGCAGAGACACGCCCAGTAGCCGTCATCTCGGTTTTGGAGCCGGAGAATGAACCCTCCACCTCCGCGGAACCTCCTACTCCCGCCTCTGAACCAGAGGTAGCCTCGCCGCCCCTGCCACCTCCGCGATTTCCGCGAGCAGGCGTCACAAAACCCAGGAACAAAGGGATAACCACACCGGATGCTCGGCCCCGAGCTCCTGCCGGCCCACAGCCCAAGAAAAGTCCTGCTTCCCGGTATAAGTCCGACGAAGCGCAACAGCGTACTTTTCCTGCCGCTGATTCAAAACCGTCTGGCCCTGGTCCTGTGGCTTCCACCACGACCCGATCTGCCGTTAAACCTGGTCGCTCTTACGCGGCCTCAGTTTCCAGGCAAACCGCCCAGTCCGTCATTTCCGATGACGCACAGTTCGTCCGCGGCTTTCTGTCTAGCTACGACCTCAAGAAAGTCGCATCTACCTTCAGGTCCATCCGAGACCGCCTGGAAACTGCTGACCCAACTGAGAGATTCATGCTCTTGGTGGAAGCCTGCGAAGTCATAGGTCTTCTATGAACCGAGCCCTTAGACGAGATCTCTCGCTCGTAGCCTGGAATGCTAACAACATCGGTTCCAAGCATTCCGACCTTCTTGAATTCCTGGCTCGGTTCAAACCCGACGTACTTCTCCTTACTGAAACCCACCTGACCCCGGCGAACCGGTTTCGATTACCAAATTACGTGGTCTATCGGGATGACCGAGTTGGCCAACGAGGAGGCGGCACGGCGATCGCGGTGAGGACCTCCATAGGTCATCATCGTGTCGCTTAGCCGCAGCTTACCAACCTAGAGGCCACCGCCATTGAGGTCCACGGAGCTCTTGGCGGCGTCCTCGTGGTTTCAGCATACAAGCCCCCACGAGCTGAACTCCTTGTTGGCGACCTGGAAGTCATCTTCGATTCTCATCGAAGGGTAATTTTGGCCGGCGATCTGAATTGCAAGCATCGCGTTTGGAATAGTCGCCTGACTACTCCGAACGGGAGGCGCTTGCTCAGTTTTGTTGAATCGCGCCGGGCGATGGTGTTTGGTCCAGCGCAACCCACGTTCTTTCCGTCACAGCCTAACGCGGCTCCCGATGTTCTGGATATCGCGGTGACCCAAGGAATTGTCTGTCCGGTCGAGGTATTCTCACTTACGGAGCTGACATCCGACCACAACCCTATCTTGGTCCACGTCGCTACCCAGCACGCCTATGCACGTTCTGACCAGAAGAAGGTTATCGATTGGGATCGCTACGGCCCGGCCTTGTGCCGTCGATAGCCGCCAGCGGCCCCACTCGATTCCGTTCGCCTCCTAGACGAAGCAGTTGCGGGAATCGAAGAGGCAATCATCTCGGCTATAGGCGTGTCTTCACGTACGCGAGCTGGTTTCACGCCTGACTACCAACGGATCCCTGAGGAAGTCTCTCTTCTCGCTCGCGAGAGGAATTACTTCCGGAAACGTTGGCAGAGGACCCGTGATCCGGCCGATAAGGCAGCATACAATCGGCTCACCGGACGACTGCGCGGCAGTCTGAAGGCGTTCCGACGTAGCTGTTGGGAACTCGACGTGGCCCGAACGGGGGATGCGGACCCGCAATCTCACCCGTACAGAATACCTACCGCATTGACGGGACGGAGGCGCCGACCTCCACTTCCCGCCATTGTTGGACCGTTCGGTCGACCCCTGGGTCGCCCGGAGGAGAAGGCCGAGTACTTGGGCTTGTGTTTTGAGCGACAGTTCGCTCCCAACCCGCCCATGGACTGGGACTTCGACGAACAAGTCGAGATGGCTGTGGAAGACTTTCTGTCACTTCCGATCACGACGGAGCCCGAACCCATCTCTTTGGAAGAGGTCTCAGATCGGCTCGCTGAACTTCAGCCAAGAAAAGCTCCAGGCCCGGACGGTGTTACCAACACCGCTCTACGACTTCTTCCCGAGCCTGGAGTTCAATTCTTGACTGATTTGTTCAACGCGTGTCTTAGACTGGCCTACTTTCCCAAGAAATGGAGAAAGGCGACGGTTATCGTGATCCCGAAGCCGGGAAAGGATACCACCCGCTCGGAAAACCTCCGGCCTATCAGCCTACTCTCCGCTACGTCCAAGGTTTTTGAGCGCCTCGTACAGCGTCGTGTACGAGAACATCTAACCAACTTTGACGTGCTGGTCCCCGAACAGTTCGGCTTTCGTGTGGGGCATTCAACCACTCATCAACTGATGAGACTGGTGGAAAGCATCACGGAAGCCGGGTGTCGGAGAGAACGGACCGTTGGCTGTTTCTTAGATGTTGAGAAAGCCTTCGACAGCGTATGGCATGATGGCCTGTTATTCAAACTTAGGGAAGTCCAGCTCCCGGACTGCTACCTCCATCTGGTTGCTAGCTTTCTGACGGAGAGGACCTTCTGCGTGAGAGTTGGCGATTCAGTCTCTTCCGAGAGGCGAATCACAGCCGGCGTCCCTCAAGGTAGTGTTCTAGGCCCCCTTCTGTTCTCGATCTACGTCAACGACGTGCCGAGACAGCCTGGAGTCCAGATGGCCCTCTTCGCTGACGACACGGCCGTATTTACGGCCGATCGTCATGAGGAAAGGGCCGTCCTACGACTGCAGCGCCAGCTCGACACGCTCGTGGACTGGACTGAGAATTGGAGAGTGCTCCTCAATCCTACCAAGAGTGTAGCCGTCGAATTCTCTAAGCGACGGAAGAACCCCGTTAGGCAACTACGTATCGGCAGAACGTACTTGCGCTGGTCCACGAGGTCAAGTACCTCGGCTTACACCTCGACCGTCGGCTCACCTGGCGTACCCACGCACAGACAGTTCTTAAGCGAGCATCCACTTGCCTGTGCGCACTGTTTCCACTCCTGATCAGCCCAGCCATGACCAGGAAATTGGGTAGGATGATCGTCGGCGCGTATCTGCTGCCGGTCATTACCTATGCCTGCCCGGTCTGGGGTTACCTCGCCCCAATGCATAAAAAGAAGTTGCAGAGCGTCCTCGACAGGGGGCTTCGGCTAGCGGCCAAAGTCCCCCGTCGCTTCTCATCTCGCCTTCTAAGGAGAGGACTTGGCGTCCGCTCCTTAGACGACACTTTCAGGCGGCTTGCACGCAAATTTTATGCACGTGCGGCGAGGTTCCCAGACAATCCTCTAGTGACTGGGCTGGGAAGGTACCGTATACGCCCAGGTGATTCGTGGAAACGCCCTCGGTGTATATTGCGCTAGTGTAGGCTAGCACAACAGCCGAGAAACGGCCTGCTATAGAGCACACGCCCTACTTGGGCAGGGCCACGAGGCAGAAGCTCCAGATGGTAGCTCGGAACTCAGTTCCCGTGCGGTTCGTCTCTGCGACGCACAACCGCAAAGCCCAGAGCAAAAAAAAATAAAAAAATACAAAATAACTCACTGTTGCTTGTTCCCAGTCCATTGGGAGACGTGTTCGGCGTATCATCTATTCGAACACATTTCTTTCTTTTGCTACTGAAGATGGCCACCGGTGGTGCGGCCGAAACGTTTAGCAGTATTTTAAGCAATCGACCACGGCCTTTCAGCCCGGAAGTTTTAGAAGTTAATCGTAATGACACCGGCCGTGAAAGCCTACGTATGTATATCCTTCCCGGTATGTTTGGCCGTAGTCCAATGTTTTCTACAAAACCAGACGTTTCGGCAATGCCATCGACTTCCAGCATCAGTGAAAATCGAGTGCGATAACGTGAGGTGGTATACGTTAGTGACCACAGTACTGTGGTTAAGGCTGAAGCAGTAAGTAGAAAGAAGTAGTTTCTATGGTAATATTTCATTTCGAAAATGATTTTAAATATAAATCTTAGAACATGGAAGTTATGTATGGTTCTCCATACCGATATTTTGCATACAGCCCTGATTTGTAGAGTACTCAAGACCTATTGTTTTTGGTGAAGATCAGTTAAGGGAAAGGGGTAGTTTACCTGCTACGGTTTTTTTTTTAATCAAGGGTAATTTTTACTTCCATGTTCCTTAAGGAAATGGAAGTATGGTGATGGCAAAACAAATCGTGTTCGAGATAATTGCAGATTCTGATTGTACTACACTGGAAACATGAAAAAAAGTCATTTTACTTCCATATTCCTTAAGGAATGGAAGTATGGTGATGGCAAAAAAAATCGTGTTCGAGATTATTGCAGATTCTGATTCTACTACACTCAAAACATGAAAAAAAGTCGTTTTCCGAAAAGTGTCTGTGTGTGTGTCTGTCTGTCTGTCTGTCTGTCTGTCTGTCTGTCTGTCTGTCTGTCTGTCTGTCTGTGTGTCTGTCTGTCTATCTGTAGATTTTTTTTCTATGGCAAACGATACTGCCGCAAATTCAAACAGAATCAAACAATTTTTTGCATACAGCCCGGTTTTGCAGAGTTCTCGCGACCTATTGTTTTTGGTGAAGATCGGTTGAGGGAAAGGGGTAGTTTACCTGCAACGGTTTTTTTTTAGCAAGGGTAATTTTGTTTGTTTGGCAAACGATAACAGCCGCAAATTCAAACAGAATCAAATAATGTTTCGCATACAGCCCTGAATTGTAGAATTCTCAAGACCTATTGTTTTTGGTGAAGATCGGTTAAGGGAAAGGGGTAGTTTACCTACAACGTTTTTTTAACAAGGGTATTTTCTATGGCAAACGATAACAGCCGCAAATTCAAACAGAATCAAATAATTTTCTGCATACAGCCCTGATTTGTAGAGTACTCAAGACCTATTGTTTTTGGTGAAGATCGGTTGAGGGGAAGGGGTAGTTTACCAGCAACGTTTTTTATCATGCGTATTTTCTATGGCAAACGACAACTGCCGCAAATTCAAACAGAATCAAATAATTTTTTGCATACAGCCCTGATTTGTAGAGTACTCGCGACCTATTGTTTTTGGTGAAGATCGGTTGAGGGGAAGGGGTAGTTTACCTGCAACGGTTTTTTTTATCAAGGGAAATTTTTTTTTTTTTGCAAACGATAACAGCCGCAAATTCAAACAGAATCAAATAATGTTTCGCATACAGCCCTGAATTGTAGATTTCTCAAGACCTATTGTTTTTGGTGAAGATCGGTTGAGGGAAAGGGGTAGTTTACCTGCAACGTTTTTTAACAAGGGTATTTTCTATGGCAAACGATAACAGCCGCAAATTCAAACAGAATCAAATAATGTTTTGCATACAGTCCTGATTTGTAGAGTACTCAAGATCTATTGTTTTTGGTGAAGATCGGTTAAGGGGAAGGGTTAGTTTACCTGCAACGTTTTTTTATCAAGCGTATTTTCTATGGCAAACGATAACAGCCGCAAATTCAAACAGAATCAAATAATTTTTTGCATACGTCCCTGAATTGTAGAGGTCTCAATGACTTTCGATTTTGGTGAAGATCGGTTAAGGGGAAGGGGTAGTTTACCTGCAACCTTTTACGTTTTAACAAGAGTAAAGTACTTGAAAATTTATTTAAACTTTTTGAAACAATGGTAATTGTTAAAAATAAAATAATTTTGTTGCCAGGCAATAAAATTATAATTTTTTCATTTTAATGTAATATAATATTTTTCATTTAATACAGCAATAAAAAGGCAGGTAAGACACAGCCTGGCTGTTTGGCTGAAAATGATTTTAAATATAAATCTTAGAATATGGAAGTCATGTATGGTTCTCCATACCGATATTTTCCAAAAGTGGCTGAGTGTGTGTCTGTGTGTGTAGATTTGTTTCTATGGCAAATGATAACAGCCGCAAATTCAAACAGCATCAAATAATTTTTTGCATACAGCTCTGATTTGTAGAGTACTCAGGACCTATTGTTTTTGGTGAAGATCGGTTAAGGGAAAGGGGTAGTTTACCTGTAACGTTTTTTTTAAGTCAAGGGTAATTTTTTTCTATGACAAACGATAACAGCCGCAAATTCAAACAGAATCAAATAATGTTTTGCATACAGGCCTGAATTGTAGAGTTCTGAAGACCTATTGTTTTTGGTGAAGATCGGTTAAGGGAAAGGGGTAGTTTACCTGCAACGTTTTATGTTTTAGCAAGGGCATTTTCTATGGCAAACGATAACAGCCGCAAATTCAAACAGAATTGAATATTTTTTGCACACATGTCTGAATTGTAGAGTTCTCTAGACCTTTTGTTTTTGGTGAAGATGAATTATGGGAAAGGGGTAACTTACCTGCAACGTTTATTTATCTAGGGTAATTTTTTCTATGGCAAACGATAACAACCGCAAATACAAACATAATCAAATAATGTTTTGCATACAGCCCTGAATTGTAGAGTTCTCAAGACTTATTGTTTTTGTTGAAGATCGGTTTAGGGAAAGGGGTAGTTTACCTGCAACATTTTATGTTTTAACAACGGTAATTTTTTTTTTGACGAACGATAACTGCCGCACATTCAAACAGAATCAAATTTTTTTTGCATAGGTTCATCAATTGTAAAAGACTGAAGGCCTGTTGATGTTGGTGAAGATCGGTTAAGGGAAAGGGGTAGTTTACCTGCCACCTTTAATGATTTAACAAGAGTAATTGTTTCTATGACGAACTATAAGTGCCGCACATTCAAACAGAATCAAATAATGTTTTGCATGCATCACTGAATTGTAGAGGACTCAAGACCTATTGATTTTGGTGAAGATCGGTTACGGTGAAAGGGCGATTTATTTATATGTGTACTACGTTATCGGCAACAAAGTAGTAGTTTGTTGTTAAAATTCCTTCCCGGCCTGTTTGGCTGTAGTCCTATGTTTTCTGCCAAACCAACGTTTCTGCAGTCCTGTCGACTGCCATCATCAGTAAAAATCGAGTGCGATAACGTGTGGTGGTATACGTTAGTGACCACAGTACTGTGGTTAAGACTGAAGCAATAAGTGCAAAGAAGTAGTTTCTATGGAAACATTTCATATCGTAAATGATTTAAAATATAAATCTTAGACCATGGAAGTCATGTATAATATCTCCATACCGATATTTTTCTGTGGCAAACGATAACAGCCGGAAATTCAAACAGAATCAAATAATTTTTTGCACACCTGCCTTAATTGTAGAGTACTCAAGGTGTGTTGATTTTGGTGAAGATCGGTTAAGAGAAAAGGGTAGTTTACCTGCAACATTTTATGTTTTAAAAGGGTAATTTTATTTTTATGACGAATGTTAACTGCTTCATATTCAAAGAGAATCAAATAATTTTTTGCATACGTTCCTGAAGTTGTAAGTACTCAAGGTCTGTTGATTTCGGTGAAGATCGGTTAAGCGGAAGGGGTAGTTTACCTGCAACATTTTATGTTTTAAAATGGTAATTTTTTCTATGACGAAAGATAACTGCCGTAAATTCAAACAGGATCAAATAATTTTTTACATATGTGCTGAGTTGTAGAAGACTCAAGGCCTATTGATTTTGGTGAAGATCGGTAACGGGGAAAGAGCAGTTTGCCTGAAACATTTTTTATTGTAACAAGAGTAAAGTACTTATTTTTGATAAATAAAATATTCCTGATAAGAATATCTTAATAATCCACTGTAGAAACGTATATGAAATATCTCTAAATGAAGAGGCTAGTTTAACGGGGTGGGGGTAATTTTCTATAAATGAAAATTATAGTTGATGGGAGATGGGATAATTTTTATATGTGTACTACGTTATTGGCAACAAAGTAGTAGTTTGTTGTTAAAATTCCTTCCCGGGCAGTTTGGCTGTAGTCCAATGTTTTCTGCAAAACCAGACGTTTCGGCAGTGCCGTCGACTGCCATCATCAGTGAAAATCGAGTGCGATAACGTGTGGTAGTATACGTTAGTGACCACAGTACTGTGGTTAAGGCTGAAGCAATAAGTGGAAAGAAGTAGTTTCTATGGAAACATTTCATTTCGTAAATGTTTTAAAATATAAATCTTAGAACATGGAAGTCATGTATGGTTCTCCATACCGATATTTATATGTGTACTACGTTATCGGCAACAAAGAAGTAGTTTGTTGTTATGTGTAAAATTCCTTCCCGGGCTTTTGGCCGTTGTCCAATGTTTTCTGCAAAAGCAGACATTTCGGCAGTGCCATCGACTTCTATCATCAGTAAAAATTGAGTGCAATAACGTGAGGTGGTACACGTTAGTGACCACAGTACTGTGGTTAAGGCTGAAGCAGTAAGTAGAAAGAAGTAGTTTCTATGGAAATATTTCATTTTGAAAATGATATAAAAGATAAATCTTAGAATATGGAAGTCATGTATGGTTCTCCATACCGATATTTTGACTTGTAAGAGGTTAGTCGAATGTTATAAAATAAAATAAATATAATTTCATTTTATGTACACCCATGCATACCAGACATGTATATTCTAGGGGCTCTTGTGTGCCACAACATTTGCCCCATCTCAGCCTGGTTCACTGTAAAGTGTGAATCTCTCTCATCATAACGAGTTCAATTCTGTAGCTAACTTTTGTCAGTTTGTTTACATTCCTGATGATAAGTCTTTTAAGTTACAGGAATCCTTCCTCATGAATTTGGAAGTGAAAAATATCAATATGAATTGTGGTCAAATCTTATATCTCATCAAAGAGTGGAAAACGGAATGGGTAAAGGCAATACAGGCTCAGTTATTCTGTTTCCGCTAAAAGTGTTGTATTTGTTCCCAGTTATATGTGATGATAAGATTTTGTTGTTTTTGTGTACAATTTTGTTGTTTTAGTGCCAGACAGTATTTGTTGACACTAAATATTGAAAGTTTTCAGTTACTTTTTGTAGTGTTGTGGTTTGTGGTGTTAACAATTGTATCAAAGAAAGAGTGTCAGTTTCGTGTAGTTTAACAGTTAGTGTATCATTAAATTTTTTTTATTTTTTGGTGGTCAGTTTAGTTTTTTGTACAAGATTCTATTTGAGATTAAGTTATGCGTTTTTACTGTTTGTTGCCTAATTGTAAATGAATGAAATTATAGAAATGGGCCTAAAGTTATAATTTTTAGTTTTCCAAAGGATCCAAAACTTGTCCAGAAATGGATAAGGGCAATGAAGTGTGATTTTGTACCTACATTACATAGCCGGATGTGTAACTAGAGTGCTTTTATTATTTAAGTTTCATTGTAATTAAAATTAGAGGCAACAATACTTGTTTTTATTATTATTCCATTTTGATATTTGCAATTAAAAATTAAACACATTTTCAAAATATAAAAACACATCTGTATCTTAAAATCCAGTTACACATTACAAAGTAATACTAAAATACACCTAGTTGTTACCTTAATAGTTACACCCTCTAGTCAAGAATTACACACTTTAGAAAGTGATTCTCTCTAAAGTGTTTGATCCAATGTAATTTATTTTTGATTTTAGGTAGTGTACTTAAATTAGGTAGAAGATTAGGTTATGTTTAATAGGTATAATGTGTTTTCATGTTAACACAATTAAGAATTGGGAAAAGGTTAGCTTGTACAAGGTTAGGTTAATTTATTAATACTATAGTAATAGATTTCCTTAGGTTTTAGTGGTCACACTGAGTACCTACATCTGTTCCCAGTTTAACAACCTTAAATTTTAATAATTATATATAATTATCACTAGCAATGAATTGAGATTTTATAAAAATTGAAAATGTTACACATTAATTTCTCTCTCTATAGCAGTAATTTTGTCCTACTTGTTTTACAAAGAAACTGGACATAATACAGAAATAAATATTACACATACTAGTAGTACTACTAATGATGAATGTTTATGCATTTAATCAGTGCATTTCAGTTCTTTAATTTTCATTAATGGGTATGTTAAAATATTAAGAAGGGTAGTCTACACAGGTTAATATATTTCTTTTAAGTACCTTTGCAGACAAAATTTCTAAATGTCAACCTTTAATATGTCAACCACTTAACTGTATGTGCTCTTTTCTTTATATCTCATACATAAAACTTTCTATTATAATGGTACATAAAATTTTATGTTAGTTTTTAATTCGTTAAACAGAGGTAAAGTCTATAACAAAAATGTGATCTGTGAACTGTATTTGAAAAATATGCATAATAATATAAAGTAGATTGTTAACAATAAAGGTTTGAAACATACATACACATAGGGTAGACTAATGTTCAGAAAAAACAGAGAACCATTGGTTTACCAGACTGTGAAGGCTGATAACAGTAGAACTAGTAAACCTTTTTGAAGTGTAACTGTATTAATATACAAAGTTTACAAGTTATTTAACATTAAATTAACTAAAAAAAAAAACAACAATAATTCATTTGGTGAAGAACTGGTAGTCAAGGTGTTTCCTAGTCTTTCTCTGCTCACAACAGTGAGTATCCTTTTATATAACCTCTCTCTCTCTCTCTCTCTCTCTCTCTCACACACACACACACACACACACACACACACACACACACACACACACACACACACACACACCAGCCAACCTAACCTAATTTGTTCTCTACGTTTCTATATGTGTATGTGGAAGTTAAGGCAGGGATTCTGAGATAAATTTCTGGTAAAGACTATCAGGGAGGCGAGAGCTTTCATATATATTGCAATGGGCATTATAATTGCATATGGAATGTAGCAGAAAGTAAAGCATATAAATACACTGTATGAATAAATACACTGCAGGTTTGAACATCATAAATTCGTTGATAAGGAACATTAGGAAAAATTTTAGTTCTAAGTATCTGTAGGCTTGTAAAACAACTTTAAGTGCATTGGTGTATTAAGATGCTTAGCCGCGTGTGTAGTGCACGTGTGTGAGGATACAAAATTATTTTATGGGATATTCATAAAAAAACTTTAATTTGTATAACTTTCATGATATGGGAGTTTTTGAGGTGGGACTTATATCAGAATACTCATAATTAAAAGTCTTAATTGATGACAATAGTTATTAAAAAAAAAGAAATTAAATGTTTGCGTTTTTTAAGTATAAAGAATTTATGGCCATAAATTTGATCATAAAAACGTTCAGGTTTTTTGAACAAGAATTGTTCTGTTCAGAAGCCTTCTTGGGCAAGAACATTTATTATCTGTACAAAATCATGAATAGGAGTTACTGAATAACCAATCAGATTAGAGAATTCAGTTGATGAAACCAACATTGATTAATCAGTCTCTCCTCAGAATCGATAATGTGTAAATCCTAATTGGTACTTGATGATCGGTCTGCCAATTGCAACAAACACAAGTTAGAAAATTCCTAGAGTTACTGCAAGAAATATTTTAAATAATTGTGCTATCTGTAAAATTACAAGATATCGAATTAGGGTATATAGACTCTTTAAGCTGACTGGAAATGGATATAAGTCTGACATGCCATTTAGCAGTAACAATATCGGTTCATGGTGAAAGAATATGTAACCATGCTCATGACAAATCTCTACACACCCGAAAGTGACCCAGAGCCAGACAGTATATCAACCCATATACTCATCCAGGATCTACCCGTCATCTGAAGGATCTGCTGTAGACATAAAGTGAAGTGAACTTACATTATTTGTGTACAGTTATAAAAAAACATTATTGAAAAGAAACTCTTATCACACCAGAAAAGACTTTGTAGTAAATAATATATAAAGAACTTTTAAATATTAACTTATTTAATTGTATAGAAAGTAAATTCTTAGTTGTGTGATAGGGGTGAACAGAGACAGATTAAGTATTTTTTATAAACTGTATTAAAAGCTCAGTAGATTATAAAAAATAATAGCATCATTAATAAATCCACTTCATTTCAGTACCTAACATTTATCTCGACTAATTCTGTGCGACACCTATACATTGCCGTGTGTGTGTGTGTGTGTGTGTGTGTGTGTGTGTGTGTGTGTGTGTGTGTGTGTGTGTGTGTGTGTGTGTGTGTGTGTGTGTGTGTGTGTGTGTGTGTGTGTGTGTGTGTGTGTGTGTGTGTGTGTGTGTGTGTGTGTGTGTGTGTGTGTGTGTGTGTGTGTGTGAGAGAGAGAGGAATGGGACATACTTCAGGAGTTCATTCTACAGGCTAATATAAAAGAAGAAATTTCATATAGATTGGTCCGAAAAAATTTGGGTGCACTAATGCCTTTAGCTTTCTGTTTTATTATACTTTCATGTCTTAGTAATTTTACCTCTGAACATAAAATGTTGATAAACTATGAAATAATAAGAATTTATACAATTTTTTTAGTTGTAAATATTTGTATGTAGAATGAATGAACTCTAAACTTTTAACATAACAAAAACTATGTTTTCTGGTTTATGTGTCTTTTTAGGTTATTATTGTAAGACTAAATAATTATTTCTACTTACTTTCAAACTGAGTTTTCTCTCATAACTTTTTTTTTATTTCATTATTAGAAACAACACACTTATTGCATTAATGCAGAAAAAAAATGAAGTTGCATTGTTGAACGTACGCAATTATTAATTGAAAATCAAGTTTTCAGTTATCAAAAATTGAAATGCATGAAAGTAATAAAGTATGTCAATATAACACTTGTTTCAATTATTTAACAATTATTAAAGTTATAAAGGAACTTTATAGATGTGTAGATATAGTATTGAAGTGTGATTGTATGTTACTTGCAGATACGCACCGGTATCCACGATTATGTTGTATGATAAAATGTTCAAATTATAATTATTATTATTATTTTGATTGTGATTGACAAATATGTGGGTATCGATGGTTAACTCCTTTAATTTAAAAGTATTTCTCGCACTCCGTTAGTAACTTCCCCCACTTACCATATGTGGATATTGTTGTTCTGTTAGGTGACTGCTCAGCTGTAACACACACGCTACATATACAAGTAGATATTCTGTTTGAATATCCAACGTGACTAGCATGCACAATAAAAATAATATAACAGCTAAATAAAGTTCTGAGTTATCAGAAATATTTGAATTCTTCCGCCACCTTTTGGTAGAACTGACTATTAACAAATGAACTATTTTAAATTTGAAATTAAACTCTTTTTCCACTGGTAACAAAATGTAGAGGTTTATTAACAGTTAATAATGCTATAAAATCTTTTAAAAATTGACAATCAGTTACTAATAATTTTACTGAGAATAATTACAATGAACAAAAGTTAAAATAAAACTCTCCTTAGCCTCAAGGCTGGTAACCCTGTTGGTTATACAATAATTTTTATTTTGAGAGGTTATGTCTTCTTATATCAGTTAATTACCAAGTTCGTGTGGTTCTTTTAAGTAGCATGATGCCAGGTACAAGGTGTGGCGTTTTATAATGAGATTAAATGAACAATAAATAAAAAACAAACAAACAAATATAGAAACAGAAAATTGGTACCATATAACAGATAATTATGGTATTATCGTACGCGGGAATTCGTACGCATTATACAGTAGTTACTTGACAATAAACAAGTGCGTTGGTTTGCACTGCTAAAATGTATTACTATATTTTAATAATTCACTGTTGGAATTATTTATTTACAAGAGAAAAAGTTATAAATAAAAAAACTCTTGTTATAGTTTTCATCTGGTTTGGATTATATGAGAACAGACTTGTGACAAAGAAGGTGGCAAATTACGGTTATGGATTTTAAGGTTATCTCATAACGTGAATTGTTATTAGAGTTAATTATCTTGAATATTGATTTCTTCTTAATTTAAGCATATACATATTATTTATAGTAGTTCTGATGCATAATTATCAGTAGCATAGAATATTCTTTCGCATAAAAATTAAAATATTTATCTCCAATAATAAAAAATCAAAAAACACAACGTTAGTCAATTGAGCGACTATTTACTATGCTCGTATTTTGTAATAAGTACATTAATCGTGATTCTTTTAATTATGAAAAATAATTAAAATATTTATTTATCATGTTAAAAATTGTGAAATAATACTTTCGTCAATTCTGATAAATTTCATCAGCATTATTATACTTCGCTATTATTTATTAGCGTAGTATATAAACGATCGGTATTGACAGAAATTTTTATTTGTTTTATTGTTAATTAATGAAAAAGATTGTACTCCCTGGTTTATTTTTCGCACAACACTCGCAAATACGATCGATATTGTACACTGATCATATTTAAATATTATTCACTCCGCACTGTACACACGTTATTGCTTGTGTTGTATTTAGGTTAGATGTGTGTTGATTACTGATGTTCACGTGTCGCGCACAATTCAAAATAAACTTCTTCATATATCTGGTTCGCAGAGTGACACGTCCTGTCTCGTTGATGATTGATAGATGACTGTGACACTCCTTTGGAACATCTCCGGCTTGTCTGCCGATTTCCATTCATTCGATTGGCTGAAATGTTTGAACTCTCCGACCCAAAGTACTTTGGCTTCTTAAAATTTTTAATTTTTTACCAATTTTGTGTTTGGGTTTGAGATTAGTTTGACGTCAGCACTGGTACAAAAAATAATTAAAAAGTTTAAAATCGTAATAACTTTCTTAATATTTGTCTTATCGTTAAACGGTTAGTGTCAATAAATTGCGGACATCCTGAGCTTTAAATAAAGTCCAAACAAGATTATAATCCGTCCATTATCTAAATCACTATAACGATTTTATCGATTTTTATGGTGCATCTTATATTTAATAAGTTTATTACACCAAACTTAACTAATTACACTAAAACACTTTTGATTAAACGATCTGAGTCTATATCTCAACTTGTTTAATACAAAATTTGGGAATAATTGTTACCCAAACAATGTCTGGTCATGGCGTCTTTAGCGTCCATATTTGATTATTCACAATTGTCCTTAAGACTATTTTTTCTTATCTAGTAACATTGATATTGTAATCTAACAATAATATAAACGTCTATTTACATGAATTTGTACTTTATTATATGCTTCATATACTATTAGCATTGTTTCAGTACCCTCCTATCTCTTTTCTTAAAATTGTCACTTTATTTATGGTTTTTCTATATAAGGTATCTTATGTTATAAATGCAATTAGTGTACAATTATAGTACCTAATTCCTTTCATATATTTGTTAGCTTTTAGCTATCTGAGAACCCTTCAATTTCTAGTAATGGGTTTGTTTACATTATGTCATAGCATGGTAGTCAGTTATTTTTGATAAAACAATAATTAAATTGTTATTGCTATACTTGACATAGATTCTCAAAGTAGTATCAGACATTCTTCTCATCCTTGTTAACATTTTTATCTACTTTTAAACAAGTTTGTATGTTGCATTTTGCATAAATAACTTGCTACATATCGTTTGTTTACATTCTGATTCCACCATCATGGTCATTTAGTTTTTAATAATTTATATATAAAATGACTATTCTCATGGTTATGGTCTGTTCTCATAGTAGTGTTAGGTGTCCCACTTACTACTGGTAACACTCTTATTAATCTTTGTTCAAGTTTTAATAAAGTATCTTGCTTAACTAGTTGGTTACATTGTTTCTGCTTACTACTGGCTATGTATTCATAGTCAACTAGTTTACAATATTTTGGTTACAAAACTATTGTCGTTATACTTATAATCTGTTCTCATAGTAGCACCAGATGTTCATCTAACTACTGGTAATACTTTCATTAATCTTGGTACTAGTTTTAATACTGTATTTTGTTTAACTAATTTGGCATACTAGGTTCCATTTCTTCTATCTTTGTGCCATCATATTTGATCTGCTTTATTTGTATTATCTTTCAATATAATACACTGTCTACTAGGGTGTATCATTACTTATAATAAATCCTTGATTGGTATAATTGTTGATGGTTATTTGGTTAAACTAACATGTATGATTTTTTGTTTCATAGGTGTCTTTCCTATGGGGTTATGTAACAATGTACAACATATTCTAATGCAGCATTTTGCTACTACTAACATGACTTCAGTATGGTATTCTATTACAATATTTTAATTGTTTTAATACACATGTTTACACTACTTCTTCTTAAACCATAATACAAATATTCTTGAACTAATGACAATATCTTTCTTGTCGTTGTTTGTAACTAATTTCTGTCACACTTGTTTGATATTTAACAAACTACTTTGTTTGTTATTATTCTTTCTCTGGCCTTTCTTTGCATTGTATTCTGTTTTGCCGTGGCATTCAGTTACATTTCTTTTAAAATTTACGAAGGTTTTTATTGTCAGTTCTCTGAATAATAATATAACTGTTCTATTTTATATTATTTTGGTGGTCTTATGATTATCTACTTGAATCACAATCTTTATTAAATTAGTCACACTAACTGTCTGTGTATATTTGACTATTTAATTCTTGATGTTTTCACTATGAAAGTAACACATTTTCTTCCACTATAAACCTTATCACTGGAATTGTTTGTGTGGTTTATTAGGTTAAAATTAGTTAACTGGTCACAGGTTTTCACACTTATATTAAGTACTCACTATAATTGTTTGTGATTTCTTAAATGTTAAACACTGTTTCTTCATAGTTGACAATCACTATTCTTTTGGTTACTAGTATTGTCTCTAGTACACTTAATGAATGATGATTCCTTGCATGGTGTATCCATTTTCTTCTCTCTTCATGTCATGTTTCCTTGTCCTTCTTCTTCCCTTCTTCTTTAGGTTTGTACGTCTTCTTCAACATTTTCATTGTAGTAGTCGTTGTTTCATAATATTCATATTTGTCAATATATCGGTTTGTCTGCCATCATTGTGGTTGCTCTTGAGTTGTTTCTTCCTTTTATTTTTGATGATTCCCCTCACTGTTGGAATCTATTGGTATTGTCGTTATGTTGTTGGTATTGGTATTATTCTCGTTATTTCCCCTCACTGTTGGATCCTATTGGGCCTGGTTACTAACATTTTATTTTGGCTCATGGTCATTTTCTTTCTTCATTTCATATATGATGCTGCTATGTTACACTTTCTCCTTCATCGTTGGAACTTAACACTAATATATCTGTAGGTACACACTTTTGGTTCACATAGTTTTATTTATCTAGAAATACCTTCATGCTTTCCTGTCATTTGTAGTTATTCTTGCTTACATTATGTAACTACCATATTTGGTAACGTTACATATGCCTTCCTATAAGAATTGATTCATTCTGAATCAGTATACTTATTTTTCATTGAAGAATTTATCAATTGTTGTACGTTTCCATGTCGATTCATCTGCTTTTTACATATATCCCTTCACTTTCTTCTATTTGAATCATAATTATTTCTTTTCTATGTAATCATCTCCCTTGTTTATTTAGTTCCCTAATTCCCTAACATAAGCTTAGCTGGGGCAGTGCAGAGCGGCTCACTTTGGCTATTCAACTCCACTGGCCATACTAACTTCAATAAATACGGAGGCACATCATCTCCTTCAATAATAATAAATGATTGCTGGCATTATTCATCAGTCAATTCATCTCAAATAATCAAAAAAATAATAATAGTGGTCGTTCTTCCGACAAATAATAAATATCCTTGGGATTAACTCACGCATCTGCGGTTTATACATTGTTATGCTCTCTTTTTCTTGATTCAACTCGACTAAATTCTTCACATATTATAGGGATAGTTTGTTTTACATTTCATCACTGGTATACTCTCATGATTATCTTCGTTAGTACATTACTTTTCATTCTTCTTCATCATTGATTAATCTCTTCTCTTTGTATCACATTAAACGTCATCTCGTCATATTCTTCATTTCAGGGTTTATTCCTCTAGATATAATTCATAAATATATTTATTTTTTCTCCTTTCTCATGGTTTTAGTTGATATATAGTCCATGTGGTATTGGCTTTTCTCTAGTAAAATACACTAGAAAACAATGTGGTTGTGTGTGGTTGCTTGTCTACATCAATGATACTTATTTAGTTTTGCTCCTCCAACTTCTTATTTGCTCCTTCTTTCTTCATTGGTAGTACGGGTATGATGTTAATATTACTGGTTGACTTGGCTCTTGGAAATTTCTTGATGTATTATACATACATTGGTGCCAAAGATAGAATTTGTCGATCTCGTATAGTTCTCCTCTTTATTAGTACGGGTGAGATGTTCTTTACTAGTTGACTCGGCTCTAGGAATTTATATACACGTTTCATATATTTTATGCCAAAGTTCTTGGGTGTCGTTCTCGTATTGTTCTCCTCTTTATTAGTACGGGTGAGATGTTAATTTTACTTGTTGACGTGGCTCTTGGAATTTGTTGTGCCATGGATGGAATGTGTCAGTCTCGTATTGTACTCCTCTTTATTAGTACGGGTATGATGGTAATCTTACTTGTTGACTTGGCTCTAGGAATTTGGTGTATTATACATACATTGGTGCCAAAGATAGAATTTGTCGATCTCGTATAGTTCTCCTCTTTATTAGTATGGGTGAGGTGTTAATTTACTGGTTGACTTGGCTCTTGGAAATTTTAGTGCCGTAGTTGTAGGTTGTCTTTCTCGTATAGTTCTCCTCTTTATTAGTAAGGGTGAGATGTTAATTTTACTTGTTGACTTGGCTCTTGGAAGTATATATTTATATATAATTATGCCATAGATCTTGGGTGTCCTTCTCATATAGTTCTCCTCTTTTTTAGTAGTACGCTATTATTTATAAATACAATGTTCTGGATCCTTTACATAACTTCTTTGGGAGCATATTTTTTTTCACATTATAACATTACAATATATTCAATGTTCATTTCATAGTTATACCGTTACTTCTCATTTAATATAAACACATAATAATCTTCATAGCAATATTACATCCTTTCTTCTTTAGTCAACATTTATTTCCATAATTATATTTTCATTTTTCACTTTTTAATAAACAATAATCTTCATTGTCACATTTCACCTTTTATTTTTTACATAGTCAACAGTTATATTCACAAGTATATTTTCATCTTTCATTTAATATCCACAACAAAACAATTTTCATCGCTATTTTTTCACTTTTAATCTTATATTCTAATCGCCGATATATCGTTTCATTGAAGCTTGGTTGTAAGTGCCCTTTATCTTTTTGGTTATAGGGTCTTGCAATTCATAAGTATTGTTGAGGTTGTTTTTGGTTACAGTATATGGGCCTGTGAATAGCAGTAGCAGTTTTTTCTCAATACCCTCAACTGTACTTGGGAGTTCTCTGTTTTTTATGAGTACTCTATCTCCCACTTCATACTTTATAACTTTGGGTTGCGATTTTTTGTATTTGAGCCTAAGTTTGTCAGCTCGTTCAACTGCGTTATTGTAAAATTTTGTTCTATTGAATTTGACCTCTTTTTCTATTGGAAAGTTAATGATTTCTGTAATTTCCTGGGGTGGTCTTCGCTCATACATAGCCATATAAGGTGTCTCATCTGTTGATTGATGATAGGCTAGGTTTAGGAAGTCTTCAGCCGGGGATAGATACTACTCCCATTTCCTCTGCTGGCTGTGACAGTAGGTTCTTAAGATCCTTCCTACTTCTCTCAACACTCTCTCAGCAGGGTTGCTGTTGGGGTGATACACCGATGTTTTGTAGGTCTTTATGCCCTGATGGATTAATGTTTCCCGCCACTTTCGTCATCGGAACTGTGTCCCATGGTTTGTAATTATTGATAACAGTTTACCCACTTCGGGTATATACTTGGATATCACTATGTCCAGTACTTTATTTGTTGTAGCTCGATTTATTGGGTATAGCTTGGTGAATTTTGTGTAGTGGTCGAATATGATTATTATATATTTATATTGGTGCCTTCCACCACTTTGTGGAAATGGTCCACAAATGTCTAAAAAGATTTTCTCCAATTTGGCTGTCGATGTTATAGGTATCATTACCCCTTCTCGTTTTTTATTACTACACTTTACCAACTGGCAAATATGACAATTTTGGATATACTTTCTAACTTTTCTATTCATGTCTTTGAAGTGTACATGTTCTTGTAATGCTTTCACGACCTTTACTGCGCCCATGTGACCATAGCGTATATGGTAATCAATGGTCAGTTCCTTTTCCAGGGCTTTTGGTATAACCACCTTCCATTGTTCACCATCTTTGTTATGTTTAGTGAATAGTAATCGGTTATGAGTACAGTAGAATTGCGTTATTTTCTCATCATTGTTTGCCAATCTTTGAATGATTAGTGAGATTTTGGGATCCTGGTTTTGATGAGTGTTTATATCTGATAGGATGTTGGTTAGTTCAGATGTGTTTTTTAGTATGTGGTAGACTTTTGCGATGGTTTCCCTTTCTCCCTCGAATGTCTGGGCGGTGATGTTTACTTGGGACAACACGTCTGCAGCTATGTTGCTCTTCCCTGGTATATACTCCCACTGGATGTTGTATTCCTGGAGTGTAAGAGTCCACCTTGTTAATCTACCATTCTTCAGTCTGCAATTCTTAAGAAAGGAAATAGATTTGTGGTCTGTTCTCACTGTAATAGGATATCCCAATATGGAAGTTCTGAATTTCTCACAAGCAAACACTATACTCAACAACTCCTTCTCAGTTGTGTGGTAGTTTCGCTCACATTTATTTAAAGTTCTGCTTGCGAAACTGATTACTTGGTGATTACCTTCTTGGTCCTCTTGGTATAACACAGAACCAAGGCTTAGATCGCTAGCATCACAGTTCATAAAAAATTGCCTCTCAAAATTAGGATGGTGCAGCACGACGGTGTCGAGAAACTTTTCCTTAATTAACTCAAAGGTAGAGTCTTGGTCTGACCCCCACTTCCATTTTTCCTTTGAGGAAAATTGTGACGAAAATCGAGCCATTAGTTCAGAATAGTTGCTCTGGAACTTTCGATAATAATTACAGATTCCGAGGAACGACTGTAATTGCTTTTTATTTTTTGGCACTGGGAAACGCTGGATTGCTTCCATCTTTTCTTGGGATGGTGTAATTCCAAACTCTGATAAGTTGAACCCCAAAAATTGTACTTCCTTGGCTATCAACTGTGATTTGTCCAATTTGAGCGTGATATGGTTGTCTTCCAACTTCTTTAACACTTGTGCCAACCGGTTACAGTGCTCTTCCCAATTATTAGATGCTATTAATAGGTCATCGACATATACTGTCGTAAATTGTAAAGTGCTGTGGCCTAGTATTTCGTCCATACATTTGACAAAGATAGCCACAGAGTTCACTAGGCCAAAGGGTAATCTTTTAAAATGATAATTACGGCCTTCGAAAATAAATGCTGTGAACTTTCTGCTATTCGGGTGCAATTCAACCTGCCAATAACCGCAGACAGTATCCCATATACTGTAATATCTGGTGCCATAAAATCTCTTTAATATCTCGTCGATTTCTCCAGGCGACGTCCTGTCATTGATTATGGACTTATTAATTTCACGTGCATCCAAGCAAATTCTCACTGCACCGTTTTTCTTGGGTACAGCTACAATGGGATTAGTGTACGGGGAATTGCTTACTTCAATGATATCGTTCTCTATCAATCTTTGGATTTCCTCACGAACGGCTTCCTTAAGTGAAAAAGCGATTGGATAGGACTTTCTCTTGAATTCAGTTTGGTCCTTAAATTTTAGTTCACACTGAAAATTCTTTATCTTACCAGGTGTATCGGAGAATACATGACGGTATCGATAGTATATTTGTATTAGTTTGTCACGCTGTTCGCAAGTCAACTCATGGCTATTGTTGTTGGTCTGGAATTCTCTGATTTCGTTAATTTTCTCTAACCATAATGCTTCCTCTGGATTGCTGCGAATCTCTTGGTTGATGGATCTTTTCTGATGTTCATGGCCTTCCCTTATATATGACATGTTCTGAGGGTGCCTTCCTATATTCTATTAAATTTGCAGTCCATTCAACTTCCTCTGCCTTCAGTACTACAGTATTTTCATCCATATTAATTATGGCTGTATACCTCCGCAGTATGTCGCAGCCGATGAGTAATGTGAATGGTAGTCCACTAGCTACGAGGAATACCATTGGGATTGTTTTTCCATTACTTGACACGTCCAGTTGCACTTGTTGGCGAATAGTTTTATTTTGTCGCCCAGTGGCTCCAATACGTATTATATTGTTAATGGGTAAGGTAGGTATAGTAGTCTTATTTTCTGACTGTATCCTGTTCAATTCCAATCTGTCAATTAACGATACATTAGCCCCTGTATCTACCATTGCTGTGGCATTTATTCCGTTGACTCTTACAGATAAATATGCGATTTCGCTGTTATTCGTGTCTCCGATACTATCTTCTTTCTCCTCCATCAAGTCCTTCCTAATGTTCTTGAGGTAATTGTTATGGTATGTTTTATGATAAGCCAAATGTGTTGCCAAAATGTCAGACCCAATAGTCCGGTTCAGTGAGGGTGTGGTTGATCTTTTCACTGCCGGTTTCCATTTAAAGGCAGGTCACCGTTTGCGTGCCTGTCTTGCGAAGTAGATGCGATGGGTTCCTGGGCTCCTAGCCCGTGTCCGTTGTGATAGGTTTCCGTTGTCTGTGTGACTGGTCTGTTGCCTTCACTACTGTCGCTTCTATTGGACCTATAGCCTGACTCTCGGTCTTCTCGGTCACTGTGGCTGGAGTTACTGTGGTGGTTCGGAAAACTCCTCCGTCCTTGGTAATACTTCCTTCGATTTCCACCTCGGCTTGCATGGGCGTAGTTTACCCTACGGAACTGATTATTGTTTTGGCTCCCATTGCCATGTCGTTGTTGATTGTTGGGGGATTGGTTGTGGTATGGTCTATAGTAATTGTTGCCCCTCTGGTAATGTGTGTCCCGTTGGTACCCACTTGGTCGGGGGTTGTTAAAATTTCCTCTGTCCACGTGATTGCCACCTCCATTTTGGCGTGGTCCTTGTTGGTTTTGGAACCGTGGAGGATTGTTGAAGTTCCTTCCTGGACTGGTTCTGTCATTGTGATTTGTAGGGTTATTATTTCCGGGCCCTCCCCGATCATACACTTGACTAGGTCCTTGGCGGTTTCGCTGGTAATACCTCTCTCGTTCATGACTCTCTAGTAGATCACACATCCCCTGGATAGTTTTGATTTGCGAGTTCAGCCTCCCTTGTGAAATCCCTTGGTTAAAATGATACGCTAGTTTAGTTACCAAGCATTCTTCTGGAATAGCTGGCTCTAAATTTCTAGCCAGACAGATCTTGCCTAAGAAATATGTAGTCATTGACTGTCTGCCATTTACATCAAATTTCCCATTCGTTATGTCATCTCTGATTATGTTTTGGGTTGTTTCGGACCAGTATTTCTGTTTAAAGGCCGTCTTAAAGGTATCGTAGCTTCCTACTTCATGACGGGTTGCCGTCCACCAATTATCGAAAGTGTTCTTGAAGGATTCGTCCAGCATTCCCTTGATGATGGACCACCTGCTTTCTCGATTCCGGTTTATGACCTCTTCTATTCTTTCCAAGAATTCTGACGGGTTTTTAGCATATGTACGGAATTCAATTTGGTCCCTGCCTTCCAGGTGACTTAGTCCTGATAGGATGTTTGGGATGGTTCGTAGACGATGCATCTCGTCTCTGATATCATTCAGCTCTCTCTGCTGGCGTTCCGTTAACTGGTCTTTGTCGTTACTCACTTGTTGTTTAATAGCATCCACCTTCACAGAAACTTCCTCGCATTTTTCATTCAGTGTCGACTGCGCTACCTTCATCTCAGTTTGTTCCCGCGCTATAATTCCTATTTGGGCGCTGTGTGTCTTCTCAACATCACTGATACGACGGTTGATGTCTACTTCTGTCTGTATTAATTTTTGACTAGTGCTTTCTACCTCCTTTCGTATTTCAGAAATTTCGACATGAATTTCGGTTGTCAATATGGCCATTTGTTCTTCGGTTGCCTCTAAACTTTCTCCTAATCTTCTTTCGATCATCTCGGTCGTATTTTTGGCAGTTTCTTCCACCTTGTCATTGTTAATGTTCAGTTGTTGCCATATTCTTTCGTTGTCATTTTGCATGAGTTCAATGTCTCGACTAATTTTGTTATTAATTTCATCGATTTTCTGGTTGGTTTGGTCGATTTTAATCCCCAACTCTGCAGATAAGTCTTCCTTCATTATGGCCATTTTCTTCTCTAATATTTCTTCAGTTTTCTTCTGCCCGTCTTCCATCCTCCTATTGGTTTCATTTATCTTGTCATTTAATTCCTCCTTCAATAATTCCATATTCTTCTGGCTCTCCCTCTGGCCCTCTTCTATTTTCTGGTTGGTGGATCGATTGGTTTCTTCTATTTTATTGTTCAATTCTTCCTTCAAAATTCGATTGTCTTCTTTATTGGACAGGCTAGTTTCATCCATCTTCCTGTTCATTATCTCAATACTCTGCTTTGTGGATTCTTGGCCTTCCTTTAATGATCGATTGTCCTCTTTCAAGGATTCTATGTTTTTATTGTTATCGTCTAATTTGTTGTTCAACCCTGCCATTACCTTCCTCATCCACTCTTGAAACACTGACATTGTAATCTAACAATAATATAAACGTCTATTTACATGAATTTGTACTTTATTATATGTACAGGGCTGTATTTCATATACTATTAGCATTGTTTCAGTACCCTCCTATCTCTTTTCTTAAAATTGTCACTTTATTTATGGTTTTTCTATATAAGGTATCTTATGTTATAAATGCAATTAGTGTACAATTATAGTACCTAATTCCTTTCATATATTTGTTAGCTTTTAGCTATCTGAGAACCCTTCAATTTCTAGTAATGGGTTTGTTTACATTATGTCATAGCATGGTAGTCAGTTGTTTTTGATAAAACAATAATTAAATTGTTATTGCTATACTTGACATAGATTCTCAAAGTAGTATCAGACATTCTTCTCATCCTTGTTAACATTTTTATCTACTTTTAAACAAGTTTGTATGTTGCATTTTGCATAAATAACTTGCTACATATCGTTTGTTTACATTCTGATTCCACCATCATGGTCATTTAGTTTTTAATAATTTATATATAAAATGACTATTCTCATGGTTATGGTCTGTTCTCATAGTAGTGTTAAGTGTCCCTCTTACTACTGGTAACACTCTTATTAATCTTTGTTCAAGTTTTAATAAAGTATCTTGCTTAACTAGTTGGTTACATTGTTTCTGCTTACTACTGGCTATGTATTCATAGTCAACTAGTTTACAATATTTTGGTTACAAAACTATTGTCGTTATACTTATAATCTGTTCTCATAGTAGCACCAGATGTTCATCTAACTACTGGTAATACTTTCATTAATCTTGGTACTAGTTTTAATACTGTATTTTGTTTAACTAATTTGGCATACTAGGTTCCATTTCTTCTATCTTTGTGCCATCATATTTGATCTGCTTTATTTGTATTATCTTTCAATATAATACACTGTCTACTAGGGTGTATCATTACTTATAATAAATCCTTGATTGGTATAATTGTTGATGGTTATTTGGTTAAACTAACATGTATGATTTTTTGTTTCATAGGTGTCTTTCCTATGGGGTTATGTAACAATGTACAACATATTCTAATGCAGCATTTTGCTACTACTAACATGACTTCAGTATGGTATTCTATTACAATATTTTAATTGTTTTAATACACATGTTTACACTACTTCTTCTTAAACCATAATACAAATATTCTTGAACTAATGACAATATCTTTCTTGTCGTTGTTTGTAACTAATTTCTGTCACACTTGTTTGATATTTAACAAACTACTTTGTTTGTTATTATTCTTTCTCTGGCCTTTCTTTGCATTGTATTCTGTTTTGCCGTGGCATTCAGTTACATTTCTTTTAAAATTTACGAAGGTTTTTATTGTCAGTTCTCTGAATAATAATATAACTGTTCTATTTTATATTATTTTGGTGGTCTTATGATTATCTACTTGAATTACAATCTTTATTAAATTAGTCACACTAACTGTCTGTGTATATTTGACTATTTAATTCTTGATGTTTTCACTATGAAAGTAACACATTTTCTTCCACTATAAACCTTATCACTGGAATTGTTTGTGTGATTTATTAGGTTAAAATTAGTTAACTGGCCACAGGTTTTCACACTTATATTAAGTACTCACTATAATTATTTGTGATTTCTTAAATGTTAAACGCTGTTTCTTCATAGTTGACAATCACTATTCTTTTGGTTACTAGTATTGTCTCTAGTACACTTGATGAATGATGATTCCTTGCATGGTGTATACATTTTCTTCTCTCTTCATGTCATGTTTCCTTGTCCTTCTTCTTCCCTTCTTCTTTAGGTTTGTACGTCTTCTTCAACATTTTCATTGTAGTAGTCGTTGTTTCATAATATTCATATTTGTCAATATATCGGTTTGTCTGCCATCATTGTGGTTGCTCTTGAGTTGTTTCTTCCTTTTATTTTTGATGATTCCCCTCACTGTTGGAATCTATTGGTATTGTCGTTATGTTGTTGGTATTGGTATTATTCTCGTTATTTCCCCTCACTGTTGGATCCTATTGGGCCTGGTTACTAACATTTTATTTTGGCTCATGGTCATTTTCTTTCTTCATTTCATATATGATGCTGCTATGTTACACTTTCTCCTTCATCGTTGGAACTTTACACTAATATATCTGTAGGTACACACTTTTGGTTCACATAGTTTTATTTATCTAGAAATACCTTCATGCTTTCCTGTCATTTGGAGTTATTCTTGCTTACATTATGTAACTACCATATTTGGTAACGTTACAAAGTACACCTTTAAAATTATATTGTCACAAGCTCAAATTAATCATCAGGTACAGTCCAGCCATTGTCTGTTTACAAAAATCTCATTTAAATGAGGATCAATATGTTAACTCGCTAACTACAGGGCTTTAACCTCTACAATATACTAGGTCACTGAAAAAAAATTTTGTGGGTACACTTTTGTTACAGTAGTTATATGACAGCAGAATCCTGCTGGGATGTCCCAAGTTCCTGGTGCTAGACAGCATGACACGCTGGTGCAACATGCTGGACTCAATGTGCTATACTTCTATCATAATATCACATTCAGTATTCCAGCTCAATTTCTGCACATGGAGGAGTACTATACAATTAGGACCAGTCTACATTACCAACAAATGTTACTGAACTCCACTCTTTCTGTATTTTCAGAAACCCTGGTCACCATTTGCAATTTGTATGTTTCCTTCAGACAGTATTTTACGTGAAGAGCTTCTGCATTTGATAATCTCACTTCCCCCTTCCTTAATAATTGTCAGTGGTGCCTTTAATGGGCACAATCAACAGTACTCTTTATTCCAGCGGTAGAACTATTGAGTGTGTAGTACATGCTTGTCACTTGCACTACACTTGAGCAAAAGAAACATGGTGCACTATAATTTTTCATACTGAACATGGCCCAACATGGTTGCCTTATTCTATGTAGCAACTACATTATTCATGCACATAGAGATTTGTAGGAAGACATCTTCTCTGAGATAACCTGCCGGGGCTGAATCAAGATGCTTCATGCTACAGACTGGTAACTGATAACCTACTCGCCTGTACTCAGTTCTAGTTCTACACTCCAAATTATAAGTACATAATACATGTCTTACATGGGTTCCTTGGTGGACTGATGGAGTTTTCTGCTCCTGCCACAAGATCAATGTGGGGCTGTGAAAAGATTATAACATGTTTGTACTACTGACAGCTAGATTCACTTTAAGAAAATTCAAGGAATAGCATAGTGTACACTTAAACAAGTTTTGCAAAAACTCCTTGAAACCCCAGTACTGCCCAGCATTAAACAAATCAAATCTTCAGTACAGTTAGAACTACATAAGGAGGAACTTTGGCCTCCATTATTTTTCTTTCTTTATTCCGTCAAAGGTAACCCTCCCCTATGTTTCTCTCAGACAATTAATACTGCTGCATCACAATGAACACTTTGGCAGTGACAACATCAAACAATATAACTAGACCATTACTCTTCATGAATTGCAGAGCTTCGTTAGGAACACTAGACTGTATCAGTGAAACCAGATGACTTTCACATACATTATATATGCCCCACCTCACATTTTGAGATATTACTGAAAATGTATAATGCTTCATGTATTTCTGGGAGTTTTCAGTAGTTTAAAGTACTGCAAAGATTGTTCCTATTCTAAAACCAAACAGGAATCTCTCTTTGTTAGACAGCTATTGTCTTATCTCATTGACATCCATTCTATGCAAAGTACTTGAGCAAACTGTTAATGGCAGGCTGCAGTGGGAACAGGAGAGGAGAAAGCGCATGTCTCTTGCACCCTATAGCTTTTCACACTCCAGATCCAATCTTAACCAGAATTTCTGTTTACAAAATAACATCATCGAGTGCTTCATTAAAAAGCAATGTTTACTACCTTCAACCTCAATTTAATAATAAGAAGGAACAAAATTGTCAATACCTTACACAGATAGAATTTTAAATAACACTTTCTGATTTTTACACCACGCTTTTTAATAAGTCACATGTTTAATGTAAGATTGAGGACTATCTATTACAACATCAAAGACCTACATTGCCTGCAGATGAACTAGCCATATTTCTACCCTTCACTGAATTAGGCTGGAAGATGAGATTTTACAAGAAACAACTGACACATTATAATAGTCAGCAGTATCCTGTGTATTTCACTATTCAACTACCAACAACAGCCGCTTACTTTTCTAGCACAGGAACCAGTTCTAGCATAGATTCAACACTAACACAAATGGATTTCCCATACTAACTCTAGACAAGGTATGCTTTCTGGAAGCCATAGTTGATTTTTAAGTTAACCAGGAAACCACATACTGACAAAACCACATTTCTGAAGAAATCATGAACCAACAGATCCATTTTTCCTTGCCATGGTTCTTCACAGTGCTTACTCAGCTGGGCTATATGTGATTAAGTTGGCACTAACACTAATAGTAAATGGCAATATTATCTCGTACGCTCTTATTCATTCTCTGCTTTAAATTCTCCATTCGCCATGGGGTACCCATGAGAACAGGAAAAACCCATTGCAAAAACACCTTATTATCAGCTTCTAACTTGCATATTTGTTTTGTGTGGGTATATGACCACCACTTGGGCATTCCTGGTATTACTGTAACTGATAAAACTGTCAAAACACTGCAGTATTACTTAAATCCTTAATCTTCTGTTCCATCAACTGATTTCAAAACAGTCGTTAAATCAAAATTTAAAAGGTAGTGAGAAAAAAGTCAGCAAACCAGTGGACATTAATCCGACTATTAATGGCTGGCCTTCATCAGTACCATATAATAGGAGAGGAGAAGGTATCCCCTGCTGACTGAGAATTAGCCACACCAGATTAACCCACTCCTATTTCTTTGGAAATTCCTCATTCACATCATGCTCTTTTTGTCAAGTACCAGTTGCTGTTCACCACACACACTGGTAGACTGCACGGTTTCCTCCATGCAGAGAAACCGTTGCTAATTCTTAGTTAAAGTAATGGGTGATGGTTCATAAAGTACTGACTAACTGGTACTCTTCTTGAAATTGACTGACATTTTCACCAAGATTTAACAATGTCATCCCCTGCTGCATCTAATCTCGCAGCTGTACACAGTACAGTAAAAAAAAGTAAGTAGTAAGGAATATGAATAAAAAAAGTAGGCCTAAGTTATAAAAATCTTATACATTTAATCATTTTTAACCACTTATAAATATCTTAATACAAAGTAACAAACAATTAAACAATATATTTAATACTGTCTTATACTGACACTACAATATGAAATTTTATGTTAAAATAAAGCAGTAACGAACAGATTCAAAAAACAAGTAATACCTTCCCCCACAATAACCCACAAAAGTAAATTAACAAATGCAGTCAGAAAGTTTTAATATTTAAATAAAAAAATGTTTTGAAAACTGTAGCAAAGGTGAGAAACAAAACAAGACCCAGTTTGCCTACACTTTAATATAGGAAACTGTACTAAATTCGTTTATTTCGATAATGCACTCTCACTAACATTGAAATAATGTCAGTGAAGAGTGTTTTGCCTTAATAAAATAAGGTTAATTTTTCTGGCCTTTCCTACAGTTTTAAAGTACACTGGCCTGAAGCCTCCTAGTCTATTTGGATAATATTAAATAACAAATAAATCTACACTGCCACACCCACATTTTTAACACAGTCTACGTTATTAAGCAACCTTTGAGCTGACACTTTTTTTGTTCTTTCATCCTGTAGTTTACCAACTCTTCTCATTTGTTCTTCAAACTGGCATTCAGCACAGCATTCAGAAAACATTCCAGACAGAGGAGAATTATATTTAATTGTAGGTCTGTTCATGTTCTTCTGTTTATGAGACCAAACATGAAATGCAGTCTCACAAACTAAATATATAACTGTTGCCCATGATGGCAATAAGAGCAATGTTGGAAGGCAAAATGCAAGAAGTTTTACACAACATTTTTTCTTTTTCTCTTGTTGATTTTCTACTGGAATAGTTTCCGATGTTTCACCTTTCTTCAGAAGAGATTGTGGTACCTGAAACATTAAATATCATTTAATATTCATTATGATATCTAAAAAGTGTTAAGATTATATGACTTTTAAGTTGTAACTTCTAATTCATAGAATTTTTGTTATATACTACTTACTGGATGTGTCCCATCTCCATGTGGCTGAAAGTTATGAGAGAAAATTGTGTGTACACAATGGTTGACAGCTAAGAGAATATACAAAACATATCTGTTTTTCCAAAACTACAACTCAGAGTGTACCGGTACTGTATATAATGCTTGTATAAAAAACAGATGTGTGTGATGTAGTGTGGTGTGGTGTAGGAGTCACAGATTGTAAGATGCCTTCACATCTCAGGCTGCAAACATATGGAGCTGAGTCTCAAGGAATACTCTTCATATTTTTAAATGTAAGTAATTAATTTACAAAGCCAAATAGTGAAAATGCTTACCACATAGCAGAAGTATAGAGTGGGCCATAAGGTGCATTTGTTTATAAATACTAGTGCCAAGTGACTTACAACCTATTCTGTACAAAAGCACATACTACATACTTTTTCTACACATAAAAATACATAAAGATGTGTGGTGAATTCCAGAAGCCAAATTGATCATATATTGGTTTAAAAAATGTGCTAGTTCTCTCCAGGGATAATGTTCAGGGGTGAAATGTCACTTAAATCACAATTTTTAGTAGTAATTCCATAAAATATATAGTTGGTAATGCTCAGAAATACAAAGCATAAAAATCTGATGAAAAGGGATGTGACTAAATCAAGAATTGAGTATGAACGACAAAAAATTACATAAAAGGAACAGAAAAATAACTAAAAAAGAATAAAAATAAGCACTTGGGACAAGACTGTGCATATTTTAGCATACTAAAATTAGCAGAGCCAGTATTAGAAGAGACTATATGACTGACACAGAATGATTAGCCAAAGAATGATACACAAACAGATCATACACAAATGATACATACAGATATGATTGACAAAGAATGTAGGTAGGCCATAACAGACATGATACCAGTAACAAATATGCACACTGAAGAACAAGACATTGTAGAATTTAATACTGCAATAAAGAAAGAAAGAAAGATGGGCTACGTAAAACAACAACATAAAGCATTTAAACCAAGAAAACACTAATGCATGGACAAGGGAAAGAATACTGGTAAATGAAACTGATTACTTGAAGAATAACTGTAATAAAAAATGTTCATATTTTTTCATAATAGTGAAAGTCAGGATTAACTGTAGAAGTCATAAATGAAACTCTAAAGGTTAATAAAATTATTAAAAAGTAATAAAGCACCTAAGTACAAATAATGACTATATACCTAAGTAATCTGAGATGAAGAAGTTATACTAAAATGAAGAAAATGTGGTCTTATACACAAACCACAAAAAAATATAGACAACTACCGGTATATAATTAAACATAATCATTTTATGGAGACTAAATGTAGTAATTAAATTAGCATCTAAACTATATTCTTCATCACCATATGAAAGATTGAAAGTATAAACAAAAGAAATCTGGAACAGTAACCAATGCAGATTTTAAAGAACCCATTTTACAACAAATCATATACAAATCTTATGATGAGAGCATGTTGTATGTGAATCAATTTTTATTTTACTGTGTGTGTGTTCTCCACATATACATGCTAAAACATTGTTGTATTTCCCGAACGCATCCTAAATTTACCTACACAAACCTCCTGGAACACGGCAAAAAATACTGTAAACAGGATAAAAGTGTATAATTGTAAACTTTGTAATTCATGAGACAATGCCTTTTCACTCTGAATTTATAAATGATCAGGACCATTACTGAAGATGGTGTCATCTTCATATGCTTTATGAGCTCTGTAAAGGGGAAGGTGAAGTTATTATAAAACAATGCCAAAAATATACAGTATATTTTTTTTGTAACTTTATGCCAACCAATAAAGGTTGTGATAATGAGATCAAATATATAGTTTTCAAGGGGTAGACTAGTCATCCACTAACTGTATCCTGTTGTCTCTAGTCAGAATATGATTTAAAAAAGTTGAAAATTTCATTAGGAAGTACTTATATATGTAAATAATATGTGTGAAACATTAAGAAAAACTCATAAACTGAAAGCAATGTAACTGAGTTACTGGAGAAGTTGTCACTTCTCTAGAATGGAGTGGAAGCAGTTATAAAGACACACGCAAACAGTTGACTGGTATGACTACTTGAAAACAATGCTGAAAGATAGTGGACTTCAAAAAATATGGAAGTGGCAACAATAATGAAAAGAAAAATACTATCAGCAAAACATTTATAGATGGAAGAATAAAGCAGGATAGATAGGTAAAAATTGGAAGCTAGGATGTGAGGATAACTGAACAGCATAAAACAAATCATGTATATGTATTATGTTATGGCCGCAGTATGTGACTCAAAAGCTGTAGTAGGAACCAGAAATCTGAGGACTGATGATAAATCAGCCTAAGACAAAATGCATGATAGTCCAAGATGGATGATGTAACAAGTGTTAGTCAGACAAAATAGAAGAACAGGTGTATGAGAAAGTAGAAAATTGTAAATATCTAGTAGTGTTAGTAAATGAAACAACTGAAAGAAGTAAAGAAATTACAGAACATAACAGGTGGGGAAAGAAGCATAGAGAAGCCACAGATTTATCAGAGTCAGAAATACTAATACTACTGTATAGACAAACAAAGACAAGAATTTCTAAGGCAGCAACAAGATCTGTAGTGAAATGTGTTGCTGTGGTCATGTGTCTGACAGACAACAGTAAAAATAAACTATGAAATTTTGAAAGAAATGTAATGAGAAATGGCATAAGCCTGAAGAAACTGCATGCAGGAGAATATGAATGGCAGAAAAGTCAAGAAGTAGAAGAGCTGCTGGATGGAGAGAAAATATATAACACAATACTACTACTACTAATAATAATAATAATGATGGATCCTTTCCATAACACCAAAGAGTTAGGCAGGGCAGGCTAATTAAAGACATTCAGGATACAAAGAACGTGGTGTACCAATTCCTTCCCAAGAATGTTCGACATACTTGTACTGACTTCCACAGACATTCAGGATACAAGGAACGTGATGTACCCGTTACTACCCAAGATGTTATTCCACATACTCGTACTCACATTCACGTACTGTACTCACTCACCTGGGGCTGAAAAAACACCTTGATTTTCTGGTATATCCAGGGATCAAACCCAGGACCTATAGATTAGTAACTAGGCACCATACCCACTGGAGAAAATATAAAAAGGCATATAAAAGCACAGAGGTTAAGGTGGTTTGGTGGCATATAGAGAAGAGCATCTGACGCAATAATAAGGAAGATACTGAAATGGAAAACACTGAATAACAGAGACCATATTCAAGATAGAAGGAGAATCAGTTGCAAACGGAGACAGAGAGAGGAGAATGGGCTGGCTGGTGAATACAGCAAAGATGCATTAAAACTTATAATTAAGACAAATATGCAGAGATACCTATGTAGTAATTTACCATGAAATCGAATAATGAGATCCAGGAAAATAGAATAACCAATATTCAATAATATTGTGTCACCTATAACCAATAACCAATATTGTGTGTGTGTGTGTGTGTGTGTGTGTGTGTGTGTGTGTGTGTGTGTGTGTGTGTGTGTGTGTGTGTGTGTGTGTGTGTGTGTGTGTGTGTGTGTGTGTGTGTGTGTGTGTGTGTGTGTGTGTGTGTGTGTGTGTGTGTGTGTGTGTGTGTGTGTGTGTGTGTGTGTGTGTGTGTGTGTGTGTGTGTGTGTTATTGAAAACCAGTATATCATTCTGTACATCAAATTTTTCCATTATGCAGAAGTAATTAGTCATAAAAAGTACTAATCCAAGCCGGTAGATCTCTTTTTATTATATCTGTACAATAAGTAATACTCTTGTAGCCTTTTTTTGTAGTAATTACTTTTCATGTTATTGCAAATATCTTAAATAAACTTTTAATTATGTTACATTGTAGCATTTTTGTAAGACAACAGAAACAGCTTACAGAATTGAAACAGAAAGAAATTATAAACATAAAATCAGTGATTATATCTCAAGGGATCATGAACTATGGAAGTGAAATAAAAAACTCAAATGCTAGGAAAACATGAATTCAGTGAAGAAACGTTATTACTGACAGACTCCATCAAATACATTTCAATTAATTTCAGAGAAATCCACAGTATGCCTATTTGCTAAATCTTTCAGTGCCAGTGTCTGACTGTTCAGACATTGATTATTTAAAGCTATAAGCTATACACCATAAACATGTAGTTGTATCAAAGGAAATCGGAAATAGTTACTCTTTCCATTTAACTTATAATAGTATACATCTTCGTGGTGTATCAATGTGTCAGTGGGGTGTTTACAACAAAATGAATTCGTAGCCTTTTCCAAAGGCTTGTATTTGGTTGCCTATCACAGTATTGCATTTGTTGTTAATGTTGAGGTTTCATATAGTTGTGTTCTGTAATGAATGGTGAATCAGCCACTTAAATGAAAATACAGCCACACAAACACTCTCTCATTTATCATTTCTGAGTGAAAATCAGTGGCGGCGCTAACGAAACGGGGGCCCCCCGCGAAACTAATTAGGGGGCCCTATAAAAATGGTTAAATTTTGTATACGTAATAGAGAAAAACACTCAAATGAGTTTGCAAATAAATATGCAAATAATGCAAGATAAATCACAAAGCGTTTGCAATTTACAAAGGACGTTTTACACGTGTACAAACTCTTAAAATTCATTGTTGCTAAATAGACAAAGTTCTATACAAACTATAAAAAAACCAAAATAAAAAGAATGATTTATTTTTACGTCAAAGATCTAAAGTCAGACTATGAAACAGTACCGCACACAGAGTGGCAAAAATTTATTATTTAAAAACGAATATCAGCTTCTTTCAAACATTTAAATTAGTTTGTAACTGAATTTGTAAAATTCTTGAATATACTCTATACAAGTTCTCCTTAAGTCTAATCCAATTCAATAACACTCGAACTCAAGTAATGTACAATATTTACAGATGAGGATCAACCAAAGTTCACCGTTTTCCTAAGCCTAGTCTTCTTTTTTTAATAGCTAAGAACTTTTCAACCACTTCGTTGATATTAGTTTTCTGTATCTCACATGCTCAATGCTTAACAGTGCCAAGTCACTCAACCGAGTTTGTGCCATGGTACTTCTTAAGTATGACTTAATTTAATTAATTTAAGTTTTGAAAAGCTTCTTTCCGCTGTAGCTGTTGTGACAGGTATGGTTAAATAAAGCTGCAAAGCTGTAGTTAAGTCTGGGAGGCAACTCATAAGGCAGCTGTTTTCTTCAACCAGTAAATTCATCATTTCTCGAATTCTTTTCTTGAGTAGAATTTCTTTGGCCATCAGAGCTTTGAAGGATATTACTTGGTCAGGCAGTGATGTGGAAAGGTCACCAGGATACACATTTACCAGAGCCTTACTTTTCTCCACTATTGTCTCTTGTGAGAAGTTTACTAAATTCTGAGGCGTCAGGAATGAAAACCTATCATCAATGCAATGCAATCCTTCGAATCTCATTTGTAGCTGAGCTATTACAATATCTAGTGTTGCATTGAAAACTTTTACTTCAAATGATTTCAATCAGAATGATCAATATTGCACACCACTATATAAAAATTATTATACAGTGGTGTGCAATATTGATCATTCTGATTGTGATTTCAACCACTAACACAAATTTCTTCATTAAACGTCTGTTCAAATGATTTCACTGGGTCGTCAATTCTATGGTCAACTGATAATTCAACAAAGAAGCGTTTTACAACTCGTTTACGCTTATTTTTCATGTTACAAGTTATGTCCCATGACTGGGCCAACTGGGGCCCCCCATGAGGGTCGGGGCCCCCCCGCGCCGCGGGGTCTGCGGGGGCCTTATCGCCGCCACTGGTGAAAATACTTTGTACAATCTTACACAAGGAAAATATTTTAAATGATGAATTTGTCAGTAATGTAACTGATATAGGAAGTATTATACTACTGAAATTGACAATACTGGTAGTACATTTCTTAAGACTAAAACCCTTGTTTTTACTGTTATTACATTTAAGGTTCAGGACATTAGCCATTATATATACAGATTAAATCACGTTTAAACCCCTTAACCAAATCAGAAGATGTGAAGACAACTTCTGTTGTGGTTAGGAGTCAGAATATTGACTTAATCTGTATATATCTGGAATCTTATAATTTGTAATAACAAAAAAATATTGATAGTAATCAGTATGTACTCCACATACTGATATGTAACTAACATCTATATCAGGTATGCTAGACAATTATCTACTCACTGTTCCTGATTCCGAGTCAGATAATGAAAGTTATTATACTAGAATTAATCTGCTTTCAGAGTATATCAGTAGATTAGCAAAACTTTACAACCCACCACAAAACAACTATCAATAAATGAAACACAAAGACCCACAGTTTATACTACAGTATGTATCCAAAAAATCTTAGTTCAAATTCAAATTTTAGATGCATTGTGATTCTGTGACTTATTATTGCACAACATTTTTGTATACAGATTTGTTAATGCATATTAAAACCAAAAAAAGTCAAGGAAAGGTCTTGCATATATATAAACACACACACACACACACACACACACACACACACACACACACACACATATATATATTTTATAACGATTCATAATAGTGTCCTATCTGAGCATTATAAGAAAGTGTTAGACTGTACGAGTATAGCAGCGTAAGCAAGAGAGAGAGCGTACTATCGCAGCCATCTCACTCTAATCTCGTCACAGCGACGTCTGCTACCGGTACGAACATGAAATTTTACTCAATTCAAATTATCAGTTCAACCTGCAATAACTTCCAAACTAATAAATATAGGGCAATTCTGAAAACAGCATTGTATTCAGCAAGTAAAGCTTTATAAGTAGCCGCAATCTCAGTTAATATAATTAACAATTGAAGAAGTTATACAGAAGACGAACGCCATAAGGAATAACGAGAGAATTATACTACATAAGAATTAGGTGTTTTCACACACACACAGATAAAGACCTAAGCAACAATATTCTGTGGTCAGATCTTTGAAAACACATTTGCAAATACCTGAAATCAATCAATTTGCAAACACAGGAAGTACGATTTTGACTAGAAATTCTCTGCCATTTCAAACCTGTCATGGGGTGTTTGCTCGACCTGTTCGAGATTGTCGAGACTGGAAAAACGTATGATTTATTTGAACAACCGATCAGAAGCCTGTATTTAAAACAGACGCCAACTCAAACCGAGGGGTAGCGTTACTCTTCGATCGAATCTTCAATGCGCTAGTCGTGTATAAATTACGTGCAGAAATTTTACAATCACGCAAAGTGGTATTTAAGTGCGAAATTTGAGAAGTAGTCCGCAGTGAAGATGAACTAGTACTGTTCAACAACTCTCGCTGTGTAAAACAACATTAATTAATTAATTAATATTCAGCCGTGAAGTGACCTGAGCAACAGAGAGCGACAGCATCTGTAATTGCCAGAGCATCTTTCTACCGGATTGATCAACATCATTTCTTCTGGGCGAAACCATCGAAAGGAGAACCTCTACGGATTCCTATCTTCGGTCGACGCATCAAACAGTAAGAAATAGATTCATTGATCAATGAAATAAGCACTAAACAAATAATAAAAAGCAATAAACAATTTTTAAAAGACACTAAGAATCACACACTTTGTATTTAATGTGTAAGATTAGTCATAACATAGAATAGGAGTGTAGAATGGAAAGTGAGGTGTAGTATTGGACGTACAAATTATTGTAGACCTGTTCTTTATCACTGGTTTGGAAGATATCAATCTCTTCATTCAACCAGATAAGAGCAATAGGTCGTTTGAACGTCTTAATCTTTACTTTTCACACACACTCGTTAATTATAAGCGTTAGGGTAGCAATAAGTCCTACAATTAACATTTTCAAGAGTTTAAAAATAATTAAAATGTTAATTAAACATACTCAAGCAAATATATAAAGTGTTATTTGTAATGATTCTCCTTGAATCCACAATCACTGAACGAATCCTGAGAAATTTGTGTCTCTACACTCTGAGCTAAGCTGGAACCGTGTCATTAGTATTTGGGATATGTTCTGGCGCCCAGGTAAAGTAATCTCACGGGTAAGTAACGTTTTATCTATCATTCAAAATATTAGATAAGAGTGTTAGATAAAAAGGTAGCGTTGTAATATATATATTATAACACTACTATATATTACCTTCCTGAAATAATAACTCATGGATATGATTTAACAACATATTGATTTAATCTTTGTAACATAAATTCCAATTATTGGAAAATTCCATTCGATACATATAGTTGTCACAGGGTCGATATTTATCTCAGGATTTATAGTTAAATAATTTTAATATATTTCGTGGGAATTCTTGTGGCTGCTACGAAAAGTTCCTTTGCATGTTGATTAATAATAGAGAGTACCTTTACAAACAATATATTACTTATAATCTAAAAATTGCTGAAGGGTTCCTGGTCGTTTCTGAATATTTTTCTTGATTGTGTGTATTATTTGCTCATGTAAATGGTAGTGGAAGGATTATTATCTTCGATGATGGTCCTTCAGATCTTCTTTCACACACGGGTCATCTATTTTTATATACTTTTAATTACCTCTAGACACGCACTATTCAACTGCTTTCCATCACAATTAACAATTAAGTGTTATTTCTTCTTTCTTTTAGTTACCTATCTCATACAAATTTCTTAAATTTTGATTGGTCATTTATGTACAGTTTAAATGTTATAGGATCAACACCCATTACCTACATTATATTTTATAAATTACCTTTAACAGATAATTTTATTATTATACTCTAATTATATATGCAATGTTTATACAATTATTAATTAGATAATTATAAACAATTTGATACTAAACATGCCTCAGTTTATAACTGTAAAACCTTATTAATTTGAATTTCTATGATATGTGGTGGAACAATTTGTTATGATTTATTGTAATTTCTACTTTGACTACCTGAGATAAATATATTTACATAAATTAACTGGTGACAGAAAATCTTATAACATATAACAAAACTTTTAATAATAATAATTGTTTTTGACAGTTTTAGTTTATTTATACTGCTAAACTATTGTCTGTATGATAAACTAAAATTCTATCTAATAATAACAAAACACTTCCATCAAAAATAATTACACTGTTTAACGGTAGTCTGTGTCGCTATTTCTTATGATCACACTCATTACTTTAAAGGTTTGTGTCCCTTTTCCTTTCCTTGATTATAGGCCTATATGATTATAATTAATACAATTTTATTATATGGATTAGGTACTCTTTATTGGGTTTGGATTATTATTCAGGGTAAGTTGATTAGGCCTACTAGGTTTATTTATTTCACTTTTTTCTGTTTACTGCCCTATTCTACTGGGTTATTTCTGGGTTTCTGGATAATATTATATAAGTCAAACCAAATAGTTTTCCTTTAATTTGCTAGCAATTATTATTTCTTGGTTCTTCTCTGGATCGGATTTCACTATTATTTACTATTCTTTTGTAACATTTGTTTCGTTACAAATTGCCTCCCTTCAGAAGTAATTATTTCTGAACACTTCATTAGGTGTGAGGACATAATTACTTATGTTATTTTACCTTTTCTTACTCATGATATTTTTTTCATGGATTGTTGATTATAATCTTCTGAATTGCTACTATTGGGTTAGTATATGGTGATTGGCTATGCTCGATTATATCATTTAACAACATTTTATTAATTTCATCTCTAACCGCCTCCTTCAATGAATATGGTATAGGATAGGATTTTCTGTGGAATTCTGCTGGTTCTTTAAATTGTATTCTACACTGATAGTTTTTTACTTTTCCTGGGTTTTCTGAAAATACATGTTTATACTTCTTATATATCATGATGAGATCTTCTACTTGTTTTGCTGTCAAATTATTTGTGCCTTGGTGTCTAAACTCTCTTATCTCCTGTAATTTACTGTTCCACAGGTCTTCATTTGTCATATTATAGATTATTTTTCTGCATTGGGTGTCATTATTTAAAAAATTTAATTCCCTAACTTGGTGATGGGTACGGTTCAGAGGGGCACCATCGCTTCCTATTAACTCTGCCGTCCACATAACACCTTCTGAGTTCAAGGACACCTTCTCCTTGCTCAAATCAATAATGGCTGAGTATTTCCTCAGCATATCGCATCCGATTAATAATTCGAATGGTAGGCCGATTGCGACCAAACATATAATATTAATTGTAACACCTTTGCTTTTTATTTCCAATGACACTTGTTTTCTCACTGTTTTATTTTGACGCCCAGTGGCACCTATTAAAATAACATTATTGACAGGTAAGGTAGGTATTATATTTTTACTTTGTTTCTGTATTCTCTCCAGTTCAACGTCGTTAATAAGTGATACATTTGCACCAGTATCTATCATTATTCGTGTAGGAATTCCTTCAATTTGAGCGGTTATGTATAAAATTTCATTATGCTGGTTGATTCTACTTGTCACCGTTTCCTCCAACAGTTCTTCTCGAAGATTTTTCAAATAATAACTGTAAATAATAGTAAGATTTTGACTGTCCGTCCTTAAACTTTGGTTGTCGTTATACTTCAAAATTCTTTTATTTTCCATAATTAGCTTTTCATAATTAGTTGGTAGTAATTTGTTATTACTATATTTTTGAATTTGGTGGTTACTGTACCCAGTAGTTAGTAGCAGTAAGGGGTCGCGAGGGTTTATTACTGCCTCACTCCGTTTAAATTAAGGCTATCATGATTATTTTCCGGGCATGACTGTTGATTTGCCTGGACTGGTGTGCTGGTTCCTGGTTGTTCATCCTCTCGGTTGTCTAATTGTTCACTTCCCCTTGATTCTCGGAAGTCCTCATGGCTTCTACTTCTGACTCGGTTATAATGGTGACTCATCCCTCTGGGATTTCCTCTTTGATCATAACTGTTATTAAAACTGTTCCTCCGAGGTTGATGGTATCTCCAGTAATCCCCTTCTTCGGCACCGATGTAATTTATTCGGGGTCGGTACGAACGATTATTATTATAATTACCCTGATTATTATTGTTATTAACTCCTGAGTTACTCCTAAAATTATTATAATTTTGGTTTGTTCGGTAGTTATTATAATTATTATTGTTTCTATTACCCGGATGGTAATTTTGATTGGGCCTGTTGTTATCATTATTGTTAATTGGGTTTCGATTGAAGTTTGCTGGTTGGTTATTATTTGGGGTAAAATTTTGGTTGTAATTACGATCGTTGACATAACTATTCCGGTTATTCATGTTATTATATTGATTATGATTCATACCATGGTTATTATTTTTTGAACCGCACTGATCAGTTCGTTGTCTGCTTCTTTTGTAGTAACCCTCGTGTTCATAATTTTCTAATAAGTCAGCCATTGCGTGGACCGTTTTAATTTGGCTTCCCAGGCGTGCTCTGGCAATTCCTGTGTCATAATGGTATGCCATTTTAGTTACTAGGGATTCTTCTGGTATTCTTGGCTCTAGGTGTCTCGCCAAACACACCTTTCCCCAGAAGTAAGTAGTTGGAGATGTACCTCTATTTCCATCATATCTTCCCTGACAAATGTTGTCCCTTATAATATTTTGTATCGCTTCGGACCAGTATTTTTCTTTAAACAGTTTTTTAAATTGAGCGTAGTCCACTATCTCATTCCTGGTTGCTGTCCACCAGTTGTCCGTAATCTCCCTAAAATGCTCATCCAACATCTCTCTAATCGAGCTCCAGATAGTTATTCGATGTTTATTAAAATGTTCCTCAATTCTGGCCAGGAATTCCATGGGGTTTCTACGATAACTTTTGAAATTAATCCCTTCTTTGGTTTCATTTGTGGAAACATGAGTAATATTATTTGGTCTGGTTCTAATTAACTCAATTTCTTCTTGATTTTGGCGTACTTGACCAGTTAAATTGTTCATCATAGTGTTAATATTGTCACACCTTTCTCCGGTTTGTTTCTGTAAATTAACTAAATTTTCTTGTTCCTTTTGTATTCCTTCTATTTGAATACGACTATTTTCTTGGACCTGGTCTATTCTAGTATTTATCACTGCTTCATTTTGTGTAATGGTTTCGTTAGCTTTTCTCAGTCTCTCATTAGTGTCAGCTATTTCTTGCTTCCTTTCCTCATCGATTTTGTCCATCTTCTGGTTAATTGTATCATTGACTTGTTCAATTCTACCATTAATTCTTCTTAAATTCTCTTCATTGATTTGTCTGAACTCTTCCTTCATTTGGTTATTATTTTCACTTATAGTTTGTCTTAAAGTTTCATTAGTACTTTCTTTAATACTGTCGATTTTCTCATTTATCCGTTTTAAATTCTCGTTAGTGTCTTCTCTGTTTTGGTCAAATCTCTCCTCCATCTGTTTTATTAAATTTTCACTCATTTTCTCATTTGTTTGTCTGTTATCTTCCTTGATACTATCAATTTTCTCATTTGTTTGTCTGTGATCTTCCTTGATGCTCTTCAAATCTTCCTTCGTTTGTCTGTTATCTTCCTTGATACTATCAATTTTCTCATTTGTTTGTCTGTGATCTTCCTTGATGCTCTTCAAATCTTCCTTCATTTCTTCCTTCTGCTTCTTAAAATTGTCATTCGTTTCTTCCTTATTTCTGTCCATTTTCTCACTCATACTATTCATTAATTCCATTAATTTTATAAGATTCGGGTCTCCCCTATCTTCCTTTCTTGCTACCGTCTCCACATCCTCCACCGATGTTACTTCTTTCTCTTCCATCCTGACTTCCTTCTCTGCCTCCTTCGTCCGTTTCAATGACGTAGCCCTCTTACGCATCTTTACAATTTCTTGGAACTTATAGCAGTCGCCAGCTAAAAATTAGGAAATTAATTTGGTTGTTTCAATTTCTTCACCTAATATTCCCTAATTTCAGCCTCACTAGTTGGTGCGCCAATTTATAATACTACTATATATTACCTTCCTGAAATAATAACTCATGGATATGATTTAACAACATATTGATTTAATCTTTGTAAATTATTGGAAAATTCCATTCGATACATATAGTTGTCACAGGGTCGATATTTATCTCAGGATTTATAGTTAAATAATTTTAATATATTTCGTGGGAATTCTTGTGGCTGCTACGAAAAGTTCCTTTGCATGTTGATTAATAATAGAGAGTACCTTTACAAACAATATATTACTTATAATCTAAAAATTTACACAAATTATATATTAAGTTACATACAAGTTTTGACGATATTCAATTTGTCCGTCTCAGAAAATAATGTAGTTTAATGTAAGTTTATCAATGTTTATGAAATGTTTTCCTTGTAATCACTGTTAGCTTATATATTGAATTTGGTTGCACTTTAAAATGTTGACTAGTGATTAGTGTTAGTGTAAATTGTTATATTGTCTAGTGGTTGTTCCTTGTTGAAAAAAAATATTGTCAAATTATACTTTACACATCTAGACGATATTGCTGAAGGGTTCCTGGTCGTTTCTGAATATTTTTCTTGATTGTGTGTATTATTTGTTCATGAAAATGGTAGTGGAAGGATTATTATCTTCGATGATGGTCCTTCAGATCTTCTTTCACACACGGGTCATCTATTTTTATATACTTTTAATTACCTCTAGACACGCACTATTCAACTGCTTTCCATCACAATTAACAATTAAGTGTTATTTCTTCTTTCTTTTAGTTACCTATCTCATACAAATTTCTTAAATTTTGATTGGTCATTTATGTACAGTTTAAATGTTATAGGATCAACACCCATTACCTACATTATATTTTATAAATTACCTTTAATAGATAATTTTATTATTATACTCTAATTATATATGCAATGTTTATACAATTATTAATTAGATAATTATAAACAATTTGATACTAAACATGCCTCAGTTTATAACTGTAAAACCTTATTAATTTGAATTTCTATGATATGTGGTGGAACAATTTGTTATGATTTATTGTAATTTCTACTTTGACTACCTGAGATAAATATATTTACATAAATTAACTGGTGACAGAAAATCTTATAACATATAACAAAACTTTTAATAATAATAATTGTTTTTGACAGTTTTAGTTTATTTATACTGCTAAACTATTGTCTGTATGATAAACTAAAATTCTATCTAATAATAACAAAACACTTCCATCAAAAATAATTACACTGTTTAACGGTAGTCTGTGTCGCTATTTCTTATGATCACACTCATGACTTTAAAGGTTTGTGTCCCTTTTCCTTTCCTTGATTATAGGCCTATATGATTATAATTAATACAATTTTATTATATGGATTAGGTACTCTTTATTGGGTTTGGATTATTATTCAGGGTAAGTTGATTAGGCCTACTAGGTTTATTTATTTCACTTTTTTCTGTTTACTGCCCTATTCTACTGGGTTATTTCTGGGTTTCTGGATAATATTATATAAGTCAAACCAAATAGTTTTCCTTTAATTTGCTAGCAATTATTATTTCTTGGTTCTTCTCTGGATCGGATTTCACTATTATTTACTATTCTTTTGTAACATTTGTTTCGTTACAAATTGCCTCCCTTCAGAAGTAATTATTTCTGAACACTTCATTAGGTGTGAGGACATAATTACTTATGTTATTTTACCTTTTCTTACTCATGATATTTTTTTCATGGATTGTTGATTATAATCTTCTGAATTGCTACTATTGGGATAGTATATGGTGATTGGCTATGCTCGATTATATCATTTAACAACATTTTATTAATTTCATCTCTAACCGCCTCCTTCAATGAATATGGTATAGGATAGGATTTTCTGTGGAATTCTGCTGGTTCTTTAAATTGTATTCTACACTGATAGTTTTTTACTTTTCCTGGGTTTTCTGAAAATACATGTTTATACTTCTTATATATCATGATGAGATCTTCTACTTGTTTTGCTGTCAAATTATTTGTGCCTTGGTGTCTAAACTCTCTTATCTCCTGTAATTTACTGTTCCACAGGTCTTCATTTGTCATATTATAGATTATTTTTCTGCATTGGGTGTCATTATTTAAAAAATTTAATTCCCTAACTTGGTGATGGGTACGGTTCAGAGGGGCACCATCGCTTCCTATTAACTCTGCCGTCCACATAACACCTTCTGAGTTCAAGGACACCTTCTCCTTGCTCAAATCAATAATGGCTGAGTATTTCCTCAGCATATCGCATCCGATTAATAATTCGAATGGTAGGCCGATTGCGACCAAACATATAATATTAATTGTAACACCTTTGCTTTTTATTTCCAATGACACTTGTTTTCTCACTGTTTTATTTTGACGCCCAGTGGCACCTATTAAAATAACATTATTGACAGGTAAGGTAGGTATTATATTTTTACTTTGTTTCTGTATTCTCTCCAGTTCAACGTCGTTAATAAGTGATACATTTGCACCAGTATCTATCATTATTCGTGTAGGAATTCCTTCAATTTGAGCGGTTATGTATAAAATTTCATTATGCTGGTTGATTCTACTTGTCACCGTTTCCTCCAACAGTTCTTCTCGAAGATTTTTCAAATAATAACTGTAAATAATAGTAAGATTTTGACTGTCCGTCCTTAAACTTTGGTTGTCGTTATACTTCAAAATTCTTTTATTTTCCATAATTAGCTTTTCATAATTAGTTGGTAGTAATTTGTTATTACTATATTTTTGAATTTGGTGGTTATTGTACCCAGTAGTTAGTAGCAGTAAGGGGTCGCGAGGGTTTATTACTGCCTCACTCCGTTTAAATTAAGGCTATCATGATTATTTTCCGGGCATGACTGTTGATTTGCCTGGACTGGTGTGCTGGTTCCTGGTTGTTCATCCTCTCGGTTGGCTAATTGTTCACTTCCCCTTGATTCTCGGAAGTCCTCCTGGCTTCTACTTCTGACTCGGTTATAATGGTGACTCATCCCTCTGGGATTTCCTCTTTGATCATAACTGTTATTAAAACTGTTCCTCCGAGGTTGATGGTATCTCCAGTAATCCCCTTCTTCGGCACCGATGTAATTTATTCGGGGTCGGTACGAATGATTATTATTATAATTACCCTGATTATTATTGTTATTAACTCCTGAGTTACTCCTAAAATTATTATAATTTTGGTTTGTTCGGTAGTTATTATAATTATTATTGTTTCTATTACCCGGATGGTAATTTTGATTGGGCCTGTTGTTATCATTATTGTTAATTGGGTTTCGATTGAAGTTTGCTGGTTGGTTATTATTTGGGGTAAAATTTTGGTTGTAATTACGATCGTTGACATAACTATTCCGGTTATTCATGTTATTATATTGATTATGATTCATACCATGGTTATTATTTTTTGAACCGCACTGATCAGTTCGTTGTCTGCTTCTTTTGTAGTAACCCTCGTGTTCATAATTTTCTAATAAGTCAGCCATTGCGTGGACCGTTTTAATTTGGCTTCCCAGGCGTGCTCTGGCAATTCCTGTGTCATAATGGTATGCCATTTTAGTTACTAGGGATTCTTCTGGTATTCTTGGCTCTAGGTGTCTCGCCAAACACACCTTTCCCCAGAAGTAAGTAGTTGGAGATGTACCTCTATTTCCATCATATCTTCCCTGACAAATGTTGTCCCTTATAATATTTTGTATCGCTTCGGACCAGTATTTTTCTTTAAACAGTTTTTTAAATTGAGCGTAGTCCACTATCTCATTCCTGGTTGCTGTCCACCAGTTGTCCGTAATCTCCCTAAAATGCTCATCCAACATCTCTCTAATCGAGCTCCAGATAGTTATTCGATGTTTATTAAAATGTTCCTCAATTCTGGCCAGGAATTCCATGGGGTTTCTACGATAACTTTTGAAATTAATCCCTTCTTTGGTTTCATTTGTGGAAACATGAGTAATATTATTTGGTCTGGTTCTAATTAACTCAATTTCTTCTTGATTTTGGCGTACTTGACCAGTTAAATTGTTCATCATAGTGTTAATATTGTCACACCTTTCTCCGGTTTGTTTCTGTAAATTAACTAAATTTTCTTGTTCCTTTTGTATTCCTTCTATTTGAATACGACTATTTTCTTGGACCTGGTCTATTCTAGTATTTATCACTGCTTCATTTTGTGTAATGGTTTCGTTAGCTTTTCTCAGTCTCTCATTAGTGTCAGCTATTTCTTGCTTCCTTTCCTCATCGATTTTGTCCATCTTCTGGTTAATTGTATCATTGACTTGTTCAATTCTACCATTAATTCTTCTTAAATTCTCTTCATTGATTTGTCTGAACTCTTCCTTCATTTGGTTATTATTTTCACTTATAGTTTGTCTTAAAGTTTCATTAGTACTTTCTTTAATACTGTCGATTTTCTCATTTATCCGTTTTAAATTCTCGTTAGTGTCTTCTCTGTTTTGGTCAAATCTCTCCTCCATCTGTTTTATTAAATTTTCACTCATTTTCTCATTTGTTTGTCTGTTATCTTCCTTGATACTATCAATTTTCTCATTTGTTTGTCTGTGATCTTCCTTGATGCTCTTCAAATCTTCCTTCGTTTGTCTGTTATCTTCCTTGATACTATCAATTTTCTCATTTGTTTGTCTGTGATCTTCCTTGATGCTCTTCAAATCTTCCTTCATTTCTTCCTTCTGCTTCTTAAAATTGTCATTCGTTTCTTCCTTATTTCTGTCCATTTTCTCACTCATACTATTCATTAATTCCATTAATTTTATAAGATTCGGGTCTCCCCTATCTTCCTTTCTTGCTACCGTCTCCACATCCTCCACCGATGTTACTTCTTTCTCTTCCATCCTGACTTCCTTCTCTGCCTCCTTCGTCCGTTTCAATGACGTAGCCCTCTTACGCATCTTTACAATTTCTTGGAACTTATAGCAGTCGCCAGCTAAAAATTAGGAAATTAATTTGGTTGTTTCAATTTCTTCACCTAATATTCCCTAATTTCAGCCTCACTAGTTGGTGCGCCAATTTATAATACTACTATATATTACCTTCCTGAAATAATAACTCATGGATATGATTTAACAACATATTGATTTAATCTTTGTAAATTATTGGAAAATTCCATTCGATACATATAGTTGTCACAGGGTCGATATTTATCTCAGGATTTATAGTTAAATAATTTTAATATATTTCGTGGGAATTCTTGTGGCTGCTACGAAAAGTTCCTTTGCATGTTGATTAATAATAGAGAGTACCTTTACAAACAATATATTACTTATAATCTAAAAATTTACACAAATTATATATTAAGTTACATACAAGTTTTGACGATATTCAATTTGTCCGTCTCAGAAAATAATGTAGTTTAATGTAAGTTTATCAATGTTTATGAAATGTTTTCCTTGTAATCACTGTTAGCTTATATATTGAATTTGGTTGCACTTTAAAATGTTGACTAGTGATTAGTGTTAGTGTAAATTGTTATATTGTCTAGTGGTTGTTCCTTGTTGAAAAAAAATATTGTCAAATTATACTTTACACATCTAGACGATATTGCTGAAGGGTTCCTGGTCGTTTCTGAATATTTTTCTTGATTGTGTGTATTATTTGTTCATGAAAATGGTAGTGGAAGGATTATTATCTTCGATGATGGTCCTTCAGATCTTCTTTCACACACGGGTCATCTATTTTTATATACTTTTAATTACCTCTAGACACGCACTATTCAACTGCTTTCCATCACAATTAACAATTAAGTGTTATTTCTTCTTTCTTTTAGTTACCTATCTCATACAAATTTCTTAAATTTTGATTGGTCATTTATGTACAGTTTAAATGTTATAGGATCAATACCCATTACCTACATTATATTTTATAAATTACCTTTAATAGATAATTTTATTATTATACTCTAATTATATATGCAATGTTTATACAATTATTAATTAGATAATTATAAACAATTTGATACTAAACATGCCTCAGTTTATAACTGTAAAACCTTATTAATTTGAATTTCTATGATATGTGGTGGAACAATTTGTTATGATTTATTGTAATTTCTACTTTGACTACCTGAGATAAATATATTTACATAAATTAACTGGTGACAGAAAATCTTATAACATATAACAAAACTTTTAATAATAATAATTGTTTTTGACAGTTTTAGTTTATTTATACTGCTAAACTATTGTCTGTATGATAAACTAAAATTCTATCTAATAATAACAAAACACTTCCATCAAAAATAATTACACTGTTTAACGGTAGTCTGTGTCGCTATTTCTTATGATCACACTCATGACTTTAAAGGTTTGTGTCCCTTTTCCTTTCCTTGATTATAGGCCTATATGATTATAATTAATACAATTTTATTATATGGATTAGGTACTCTTTATTGGGTTTGGATTATTATTCAGGGTAAGTTGATTAGGCCTACTAGGTTTATTTATTTCACTTTTTTCTGTTTACTGCCCTATTCTACTGGGTTATTTCTGGGTTTCTGGATAATATTATATAAGTCAAACCAAATAGTTTTCCTTTAATTTGCTAGCAATTATTATTTCTTGGTTCTTCTCTGGATCGGATTTCACTATTATTTACTATTCTTTTGTAACATTTGTTTCGTTACAAATTGCCTCCCTTCAGAAGTAATTATTTCTGAACACTTCATTAGGTGTGAGGACATAATTACTTATGTTATTTTACCTTTTCTTACTCATGATATTTTTTTCATGGATTGTTGATTATAATCTTCTGAATTGCTACTATTGGGATAGTATATGGTGATTGGCTATGCTCGATTATATCATTTAACAACATTTTATTAATTTCATCTCTAACCGCCTCCTTCAATGAATATGGTATAGGATAGGATTTTCTGTGGAATTCTGCTGGTTCTTTAAATTGTATTCTACACTGATAGTTTTTTACTTTTCCTGGGTTTTCTGAAAATACATGTTTATACTTCTTATATATCATGATGAGATCTTCTACTTGTTTTGCTGTCAAATTATTTGTGCCTTGGTGTCTAAACTCTCTTATCTCCTGTAATTTACTGTTCCACAGGTCTTCATTTGTCATATTATAGATTATTTTTCTGCATTGGGTGTCATTATTTAAAAAATTTAATTCCCTAACTTGGTGATGGGTACGGTTCAGAGGGGCACCATCGCTTCCTATTAACTCTGCCGTCCACATAACACCTTC